>OZ014530.1:218299733-218899733 GCA_963966105.1 Volucella zonaria
AACCTCGAAAGTTCTACGACAATAAATAATGAATAAAGACTGTAGAAGTTACGAGTACTTACAAAACTCTGAAATAATTGGTTCAGGGATGAACCTTGTACTTTTTTATAGTTTCCGCATTTCTAACTCAAATTATATTTTACTTTTGTCTCCATCATGAGCCATAAGAAAGTTTGCATAATCTCTAGCAAGTAATCTAAGTCTAAGGGTATCTGGTCCAAAATCACCCTCGTCTAACTTTTCCATTTGGGAAAATTGAGCTTTACCGATGATAATAAACTGTTAGCCTGATCACGCCTGGTTAATGTTTCTTCAATATTTCCGGTTCCGTAAAATAGATCATCTTCTATTAACTTGCCACACCATAAGTGCGCCCAAAGGATTTATGTATGCATGTGATAGCTTGCAAAAACCTTACCTACTTGGTTTTCTGAGGCAATCATGCTAGAATATCAACTGATAGCAGGAATTCTGGGAGTAAATATCAGACTATTGTTCACGTCCCGGACTCGTACCCGAGTGGAGAGACCCTTGGTTGAGGTGAACATAGCTGTGACATGTTTCACCAGTCCTGACATTATCGGTAATGAATGAAGCCTCAAATCCTGGATCTACTAAACCTCTCTTCCTATAGACGTACCGACCTTCCTACCGCTGTCGCTAATAAGACGTCTGGGTAGATTCATAGCATGTTACATTAAAATTTGAAAGATTTGAAAGCTGGAGCATTCCATCGTCATCCTGCACAAATGGACGAGTTCGGCAGGAATGCTAAAACTAGATATTGCTCTATATAGCTCGTCTCAATAGATACTGTAATACGCGGCCATAACATTGATTAAGAGGAGGTGTGTATCGATTAGGAGCGCATGGGTCCAAAATCTGTCGTAGTGTGAATGTTTGGTCGATTGTGGATCCTCCTGGCCTAAAGCCACACTGATATGGACCAATCAGGCTTAATATGCGATGTTGAGAAGTCTAATGGCTCTTGAGGATCTTTCGTCCGATAAATCGAGTATTTTGCAGATGAGTTGGTATATGCTTCTTGCTAGGTCATCGCCTGCTGATTTGAAGAGTTCTGCAGTCAGGTCGTCCGCTACAGCAGCTTTGTAGGACTTCAGCTTAGCTATCCAGGTAGGGTCGAATGTTTGGTCTACATCGTCCAGGTTGGGAGGTTCTCTCTGCCCGGCAGCGGTATTTGGTGGGTCATTGCCATTATACAGGCTACTGAAATGCTCTTTCCAAATCCTCAACAACGACTGCGACTCTACTACTATGTTCCCCTGTTCATCTGTACAGTCATCGGTTCGCGGTTTGTGTCCCCGGCATCTTTTTTTTTACCTTTTGTTAAAACTTTCGAATCTCATTCCTCGAGTAGCATCTCTGAAGGGAAGCTGAGTTCTATAGTCCTTCCTTGTATGCCTCTTGCTTAGCTGTATGTATTGCTCTCGGGCAATCGTCGCAGAATCTGAGGCAGAATCTCTGATGCCCTTTTGGTAATGTTGCCACTGGTCTTCAATACTGGATGCTGCCGGCATAGAAGACATTAAGGGAGACTGGATCGGAAAGGGATGTGGGATTTCGATTGTATCCGTTCGACGTCAAACTTTCTCACAGAATTGTCTTGTCTTTGCGATGTTCGGGACATTCACAACCGTACCTTGGCCACAACAATGTATTAATCTGAGTAAATGTTGGCCTCTCGGAAAATTCGAACATCCATAATACTGAAGAAGTGCCTTGCGTCGATCGCAATGCGGGCAATGCGGGCAATGCGGGCAATGCGGGCAATCTGGTTGATGGTTGATTGATCAGGAGATCTCCAAGTCCTGTTTTGAATATTGAAATTCTAGAACTGCACGCTAGTTACGTACCGCCGCAAAGTCGATTAGATTGAATCCATTATGTATCCGGCATAGAAGCAGTGTAATAAGTATTGAATTATTCAATCTGATATCACAGCCATAATTAGGGCTGTTAAAACTATTGCATATAACAACAGGAAGCTTTGGTACTCGTATCTGTAGGAAGTACGTATTTTCAAGGTAATGAATGAATGGACCCAAATGTTTGCAGTGTCTTATTAGTCATATGCTATCAGGCCTATCTTGTTTAGCTATTCCCACTTACAAACTTTAAGTTGTGATTAAATCAGCCAACAGCTCTCTACATTTATTGGATGAGTTCCATTTCCATTTCTGCTACACTTAAGACAAAGTTTTTCTTTACCGCCCTTTCACTCCATCATGAATTCGAAGACACAACGAGCTGAGTGGTAATGTTCTTTTGGTCCTTGTGAAAGCGCAAAGCTGAGGCACATTTCATACAGTACGTGATTATAACTTTATCGTCAAATTTGATTCGTGTAGACGGCACTAACAATAACTCAAATAAAATTTCTCTCAGCAAGTAACCAAGGGAATGTTCGTCAGATTAAGATAAAGTCCACGTATCCAAGTCATAAAGTAGAGTTGATACGATAAGGGATCTATATATTGACCTCTTCGCGGTCGTAAGACGGCCTTCATCCCCAGTTGCTTTCTTTGTGCAAACAAACAGTGATTGGAAAGAGTTACTCAAAGCGACCTTAAAAGCTTTTCAGGCATTCATATATGAAGTATGGGAAGTAAAAACGTTTGTGCTATGTTAAGCAGGCTTATTTTTCAGTTGGCTGAATTTAGAGGATCTCTGTTCTTGGATATCCGATAAACAATGCTGAAGTTCCATTCACCGGGTACAATTTCATCCTACCATATGTGCGTGCCTCTGTTCCATATTTGTGTCCCTGACAAGTTGTCTTCACTTTTTTGTAGATTTCATTTACGTAGAAACATCTCTCCTTGGCTTCGATCCAATTCTTTGTTTTTCTCTCCGAGAAGCCAATTTTCCTCATTTCTCTTTTTTCATAGAGTTAGTGAGCAATTCTCGTCTTCCTTTACAGCGGCCTTTTATTTCACTACAAATGCTTGCCTACTCTTTCGCCAAACTAGGGATTTTGTTATCTTTTTATCAATCTGATCGGTTTTTTGTTTAGCGTGAACTAGCAGTCTTTCTAGATGTTGAGGTCTGGGCAGCGTATGCTAGCTATGATGACATTTTGGCCGGACCTACTGACTTGCTTATCATAGCTGATATCGTGCAGGGTATGTTTTACTACAGTGCCACTAAAGGGAATCTTTTTTACTGTGTTGGATTTTTAAATCGGCAAAGATTATCTTTGTGCCGTACTTAGGGCTTTCCTCGTAAATTTGGTAGAGGAGTTAGTTTTTTCTCTATATGTAAATTAATTTAGCCTTGATCCAGATCAGTCCTCAGATGTGTCGGTTCTAAATGGGCGCTCCTTCTATTTTTTACAGCAATCACCATGGTAGACATCCTCTTTTTACAATAGATAGTTAAGGATCAGAACATTATTACATAGTTAAGAACCAGAATGTTATACCCGTAAAGTCGTTGTTCTGAAGGCGTCAACAGTAAGGCCGTATGTCGTTTCACAATAAGTAATACTTACCGTTTTACGCAACGTTAACCTGATGGCATTGAGAGAATACTGCCATTAGCCCACTACGGACTTTGCTTTGCTCCTTTTCTGCTATCTTTATTTTGACAATCTGGCGATGTGTCGGCATATTTACATGACCTCAACCTCGAGTATGACGAAGAAGCTCAAATGAGGATATTGGTACATCGGACTTGACTCTATCTTCGTACTATGCACAAATCGGAGACTACAGCAACATTTGCGCAGTCGCACTTATCACAAAACGTTGGTGGTTATCTTCAGCGGCCGCACTCCGGCTTTCATTACCTAAGCTTGACCTGGCTATGCTGGAATTATTGATCTATAGCAGATCAACTCCAGGAGGTGTTACGTAATCCAAGGTCTTGACAATGCAACTCCCACACTGCCTTCAACCTATTGATTTTGCAACATTCTGCGCAGGGTACTTAGTCTCAGACATTATTATAATATGCGCTTAGATATTTTTAATATGGTTGTCAGCACAGAAGTCGGTCATAGGCCAAACAAATTAATTTAGTCTTTCTAAGTATTTATATGTTATGAATGAATTTTAAAAAGTAAGAAGGGCAGACTCTGTGAAAATGGACCTTTTTCTGCGTTAAGTACATAAAAGACCCCATAACTCAATTTGTGACTTGGAAATGAAAATAAGTGTGAAACACCCCAACACGTCAGCCTTAGCTTTGGAGTATTGTATTGCAGCTACAACATGGTTAAAGCCTACTGTCTTCCAGGGTTTACAGTAACTCTCTTCAGGCAGTTGGCAGATGGTGATGAAAGTTGATCTCAGTTTGAAATGTATGGCGGGATAGCTTTTAATATGTTGAGTATCTATTATCTAATAAGAGATAACTATTTACAGACGTCTGTAAATATTAATTACAATAGATAGCCCAATGTTACCGATTTTGATACTACTGACTGTTAAATTTTATAGACACAACCAATATGCATTCGTCTCATTAGAGGTTTCAAAAAGGGAGCCTTCGTTTAATAGACTGGCTATTCTCTGACCAGTAAACCATCAGCAAGACTAATCGCATTGCTCTAGCAATTTTGATGTCTAAACTTTTCCAAGAACCAATATCTAAACCAATATTGGATGCGGATATTATATGCACAACGGAGTCAAATAAGATGTTCGACGTTGAAAAGCTATAATAGCAGAAGACCGCTGCTAGAATCTTTGCCGATCGCAGTTCCCTTAAGCTCTCTCTAAGTTCAAGATCCAATTACCGTAGTGCACCAATGAGAATGTGGTCAAAGAACGATCGGGGAACCGACGTCTGATGTGAATGATTTTGAAGCGGCGCCACAGATAAGCCTCTGGTTTGAGGCAAGTACTTTTAAGTGAATCCAAACAAGAAGCATATAAAGCTTCACCGCATGGAAGGACGTAAGCTGTTAGTGAGCTCTAGTTCAGAAAAGAAGGAAATGGCAGTGGCTTCTTGGAAAAAGGGCACAAAAAACACGCGATCGAGGAATCTTAAAAATGTTACTGCATAAATGACGTTCAAAAGTTGTATGTTAACAGGGATAAACCGAACATGCCTGGGCTACACAGCCAGAACGTAAACCTGCAAAAGTTGTACATAGAGAACTACTTGTAGAGTCGTAAACGGTGCTGAGAATATGGGAGGATTACTTGTGCAGACTGTACTACGGCGATGATGGTCAAAATAACGGTGGCAACGGTGGTCAAGGCATTCACTGACTAAGGCGACTGAGAATTTCGTTTTCCTGACCAAGACATTTAGGAAGCTGTATTGAGCAGAGCCTCCTGTGCTGGATGTGGCTTGGTTGGGAATATGTTCATCAGAAGTTCATCTGTACGATATGGTCAGAGAAAATTATACCCGATAAATGGAACCGCAGCATCATTTGACTGATCAAAAATTTTTGGTTGCGCCAATTACAGAAGAACAAGAGCCTACACAGCGCATAGGGACTAGCTATACAGCGTCATGTCTAGGATTGGAATGGCTATGTAGAATTCTTGCTACTTCATCAAGGTCGGTAATTAATCAACCGAGACTTTTAATGTCAAGAAATATTCCAGATAAGGGGACGCGCTCTCATATGAAAATTTTAACATCTCACTAAAAGGAGTCATGCAAAGCCTACTGGCCAACAAAAGAGCCAAGACCAAACCGGCTTCATCCAAGCCCTGCTAGGTCGAAAGAAAGATACTGCTCGTGATTGTCGGTCTCATTTATATTGAAGGGTAATGGATAGGAGATCCAAATACAAACTGTACGGGCTGTGCAGCCTCATCGATCTAGTACAGAGCCAAAGTCGGAGATGGGTAGGCAATATTGAGCGAATATACGTCACAGTCTGTTTGAGCCTGCCCCTGACGGACGGCGCAACAGAGTACGACCGAATCAAAGATGACACACATAACTAGGAATGCTTCAACCTACTTGGAATGCGGCACCGGAGGAAGCTGGGAAGAGATCTTATACCTAGGTGGAGGTACGTACTTCTTGGTTCCCCCCGGGCAGTAGCGTCATCTAAAAGAAGGTCATATTCCAAAGTGAAGTCGTTAGGATCACTGTCCATCGTCGTATTCGTCCTTAAACGAATGGTGCTCTAGCAGAATAGACACTAGAGCTGCTGGTTTTCAGCGGATCAAAGCGATTTCGAAGAATTAAAATATGGGCAAGTGAAACATTGCAGAAATGGAATAGTGTCTGAAAAGAAAAACATATCCTACTCCATAAAGTTAATTTTAAATGTTTTTTATCTTCTATCGTTTCGATAGTATGCATTACATGGGTATATCAATCGAATCATTGCCAAAGGAGGATAAAATCTCTCTCCTGATAAACATTTATGGATTCATTATTCAATCATCACCGTCACTAACCCCTACTTTGTCGATTACCTATATGTTGTAGAATAACATCATGATACTCGTAAAAATACCCGACAAAGCGAACACAAATATCCCTGAACACCATTCAGGATATACCGGTATACCTATTTATCCAAAAGATCTCCGCAACGAGAAAAAGGGTCATAATTCTCGTCTACACATTTATGGTACTCGTACCGCAAAGTAAATAAACCCTTTTCGTTCGATTGAAATCCTTATCCAGTAGATGAATGGAACGCTAACCGAACTGACAACCACGATACCATGAAGAAAAAAATGTTTGAAAGAAATCAGATTGAGTTTGATGGTTATACTGAGTAAACGGATAGCCTTTCCCATTCCACCTGTCACCTTTGCTTAACAAGCACCAGAGAAAATAACAACAAAAAATCATACACCGTCCTGCAAAAATCCCCTGAAAAGCTTCTGGTTTTAGGGATAATAATTCCTTCTTCGCATCGCATTCGTGAAAATCTCTCCAATCATTCTCCAACAAGTTTGTACCTATTTTCATAAAAAAAAAACTACAATAGTTCCCGGCTATCTGAAACGATGCGGGGAGAATATCCGGGTTTCCATCTGAAACCATGAAAAGTTTTCCCTCAGGTGGATAGATATCCGCTAGATGTATTTGCTTTTTTCTCTCAATTTACTTTTTGGTAGTTCTTCTTAGATGTAAAATCAAAACCATTTCCATTTCTATCCATATTCGCTAGGGATTGTATTCGTATTATGTATATGTACATACAATGGTATACGTATTCATATGTACGCTTGCAGTAAGAATTACTATGTTCTGGGCATAAGTTTTGGCGACAAGGTTTCAAAAAAAAAAAAAAAAAACAAAGAAAAGAAAAACCACGACGAGGGTAGTAGTAGTGGTGGTGGGTGGTAGACGTACTCGTATAAGAAAATCCTGAAGAGTATGCAAATTGAATTTTCTGGTAAAAGATTTTCCACGTATAAGAAAAGATGGAGTGGAGAACATCGAAGGAAGTAATACTCCGCCGAGTGTTATTCTTGCGAATTCATATGGGAATTGTTTCCCATTTTTCTACTTTCGAGTATTTTTCCTTTGCCTTGCTTAAAGGGACAAAATATTAAGATACTTTAGATAGAGGGTTCCAAATTTTTTATTTCTTTTAATATAAAATTCCAAGTCTAATACATTTGCGTTTGCCGTTAGTTCCACTGCATTAAAGATCCTTTTTAAGTGCATATTGTTACATTATTACAAGGGCATTTCAAATTCAGAGAAATTTCGGATTCAATTCTATTGAGGATTCCAAAAGAGGAAAGGCTTTGTTTTGATTTGCATTCATGTGCATGAACATTTTAGAAACGGCAGGTATTCCATTAAATGAGCTTTTAAAAAGAAGAAGCTCCGACGAACGTTTCTACACAAGTGAGATCTTCTATTATGTATTCGTAATTCTAATATCGATCAGTTACGAGTATATGAAATATGTAACACTTGTTGTATTTAAAGTCCTCTGTTTACGATAAGCGAAGGGACAGTTAGCCTCCACCCCACCTAAAATAGATGCAGTGCAGCTGCGAACAGTTTTGTAACCTTCTTTTGTTCGACAGTGCACACGTTGCTAACACCTGGACTTACACACACAAAGTGCGCAAGATTTAAGAGCTTTTTCTCTGTCGGGATAGAGAACTTAAGCTAAGAACCAGTCTATTGTAGTCGATGTATTTTTTTTTTTTAATTTATTAATTATTCATAGAAAGATAAGTAAGCACTTTAGCGGTAAATTGCCTACGGTACTAACACCCACACTATAAGTGTAGAGTATCTGCAGCCTGAGGCATGCATGGGCTGTTTACTTACAAAGATAGTATTCCGCGGTGACATCATTACTCTCATTGTAAGCACCAAAGGATCTTGTATCACTTACGCCTAGCATACTTGTGTAGATGCATAGCAAAAGTAGTGCCATCTTACGACACCAAAAAACAGTCCACATTCTTTACTACTGAAGTCGTGAAGGACCGTGTTCACTCAAACCGACGCAGGCAGTTCTACTACAGATTCAGGCCCTAACAAATTCTCCTCTGAGCCTTGCCTAGCGATCTAATTGTGACCTTGAAGTATTGGAAATTCAGCCTTATGACTGCGTGCAGAGAAGCCTTGCGTTCTCGAACTAACTTGAAAATGTTGACAGTGGTCATCAAGCCTTAAGTGCAGCTTTGTCTCTACCGATTCCTTACAATATAATATATGACCATCAATATTGAGTATATTTTCGCTTGGAAGATAACTGCAAGATTTCAAATCAAAATGCAAAGTCTGGCGTAGTCGTCATCCCAAAAGACATTTCTCATTAATGTGAGAAAGGCTATTGACATATTTTCGTGTAACCTTATATCACCAGATAAACGATGCGTAGGATATAATTGGTTTCATAATAGCCATATAAGTCCAAGCAACCCTTCTCCGTGACAAGCCCCATGTCCTTGCTAAAACTTCTTTACACTGAAAAAAAACTGACAGCGCTTTCGTTAGTGAAACGGATTATGTTGCCTCAGACCAGTCGCATTCCATCTTCTCGTAAATAGAACAACCTTCTCGTCAATTTGTAGTGCATCACTTATCTTTTACGTCTAAAGCTGCATAGGATTTAGAGCAAACACTAAGCATGATCCAGTAACAGTACATCATCAGCATGTGCCTGGAAATAGACTTCAAAACTATTGAGAGCGTTAGGCATGAATGTGCACCAGATGAGTCTGAACGCCGCATTGCCTGTAGCTGACCGCAGTCAGCATCCCCAATCAAGGTCGTATATACCAGGATTGGTCTTATTCACGAAACTAGTGATTCATCTACTTCGTGAACTCTGCCCGAGTTACATATGTCGTCAAAGTTTAAACTGTCAAAAGCACCCTCAATGGCTATAAAAATGCGAGGCGCGTACTCCTTCTTGTCGGGTGCGCCTTCAATTCTGCCCAACAGATTGTGAAACGCTCCTTCACAGGTTCTTCCGCATTAGTAGGCATGTTGCCTCTCAGTCAGAGGTTGCATTCGCACAACAGAAGACAGATACCGACTATGATGTGTTATGTTACTCCATCCGTTTGGAGCTTCTGCGTGAGGAGCCCCTTCCTGAAGACTTTGAGTGGTCAAAACAGTTGGTGGGGGCACCATCCAAGTTCAGAATAGCTGCCTATATCTAATACATCATTTTGAGCGTGTGCAATTAGTTTGTACTCTTCAATAAGGCTAAAATCTCACATCCTGTTCTGAGTTCAATACGAGTGTGTTCTGACAAGTAAGCCTTCGATTTTTCCTAAGCGTGGATGTTTAGTCCATAGCTTACTGTCCCTCTGTCTTGACAAGAAGTTGTAGACTACGTCAGATGATAGTATGAACTCCAGGAGATGATTGTTTATCACCTCGCATGAGTTACTGCAAAGGGATGCAATAATGGATAGTTGAAGATTGTTGTTAAGGTATTTTTATTTTTCAAAGGACTATACAAATTAATTTGTTACGTCCGGGATTTTACGCCGGGGTACTATGCCCAAGTGGCGTTTTTTGTCAACAGCACGCGGTGTACCTGGGAACTCGTGGTCCCTCATATTCATAAATACTTACAGCAACAACAAACAAAGCCTAAACTGCAGAGAGGACAAAAGCAGCACAATCTGAAGCAACATCAAGAGCCACAAAAGAAAATATAGCAGAAGCAAGAGAAACATGAACAACACCAACATCAGAACCAGCAGCAATAACAGCAAGAATAGTCTAAGGAGTGTTAAAATCCTAGACTACCAGGTTGTATGTTACATTGGGAAAAATTAAAGCGGAGCGAAAACAATGTATTCGCTGCCAAAGTTTCGCGCACAGTGCGTCGAATTGAGAAATGCAAACTCGATGTCTTAAGTGTGGAAAGAATCACAAATTAGAGGAGTGCGCTCTAGGTAGGGATGGGTGTCTAAAAAAGGCCATCAACACTACAAACTATCAGTGTTGTCCTAAGTTCGAATACATAAGGAAAGTAAATTCGACTCGATAGCAAAAAGTGGGAATTCACCTCTACTTACGCAAACACCAACCATCACAAATCAGCTACGGTCGAATGGCGCAACAAACGAAGGTAGCTTCTAAGGTACAAGTGCTTAGAGTACCGGAAACTTCATCTGACAATTTGGCTATTTTAGTCTCTATCCAGGGGTAGATGGCTTAGCTACAACGCCAGATATAAGAGCAAGTTACCCAGATCTAGGCGTTGCCGTCAGGCCCAACGAGTCTCCGATCGTAATGGCTCCGAACACGCCGGAGGGAACCTTAAATATTCCTGCGTTGGATGTAAATTCATTGATAAGGATCGAGTGAAGGGCAACATTATCTAAGTTGCTCAAGGACCAGGCCCCTGATATACATACGTTTGGTTATCGTATATCGCACAATACCTTCATCTTTTTTGTCCTAGCCTTAATCTTTGTGCCATACCGCCAGGCTGTTCTGTCCTGCGTTTTCTGGGTATCTACATTCCTCTCGAGCATATCCTTTTTTATAATGCTGCTCCAGGTTTTTAGTGGACTACCCGGTCCTCTTATTATCTCTGGCAAGTCCACCGTTTGTCTTACTGCGTGGTCTTCCGACCTTTGCATGACATGCCCATACAATCGGATACGGTTTTTTTTGGAGTTTTTTACAGATCGGTGTGATTTTACTGCTGCCTTTGATATGCTTGTTCCTGACTTGGTCAAACAACGTTACTCCACTGGCCAACCTGGGCATGCGCACTTCAGCAACAAGTAGGGTATATTCAAGCTTCTTAGATGCTGCCCAGCACTCAGAAGCATATAGTACATCATTGCAGTCCTAATTACTACCTTATATGTATATTCAGCCTTTTAACGATTGTGGGATTTTTTATCGCACATTACGCTATGTACCTCAAATTCGCCACATAATTCTTGGGGTTGAGTTCGTTCTTCTGGTTACTTCCATATCCGAATTTCTACAAGAAGGTTTTTGTTTTTGGCTTATGGTTTCCCAAAGTGCTGCTTGCCACCCGGCGCACATGTCAGTAGCCTCACTTTACTGAGGTTAAAGATGCCACCGTTGATTCTTCATATACATATGTAGGGTTTATCCGCCAGCATTCTATTTTCCACTGCTGGCTATGCCAAAAGCAACATTTACCTTTCGCTCCCAAATCCTCATTGTCTTCAGACTCAAAGGCTGCCAGAGTTGTGAAGCCATTATCTGCTCCTATATAATGGCCATCACCACCAACGGATATGTATGAGAATTTGTCACAGTCTGACTCCTGTGTCATATGATTAACTGCTGCTTTTACTGACGTATTTGGTGCATCCTCTCTGATAGAACTTGGGATTCCTAAACCTCGAGCGATGCAACATTGGATGCCGAATAAGCTAGAAAGCTTTCAAATCATCCACAGCAGAGAGTTGAATATCAACCACTTCAAGATCAACTACCTACTTATCGATTATTTGTTAAAGAAATTTAAAACGCGGACTTTCACTAAATACAACACTAGGTCACATCGACGTGCTGCAGCACTCGAAACTATTTCAAACTTAATAGTAAAAAACAAAAAAACCAAAAGTTTTAAGATCAATATGCAGTCATCAAAAATGACAACTGAGACACTCCATAATGATATGACCTCATTTCAACTAATACCTGACAAACTCTAGCCTTAACCTACTGCAGCTAAAGAGTTTATCAAGTTGTGTTCCTTAATGGAGCAAAAACCTAAGTATGCCATACATGCTTTATAGGTCAACGGCATAAACCAACTCACGTCCACTAATCCATTCAATAAACGATGCGCTTAGCTTAGATTTGTCATCATTCTATGACATTTCAAATTAAAATACTTTCGCATATTCTCCAACTACATATACGAGCTATCTAGTACTCGTATTTACACCTTCAGCAAGCAAAGTAATTACACAGTACTTAGAAACTCAGCTGTAATCTTTTGAAAACCTTGTTACACTCGTATACTAAAATGTAGGCCAAACCGCAATCCATTGGCTGTCAGTACAAAAAAAAAATCTCCATGTTACAGATACTCTCATTCGTATTCGTATATATTTTCTTGCAATGAGCCCTCATTTAGTGGAAGTTTCGAGTGCTAGACACATTTACCATTCACTAGAAATCTACGAGCTATTCGTAGTACTCATATTCGCAGTCGTGTTCGTTTTCGTACCAACTACCACTCATCATATGCAGCACCTCCTGTAGGACGAATTCCATCGCGCTGTCATTGAAAACAGGACGACAACGAATACATACTACGGGTATACCCGTACCCTACAAAACGTCAACTCTAGGACTACAACGATGATGAAACAGTTTCAAGTAGCTACCGCAATGGCAGTGAACTCATTCATATGTTTTAACCATGGTAACAGAGCGGAGAAGAAAGTACGAATAGATACATACAACAACAGTAAAAAAGCAAAAAAGTAAAAAAAAAACAGAAAAACGAAAACCTTTTCTCGTGGATGTATCTAAACAACCGCAATACACAAAATGGAAATTTTCAGCGCATAATGTCGCAGATGTACAATACAACAAGAGCTGTTGACAGAACTTCTTGTAAACACATTCAACGTTCTTATTCATTCAATCAAGTTGAGTGGTTCCAAGGTAGCTGGAGCGCCTTTACGCCTTTCCGCCTTACTAACAAGTTCATTCTCCCGTCTCACCCTTCATACTATTGTAGCATTGAAGTACGAGTAGTTGTAGCTACAATGCTCTATTGCATACCAAAACGAAGCAAGCTTCTCTGAATGCCTTGTGCAATACTTGTAGTTGATTACAAGACACATAGATACTCGGTACTCAGATACTCAGTACTCAGTTAGTCGGTATCCGGCGTATACTCATACCTACATCTACACATTGGTGTAGCATGGCAATTTCTCAAAATTGAACCAAACGACTCTAAGGACTCAACTGCTGCTAATCCTTTCGCAAGGTTTATTCCGCTTGACAGCATACAATCAAAGAAAACATTTTGAGTTTGAATGTTCAGTGTTCAGGTTGTTACAATGCGCGTTCGGGTTTAACTTAAGGATAGCTCCAATATCCGGACATTGTAGCCGTCGTTGTCGTTATCATTTTCATGGTTATTGTCGAATCCAATCAGATTATATGACTACTGAAGTAACTAATGTTATTGAGATAATTGAAGTTCGTATTTGCCAATTCGGCGGACAATTTCTGTAGTGATGTATCTTTTATTGCCAATTGAACAAGCAAAGTGTTAGATTGCCGAAGTGGGTTCAGATCACATACTTGGTTCGAGTGATTCCCGTAAACATTGACATACACCTAACTTCTTTGGAAAGAGCTGTCGCAGTAAATAAAATAAAATTGAAGATCTCTTTGCAGAGGAATCAATATTTTTCTTGGAAAACTATTTAGCTGCTGTCAACTGGAAACTTAGAAAGGAATTGAAGTCATTATACCAATATCAATTCTGTTCACAAGAAGAAGTTCTTTCCTGTTATCAGTGTTAAATGGAAGTGGTGAAGTGGATAATAGTTTAAACTAGTTTCCATGATGCGCTCTTTAGGTATTTTTACATTTTATAAAATGCCAGCTTATGGAATGAATATGATGATAAATGTACCTATAGTACTTTGTTCGCTTGTATTGCTCACGCCTCTTTAGGATCGCTAAATCGGTACCTACGAAGGCAATATTTGGTAAGGCAAAATAAATTTTCACATTCCATATTAGACAAACAATAACTTATCATGCCTTACAAACCAAAAATAGTCTACGAAGGATGTCACTATCACGTATTCCTTTCTAAAGAGACCGTCCTGTCAGTAGAGTGGCAGCAAGCACCCGTTCTGGATGAACAAAAAAATGGAATAGTGTTCCTATAAAGAGGATGTTAATCAGCTGAAGAGAGAGATAAGGTTCATAAAGACGAACTTCATGAGGAATTATTGCAGGTTTTTGAATCAACCAGACAGCTTGTCAGCTAAGAAAATGTTGTGACTTACATAAGAAAAAGTGATGGCTCTTGGACTGATTCATAGGTAGACACGCTTTGAGTTAACTCCACGAACGTTTCTTATAACAGATCATACATTCCGAAGAACACGGTTGGCATCTTTACGTGGCTGAGTGTTATACGATTAGGGAAGGCACAAATTTGTGTGACCTAATCAACAGGAGCGTCAGCAACAAATACTCCACAAAATTTATATGAGTCAATTCCACGTATTTGCGTACAGAAATGGAGGTAGTGACGGATGAACCCTTAACAAATCAAAAGCAGATACCATATACCCAAATAGTGTTTCTGGGTTAGAAATACCTTAATTTTTTCCCTACGAACCTGGCTGGGGATTATTCCTTAGATAAAGAGAAATTTTCTGTTGACCACCCTGCAAAACCAAATGCGGTGACGTTCGGATCTGCCTACTGAATCAGAATCAGAAATCGAACAGGCCATATATAGAAAACTACTAGCGTAGGTCATAAAAAACCAAAAAGCAGGTATCACCGCTATTTAAATTTTAAGATATGACAATACCGGTCTAGATACATTATATCTAACATCGGCATTGTAAAGTTTGACGTTTTTAATGGTACACGTGCTGAGAAAGTCTTGTCATACGAGTGCTATTAACGTTTTTTTTTTAAAGAGACTTGGACGATTCATTTCAGCCAAAAACGAAATTAAATCGAGAACACTTTTGCGCGATGATTTTTTATGATTTTCGACGTGGATTAACTCAACAACAATGTGCCGATTAACCTGTTTCGATCCCACCCGATTCCGGGGCATTGCGTTTTTCTCGTTTTCTGAATTAAATCGTGGTCGTCATTCGCTCCAGGGCAAATTTCATGAAGGTCTTCCAAAATCGGTTGTTGTGCCAGAAAACATCGATCCTGTGCTGGAACTGTTATTGCAAGATCGTCATGTATCTTATTGTGAAATTGAGGCATGCTTGGGCATTAATACCACTCGCATATACTAGATGGAGTGAAAAGTGACCGTTCATATTTAGGCAGACATACCAAATTTCAGTGCGATACTGTCTTTAGTTTTGTTTTGACAGCTGATTGTTGTTGACGTGTTTGGCATCATGTTGAGTATGGACAAAAACGATTTTCGTTCTCTCATAAAACATTATTTTTTCAGTGGCAAAACGGCGAAGGAAACAAAACAGTTAGATAAATATTATGGGGCTAATGCTCCGTCAGATTACACCGTCAAATATTGGTTTCGAGAGTTTCGTGGTGGTCGCAACTCCACTACCGATCAAGTCCGCAGCGGCAGGCCCTCCGGAGCGGTTACAGAGGACAATGTCAAAAAAATACATGAAATGGTGTTGGCTGATCGGAAAATGAAGGTGCGCCAGCTAGCAGATACCGCAAAGATTAGTACGCCATATTTTGGGCAATATTCTGCGTATGAAAAAGTTATGCTGCCGCTGGGTGACGCGCATGCTTACTCCTGACCAAAAACACGAATGCGAGAGCCCTTCGAAAGAGTGTTTAGACTTGCTTATGCGGAATCGGGCGGACTTTTGGCGTCGATTGGTAACTGGATTTGGATCCCCCGGACTATTATCTCTTCCCAAAACTCAAAAGATGGCTCATCAATAAAAAATTCAGCTCAGCGAGGAAATCATCGACGCCACGGAGGAGTATTTTGCAGACCTTCCGAAAAATTACTTTTCGGACGAGATCAAGAAATTGGAAAATCGCTGGAATAAGTGTATCAAACTAAAAGAGGACTGTATTCAATACCTTTAAAAAAAAGTTTTTTTTTAATTCACAAAGAGGCCACTTTTCACTCAATCTAGTATTTACTGTTTTATGAACATTTTGCCGTCAAAAGGGTTTCTTCGCGTTTGATACCGTATGCTTTGATAATCGCTCAAAAAAGACTCTTGTTGATTGGTACAAGGAAATGTTAAAAAAAGTCGATCGCGGTGCTTCAAAAGACGTCTATGAGATGGTAATAGGCCACGAATCATGGATCTATGCCTATGAGCCCGAAACTAAACAGCAGTCGACTGTTTCGTGCTTTTCAAGACGAGCTAAATTCAACAAAAGTACACGAAACAAATGCTCAGCTGTTTCTTCATAAAAACCAGACATTTGGCCACCATGCCACCAAAGCAACATAGAATGGTCAATTCGGCATGGTACATCAACAATGCGTTCTCACAGGTCGGTTCACACAGCTGACTTTTTGATCACTCAAAACATCGAATAGATGATCATCCTGAATACAGCTCTGATTTGGCACCTAATGACTTCATTTCGTTTCCGCACATTAACAACATTTTCCAACGCCTGGAGAAGCATTTAAAACGTATATTTTTGAGTTACCTTTACTGAAGAGGAAAAAGCTCTTCGAAAATTGGTTCAAGCGCATGCAAAAGTGTACTGATGTTCGTGGAGAGAATACTAAAAAAAAACAATAAAGCCATTTTCGATGACAAATACTTTTTTTACTTAGTTTTTTATCAAGAAAGCGCGAATGGAAATATCGCACAGAAGGAACATGAAAAACCAGGACAAATATTATAACGAGTGACCAGATAGCAATCATAGTTTTTAAAATTGTTCTTTTTCAGCAGGTGCCAAAGATACCAATCCAACATCCAGCTGTCAAAATATTCAGTAAGATTTGCGATTTTATCATGCATCGTTTTACGCTTACCGAGCGGTAAGTGGAAATTATTAAAAAATATTCCTGCTCAGGCAATTCGTTGCACCGTGGAAAAGTTTGAGCGTGAGTACTCTCTTTTGTATCTTAAGCCACCAACCAGACAGAGATTGGTGCTAAATTAAGAAAACGTAACCGCCGTAGCGGCCAGTATCGAAGAAGGCCCAGAAATGCCAATTCGGCGCTGATCAGCTGAATTGAGCATCCCCAGAGAGCCAGCCCGGGTCTATATAAGATTGTGCTGACCCAAAAATTGAAGCCGAATATCATAGAAAATGCGCGCCGTGAGTTTGCTAATTGGGCGATGGAAATGTTGGCCGGAGATCCAAATTTTGGCATAAAATTCATCTTCTCGGGCGCGGCCCATTTTTGACTAAGCGGCTATTTCAATAAGCAAAATTGCCGTATTTAGAGCGAATAAAATCCACAACATCAATGCATCCACAAAGATTGACTGTTTGTTGCGGCTTATGGCATGGCGTCATCATCGGACGTTATTCCTTTCGAAATGAGGAAGGAGACACCGTCAGCGGTCTCAGATACAGAGCTATGTTAACAGACTTTCTGTAGTTAGAGTTCGACAACATCGACATATCCGATCTGTGGTTCCAACCAGATGGCCCTATATGCCGTACAAGCGTGTCAACGCTCGAAGTTGTGAAAGCAAAATTTGACAAAATTCGCGAGATTTCATCAATTGGTCCTATCAGTCCAATAAGACCCGAGCAGATATGCAAGGAAATTTAATAGTAGAGTCACAATCGGTCCTGAAGATATGCTAAAACTATTCCAGCAGACTGTTAAACTCCAGGGATATCCAAATTTCGTCATCAGACGGAACACACCACATAACTCGAGCGATGAAAGCCAACGTTTTCATAGGACAGGTTAGGTTTGTTAAGAGTGGCTGTTGTAAAAACCAACCCTCTTAGGCTTATTGGCCTATTGTGATGCCACATGGAGCTGTGATCCTAATACTCTTGGAACCAATTTGAGCTTATGATGAAGCGCGGGAGCCTGTTACGTCTATATTCTATAGATCGCTTAACTCATTGAAGAAGAAAAGCCAACTTAGGGAGAGAGCTGGGCATATACAGAGTTGGTGGAGGATTGTCTCTTCCTCCTACTCGTCTATGCAGCTTCTGCAGATATTATTTTGCATGTTTGGCTATAAAGCAGTGTCCAGTGATGACACCTACTATGGCGCTGAGATGTTTACTATTTAGAAGGATCGAGCTCCTAGAGCGATTCAGATTCAGCTTTGGTTGATCCAACAGTCTTGCATGTAGCGATTGGCTTAACGATCCTACCCTTTTCCGGTAGAATAGGTAGAGTGGTTCAAATTTTGGCAAGTTTGTCAGCCTTACAATTCCCTGGAATGTCTCTTTGACCAGGCACCCAACATAGGTGAAGGTTAGACTGCTCTGCAATCTCCCTAACGGATGATCGGCAGTCAAGGGCGGTTCAAGAAATTAGTGAGACGGAGTCCAGGGACTTGATAGCGGCCTGACTATTGATGCCGAAATCATTCGCAGATATCACGTTTTTCTTCAGCGATGAAACATGCTACTGTGATATGGAAGACGGAAGGAAAGGCTTATATGAAGCGTATCTAAGAAAATACCACCACCAACCCCGTTATATGCCTTAGATCCATCTGTATAGAAGTGGATCCATGAAAGCATCTTCCTCCCAGAAGGATCTAGAGGGGAAGCTACATGAAAATCTTTGTAAAACCAAAGTTTGGGTATGGTTTAATCGAAGTTTTCTGCAAGGATTCCTAGTATATTACGAATATTAGCGTGACCAAATAAATTATTTGTACACTGTGTAGTCGCTTTAAGGCGAGCCATTTCCACGGCTTTTCCTGTACAGTAGGCATGTAGAGCCGTTGACAATTTTAGCACATATATGGATATCAATCAGTCGTTCTAAACTTTGCAGAAGGAAGGATGATAGACTTATGGGTCTGAGGTCCTTTGGGACAACATGAGAGCACTTTCCGGCTTTGGGAATGAAAGCTACATTAACTTCTCTCCATGTCAATGGAATGTGGATCATTTCTACACAGCTATATGATATTCTCTATCGTAGGCAGGATAATATTTGAGGACGTTTGCAACTCGGCAGGTCTGGACCAGCACACTTATATAGTTTAAAGCTATGCAGCGCCCAAAGTGGCTTGTCTCTTATAATCAGACCATGAATTTTAGTCACGATTGCAATAGTCCTGTTGTGGTTGCTACTGGTCGCGAATAGAGAGCTACCTTTATGTAAAGTGGGTTTCCAATAGCAAGTCGAGTGACTCATCACTTGAGGTGGTCCTTGAGCCATCGCGTTTTTTTTTTAAACAGCTAGGCATCATAGGATTTATGAAGAGGATTTCTTTTTAACTCGCGATGCTTCAGAAGTTTCTGTAATTTTGTCACATAATGATCTCCAGGATTGTCGCTTCAGCCCTTTTTTATATATTTTGAGGGATATTTAGTATGAGTCCCAGTCATTTACTTTTCTTGTGCTTCTTGTTAGCTTGAAAACTTTTCTGCAAACTTTTCTAAGCGGTCCAAGTGCTGATATCCACCCGCGCGGCATTTCTCGGTTGATTAAGATGTTAGGAAGTAATCATAGCCAGATTTAGAACCAGGGTGAATTCCTTGACTTTCATGTAAAGCTCATTGGTGTGGGACTTGAGAGTTCAGAGGATAGTGTTTTCAACAGTATTCCTCTATATTTTTTTTAATCAGCTTTCCGACAATTCCGGATTGTTGATTAACCGGGGGAACCATCACTCCGGCTGAATTGGATGTATCTTTAGTCCGTAAATAAGTGTTCAGACGATACCATCCAGTTCGTTAGCATTTGAGTGATGTTGCCTGAGGCAAGAATGACACCTAGCACTTCCTGTCCGTTTCTTATTATAAAACGTTTTCTTCCACCCGAACAAAATAAAGTAGGTATAGTAATATCAAAGTATTGTATCCTATACAATACAGTGAAACAAGCACTCCCAAAAATATGTCACCAGACTCGAAAGACGATCTGTCTCAGCTGCATGAGGGTTTTCATACGCACGGCTTTGCTCTTAACGCACTGATGAATCTCCATCAAATTGACATTTATATCATGGGCAGTGCTCTCAAAGACCTTACTCGCCAACATACCGTCTGGTGCGATGACACCAGAAATCCTGCTATTCCGAAAATATGAATTCAACATTCCATCTGCCCAGGATATGTCTCGTCAAGCATCTGCGACAGAATAGGAATGTAGTTAGATATTCACTGTTTGCTCCGAAATACAACTGGGATGCGTCGGACAAGTTAGCCAAACTCCTTAACCACTTCGAGGGTAGTATTATCAACAGTGAAGTAGTGTCCAAGGCGATGGGAAGATACTTCTCTATTTATTGATACCTGTATCTGATTTTTTCTTCATCTTTTCACCTAATCTCATATTGCCGTGAAAGCCTCTATGATGGTTCGCTGGAAGCGACCGATCATGTCGATGTCGTCTGAGTGTCCCAGTGGGTGTACAGATTTGCTGAGGATAGTGTTTTCCGTATTAACACTTCATTACGCGCACTATCTGTTCCAACATTAGATTGAAAAAATCACTTCACAGTGAATCTTCTCTCCGAAATTTTGTACGCATTTAGAATTTTTTTTATCTGTCAGAATAGAAAACTTAGACAATGAAATAGTCCATTGTACACCTTGTAAGTATCTTTTAATGGAATTTCTCAGTCTTTCAAAAAAGGACGAGTAAGCACTTCAGAGATAAAGTGTCTACAGTACCAGCACCCACCACGTCGACGCTGAGTACCTGCAGACTGATGTGACCGTAAGCCGAACATTCACAAGGATAGTGCTCTGCTGTATCGTCATCACACTTACAGCAAGCGTCGCAGAATATTGTATCACTTATCCTATGCACTTACATTCGCTGGTGTAGAAATGCGTCATGACGCCAGTAGCATGCAGTCTATCTTACGGAGGGACAACAGGAAGGCCGCTGATATCTTAGAGACGTCGTCGGGAAGAATTCGCTTGGTCTGTCGGTAACTTGGAGAGTCATGCCATCTGCAGTTACAACAATCTTACGAAACGAAACTGTTACTGGAAGCTCTAACCGAGGACGAAGGCACATATTCCTCAGGTTCGGGTCCTGAAAAACTATTCCCTTAGCAAGTTCATCGGCTATTTCGTTTTCGGTGATCCCATTGTGACATGGACCCAAAAACGCCACTTGAATTCAGCCTTTCGACTGCGTTCAGTGAAATTTTGCTTACACGAACTAGCTTGGAAGTCGTGAAAGTGTTTAGCAAGGCTCTAAGTACCGCTTGGCTGTGACTATAGATGCAAATGCTTCACCTCTCCGATTCTTTACAATGTAGTTCGTTTCCATCTGAAATGTGTATATCTCCTCTTAAAATACAGACGCAAGTGTTCCTAACGAAGAGTGAAATCTAACGTTGTCGTCTTCCACACACCAGGGCCACATCGTAGTTCGCTTTTGGAGCCATCCGTGAGACTCGAATACATTCCTTTCCTGGCCAGCCTTTGGCACAGCGAAAGTCGATTTCGTATTTATTCTCCAACAGGAGTTCTGATGTCATTGCGTCAGATGACATGTCGGTAAGACATAAGCTCACCACTTCTTTTTAAACAGAAGATGGATTTGAGAGTGCACCCCATAATTTGAATATCAAGGGGAAGGAGATTGATCAATGCATCTACAGCGGGGTTACGAGTGGTAAGGAAAGCATTCACGTAGCGGTGATAGACCGTTCTTTGGATTCTGATAATAGCAGCAATAACCAATTTTCGTTAGAGCTTGTTCCACCGGACAACCAACGCGTAGAATATAATGTCGGTGAAAAGTACCTTTCTGAGTGACAAGCCTCATGTTTTGCCGACAGCTTCTTATCACTGACATAAGTCCCATAGCGCCTTAAAGCTTTCGGCATAACATGTTGAGTCCATTAAATTTTGTTATGCAGGATTAAGTACGCCCAAATATTTGGCTTCTTTCGAGAATTGGATAGTGATGCTTTTAAGAACTAGATAGGCCAGGCCAGTCAGCTCCCACTTTTTCGTTAAGAGAATAACCTCAGTTACTCGTTTGGAATAGTTCGAAGAAACCGTTTCTAAAACACACAATTCACAACATAGCTTGATAAATTTTTCCGGAGTCCACGATTCCGCCACTTCTTTGAAGCGCCCAAGACGATGAACGCTACCATATACGGCTTTAAAATGAAGAGATGGGAAGTCTCGACTTGAAAGTGCTGGATGCGCGTCTCGCATTTAAAAGCATATGGTCGATTTGGTCGGCTGGAGAACGCCAGATTGCTGTGTGGATTCATAGTCTTGGAAACAGAGTTCTACTTATCACCGTATTACCAGCTGTTGGAAAATCAATTATACGGGACCTTGAATATGATTTTGACTCCGTTCAGTAGGAGGTAATAGCAATTCTCCTTCTTCGGAGGGATAATGTGCACATGTTATGCAGATGTTTGGAATATTGCCTTGATGTATATCACAGCCAGGTGCAGTCCTTTACGACGGCTGTCCGTACCGTGTAAGGACAGATTCAAGTTTTTGAGCAGTGGTGTACAGTGTACGCCTCAGGTGCATAATTTCAAGTCATAATCGTGATCTTAAATAAGAGGGTCTGTTGTCATATAAGGCCGTGTCTCTCTCATAACTAGTTCTGTTTACATGGTAAGGGGGTAACTGAGAGAACCAGATAGTTTACTGAATCTCCTAGGAAGAGCGGCGAGTTGCACTATAACACACTTGGGGTGTGTGAGCGCTGGCGCATTAAGGGCTCATCTCTTTTCCAAAAAATCTGACTTATTATTGGGAATCCCTACCTGAGCTTCTAATGAGTCGAAGTAGCCCGGAACAGGTATATTTTCTGTTTCTGTTGAAGCCGTGTCACCACTGTTGTTACCATTCTGGTAATTCTTCCGCTGTAATGTTTATAGTGTTGCTGTCCCTCGTTCAAAACTTGCACCTGTAAGTTCAGTAGATCGGGTCCACAGGGAAATAACCAGCCTGGTTGACCTCAGTCAGGGTCTACCCTATTTCTACAGCATCGAACCCGTCCATCAGTCATATAATTTAAATATAATGTTGGTGTGACCTCTTAAATAGGCAACTGACAAACTAATAAATTTACTTCACCTCCTAAGCCTAACGGTGATAAGTTCGTTCTACTTTATCCTAGAATATCCTGATCTTTTCATGCCAAAACATCCCTTCCAATTACTTTGTATTTGTCCACAATTCACTCATGTGACATTTTAAGTTACCACATATGTAATTGATTTAAATGAGTGGTGATTAAATTCAATAACCATGGCAGGGTAAATCAAGTCGACAGGCGCATTTAAGGGCACAAAACCGACAAACTGACAAGCCGACACACCAACACGATGGCACTAACGCATATCCTTCAAAAACCCCGCCATTTATACTGTATTTGATGAACAAGAACAAGAAGATAATGTCAAAGCTGATGAAATTATGCCAAACCACTTTACATGGGTATCGAGAAATGTGCTAACGATTAAGGCGTTTTCCCATTATCTGACAGGGGGTAAAGAAATTAATTTCGGTAATATGTTGTCGTGGCCGACATACATATACGACTACGTACGAGTATACCCGCATAAACTCAAAGACAGCGACATATGTAGAAGGAGTGCAGAATTTCCCTGCCAGCCATCCCCCTTCCAATTATTAATTATATGTTAATTAATTTGGTTTGCTAATCTTGAAGCATATTTGCAGGGCAAATCCTCTCTGCCAAATGAGATGGTTTGATGATTAATGTATTTACCATCTGTAAGTATATGCGGGAATGTATGTACAACGTTTGGCGTAGATTATACATATATGTATAGCCTAAGGATAGAAGAATCCGCTTGAAACGTATGCAGATATCTGACATAGGGGAGAATTTCGCGTCAGCTATCCAAAGTGCACATGAGTGAGTTAAATATGATGCAGGGATTTGTTATAGGAAATGCTTAGTGAAGTGGAAGTACTTTACGGAAACAGGAAACGAAGGAGTTCAGATACGAGTAATTATGTCGTAACACGACCACGGTTTTTCCTTCCCACATTAACTCGACATTTTTTCATAAATATAGAAAATGATCGGTCAGAAGTTTAGAAGTTATGAAGCATTTGAATCTAAAGTGCGCTTATTGCATTTTTATTTCAAATACATTTTCTCATTTCACAAATTTATTCAAGTGGAAATAAAAAATAGCTAGGCAAAAAAACACTTCAGAATATCTTTCCCTATTTGAATTTACTATGCCTATGCAGATATTTTATGGTAAGCTCTATTATACATATTTCTTAAAAAAAAGTGTAATTTACGCTAAGATAATACGCTTTGTGTAGTCAAGAAAATGAAAGAAAAATTGACCTACGTTAAAAATAATTTCTAGCCTTCGACAACTATCTTAAACTAAGCTACATAATGAAATATTGCCTGATTATAATTTATTGTAATTTTTTTTATTGTCTATATTTTTTTGCTTGTAGAAGTGTTACCCATATTTCAATTTTGTCTTGTTACATTAAAGACTAATAGTTTTTACAATTGGCCCGCGTTCAAGAGATTTTGTGTGTCCTTAAATATTCGAGCGGTCGAATGAAAATTTAGAGGAACGAAAAGGAGGTATTGATATATATGTAGTACGCGCGTTTTGAACGTTTGTAGATTGTAATGACTAGAAAATAAATGGCTTCTCCGGACATTCCATAAACGACTAGTACTGCTTGGAAAAGAATTATCAAATTTCAACATTCGTCCAAAAGTGGGTTTGTGAGTATGTTAATGATTATTTTTGTACTCCAATGTTGGGTGGATAAATGCCTACATATATATTCGTCCGAAAACGAATATGAGAAGCAGAGAATATTGTCGTCAGCACAGAAAAATACTGAACTGAAGTGGCAGACAAGTGAGTGTTACAACTCATTAGGCATCGAAGACCAGTGGCAACTCTACCAGCGTGCCGTCAGATATAACGTAAATGATGTGCTATATTTCACGTGACCACCACAAAGAAATCCTCGGTTTGATGAAGAATGCTGGCAAGCACGTGCAGCTTAAAAAGACACAGAGCTCCAATGTAGCGAAGGACGGAACCGTTCGCGCGATCAATGATATTGTATGAACATCCGAAACACCTCACCAACAACCTGATTGGCCTCCTGTGTGGTGTCACACCAGAAAAGTCGACCAAATTTTCACATCATGGAGAAAGCCCAGGAGTTTAATCTTTTCATCGAATTTAAGCGTGTATATGATACCATGTATAGAGACGAGCTATATAGTGCCATGTTTAGTTTTCGCATCAATGCCAAGTTCGTTCGCCTATGCGGAACAACGATAGAGAAAGCTTGATGCTTTGCCAAGGTCGACAACGACTTAACCGAGATCTTTCATGTCTCGTTTTAAACAAGGTCATACGCTGTCAGCGGAAAAAATTGTGCGGTACTCACAAGCGAACATAGGAGGCACAAATTTTCAAAAGTCTGTGCAACTACTAGCATAAGCCGATATACTAATGTATTTGCACATTTATTTAGCCTAACAGCAAATAAATTTTACCCAAACGCAAACATATGCATTAAGCCCTTTACCAATTAACTTTAAGGGGTTAGGCTACAATAGAGGCCGTAAAAATAACCCTTTTTTGTAATTTTTTTTTCAGGAGAAATATATAATAAATCGAGTTTACAAAGGTAGAAGTTTATCGTACATATGATTGAGTGTAAAACATAATTTTTAGGGAATAATTTATTTAAAAATGGCGGCTGTCCAGCGTTTCTCAGGTGGCCTTTTTTGGACCGTACGAACAGCTCCTGTAAAGTTTGAATTATGATGAGTCACTACACTTTTTTCTTCTATTGTACATAACAACAGCTAGAGAAGTACGTAGGATTTTTTTGATATATTGATTTTCGACCGAATGGCGTACTTCCAAAGTCAAACTTGCAAGACTGGCAAAAATCTCGCCAGAAAATTGTTAATAACAATATATGCCATATAAAAAAATCGTACGTACTTATTTGAACAATAAAGCCCCAGTTAAAAATTGAAGTGAAATGGTTGGAAATTGTTCAAGTTATGAGTGCGGCCAACTTGAGAAATGAAGTTTTGAAATAAACGCATTTAGAATTTTAAGTTATAGAAAGTCATGAGAAATTTTGCAATACCTTTAACGCGGATGCCTGAACCACATAATTGGTCTCCTAGATTAGTGTCCTGCTCTGCCATTTCTATTGAATTTTAATGTGATCCTCCACTCTTTGGTAGCTTCAGACAGTGGTCTTTATGCAAGGTTTATGTGCTCTTTGTCAATCTCCAAGCACATTTCGTAGCTGTTCGGGTTGATTTCCAAATCCATCGCTTTCATTATGTGCAAAATTGAAGCAAAGCAAAGCAAACTGCAATATCCATAGCTATATCCAACGCAGTTTCATAACTAGAAATGGATTTTTGGGCTAATGCCCACTGTATCGCCAGCATACTTTGCAACAAAAGATAAAAAAAAAATAAACTGCGACCAATTTGTCTCCGGTGCCGATTCAAATTTATGCGGACAGAACCGAGATCAATTTAAGTAAGCGAAATAAGTGATGCGAACTATGTAAATAAAACATTTTTTTGCGTTTAAAATGTCCTTATTGACCGTACTGTCACCTTTCTTCCTCAACGGAGATAACCAACGTTTGCTGCTTCATCCATAAGAAAACTTTCCTGGCCCAGCTGATTTTTGAAGGCCGGTCAACAACCGCTTTCGTAATTGCGGATTTTCTATACTGCTACGATGTCGCTTCCGTGCAGTGCAACATCTGGTCAGCTGGTGTAATAGCCACCAACACATGTATACATACTCATACCTGGACAATGCTCTGAGGCCGGTTTCGTGGGCGGAGTCGATTGGCAAAACGCATTTTTTTTTTGTTGAACGGCCTTTCCTTTACCAACGTAAAGTTGGTATTTTTCTTTGAGCTATGTTAAGTGAGGAGCTACGGATCAGTAGACGGTTTGTTGCTGCTTTTCACCCTTCTTTGCGAAGTTGCTGCCAACCTAAATAAATCGATGGGGTTCCTGTTTTGTGCAGATTTTCTGAAATTTTTTTGGTCGTTGTTACTGCTGCTGTTGCTGCCGCTGTTGTTTTTCCTGTTCTTTTTAAGAGTACTGCTTTTATAGTTGGTGCTGTTGTTGTACTTCCTGCTGCCGTGTGTTGCTTTCCAGTTGCCATTTTTGCTGTAGCTTTGGAATTTCTGTTGTTCACCTATTCTTAGGACGGCTTTTCATTTCACTATCCTGCTATTGAGGGCCTCCACTTATTTATACCGTAATCGGATTCCGAGTATGCCAAGGAGGCGAAACTATTGCCTCAGAGATAGCGACTTTTCCTTACGTCCTAAGTGATGGATAACCGTTTATATCTGATCCCTAATGCCTTTCTTCTGCTGCTGTTTTTGATATTTTCTGCGCCATTTCTCTTACTTCACCTGACAGCTTTTCGGTTGAAATTGTCAAGCGGATGAGAAGGTTAATAACTTAGGAGTTTGATTGGGCTTCCTCCTTTCTTTAGAGGTGACATCACTAAAAATATATGATGGGTAGACTGGGGTTTCAGCAGAATTATTGCCCGATTTGTCTTCTAGTTTGTCCATTGGGATAGCGAAACGATCGACTTTCTTCACTTTAATTAAAAAAAAATGAATCCAGTCGGGTGCAAATTGAATCCTTTCGGAAAACTTGGCCCCAAAAGAAACACGGAGAAAAATTGAAATTATATCTAACTAACACATCTAACAAACACATCTACTACCCTGTTAATCTTACTGCAGGATAGACTGCCATATGTACTCGTATATCATAATTTGATGCATTGTTCACTGAATAATTCGAAGAAACCCTTTCTAACCACACGGTTCGGTTGAAACCGATCATATTTCTTGTAGTTCACGGTTCATTTGGACAGTTATGCACAGGCACAACCTTTCACAATAAGAGCTTCTGAATAAATAAATGCAAAATATACTTCAACCATAATGCGGTTGTAAATTTTAAGGATTAATGGCTTGCAAATTAAAATTCATGACCTCGACTACAAGTCCGCTGAGTACTCGACTTATGGATGGTACACAATGTAATGTGCATTCATTAAGGAAATGACAGAGAGATAGTAAATGACCCGATGACTTTATGTATTTTAATTAAGAAATTATCTTTAAAATTTAATTTTTCATTCGTAGAATACAAATGAGGTTATGCTCATTTAACTGTAAATAACCTTTTGACATAATGACTGCAGATATTGTGAGGGTGTAATGAATCGATTTAATTTCGTTGAATATTTGCTTAATGATATTACAGTTGCATTCACAAATAAGACTATTAAAGCTGAAGAAATTTTTTCTTCATTTTATGCTAAAACAAGGAAATAGTTGTCTTTCTATTCGGCGTTACGGCCGATTTTCAGCTAAATTCTTCTCTGAAGGATGCTAAAAGATTTGAAGGTAAGGCTTAAGTCCTATTTATTACTATTTACAACTGTAGAACCGCATGAATAGGAAGAAGACTATCCTCTGGCTACTTTCTCCCATCTGAAAGCTTCTAACGACATCGATCTTCATTAGTTGAATTTTAAATTTTTTCAATTTTGGTAGGGGCTGAGGCCCCCATTTACTGTCTTAATACAAGCTTATTCTAACTTAAAAACTAGGACTAGAAACTAATAGAAAGACTTCAGAACTAGAAATGAAGCGAATGATGGAGGAGGTCTTGTTTGAGACGAAGAGTGCTAGGTTGAAATCTAAAAGGGAGAGGTTTGAGTTGACCTTTCGGAGGATACGGGAGATTGGTTCGTTGGAACCATAAGAGGTGCAGTGGGCCGATAGTTAGAAGTGGCGAGGACAACGTAGATTGCGTTTGTTGATGTTGAAGGAAATAGAGTTGAAAGTGAATTCGCAGTCGATGGAATCTGAGAACAGTCGATAAATGAAAAGAATGTCCGCAAAATTCCTACATTCGTCTAACGACTTCATATTGAGAACTTTGAGGCGGTTCTGAGAGGGAGGTAAGATTAAAGGATCTTTCCGACCACGAAGAGCAAATCGAAGGAATCGCCGTTGAATACCCTCGATTCGGGAAACATGAACCCGGTGAAAGGGGGACTAAGCTTGACTGGTATACTCAAGCAGGGGGCGAACAAAGGTAACATAAAGACATCTGATTACATACGGGTTGGAAAATTCATTGGACCAAGTGATGAGTTGGCTTTAAGGATCATCTTATCGATGTGCGAACTGAAATTTAGGTCATAGTCGAATGATATGCCAAGGTCTTGAAAGGATTGAACCCTCTCAACATCGTTAATAGTAAGAATGAAGAGAAGTGGACCAAGATAACTGCCTTGTAGAACCCCAGATGAGGCCAGGAATGGAACAGAAAGGGCAGATCTAATCCGAACACTATAAAAACGGTTTATCAGAAGAGATCCATTTTAATAAAAGAGGCTCAAAACCGAGAGCAGACAATTTGAAGAAGATCAATAGATGAGATATCTTATCAAACACTTTAGTGAAATCGAGAGTAAAAGACAACAATTCAACTAGGTTTGTGGTGGTTGGTCCGACTTTTAGAAAACCATGTTGTCTAGACGAAATAAAATGCTTGCATTTGAAGTTTAAAACCTCGTATAAAATGCTTTCAAAGTGTTTGGGTATGTGAGAGAGTTTAGCGATAATTTATTTAGACGATAATTGGTAACTTCATGCTTAGATCCGTTTTTGTGTATCGGAATTTTTTTTTTTTTTTTAGAGGAACTTAACACTCAAGTGGGTATGAATACACTTATAATGCTTCAGCATGTGTTAAGTTTTTTGGAAAAAGGGATAGAGAGAGAAAGAAAGATGTTTGGGCTCAGTAGTTATTTCGCTCCATGGGTGACATCCAACATTTATTGGGGAGACTAAATTCTTAGTGAAAGTTTGGCTTGATGTTGATTTCTAGTCAACTACTCGTCTTACTTGATTTTCATTAACTGAAAAAATGGATGATATGTCTTTCGGGCGAAGCTGGGATTCCAACACCGAACCTTCCGATTTGGAAGCCACTACCACTTGAGCCACGGCCACCCACGGTCTTTCAAATCTGGGGAAATTCTCTCTGTGTAAGGGATAGACGAAAATGGGTAGAGACAGGTTGGAAGAGAAAAAACGGCGGGGAGTCCATCTGGGCCAGGTACAAAATTCATCTTTATTTTACTAACTTTTCCTCAGTAACCGCAGGATCGAAATTTTGAATGAGAAAGGGACCAACGGAGAATTTTGTACGTCATTGAAGTAAGAGCGATCTGGTACGAAGGAGTCGTTTGCAAATCATTGTTTGAAAAATGTAGCAAAAAAGTTGGCGACGCCTACTACCATAACATTTGAAGATTTGGTTTCGAAAGCGAGGGAGGAAAAATAACCATCGCTCTTACTTTGCAATTGACAAATTGAAAAAAGGACTAGCGCACTATTCAAGTAACGTTGATAGACAGAGTTATAGAGTTCAATGAAGTGAAGATAATCTGGATAGTTGGAAGAAGAGTGGGTGTCCATAACTTCTTTCTTTTGTTTTGTAGAGAGCGGAGTCTACGATTATACCAAGAAAGGGATGTAGAAAATGTTTTATGCCGGGAATATGGCATATAAAGGAAGGTGGATTAGAATATTTCTCTGTAAAAATGGTGTGGGGAGTGTCAGCTTAGATATTACGTAATTATCTTTATGAAAATTGTAGGAAATTAGAACTGCGAGGGGAGGAGACTGGAAGAGAGAGTTGTGGAAAAATGAAAGAAGAAGTGGAGGATGAAAGTTATCAATAGATGAAAGAGGTAAGTTGATAAGACGTTACTGAGGAGTTGATGGGATCGATTGTAAAGATAAGGTCTAATTGTCTTTCCATATAATTGGAAACGCCACTGACTTGACATAGACTAGAGTCTGTTAACCGATCTAAGAAGATGCAATCCTTAGTAGAAATGGGATTGGAAGCGATGAAAAAAGATATCACACACTTCAGCTGAGGCATATTAAAATCGGAAACGATAATCGTATCATCAAGCGAGTCTGATAAGTCGATCAAATTGTCAATTGCTGTAACATTTCCTACTTTTAGGTGGTATGTCCTGAAGATTCGAAACCATATATTGACACTCTAACGTCCATGCTATAAGTTGTGCCGCAGTTCTTTCCCTCGGATGTTATTGTTGCTAAAATATCATTCGCACTTCACTCCCCCAGTCCACTGTTCAAAGATTATGGACGGCCAATGTAGACTCAGACTAATGGCTAGTTGCAACAGGATATAAACTTACAAAAACTTCAACGGAGGACTACCGTGATCAAATATCCAAAATAGCATCAAACCGATACAAAATTTGTTGATCGCTCTCATCTATTCATTACAATCTGAATCAGGCTTTGAAAGTCAGGTACATCGATCGCCACAAGCTATCATAAATGCCACAGTGTGCTTCATCCAACCACCACCACGAAACCCTTGATTTGACCAACCCTTGAGGAAACCAGCATATGTACCAATACACCTCGTCTATCTGGCGAAGTCTCTTAAATGATGAGAGCAGCTTGCGGTCTCTAACTAAAAGGTAAAGAACGTATGAAGCCAAGGACCTGGGAAGATGAACGTGAAAATTTCATAGTAGATTCATAGAAGGTGCTAAGGATATGGAAAAACCATTTTTGCAAATTGTTTAATATTGATATCGACCGAAATTCTGGTGTTTCATAGAAAGAACCATTCAGCATAAGCGATGAAAGTCGGAATTTCCGTCCAAGGATTAAAATTGAATATGGATAGAAATCTCTAAACGTAGGTAGTTCTGCCAGAATATATGGCCAAGTTGTTGAGCTAATGAAGGAAGGAAATGACTTGGCGTTCCAATTAATTATAAAGATTTCATTGGAGGAAAATATTCCTGACAAATGGAGCCACAGCGTCAATTGATCGACCAAAAAGATACAAAACCGTCTAAACTGCCTAAACTATAGAGCCATCAGTCTCCTTAACATACCATAGACCTTGTCTGTTATTTTATGTGAAAACATGAACCCATTTCTCGACGATTCTGTTGAACCCTAACAGTGCCGGCTTAGGGCCAGTTAATTCACAATTCACCAAATACTTCCACTTCGGGATATCAAAATAAAAATCCAAGAACTTCACATTGATACTCACCAGTTTTTATCGCTTGCAAGGCCGCTTATGATAGCATCTATAAAGACGAGCTATGCAGATCCATGTCTAGCTTTAGTATCCTTATCAAATTCGTCAGATTAGGCATCATCGTTATGATGCAGAACGCTCGTTGCTCAAATGAGATCTTATTAAGGCTTCTAATGTCAACAGGTTGATACGCGTTATATTTGGAAAAATTGTGCGAAGCCAAAGACATAATTTTCAACACTTTGTTCAACCAAACGTGTACGTCGACAACATTGCTTTCATTGGCAGAATGTTACAAGCAGTCACAGGTGCGTTTCCAACAATTCAAACATCAGGGTTAAGCTGTGAATGAGGACAAATCGAATCATATGCTGTCAACTAAAAGACATAAGTACGAGGGCGGGTCAATAAGTCCGTGAATTTCTGACCTCTTTACTGAAACAGCAACACTGCTCCTGTCAACAGGCATCTGTCAGTTGACTCCTGTCAAAATTTAAACTTGCTGCGTCAGTTAGTTTGTGTTTGACAGCTATTTTTATCAGACTACTCACTAATTTGAGGAGAAAATGGAAAAAAGTGAATTTCGTGTGCTTATTAAACATTATTTCTTGCGAAAAAAAACCATTACCGAGACCAAGGCTAAGCTTGATAAATACTATGGGGGCTCTGCACCATCGATTTCAATGGTAAAAAGGTGGTTTACTGAATTTCTTTGTGGCCGTACAAGCACTGAAGATGCCGAACGTCCTGGACGCCCAGTTGAGGTCTCTACACCCGAAACAATCGAAAAAATTCACGATATGGTGTTGGCCGACCGAAGATTGAAAGTGCGAGAGATTGTGGAAGCCGTAGGGATCTCGCATGGCTCAGTGGTTTAAATTTTGAATGATCACTTGGGCATGAGAAAGCTTTCCGCAAGATGGGTGCCGCGTTTGCTCACAGTCGACCACAAACGCAATCGTGTAACAACTTCACAGGAAGGTTTGGCGTTGTTTAATCGCAATATGGAGGAGTTTTTGCGCCGTTTTGTAACCGTGGACGAAACATGGATCCATCACAACACACCAGAGAACAAACAACAGTCAAAACAGTGGGTTTCTAAGGGTGAATCGGCGCCAAAGAAGGCCAAGGTGGGTTTGTCAGCCAATAAAGTTATGGCGACTGTTTTTTGGGATGCACGCGGGATAATCCACATTGACTACCTTCAAAAGGGAAGAACAATCAATGGGGAATATTATGCCAACTTATTGGACCGATTCAATGACGATTTGAAAAAAAAACGACCTCATTTGGCCAAGAAAAAAGTTCTTTTCCACCAAGACAATGCAAGGGTGCACACATGTGCAGTTGCCATGGCAAAAATCCATGAATTGGGCTATCAATTGCTCCCTCATCCACCCTATTCTCCAGATTTGGCTCCGAGCGACTACTTCTTGTTCCCAAACCTGAAGAAATGGCTTGGTGGAAAAAGATTTGACTCCAATGCTGAAGTCATCTCGCAAACAAAGGCCTATTTTGAGGACCTCGACAAATAATTTTTTTTGGAAGGGATAAAAAAATTAGAGAAGCGTTGGACAAAGTGTATAGAGCTCAAGGGAGACTACGTTGAAAAATAAAATTATTTTTTTATCGAAAAATCTGTCACGAACTTATTGACCCGCCCTCGTAACATCTACGATTCCTGTCCGAGGGTACAACAACATAATAATGGAAGATTTCACTTATAGTGGCGACCACAACTGGCAGGCAGTTGGCCAAAATACGTGCTCACCTTCATGCAAGTAAGTAAAGTATCGGTTTATTTTGAGGTTCAAATAAAGTCGATCTTTAGAACTTCATGTCGGTTCAAAGAAAGAAAACAATCGAAAAGTGATAGCCCCATTTGATTTAGCCTGCGAGCTGATGAGAATTCGCTCGCAATTTAAGATAAGCAGGCCAATAGGCACAGCACACAAATTAACTATCCATCGATCCGGCGATCCAGCTATCCAAATTAGCAGCCATAGTGGTCAGACGATCACGAATTGCGATCTGTTTTCTAAATATTTTCTAATCTCGTGTGTCGTTAAGATCATTTATGGCTTTAACAGCTTCCATCTAAACGTCATCCTTGCTGAGAGAATCCCCAAACTTGGATAAACATTTAAATACTTAAAATTAATCCAAAATCCTTAGAATTAGAATTCTATGATTCTTGTGGAGGACAGCGTGGTCATCAAGACAGAAGTAAAACAAAAAAAATAACATACCATATGCTCTCCAAACATCAATAAATATGTGGCAGGACTTCGATATTCGGTTCAACAAGCTCAAGACCTTCCTTGGTGTTCTTTGGAACAGTAATTATGATATGGAACAAGCCGGCCAGTTAGTCAAGGGATCTGTCATAGCATGTCAATGTTACCCAGATAAACTTATCCTGTACGAGATCCGAACCAGAGAATCTTATACGAATATACATAAATACTTACTTAGAAGATGCTACAGTCCGAGGCAGACCAGCCCTCAACAAATTAACTGCTTTAATTGCCGCAGACATTTTCTATCTACCTACAGGTATCCATTCCTAGATGATAGTTGCGAAGCTAATAAACTGATAGATAGGCGGACGGTGACTGATCAACGATGATCGAGAGCGGAAGTGTTTTTTCAAAGTGTCGTGTGGAACGCGCTTTTTTATTCGTTTTCTCATTAAGACGAAAGCAATTAACAAAGCTATTAGGAACTGCTTGGTGTGCAAGGAAAAAATAGAATGCAGTGATGCTTCCAAAATTGTATGCACGGACTGCTCCTGCATTTTTCATCGTGCTTGTGTAAATATGACTACATCGGACTTAAAATATATGAGTGCCAATAACTCAATATATCGATGTGATAAGTGTAGAGTGCTGAGCCGTAAATTGCTACAACAACAACTTTTAGCGCCACTTCATACAGTGTCATCTACAGGTCATCAAAAACAAAGTCTCGTAGAAAACCGACAACTACCTGAAAAGCGACAACAACTTTCTGCAAATGAACACCAATCAACATTCAAACAGTAATAACATGAACAGATTGCAGCAACAAAAAATCAACAAAAATCGATCAACAAATAACAACACAGTCAACCTGAGACAGATCAAAATACCGTCAAACAATTCCAACAGCAACGTACTATATACATAAAAAGTCAGAAACTCTCTGTTAAATCCCTTTGCACAATGTGCCAACAACAATTTCATCTCAAACCGATATGCTAACATGCATATAAACAGCAACAGCTAGATTTGCCAACATCAAATGCATCGGCTGTAAGCAACAATCCGATCACTGTACAACTAATCTACGAGGAGATAATAAGCTTGAAGAAAATCAACAGCGAATTCATCTCATCAATTCAGCAGCTAAAAGTGGAAAATGTTACACTGAGACGAAAAGTAACTAGATTGGAAAGAAAATTAAATTGGAGAGAACAGAAGCTGATGGAAAATGCAATCAAAATTGTTGGTGTACCAAAAGAAAACAATCAAAACGCAGCAGTGTGTATACAATCAATTTTTGCTGAAGGAGTTAGGTCACTCTAGAGGTAAAAATAGGCTTTTTGTGATTTTTTTTAGGAAAAGTATAAAACCAATCGAGTTTCACAAAAGTAGAAGTTTATTGTACATATGATTGACTGTAAAACAATATTTTTAAAGAATAATTTATTTAAAAATGGCGGCTGTGCAGTGTTTCTCAGATTTCCTTTTGGAAGGGTTTGCGGCCGTCCCAACAGCTCTTGTAAATTTTGAATTATGATAAGTCACTAAATATATTTCTATTGTGCATGACAACGATTAGAGAAGTACGTAGGATTTTTTTGATATATTGATTTTTGGCCGAATGGCGCACTTCCAAAGTCAAACTTGCTAAATTCGCAGAAACATCGCCAGAAAAGTGTTAATAACGAATGAACTATGTCACATAAAAAAAATCCTACGTACTTATTTAGACAATATATTTTCTGACTATCTAAAAATTAATTAGCAACTCAAATCTTATGAAAAACCATCTATCAAGCATACGAAGTAGTTGTGATACTACCCTTAAATCAAATTTAAATTTTAAATCTGTACATATTGTGCATTATGCGGTGCAATTTTGATTTATGAGCTTGCAATTTATTTCTATTAAATAAAGGGTAAGCCAACAGATGCTGTGGATTTTGACTTTTAATTACTGTCTTTTGCGGAATTCAATGTGGTTGGTCTTTTTTAACAGATGTCATACAACCTCTGCCAATTTTAGTCATAGAGTCGTGTACCACCCAGCAACGCATTTTTGTTATTCGATCTTATTACGAAAATGATCTTATTCGGCCAACATAATCGCTCTAGTGTGTCCGGAATTCGTGCAGTGTTGAAGCGTTTTGAAGAAACTAGTTCAGTATCGGGTCAAACCCCATATCAGTATGCTCGCTCAGCACGTACGCGCCAAAACATCACCATTGTCAGCGAAAATGTTCAAAACCAGGCAGGCACCTCAATTCGTCGCCGAAGTCAAGAATTGGGCCTCCCTTATGGCACTTTACAGCGAATTTTAAAAGTTGATCTACATTTGCAAGCCAAAAAAAATCCAAGTTACACAACAATTTAAGCCTTTGGACCATCTACGACTTTGCCGATTTGTTAGCTGGATGTTGAATCGCCAGGTCAATTTACTTTTTCAAAGATGAGGCTGGAGAGACAGTTACAGTGAATGGGGAATGTAACCGCAACACGTTGACCGGCTATTTTCTTCCAAAATTGAATGAATTGGGTCTGGACGATCTCTGGTTTCAACATGATGGTTCTGGCGCCCACACAAGCCTTCAATCACTCAATTTATTGCACATGCAATTTGAAGATCGCATTATTTCGGTTAGAGGAGAAGTGGACTGGCCTCCAAGGTCACACGATTTGACAGCTTTAAACTTCTTCCTGTGGGGTTATTTGAAGAGTAAGGCCTTTGCCAATAACCAAGCAATAATTCAAGATCTTACACATAAAATCTTTCAAAAATGTTCACCCGAATTCAATAAAGCACGAGCCGTTATATATAATTCAACTTCAAAATTTTCCGAGTCAGTCGCGCACAAAGTAGAACTTACTTCAATTCAACTCTCTTTAATTTAAATTTCGTTTGCGGTACTAACTGCCTTGGAATTGAGGTAGTTGAACATTTTTAATATCTAGGTGTCACAATAGATCCGCATTTAAAGTAGACCGAACATATTTCAAATACAAAGAAGTATTTGAAGGGTACAGGGGAAAATTGTTTGGCCTTTGGTTTTTCAAGGAATGTTGACACCGCTTTCAGATTTTTAAATTTCGCCTTTTTGATAGGTAATTGTTTGGTGTGTAATGTAACGGCGCGCTTTTGCTTCTTAGGTTTCTTTAATGGAGACTGTTGGCAAATCCCCCAAACTGCAATCTTGTGAAAAACCCTATTAGGTTGCTCATTTTCAAATTTTAGCATCCTTATAGGCCGGGAAAGGGAAAGGGCATTTTCCTGTGTACAATTTTGAAAATCAAAATCATGCCCTTAGTCAATTACTTGGAATGGAAGGGGTTATATTTTACAGTTTTTAAATACTTCCCTCCATTCATCTGGGGTCTCTGTATACCATATATCTTTTGGTTAATCAAACCTGTGTTCCGATTACATTTGAGATAGGAATGCCCCCGGATCGGAAATATCACTTTCACCGCATCAAATCATTTTTTTTTTTTACAGCCATGAAATGTAAAATCGTGTAACCGTGAAATTCTTATTTTGCCCGGCACACGAGTCACAAAAAACGTGACGAAAAAAGTGGTGCATCATGGAATAAACCGCGTCAGCTCCTTTTTTAGCTACTTATTCACCGATAGAACATGAATATTGAAACTGATGAAATTGAGCTAACGGTTATAATAAACATCATTTGTAGTGATGTTCGGTGTGGGTAGTTTTTTTTTTTTTGGTAGTCCATTGTGTTGGCTTCCACGGTCTTGGGTTTCAAAGAGCGTTTGCGATAACACCGCACTCTTCTTGAGATGAAGCCCGTTTTGTTGCATTTTTATGTGTATTTTTTCCAGTGTTTTCTTTCTGACGTCATCATCTAAATATGATTTTAACATCTCGACTAAAGATGACAGTTTAGCCTTAAAAGTATCACAAGTGCTGCAGGTGTCTTTCCGTGGATATCCAAAGAATATATTGAGATTATTTTCCAATATACAACGGCATGATTCATAAGCCATTTCATGATCAGGATTCTGCTCAATGTACATTTTCTGTAATTTAGAAATATTTAGTGATCAGGTAGGTACAGTTTCCTTGAGTCTTTAGACGAATAGTGTGATTTGCGATTTTAGATTTTTTTATAAAATTGATCGCCTTCTGCTTTGTCTCATCTGTAAGTTTATGAGGTCGTGCTTTCCACGACGGTCGATAGGGGGTTTCCCGTGCTAGAACATAAATGCCTAGATGCAAACTGGTACATAACGACGAAGCTGAATTTAATCGCGCCTCGTCGTCATTTTTCCGCTTCCGCTTACGCATGGCTGGGAGAACAGTAACAAAGCTAGCAAGGTAAGCATTTTGGGCATTAGTTTCTCCCAGCCCATTGAATTCGCGTATTATTCGACGTCGTTTTGGCTCTGCTATTAAAGTAAAACGTTGAAATCATTTACATAAACAATCAGGTCCAAGTTCATGGGTCGTAGTTCGCATCACTTTCATAACATCTCAATGCCTACCATTGATTTTCCTTTTTTTCGTCTCTCTGGTCGACGGGCCCGACTCTTCTTCACTAGACTGCGAACACTCACTGTTCATTTCCAATGCACGAAACTATAATAATTAAACAAATACCAACAAACAATGATAATGTTGCGTGATGTCATGATGGTGAATGCTGTGACTAATATAGGAGGACGTCATTCTACTTCAAAACAATCGGACTGAAGCCATTAAGTATTACCATTTTGTCGATTCGGTGTCTTAAAGTACTCCTAAACTGCTACTAGATGGCATCCCAAGCTCATTTTGAATTAAAAGTGGGCTGAAGTCGTATTTCCCCGGTACCCTTCATTTGCTTTCAACCATACGATGCTTTCACCGTCTTAAAAAAATTTGTTCAAATACAACTTTAAAAGCTATTTATTATGGAATATTTCACTCTAAATTGGAATATGGTATTTGCTGTTGGGGCAACTGTTTGCCATCCACAAGTGTACTTTAGAAAAAATTATATTGCTGCTCTCTTACTAGTAGGACACTTGTTTAACTTTAAGGTTCTGAAGACATTTTTTATCAGAGACGATTATTTGCAAAGCTCTATCCTGGATTTTCTTATGTAGCAATTCGGGCTCTGTGGTCGCCTAACCTTCTTTTCTGACTTCTCAGTTTACGAACTCATATACTGTTGTGTCGTGCAAATTACTCAATATACTGCCAATGCACATACTAACCATTAGAACCCTTTTTTCATTTCAACAAAAAACAAAGTCGTGGCTACTTAAGTTTTACACCAATTAAATCAAAATTTTCCTGCATTACATGACGTATTATTTGATGTTAACAGAATTAGGTATGATTCTACCCGTGTTACTTTTGCTCTTAATATTAACTTAATCAATTTATTTTTCTTTGCAATAATGAATTTAATTATTCCTTGGAATTATATATGTATCACAATTTAACTTTCTTTATTGTTCGCCCCATCATAATTTTATTTTTTATAAAACGTGGCATTATCTCTATTTTTGTTAAAATCAAAATGCTCATGTTAATCAAAAATTTTCGTCTAAGTATAAAGAATAAAAACTAATTGACTTGAATTTAACAATCTTGGGTTTAAAACGACCAAGGATGTTGTTAAAAAAGTAATCTGTTAAACATGATCTGTGAGCCGTGCATCTATCAACGGCTCATCTGAATCCTTAGTTATATTTAGCTATTAGCCATTCTTAGCAATTAGCTATAAGTTGTCTGTAAGATTTCAATAAAGAAGGGCATTCTGAAGTCAGCCAACAAAGAAGATACGTGTATTATTTTACTTGGAAAATCAGTCTCATGTGATCTAAACCATTTCTTGACATAAAAGTTCTGGATGTGATTGCTTTCGAACTTCATAAGTATCTTTATCTTTACTTCATTTTATTCGGAAGGATGGTAATCTTAACTTTCATCACCCATATTCAATAACTTGTTCCACCTGAGAGCGGTATTTAGGTCGTCCCGGTTGGTAGGAATTTGCAAGAGTAGCTTTTTCTTGTAATGTGAATGCTCTACAGGCTTCTCTTCGGGTCTATTTGGCTGAAATATTTAGTAGAACCTCCGTACGTTGCTTTGTTCTTGGAGTATCATCTCATCATTGGCACGACTGCACTTCTCTCCTTCATTTTTCTCTCCTTTTGCTCGTAGTGCATATGAGCCGCTCTCTTCCTTTCATGCAGAGCCAAAGGTTGTTGCAGTTGTTTCATTTGCAATAGCTTTCTGTCATCAGTGGCAATAATATTTAGTTATGTTATGTTGCGGTTCCAGCTATTCAAGGGTAAAACTGTCCACAGTGCCTTTTCATTACCGTCTCGTCCGAGATATTTCCATTTTCCATTAGCCAGTTTCACGGTGGTCAATTTTATTATCAGGTGACCGTCATTTTCCTCAGTAAATGACAAGTTTAGTAAACTGTGTGATAACTAAGTGATATTCCGCGCCGCGGCCAAATTTAGTGATCTACGACCCGTGGATTCCAATTGTTCTACCAAAGGTCATCGCTTTTCCTATTTCGTCGTTAAAGTCACTTGCACATACTCTGCACTTGTAGTAGGCTTTGTTGTAAAGGTCATAGAGAAAAAAAAATCTTTTCTCTACTATCATCTACTACTTCTAAGCCTGATGTTGGCTTCTTAGGCTTTGAACTAACCTGTTACAATACCCTTGCGCACATGCCGTAAACTCAAGACTTTCAGCTTTAGTCTGCTATTGTAGTTAAAAAAAACCCTGCCATCAAATAGGTGTTACTTCTATTTTCTGTTGCAGTCACCGCATCTTTTCATCCTATTTTTGTCCGATCCATTTCACCGAAATTTATGAATATTGGTGATATCTGCTTAATAGTATTAGGCATCTGCCAGTTATTCAAGGTTCAATTCGAACGTTGTTCTTTTATTTTCATTTTGGAGGGAGACCAATAAAAAATTCACCAAATTTCAGTACCCTGATAAGTCCTGAAAACCCCTTATTGCCCTCAGTTCCAAACACGTTAAATGTCGGATTCCATATAAGATATCTACCATGCTAACCGTTGACGTTGATCCCGTCACGGGAATAAATCTGCCTCTGAGGTTCAGTAAGCGATGACAGCGCATAGTTGTGCTGTAATTTCTCCGACACAATACTTTCGCTTTCCAGTTACACAAATCACCTCCGGCTATATGAGACGTGTATCCCGTGATTTGCGTGAAAGTGAGAGGAGAGAAATGCGATTGATGTGTAGTCGTAGTTAAAGCACTGTGCATTGACTCCGTTTGTTGCCTACCCAAATCGTACAACACCCAGGCATTGATTAGGAAAATCTACTGGCTTTAGTGGATTTTTTAACAACAGTTCGCTTATTATAAAAGAGACAGAAGTGACAATCATATCCTTAATATCAAAAATCTCCAATGACGCCTACTATATCGCATAAGAAAATCAGTTAAATATCGCCATCATCATGCTTAGAGCTGCGTCTTACCCCTGATATTACTTAAAATGATTTTAGATGCCACAACAAGCATTTAGATGACTTAAATGATAGCTAATGTGATGTGGACATTCAGTTTTAGACAGCTAACATTCACTTATTACACAGCTTCATACAGGCTTCTGTACCCAGAAATGTACTCCAAATCTTATGAGCAGAAACCATATCAAACAAAATTCCCTGACAAGTGACGAACTAATTTGAACTTTGCCCTCAGGAATAGGTAATTAAGGTAGTGTCTTAGTAAATGCACTAGAAATATTATTAGAAAACCACTGGCCAGAAAATCGAAATAAAATTACGGCCGTTTCTTTGCCTTAGAGAGCAATTTGTACCACTTTTCAAACTAACCAGCGTACCCTCACAAATCTATAGCAACTAAAACAAAATGTCGGTGCATACTTTTGTCTCGTCTAACTTCAATATACAATGTAAACACATGATAACATCAAGCAAACTAAGCTATCAATCTCAAATCACCAACCTAATTTAACAGACTTTTACTGTTCCCCAACGAACAGTTAAGAAAAAAAAAAAACAAACATCTCGAGACAAATGCATCTATCAATCGTATTTATTGTCCCCCCAGGATGCATTCCACTGTCCATTCCGAAAATTCGTTCCAAAAACAATTCTTATCTCGAAAATGATGATCCCCCAAGGAAATTGAAAGCACATAACTAAAGAAAACCACCACGGCAAGTAACTACTCCAAAAACCTACCATCATACTCTCTACTATGCGCTCAAGTAGATACTGCTGCAAACAGATTCCCCCATCTACCGGCTCCGTCAAAGGTCACTATACGCGTCGCATATAATTCAGTGATCGCAATCAACTCCATCATAAATAAGCTCCGAGCTTTAACTATATTTCGCGTTTCGCGAATACCAACAATAAAACAGAAAAAAAGAGCCAAAACAAACCCCAAAAACGACAGCTACTATATGTATAACCCAGTGTTCTGATGAACTCGACAGCCCCCAACAACCAAGCAACTGTAAAAGGATTTAGCTTCACAGCCACCCCAACATCCTACCACCATCCCGATTCGAATGCAGGAATTGCTGTTGTATTGTGTAAACTAGCTGACAGCACTGGCTCCGAAAAAATATTTTTATGCATACAAACGAGATAAACCCTTTGCTGCTCCCCTAAATAAATATTTTCTCATTACACAAGCACACAACAACACAGGACGCACATGCTGTTGGTGTTGGTGCGGGTTAGTGGTGAGTTTAACCCGATACCCCTTCGCATTCAAAATGCACACTTGCAAAGCCGCGGCAAGGAGAGATTCCACTCTCCCCCGACATCGTCCATTTACCGCGAAAATAAGAGAGAATCCACGTCAATGAAATAAAATCAGTGGAACAACGGCCAATGAATACGAGTACCATACCGTTGCAGCCCAGGAATAGCTGAAGGCAGTCGTAAAAGAGCAGCAAAAAATTTGTGGTCCTGGCGATAGTTTTCACTGCAAAATGATGAGCGACTGGATTTTTTAGGGGCATCCATATCAAATTGGTTGAGCGACCGTCTGAGTAGAGTGGGATCATAAAACACTGCCGGCGTTTGGCTTGAGTTTCACAAAACGCTGCTTTGATACTGCCGTAGAATGGGATCATATGAATAACTGTTCATACCCTAGATTATGGCTCGTAATTAAATGGTGGATATTAGAAGTTGTTTCCACAGAATGAGGGGTCATAGTTCTGGAGTAAAAGTACTTGAATCTTTTGGAGTGTAGGAAAAAGATTTCAGCAGATAGATTGCATGTCCTCGGAGCTTTAAATTCATTTCAATTTAAAATGATTAACTGAAATACAATATATAGGAACTGGTTCTTAAGGCAATCACTTTTGTTCTATTGTTCTGTTAATTGCTTTTAGTTTTGCATTCATCGCTATTCTCATCAGAACTAAGCAATATAATGGGTAATTCGAATATGGAGTCAGAAGCAGAATCTGTTAAGAGAGGTAAGCGCTTAATCCAACAATTAGAATTTGACAGCCTAAGACAGCATAGTTTCTATGGTCTGACAAAAGTTAGCCGTGAGATTATTGAGAAAATGGGTAACTTATTACATCCCTTGGAACTTTTTACTCACTTCATAAAGTACGAGTATTTAAAACCAAATGACACTCACTTCATTTAGCCTCCAAAGACCAATCCCCTGTATGGCTCACTATCTATCAGTACACTTCCCAAAGAACGCGATCAACAAAACAAATGCTGGTTGCACAATTTGCCACCCGCTCAACACTTTCAGATTGTGCTTCGTCTCCGCCTACACTTGAGTTCGTTGAATCTTCAATCGGGGTGGCCGTGGTGTAGTGGTACTAGCTATCGCTTCTCACTCGGAAAGTCAAGGTTCGAATCTTAGCCACAACAAGTTTTCATTTGTGTAATTGGAATTCAGTCAGAAAAATCTGCGTGTGAAGGCATAACACTGATGTGTAGATTTGGCTGTTGAAGGGTTTTTCAAGCACAAAACAACCGTTAAAATTCTCAACCTTCACATTCCGAGAGAAGAAAAATCTCTCCGTCCTATTGGGACTCCCACCCCTGGAGAGTCAATATCGAAACCAAAAACACACCTGAGTTTCAAACCAACTACATCACAAACTTTCCTTTCTCCTGCTTCTATCTTTCCGCCCGCGCCAAGGCAACAGTATATGGGTATTTATAACCCCTTAGGCGCGCGTAAATTATAAAAAAAAAAGGGACGAATCCACATTCGCAGTCGTGTAGTAGCAAGAGTATTTAAGGATCTTAATTTTCACAAATGTCCAGATGGTATATCTTGGCTTCTTCTGAAGAGGTATTCTTCAATACTGGCATAACCACTGCGTAAGCTTTTTCATCAATCTAACTCCTCCGGACGCTTTCCGAGCAGACAGAATAGCATTTGCCTAGTCCATCCCTAAAAAAAGTGAATCTTCTTCTCTCTCTCCCCTTGTACTTACGTTCTTTCTTGGAACCACTGATAAACCATCAGCTCATAATGTATTTCGAAACACGAAAACTTTTCAATGACCGGCAGTATGGTTTTCGTAGCAACAAGTCCAATGGTGATTTGATGGCATCTCTCATCGAAAAGTGGACGCAAAGCGTATATCAATTTGGCGAAAGCAAGATAGTTGCCCTTGTCAAGTTGTCTTGGATGTATTCAAGTCTGATATTCGCAAAATAAATGGTGGTGTGCCCCGAGGCTCCGTTCTGCCTCCGACACTCTTTTTAATTTTCATCAATGATCTCTTTTCTGCTACTTCTAATTCAATACATTCCTTTGCTGACGACAGTAGCCTCTGCTTTTCATATTCGTTCCCCGACTCACGTTCCAATTCTTCGGCTGTAGAACCGAAACGGCGGAGCATGTTGAGCTCATTAAATTCCGATATTTACATCATAACATCATAACCAAATTGGGGTATTATCAGCAGAGTCGAATTCAATGCTTCCAAAATGCAATGCTGTCTGTTGTCGTTAAAGCGATTTAAATAGCCAGCTATAACAGGCACATGCATCGTAGAAATCGAAAAATTTTCCATTCTTGGTATATGTGTGATGACAACATATTCAATGTCGTCAGAATTGCAGCGGAATGTCAAGGTTTCCCCAAGCCATTAGAATGCCTATATCTTGTCAGGTGCTCCTGAAAGACCTCTGCACCTCCTAGATAAAATTCAAAACTGTCAGATAAAACTCATAGGTAACGCCAAAATTGCACAGTCAATTGACACACTTGAACGTTTCTTTCCTCACCTTATTCTATTGCTATTCTCACGCCCACTGCTCCACCGAGATTGCCAGTAGTATTCCGCCCCTTCAATCTTTTAACTCTTTTATGAATGACGAATGATGATGTATACATGACGAATGGTCATCAGTATAGTATATCCTCAAGCCTATTTTCGGACGTACTCTAAAATATCGTCCCTAAGTTGTACAGCTTATGGAATACCCAGCCGAGATCTCTATTTTTTTATCATTATAACTTGCAAACATTTATGACCAATCGATATCGGTACCTCTCTCTTTTCTTCTTCCCTAAGTTTCCTTCACAACGCGCGCTAATTGTAATCAAAAAGTGTTTTGTATATGTGTGTAAAGCGTGTAATTGAAAAGTATTGAATCTGTAGATATAAATATGTAAATTAAACAATTCAATTCGCCGTGCGCGAAAAAAAATTATTTTTTATTTTTATTCAAGTTTTATTCAAGTGAATCTCAACTACACAACTTACTAACTAACTGGTGACCATTCGTCACTCCCTTATTTAAATTCTTATTTTGCTAGCTCAGCTATCTTCGATGCAGCGCGTGTGAACTTTTGCGACATTGGACACTTCCTTTGCAACATTGTTGCTGGAATTAGATTGCCATGCACGCGGAAAGTGTGGGAAAATACTTTATACTGAAGTTATTTGGAAAAGGAAAAAATGGATGGTATATCAGATTTTATGGGGTACATAACCTTTCCCCCGTTAGATTTTAAATTCTCCTGAATTTTTGGGATTATATTTTAAATGGAAACTTTGAAATCTTTGTTTTTCTTGTAGAAAAAACAAATTAGAACAACGAATACGAATATAATAGCTGAGACAGCAGTATAAGTTACATTTTTATGAAATTCCAAAATCTTTATGTTTTTTAGATTTTCAAAATTTTCAATGACAATGTCTTCAAAGTTTAATGATTTTGAAAAATTGTATACTACATCTTCATTGTAATAAAATCTATCTACAAATTCAAAATTTTTGTTGCTAAAATTCTTATTTAATATTTCGATTGAACAATTGTTAATTATAATTAAGTAATTTCCAGATATCTTTATTTTTCTGTCATCACAATGATTTATAACTGAAGTATTTCTTAAATTCTTTCATATTAAAGTGCTGTCATCTAATTTCTTTATTTCTAAAAGTTTATTCTTTCTTAGCTTACAACTATTTTCTGTAATACAATTATTTATAGAACAGGACCTAGAACAGGTCACTTACATATTGAATTTTATTGGTATTGTATTTATACTTCGTTTTATTGAATTCTATTACATATTGATCATCTATCATAACTTCCATCATATCTTTACTTTTAAAGGGTGTGATAAAGTTATAATTTACAAGTTTATATGAAAATGGTACCTTTAATATTATCTGTCTTTGTCATATTTCAGTAATCCTACTTTAAAATTTTGGAGTTTGTAAAAGTCAAGTTCTGTCTCGTTAATTTCTGTTATGGTCAACATGCTAGGGTGTATTATTCCATGTTTTACCGATGCTATGTTATCTATTATCTGATCTATCTTTTCTTCTAACATTCTAAGTCTTAATAATTGGTCTAATTTAAGTTGCTGTAATATAACCCTTTTTTCATTTGCTGTTAATTCTGCAAATGTTTTTGTTAATTCTTTCCTATCTAGTTCTATTACACTTTTTAAGTAGAATATACTTTCATTAAAGTGCGAATTGATTTCTACCTATTTGTCTAGATTACTTATTGCATTTTGATTATTGTTTTCTATTTGCTTGATATGGTCCGAAATTTCTTGTCTGTCATTGTCATCCATTGTCCCAAATAGCCATTTCTCTGCTGTACCTATAACATTGATAAGCCCCCGCTTTTTCCTCGCCTGTTTATTTGGTTCAATTGTTGTTAACTTGGCATAAAGGGTTCGTAATTCCTTCCTTATTACTGGGTCACTTGTTACCGTCGTTTCGTCCTCCGCGGTATCAGGAACAAAGGTTGCCGACTGCTCGATGGAGTAGTAGTCGTGGGTAATTATTATAAGGGCGCCACGCGATTATCCTTTGCCCCAAAAGCTCTACAGCGTCGAATCGCGACTCGGCCAGTAAAACCCGCGATCCCCTTTCCAGGTCTAAAACAAAACAAAACAAAAAAAAAAACACAAAAGCGAGACCACCAAAACACCCCAAAACACCCAATCGCCACACCGAGGAAACGGAAGAAACCCCCCCGGCCGCTTCCAACTTAGAGGCGCAAAAAGAAAAAAAAAAAAAAAACACTATTCACCTTAATTTAAATAGGTACAATTCTCTTTATTCAAAAGAAGTTTAATTATAAAATCCAAAAAAAAAGAAAAATAGGAAAGAAAATAAAATATCTATATATATATACTCGTATATAACATATGTATATGAGCAACCAAAAAAAAATAACAATAAAAAAAAACCAAAAAAAAAAAAAAATGTATTCCAAGAAATAAAAGAAAAAAAGGTAGAACAATAAAAAAAAGTACGACTCCCACCCAGATTCGAACCTCGACGAGAAAGCTCGGATCCGATCCCTTTCGTTTACAATTCGCGGCACTCTAATCAATTGGACTAATTCGAATATTTTTTTTTTTTTTTGTCCTCTCAATGTCCAACTTAGGACTAACAACTCCAAATATAAAATATTTTATATCATATATACATATATATTATATTTACTAATAAAACAAAGCCAAAAAAAAAACCAGAGAATATGTTAGTAAAAGAAAAAAAGAATACTTAAATTAAGGTTACTACGGCTCCCTGCAACTCCTCTCTGCAGCTCCCAGCTGAAAGCGCCTTCGCCGACCTCGTGATGTGACGTGTTGGTGGATGGGAAGTCCCGGTGGTACGCTTAGGCTGTCGATAATCTTTTTTTTTGTTTTGCCACTCGCGCACGAATTTCCTTAGGGTTTTCCAAGATAACCCTAGCGGTTTAACCGAACCGATCACGTTTCCTTCTACTTCTTTATTTATTTCCTTGCCGAGAGCACTTGTCACTTTTATCTTAATGTTTCGTTTTTTCTTTTTTTCTCTTGATCGTTGCTTGAATTCGATGCGCCCCGACGACCTCCGGGAAAGTTAAAAAAAACCAGGCAAAAGGAAACACACACGCTTGACCGCACCCCACTATCCTCGTTATTCGGTTTTCTTTTCGGTTTTGTACTTTTTTTTTTTTCGTTTCAGGGAAAAGTCCGCCCCGACGAACCTACGGGAAAGTTTTCCAAAAAGGCAAAAACGAGAAAACACGCGGCACTCCAGACTCGTCGTTCTCGGTTTTTTTTTTTTGTCTTTGTTCTCTTTTTCCTTTTTTTTTTTCCTATTTTTCGTGTGACCGACCGCTTACTTAGCTCTCGAATGACTGCCTCGATTTCTCTCACTTGCTAGCACTCCTCCGATTTTTCCCGTTCGGTGGTCAGTTATTTCATCACCCCATCCATCATTGAAACAACTGACCCCAGCTAGCTAAACTTTCTACCGCTAACTTAACGCTCAATCTAATTGCCTAAGCTTGACGGGGAAATCTACAAAAAAAAAAGAACAAGTGGGATTTCTCGTTTGTCCTTGGCTCGAACTCAGAACTTCTCGCCATTCATTTTTTTTTCATTCATTTTAAATGCATTTTTATTTTCATTAATTCATTTACACTTACAAGCTAGACAAAAAAATGCTTAAAAATTAGCTTAATTAACTTACAGATAATCTTATTCTAACTTACTGGCCCCATGCGGGCACTCTAGGTTAAACATAATACTTAAACTATGTCTTTCGACGTTTCGAACATTTATTTTTATTTATATTTATATATTTATTTTAAACTAAAACTAAGAAAAATTTTTATTAGTCAATGGAAAAACTTAGTATATGGACTTATTTATAAAAGCAAATAAAAATAAAATAAAACTAAAAACTTATAAACTAACTACCTAAAAAATAAATAAAAATAGAAATCTAATTCTTAACCTACTTATCCTACCTTATTGTAACAGATAATACGATACAATTTTTTTTTTCTTGTATGGATTACCCCTTTTTTTTAGCAGAAAAAAAAAAGTTGTCACCCATCTCTTTTGTTCTTTTATATTTTTTTTTTTACTTTTATTTTTTAATGTTTTTTTTTTTTTTTTTTTTTGTTTTTTTTTTCTTACATCTAACTTAATACTACCTAAATCTATGTAAGCCGGCCATGGCTAATGAAATTAACAGACGACCGACTTTGCTTCACATGAAGCTACCTATTACTTAAGGGATTAGACGACGAACCCTCCCCTCCTTCAACTAGCCACCAAAATTGTTGGTGCTGCCGAGCAACATCCCTTATGTCGCGACTCCCTACCGCCCTACTGAACCGGAGACGCTCCGCACTGCCGTGTGCGACGTCTCTGTCGTAGTTGAGTCGCCTGTCCGCAGCTGTTCGAGCAACGTGGAAGATTAGCGGCACAGCCAATCTGTCCTGGATCAGACCTTTGCTATCAAGGTAGAGGAACGCTTCTGGAGGAATAAAGCCGTCAAAGCGAACTCTCTCATGATACATATAATTAGGGTAGTAAGCCCCGGAGATCAGGTTGTTCGATGAGGTCATTGCTCTTGCAATGTGCCTTCGAGTCAACTTAATGACGAAATTGTCCACTCTTATCAGGTTCGCCCTATTGTATAAGACCTCATTAGGGTAGAATTTTATGTACTCGGACTCTGGTGTTCTGTATAAGCGAAGACAAGCCCGAAGACAAGCCCTCTCAAACACCCGAATCTTTTCCAATAAGCTTGCTCTCACGTTGAACCACACGGGACAACCAAATACAAGCATAGGCCGGATAAGGGCCATGTAGCAGATCACCTTCACCCTCGCATCGAGTTGGCTGTTATAGAACAGTCTCCTTGTAAGGGCAAAAGCACCTCTGGCTCTGGCCAGAGCAACATCTATATGTTTGTTAAAATACAGATATTGGTCTAACCAGATCCCAAGGTACCTGACTACATTTCGACAGGCAAGTGGCTGTCCATGTTGTCCAACGATAGAGAACTTTCGTCAATTCTTTCTGGTATCCCTAGAGGCCCCAGACAAAGGCGTCCTAAACAAAATGGTTTCCGATTTCTGAAAGTTGATTTTCAACTTCCAGTCATCGCAATATCGCTTAATTTTATCGAAGTCACGTTGCAAAAGTATGTTAATGACCTCAATCTTTGGCCCTGATCTGTACGCGATTAAGTCGTCTGCGTACGCTATGGCATGGTGAAGTGAACCTATCAGATCACTTGTGTAAATGTTGAATAGGATCGGCGAATTTACCGCACCTTGTTGCAGACCGTTTTTAATGTTAAATATTCCCGCAGAAGTCACATCGCCATTCTTCACGATGAACTGTCTACTGGAGAGCATATCAAAGAGAATATACAGCAGTGGTTTACTGATGCCCAACCTGTCCAGCTTGAAAAAGAGTCCTTCTAACCATACGGTATCGAAGGCCTTCTCCAAGTCAATCAGGCAGGCACCAGTGCACTGGTTCTTGCTTTTGTTCCATTGGATATCAGAAACCAGTTTAGACGCGGCATGAATGATATCATGCCCCGCCTTGAAACCGAATTGATTATCCGGAACTATTTGTTTGTCCTCAACCCACTTAGTCAGGACTCTATTGATCACCTTCTCGAAAACTTTGCTGATGTTTGGCAGAAGACTGATCGAGCGGAGATTCGCCGGATTGGATGTGTCTTTATCCCTTTTGGGGATGGGATGTACGACCGCAGTTTTCCAATGCGCTGGATAATGTGCATTATTCATTGCATTATTAAACAGGGTGGTATAAATGTCCACCGCTTCTAGTGGGAGATGTCGAAGCACAATGTTTGGTATTTCATCGGTTCCCACTGATTTCTTACTTCTAAGTGATTCGAAGATCGTTTGGAGCTCTTCCTTCGAAATGAACGAGGGTAGTACCCTATCGTCGGCGATGGCATTATTTGCCATATTCTCGTCACTGAACTGGGTGAAACCCGAGCTCTCGAATCGCCAATTCACTATTTCGTTTCGAAGGTAGAAATTGTGCACAAGGACTCGATTTTCCAGGTCGTGGTTGGGGCCAATGATGTCATTCGCCTTGTACACTTCCTGGAAAGTCGCTCCTATAGCCTCTACTTTCTCCTGCGGATCCTCGATCACAAAAAAGTTGTCATCATCAACGGCCTCATTTGGATCGATGCCTGCTGCTATGAGTATGTTCTCGTTATCCGTCGTTCGGGCGATTTTAAGACACGAAAGGTCGTTTTGATTATTTCTCCGAAATATTTTATTTATTTGCGGGAACATATTCGGGTTGCTGGTGTTTACAGCCCGAATTTTGTTGTTCCAATACAAACTTACAGAATTTCTGTAATTTTCTTTTATTAATATCTGGAGGTTTTTAATCGACGACTTCAATGTCATGATCTCCGGGTTATGTCTGTCAGTAAACTGTCTGTACAAGGTTTTTAGTCTTGACAGCAGCCTACTTTTTTGTCGGTGCAGTGCGTCAATAGTTGCGTTGCGGAATAAGTCTTCTTCGTCAGTGTGTTGATACCGAGGTATCGTTTTGTCCATAGTTCGTTTAATTGTCTCGTCCATTAGTTTTAGATACCTGTCAATCTCCTCGTTTGATAGATTTCTGTTGGACGGTGGGTAGAGCGAATTCGAGGAGAGTGCTCTCGTCAGTGTTCTGGAGAAGTGCATCCAGCGCACCCTACTGTAGTTGTAGGAATGCCTTTGAACAAACTCGTCCAATTCCGCAATTTCGTTCGGAACGGTTATTTCGGTACTGAGACCGCAATGGTCACTGTCATACACAAACGTGCGAAGACAGTTTATGGTATGTTGGTTAGTACATGTCAGGTGTATTCGTGTGTCGAACAGCAAGAGGTCCAAATAGGAACCGTGTCTGGGAAACGACGGACTATCCGTCGCCTTGAGGCCGAGTCGATACATTATACTGTGCTGACCCCACCAATTGAAAAGTAGGTTCCCTCTAGTATTTGGTGTATTATTTCCCCAATCTCTATGTTTGGCGTTGAAATCTCCGCCGATAATAAAGTAGTTCTCCTCCAATTCCAGTCTTAGGAATCGAAAAAGTGTCTCGAGCTCTGAGATGAATAAGGTGGATTGAGTAGCTTTAGGTGCATAAACAGACACCATGTATAACCGCTTTCCACTACGGAGAGGGATGTACATGACGCATGCTTCCAGCACCTGGAACCTACGTACTACACGACTGTATATTCTTTTGAAACGCAGTCCTTTTCTAACAAAGATTGCAACACCTCCTCCTTGAATGGAGTTGGGTCGGTTTCTTCGTAATATTTTATATCTTCTGTGCCTCATTTTGTGTCTTTTGGTCAGCTTAGTTTCGCTAACCAAAAGCACATCAGGGGCTTGGTCTTTAAGCAACTTGAACAGTGTGGTTCTTCGTTCGAGCCTAATCAATGAATTAACATTCACTGCAAGGACCTTCAGGGTTTGCTCCGCCATGTACGTACCCATTACGACTGGAGGTGCGTTAGGCCCGGCAGCAGCGCGTATATTTGATCTACCCGCTTAGCCTGTTCCTGTATTTGACGCTGAAGCTGAGCCATCTGCCCCTGAATAGAGAGCAAGATAGCCAGTATGTCAGGTACAGGTTCCGGTGCTCTAGGCGCTGGAGCCTGAGAAGCTACCTTTGCTTGTTGTACCGTATTTCCCCTACCTGCCGCCATTTGGGCGTAGGTAACGTGGGGAGTAACGGCTGGTGTTTGTGCCTGCACGAGTGGACGTTTAACTTCCACTTTCTGCTGCCGAGCCAGATTTACTCGTTTTATGTATTGGAATTTGGGACAACCCCGATAGTTTGCGGTGTGTCCCGTGTTCCTACACAAAGCACAAGAGAGTTGGCTTTTTTCAGACGCTCCGTCCTTACGTAGAGCGCAGTCCTCGGATTTGTGGTTCTTTCCGCACTTCACACATCGAGGCTGCATTTCGCAGTTCGACGCGGCGTGCCCGAACCTTTGGCAGCGAACACATTGTAAAATGTTTTCGCTCCTCTTTAATTTTTCCCAGTGTACAACCTGGTAGTCTAGGACTTTTATACTCCTTAGACCCTCCAGTTTGCTGTCGGGACTTAGCTGGACCAGGAAGAACGGTAGTTTCCGCTTCTCCCTTTTGGCTCTAGCCGTGACAAATGGCTTGCCCCCACGAATTTGAGCCCTTCGCACTCCTTCTCTTTCAGCAGTGCAAGGAGCTCCTCCGGATCGGTCGACGGTTCTAACCCCCTCAGCAGCATTGTCTGCAGCTTTTCACCCTTAGGGGTGTAGGAGAAGAACTCCGTCGTCGAATCCCTTAAAAGGTTTTTAATTTTATGGTAGCGCTCCACTGTATTGCAGTGGATCGCGTGCCTATCTAAACTAATTCTTTTAACAAAAAAATTATTGCCTATGGCCGACTTACATAGCTCTATTGTGTCTTTCAATTCAATTTTGTATGTGTTGATTGGAGGTACTCTCTGTGTGTGGACTTTTTGCTGTAGTTGTTTCTGTTGCTGCTGTTGTTGTTGTTTCTGTTGCTGCTGCTGTTGTTGTTGCTGTTTTTGCTGCTGCTGCTGTTGATTCTGCGGCTTGTGCTGCGGCTGCTGTTGTTGTTGCTGCGGTTGTGCTTTTTGTTGTTGTTTTTGTTGTGTCTGTGCCGGTTTTTTCGTTGGCACTGTTTTTTGTTGTTGTGGGGGCTGGTCTTTTTGTTCAGCCTCGCTAATTTTGGGCTGCTGCTGAGAGCTCAGGAGTTGTTGTTGTTTCTCCTTTAGTCTCCTCGCCACTTGTTTGGCTTTAATAACCAGCACTTTTTCTTCTAGCTGCTTAATGGTGCTATTTAGTGCATGCACCTCTTCTTCTTCATCCTCTGACTCGGTGGCAGCCAGAGGTTGGAAGGTATTCTCACCACCCATATAGTGACCTTCCCCGCCATCAGACATGTATGGGTATTCGTTGAGGTCTGACTCAGCTGCCGCCTTTGTTGACGTTGTTGGCGCCTCTTCCCTTACTCTACCCGGCAGCTTTTCGGTAGAAGCTGAAAGGGAGGGCCGCTTCACAAGATTCGGAGTTGGCTTCAACCTCCTCCTTCTCTTCTTCGAACTGATGTCAGATGACATCGTACCATCTGATGGTCCCGCTATTGGAATAGCGGACCTTTCGACGTCACTCATCGCTGATCACACTTACACTTTCTTTTTTTTTTGATTTATTTTTAAAAATAAAAAGTCAATGAAACTTTTTTGGGAATCGAACCCACGACCCCTGCTTTGTCGGTCGGACACCACTACCACTGGGCCACCGAAGCACTTGGCCAAAATGTTTCTGATTTTGCTTTTGTAAAGTTCACTTATAAAACTTTGTCACTTTATTAGAAGCCGAAACACGTTTATTCCTCTTGGAGGTCTATGAACGACTGAGAACTTCTCGCCGGTCTTTAGCTAGTGCTCCTACCAACTACGCTACTCTGGGTTTTTGGGGCTGCTGCACTCAATTGGGGGGACATCTCGTCGGTCATGCGAAAACCTTACAAAGGCCATGGTATTAAAACCATAACACACTAAATATTTGTAGTTTTTGTGTGTTTTGCTCGATCAGCTTAATCGTCTGTCTTATTTCTGTAGTATTGATGATGTGTAAAATCGTCTTTGTATCTAGCACTATTTCAGTCTGTCCCATATTAATTTCTACGTATCCGTTGTCTGTTGTTATTCTATCAATCGTTAACGTTGCTGTCACTGTTCTCGCCATTTCTTTATCCATTGTTTTTATCCATTGTCTTTAATCTATATCTAGGTTCATTTTTGTAATAATTTCTCTTATAATTTTTAACTGCTACTATTTTCCTATTTTCTTTATACTCTTGCCTATCCGTATTTAGTTTACTAATATATTTTTCTTTTTGAAGTCTTATTCTATAAGCAAGTGTTGCGAAATCCGCAAACATTGCTTCTTCCGGGGTCATCTCTATTGTTGAGTGGTATCTATTGTTATAATTGTTTACTGCCCTATGCATTTTTTGAATTAATGTTAAATCCTCGTTTCTAATTGTTACTAGTTTTTCCTGAAGGGTGGAGTGAAACCTTTCAATGTCGCTATTCCCTGTGTGTGTGTTTGCTTTGGTTAAATGTAAATCTACCTGTTGTTCTATTAAATATGTTTTAATATTTTTGGATTTAAATTCGTTGTCTGTAACTAATTTTGAAGGTTTTCCAAATTTTGAGAAGTCTTCTTCTAAAGTTTCAATTTTTTTTATCCAGTTTCTATTGGCTAGATAATAAACATAAGCTTTCTTTGTTAATTTATCTATCAAGGTTAGAAATGCTTGCTTCGTGAAATAATAAACGTCCATGTGCAGAATTTCGTTTGGTCTAGAGGGTGTTTCGCTAACTTCGTATTTCAGTTTAATTGGCTTTCTTTCATACTTGACTTCAAGACACGTTTTACAATTGTTTATAATCTTTGTGATTTCTTTAACTAGCTTGGGATAGTAAATTTTGTTTTTCAAACTATGGTATGTTTCAATAATGCCACTATGTAAACTTTCTTTCGTGTGATAAAGTGAAATTTGTTTATGGGTTTCCTCTAAAATACCTATTTCCCTGGCCCTGAGAGTTGTTTTCACGAATTTAATTCTTTTAACATGGCTGAAAAGTTCAATTAGAAGTTGTTGTATTTTATTAAATTCATGGTATGAAAGTTCAGTGTAAATTCCTATGATACCTGGTTTTATAAACCTTCTGAGCACATCTATCCAATAATTCCTATCTTTAGTCATGTCTATGAATATTATACGTCTGTTATGTAGTATTTCTATTTCCTTATCAGAGTCGTTGGTTAATATTAGTTGTGTTTTATATTTGTTTGCGATGGTTTCCTTTATTGGTATATGGTCGAGTTGTTGTTCCTCTTGCGAATGTATAGTTGCATTATCTGACAGGTTATTAACTGATTGATTGTCTACACTGTCATGTCCATTATTTTCTTCTGGTATTCTGCTGAGAAAATCTGCAATCTTATTTGATTTTCCTTTTAAGTGTTCAATGTCATACTGGTATTCTTGCAACTTCAACAACCACCGCTGGGTGCGTTGGCTAAATTCTTTACCAGTGTATTTTTTATTGAGATACTTAATTGGTAAATGATCTGTTATAATTTTAAATCTGCTACCCCACAAATAAGGTCTATAATATGTGACTGCCCACACAATTGCTAAAAATTCTTTATCCGTAACGGAGTATTTTTTTTCATGATCGTTTAATGATCTTGATGCGTAGCACACTGGTTGACCCTCCTGCATTAGTACTGCGCCTATGGCGTAATTTCTTGCATCTGTAAAAAGGGTAAATGCTTTTCCGAAGTCGGGGAATTTTAGTATTGGGTGCTTAATTATATTCAACTTGAGCGTTTCGAAAGCCTGGATGTATTCGGCATCATTAATATTGACCTTCATATTTTTCTTCAAATATTTGATCATTGGGTGAGCTATTCTGGCATAATCTTTGACAAACTTCCTATAGTGCCTAAAAATGATTTTATTTGTTTTTCTGTTTTGGGTAATGAGCATTCTTCAATACATTTAATTTTATTGGGATTAGGTCTCATCCCTTCTGCTGTTAGTATGTGTCCTAAAAATTCCGTATTTCTTTCCATAAATGAACATTTATCAAACTGTATTTTTAAATTGTGCTCTGATAATTTATTGAAAATTAATGATAATGACTGCAAATGTTCTTTTAAGCTTGTTGAGAAAATTAAGATGTCGTCCAAGTAAACAACACAAATTTTGTTGATATAATCACGAAGTATCTCATTCATAAGCCTTTGGAAGGTTGCGGGTGCGTTCTTCAGTCCAAAAGGCATTCTTAGACATTCATACAACCCATTGGGTGTTACAAACGCAGTTTTTGAGATATCCGCGGGATGTACCTTAATTTGATGATACCCCTTGGCAAGATCTATTGATGAAAAGTATTGCACTCTGCCCAGCTTGTCGAGAATACTCTCTATGTTAGGGAGAGGGTATTTGTCATCGACAGTTATCTCGTTTAATTTGCTATGATCTACGCAGAGACGAAATTTTTGTTGCCCCGAGTTGTCTAACTTCTTAGCTACTACAACTATTGGGGATGCGTACCTACTATTAGATTTTCGTATTATGCCTTGCTTTCCCATTTCTTCCACCTGTCGCCTTACTTCCTCTTCATGTTTTGTGGGTAGTCTGTAAAGTTTAGCGTGTATTGACTGATCAACTGTTGTTTTAATTTCGTGTGTGATAGAATCTGTGTTTGTTAACCCTCGTGATACACTAAATGACAAAATTGTTTTAATAGTTTTTGCATGCCTTATTTTTCTTCCTCATTTAAGTGACTTAAATCTATTTCTTTTCCACTTCCAATGAGTTCAAAACAATCAAACGTTGCTTTGCTTTCTTTTATTTTTTAATACAAGTATTTTGTTGCCAAAATCGAGAGTCTTGACAATTTTGCTTAACAGGTCCATACCTATTAGTATGTCATACGGCTTTTTCCCTAAGTCTTTTTTATACCACCTTGTACCTCCTTTCATGTTGTAATTGAATTCCTTCGGGATACTAGTTATTGTCCTGTCTACTACTTCTGTTGTTGTATTGTTAATGGTTTGCAGTTTCATATTTACTCTTTCATAAACTTTAAATTTACTGCAATCTACTATACTAGAATTAATGATACTCATAGTTGAGCCGGTATCAATTAGGGCTTTATAGTTTTTTTCGTCAATGGTTAAGTTTACAAAAATTTTGTCTCCGAGGCTTAGTTCAGAAAAACCTCGGCCTCTATGTTACTTATCTCCTCTTCGCTATTAGTTACCTGTTCTAAATTTTCAACTTGACTAATCTGACCTATTTCCATTGGTTGCAGAGTTTGTTGGGCATTGCTAAACTGTCCTGAACTGTTAAAAATTGGTTGTGTATTTTGTCCTGTATTTGGCCTATGGTTATTTTATCTATGTTGGCCTGAATTGTTCTGGGGTGTATTAGAGTTATTTTGCCTATTCTGACCTGGTCTTTCATTATTATTTATGTTTCTATTTTGGTTGCTTGAGTTGGAACTATTCTGTTGGTTACTTTGGGTTCGATTGTCGGTCGTGTGTTAAGAAATTCCTATCTAAGTTATTGTAATCGAATCTAACGTAAGTATATACAATTTATTTTATTTCATGTAACTCAAGTGTATCTTTTATATCTCGGGATAAATTTCCTGCTACCATTTGTTTTATTTTATCGACTAATACAGTATAAAAAGCATTTTTTGTTTCTTTAGATTTTTTTTCATATGTTGCAAAAGTGTTTATATTTCTTATAATCTTCTCAATTTGATAGTTTAAGTCAGAATAGAACTTACTCTTAAATGACTAATACTTTTCGAGATGTCCTTGTAGTTTACTGTTGGTCTGAAGTGCTGTTGTAAGAGCTGCTTCGCCTCGTTCCAGCCTGCTAGTTGATTGTTGAGCAGTAATACTTTTGCTGGTCCACTTATCTTGCTGTTATAAATTGCTTGCCACAATTCCCGCGCTGTATTGTCATCCACTGCATCTAAATGCGTTTGAACCACATTTATGAACTGTGTTAACTGTTCTCGGTTGCCGTCGAATTCTTTGACGTACGCAATCTCCCTCATTATTGTTACAGCCCGACTTTGTGCGGGATTGCGGCTAGACAGTGCCTCTAGCGCTGCAGTGAGTCGTTCCATTAGTACGGCATACATTTCCTTTCTGATGATTCCTTCGAAGAACTGTGAGATTCTGTCTTTTCGCTGAATGGTGGCCGTTTTGAGTTGTTTTTGTTTATTTGAGTTAGTAACTGGTTTTTTGAGTTAGTAACTAGCTTTATTTTTTCGTTTAGCTGTCCCTGTAATTGATTTTTAGTTTCACTTGTCGAATAGAGTTAACTTAATGAGTCCAGTGTGGAGCACTTTTAAAAGGTTTTATTTAAACGGGTCCAGGGTATAACTTCTGCTCTGATTTTTAGAGATACTTCTTACACTTGGTACACAGTTTTATTTACACTCTTTTAAAAGGTTTTTATTTGAACGGGTCCAAAGTAAGACTTTTGATTTGATTTTTAGATACACTTCTTACACTTGGTACACAGTTAGATTTACATACTTTTAAGGTTATGAGCGTTTTTTCTATTTCGTTCGTACTCATATGGATTCAAACAGTTTATCTGAATCCTACCGACTGCGCCAATTAAACAATTCAATTCGCCGTGCGCGAAAAAAAATTATTTTTTATTTTTATTCAAGTTTTATTCAAGTGAATCTCAACTACACAACTTACTAACTGGTGACCATTCGTCACTCCCTTATTTAAATTCTTATTTTGGTAGCTCAGCTATCTTCGATGCAGCGCGTGTGAACTTTTGCGACATTGGACACTTCCTTTGCAACATTGTTGCTGGAATTAGATTGCCATGCACGCGGAAAGTGTGGGAAAATACTTTATACTGAAGTTATTTGGAAAAGGAAAAAATGGATGATATATCAGATTTTATGGGGTACATAACCTGTATGTTTAGTTTTAGTTAGTAGGTATAGGGTCACGCGCACACGAGGCAAGATCTGCGATTACCCTGACGATGAGGTCCAAGCGATTCTTGCCACTGTTCAAACTTAGCTTCTACGTAGCTACCATTTGTTGTCCCTGGATAGCTACTTCAATATTCGTTGGGAAGTGAACAAATGCGTAGGAAAAATCAGCTTTTAGACACACGTAAAAAGATTGTCCAGCATAATGGACAACGATGAAAGGATGTCCAATTCGAATCACGTGCATGGACCCTCAATAAAAGAGGTGTGTCTATGTCCTCGTAAAGTATAAGGCTTACATTGCGGGGCTATAGGGAGTGTGGTATATAAGAAACCCGTTCTGAAATGCCGTCTTGTGATATCTACTAAAGTTTTGAGGTATGATAATATCGGTGTAGAATGTAGATACATAAAATCCAACATTAGCATCGTAAAGCTTGACATTTTTAATGGTGCACATAAGGCCAAATCTCAAAATTCTAAATGAGGATCCTACTGGCAAAGATGGCACCGATGGATAAGGATAGTGTCCAGAAACAAATAGATAAATGGCTCAGGTCTGGAATTATACAGAAAACCAATTTGGAATACGCTTCTCTGCTTGTTCTGGCCAACAAACGAGATGGTAGTAAACGTTGGTCTGTTGGTTATGGAAGTCTAAGCAAATCACCGGTTGTGGACAACCAGATCAACCAAGTGACTCTACACAAATATTTTCGATGCAGGACTTAGAGGGTAGGTTTTTGTTCATCAGTGTAGGCCTCGACAGCAGGAAGGTCGAATAGTTCGAATCTCTTGTTCAGTACGAGATTAAGTGCTCCATACGTCGCCAGTAGTATTCTAAAGAATCCCAACCAGGTCTTTTAAGAGATGATAGTGAAGAAAATCATCTATAGCAAGAGATATGAATAAGCTATTGTTAAACTAAAATTGGTTTTGTTTGTTGCGAAGGCACTCGAACTTACCTTCCAATGGAAGTTAGAGTTTTTGTGGTCACCAATTGAAAGATAAAATTGATGTGGCTCGAAAATTTCAGCAGCTGTAGACCGAGTTCAGATTTACGTGCAGAGATTTCTATTCCACATGGGTTACTTCCAAAGATTCGCATCGGCTTATTCTCTCTTCCCCCGACCACTTAGTGACCTTTTGAAGAAAGTGATAAAGTTTTATTTTTGAAATAGCTCCGGATTCAAAACAGTGAAAGTATTTTCACCCAGGAGCAGCCCGAAAATCGGAGACGAACTGCACACAGACGCTATACAATAATGATGAACATTACCATCCAATCGCCAACTATAGCATGAAACTTCCTAAAACCGTCAATGCTTTCAAAAAGTTTCAGCATTAACTTCGAGAAGAAGACATTTTTCGCTAATAGCCGTTCGAGAACTCATACTGCAAGATTTCGACTACACGCTATGGCATCGGAGTGCAATACGGTTACGTAAAAAAAGAATCGTATCCAAGAAAGAAGACTAGGGCGAAGATTTCTGGTGCTCTCGAAAAATGTAGGCTGAGTTGTTCCGAAAAATACACGACAAAAGTAATTTTATGTTTAAGAACATGCCCCGTCCACAAGAGGGTTTTCTATATCCTACTGACATCGAAAACGCTCCATTAGGAACATACCATGCGCACAGCCTTGACCCACTACCAAAACAACCAAGCAGGGTTTGGTACGTAGATATATCCAACGAAATGGCAAGGATAATTAAAGCTTTTGCGGAGCTAGAAATACAAATAGCAATTATTGGTAGTCCCCAAAGGACAAAGTAGCTTTTAATAGTAACGTTTTTAAAGACTCTTGCTGAGACAGCCAAATTTAACACCTGGTCGCCTTAGTGCGACCAAAAAAAAAACCGGAGAACACGCAGCTCTCTCAGTAGCAGGGAGACTTGGTGGCTATTTATACCGAATATGCAGTTAGTGGGAGAATACCTGGAACCAGCAAACAACATTTTTTTTCGTTGGAAGGTAGAAACCTTGCATGACGCATCAGTGGGCTGACTCCTATTGGTAATGCCGTATTTTTACCGGCAGAAACCACTTCCAACTGAATAGATCGATTTGCTCATTGCGTGGCACCGCATTAAGATATTCCTTCGCAGGGTTGGACTTGAAAACTTAGCTTACTCTACAAGATGCGCCTATTTTGTATGTTCACTTTACGTTCACGTTCTAACCGCCTAGGGTCGCTGAGTATATGCACTTACTTACAAGGGTCCAGTTTTCCTCATTTTGTAGCATTTGTGCTACGATATTATCGGGAATGTTAAACTCTCCAATCGAAACAGTTTTGGGATATGGGCAGTTTGCGATATTTTCATGTTTGCATTTAAACAGATATTCCCTGAAACAGCCATGTTCTGTCAAAAACTGAGTCAAATCGAAGTTTGTTTCGCCGTGATTCTGATTAATCCAGACATCGAATCTTGGTGCCCATATTTCTATTAAGGATATGTTCCAATGTCGTTGGCGGATGTGATACTACAGGTTATTTCGTAGCTTCCTCTTTCTTCTCTTACTTCGTCATTTTGCACTCGCTTGCTTTTGTGTCTTACCATTTCATCAGCAAGTATGTCGACAGAAAACATAAGAGAGATATAGCATCATGCGAAATAGTAGTTCGAAACGCGACTGTTATTACGCTAAAGCAGTGGACAGATTTGATTCCCCACATGTAAGACTTAATCTTTGCGGCAGTTGACCATATTTACACTGCGTAAATGAGTATACTGGCAGAACTCGCAATCAGCCTTGATTTCCGACACATCTGCTCTAGGTGATGTTTCAAACTTAGACGACTATCAATCACAACTCCGAGGTACTTGAGAGACTGTTGAGAAACGATTTTATGCCCTCTAACTCTGATCGTTATCGTTTCGCGAACGAACGGTGAGTTGTTTCGTTGCTGTGAAACTGGATATCTTTAAGCGTTTTTACTAGAACCAATACGGCTATATCATTTGCAAAACCGGTAATCAACTCTTCGTTGGAATCTGTATGCAGAAGATTTCGTCGTACATCATATTCTATAGTAGGCAGCCTAGAACTGAGCTTTGTGGCACACAGCTTATAACTCCGTACCCTTTAACTCCATCGTCAGATTGTTATCACATAAACATAGCTAGGCATTCCAATCCGATAAAGACAGCTCACGTTCAGTTATGATGGCGCAGTATTGCTTGGTGCCTCCTTTCTGTTATCCTATAGACTTGCTTGGAACACCATCCAGTCCCGGTGATTTTTTGTCGCGCACTTTTTTATATACTTTTAGCAATTCTTCGCGTATAACCATAGGTTTGAGAGAACTGTCGTGATGAATTTGAACAACCAGTACCCTACTTTCTTGGCGTAGAAAAGGACCATTTTTCGGAATAGTACCGGGCATTTCTTATTGATACAATTGGATAAGTTTTGCAGCACAGATCGTGATTAAGTCGTTCCTAAAGACCTCTAATGCAAGACGCTAGTAAAACGTAATCGTTGTTCTTAGTCGGATTCCTGCTTCTCAATTTGCATTGCGTCGGCACCCTGAGTCCTTCGAGTCCGGTAACGCTGGTAAGTCCTTTTCATTCGGTGGCAACGGTGGTTAACCATGATTAATACGGAGTTCAGCAACGTGGGGATAATGGAACAGCAAATATATCCACAATAGGTTTGGAGTTGAGAAAGCCATGACACCAAACTGACTCCGTTAATAGTAGTTCTAGTTCTTTAGAGGAGAGGCCGTTCTAGCATCAAGTGGATTGGATGTGAATTTATTTTTTTTCTCAACGTTGACATTCTCCAAGTATTATTAGGACGACTCCTGCAGCGACAACACACGGTCTTCACCACGGCGGCAAAGTGAAAGCACAAAAACAATTTAAGGACAACATTTTATAATACGTTTGCAAATTGAGTTTTGACAATGCAAATTGTTATCCAACTGACGTTGGCTAAGTAGTGTTAGACAGTTTTCACCTGAAATGTAATACTTTGTAATTGAAGTACATATCCAGATTGAGATAGAGGTGGGACTACTACCCTTATCACTACGATCAGGTCAGGCCTATTGGGATTTGCTCAAGCTAAAGTTCACACATTATGCCCGCAATTCTAATAAATTCGTCTATGTCTTTGAGTCAGCTGGCAGTGATATCTTCTCCTTCAAAGTGCTTACCTGGAAGACATAGACGTATTCTGCTGAATTATTAATTTCAAATATTTGTGTACATTAAATATTATTATCTAAGTTCTTATAATCAGTATCGCTTGTCTCAATAAACTTGCGTTGAACGCACACCAATTACATTTACATACATATATTCCTATAAATTCCTTAATCTACTACAATACAATTTGATAATCAAATTTCCTGACATTGAATATTTAGTCATTCTGTATTAAACAGTTGGAGACTGCGTTAGTGTACATGTTCTAGGCAGGCGGTTGCACCGGCAAAGGATACGTTCTGCTATTTCTTCGTCCTCTTGGCACATGAGACAATTTTTGTCTAGTGCTACCCCCATAGACAAAACGTGATTTTTGACTTTGCAGCAACCCTTTAGGAATCCGCTTACTGTGAACAGGGTGAATGACTCGAACTCAAACTTTTTAAAATGCTATAATTTTTTTATTTTTTGATAAATTCTATTGTGCCAAAGTAAAAAATATTGGAAAATATATACATCAAATTTCAAATTATATCAGCAGTTTTCAATATGTCCACCTTCAACGCGAATAATGGCCTTGAGACGGCCGAAGAAAGCATCGCACGCTGCACGCAAGTGGCTCTGCGGTATTTTGGCCCATTCCCGGCGAAGTGCTTGGTTGAGGTGGTCCAAACTTTGGTATTTTTTAGTGCTAACCTTCGCCTTCAAAATACCCCAAACAGAGAAATCCAACGGATTTGCATCCGGAGAATTTGCAATCCATTGTGTCGAAGAAATGAAGTGTGGAACATAGTTTTTTAACCAATCTTGGTTGACGCGCGCTTTGTGAGACGGTGCCGAGTCTTGTTGAAATGTCCACGGTCTCCGACCGAAATAATTGTTTGCCCAAGGCTTCAGTTCTGCCTCTAAGACAGTTTCACGGTATACGATCGCATTAATTTTGACGCCACGGTCCAAACATACGAGCGGAGTGTGACCATCGGCGGTTATGGCGGCCCAAATCATCACCATCAGTGCTGCCTACTTTCTAGTGGCCGTCAGAAGGTGGAAATTTTCGAAGGACCTCTCTGGCAAGTAAACTCGGTCATTTTGTTTGTTGACATATTGCTCGATAACAAATGGCGACTCATCGGAAAAAACCAAATTCGGCAATCACCACTTTCGAGCAAGCGTAGCAACTCCTTCGGTCTTTCGACTCTAACTTTTTTCTGTTGCGGTGTAAGATTGTGTGCTTTTTGGAACTTCAATGACTTGAGCCTAAGCTCATTTTTCAATATGTGTTGCATCCGTTCCAACGATATGTTGAGCTCATGAGCCATTTTTCTTCCACTTCGACGCGGATTTCGCTCAATTCGAGCCTTCACTTTCCGAACTATTTCTGCCGATGTTTCTGTTTTTTTACGACCACCTCCATGGCGTTTTGCAACGCTGCTAGTATCACGGTAACGAGCTATGGTTCGAGACACAAATGATTTATTCACGCTGAGGTGCTGGATGGCTCTAGCGATAGCTACTTGTGGTTTTCCAGCCAAATATAAAGCAATCACGCTATCACGTTTGAATTCCATCGCGGATAAACATTTTTCAACACAAATCGTTTAAAAGGCTTGTAAATGATAAAATTATCCGTCATGTGTCAAAATTTGAGCTCACTGCCATGAACGATTTGGAAATTATAACAGTCTGAAGTTGGTTGCAGTTCGAGTCATTCAGGGTGAATAGGTGTCAGGTGTCAATAGCTGGCACCTAGAAGTTGTTTTGTTCTTCTGAGGGAAGGGGTTAGTAAAAAGTTTTTGGCTCGCCTGTTAGCTTCAGTTTCCGTCCAGTAATAGAGTGCCTTTGTTTTTAGCCAGTTATTTATCTATGTAGCTTTTATGGAGGTAATTGGTAACCTGCAAAATGCCGTGGTAATATACCATAAATGTTGAAACCGCACCTTTTCTAGCCAATTCGTCTATTCTTTCATTACCATTATAACCACAATGATCTAGTACCCAGATGAAATTGACACTATTGGTGTTGGCTAGTGTTGTCCCGGAATTTATTCAGAAAATTAAATATAAGTTTATTCACCTAAATTTACATATATTGCCCCCAACAGAGTAATTTCCATCGACTGCAACATACTTATGCCTGCGCTTGATCCAATCCTCGAAACAGTTTTTCCATTCGGTTTCCGGTATGTCCATCAGTGCTTCCAGCGATTTTTCCATTACTTCCTCTCAACTGCTGAAGCGCATTCCCCGTAGTGGTTTTTTAACCTTTAAGAAGTCACAGGGAGCCAAATCAGGTGAATTCGGTGTCTGTTGGATAGTATTTGTTGCATTTTTCATCAAAAAATTACGAATAATGATGGCACTGTGCGACGGTGCGTTATCATGGTGCAAAATTTACGAGTTTTCTGCCCACAATTCGGGGGTATTTCGGCGAATTGCTTCACGCAAACGTCTCATAACGCCCAAATAATACGAGCAGTCTTTGTTTACTGTCCGGCCTTCTGGCAAAAATTCATGATGCACTACACCGTTGTAATCCATGAAAACCGTGAGCATTGCCTTCTTTTTTGACTGAAAACCACGTGTTTTTTTTTGGTCTCGGCTCATTTGGTGAACGCCATTCACTTTCCTGATGTCCGGATTGCGTGTCGTACTCATAAACCCACGTCTTGTCTCCAATAATGATCCTTTTGATGAAAGTGGGATCGGATTTAGCCTCGCAAATCATCTCTTTTGCGACGTCAACACGTCTCTCTTGCATGAAATTGAGGTCTTTTGGCACCAACTTTGCTGCTACACGACGGAAACCCAAATCATTAACCAAAATGTCTTGAACGGATCCATAGGCAATGTTCAAGTCCACCGCTATCTCTCTGATGGTTAATTTGCGGTTATTGACCAACATTTCTTTTACGAGTACTTCATCAATGTTTTCGTCGGTTTTCGATGTCGAGGGTCTGCTACTGCGTTCATCATCTTCGATTGACTCACAACCACTTTTGAACCGCTCGCTCGTGCCACTGGTAAACTACCGTTTTCTTTGAAGAATCATTGCCGAAACACTTTTCCAACATTTCCAACGTTCGGGCACCATTAAATCCGTTTTTTACGCAAAATTTAATACAAGTTCGTTGTTGCAAATTTAAATCCATTTCTAAAATTGTAAAAAATCGGCAACACACACAGAGATAGATGTACTCTTGGCTATGTAACTTTTGCAAATGTCAAGCTATGACGCTAAGATTTAGAGGGAATGTCAACAACCAACTTAAGAGAAAAAACAGAACTCAAATCGGAACAATGAGAGCGTCACAAGGTGGTATGTAATACAGTCCCAGACAATATTTTGAGTTATCTCTAAAACGTTGATGGCGAAAAGGGGTGCTTTGCAGCAGGGCATATAAATGTTCGTGTTGGTGGCGGAAGATCTGTTTAAGTTCTGCCTAGCTCAGCTTGGAATCCAGATATGCTACTGTCCACACTTGCATACAGTGTGGTATTGGTATAATAGTTTCTACCTACATGCCTGCTCCAACTCCTTCGTCTGTTATGGACCCGTCGGTGTACCACACCAGTGAATTTCTTTTGAACAGGGATTTGTTTTGTTCCAATTTATATCGATCCGGAAATGTGAGCTTGGAGTTATGGTTAAAGTTGTCCTTTTACAGACTGTTGTCTGTAAGACTAATTTTTAAGAATGTAGTTAATTTTTTCTGAGTCCCAGTAAAATGAGAATGTCAGCTAGGCCTCTACGTTTTTCGAGGGTATTGAGGTTAAGACCTTTGGGGCGGTAACGATAGAGAGGTAAAATAAAAGGGTCACCCAAGGGTAGTGCTCGAAGAGCAAATCGAAGGAAATGATGTTCAATGTTCTCGATTCGGGATATATAAACTCGCTGGCATATTCGAGAAGGGGTAATGTAAAGTGACCTTGTCACACAGGGGTTGCAAAATTCTTAGACCAAAGTTTGATAAAACCAAGAGATGAGTTGGCTCTAAGGATTATCTCATCAATATTCAAACGGATGTTTAGCTCTCTAGAGCGAAGGGATTGAACCTGGGGTATAGGTTGGCCATGCAGAAAATAAGGTCAAGAAGGAGATTGATGGGACTTAAGTGACAAAGTCATAGATTGACATTTGGAGACATTAAGCTCTAAGTAAGTTTTAAGACACCAAGTGGAGAAAAAGAAACTTTTCTAGAAGAAGAAACCGCTACAATAGCGGTTTTCCAGATAGGAGGATATCTATTATAATAATACGGTGTCAAAACCGAGGGAAGTCAATTAGAAAAGGATCAATTGATGAGATATTGTATATTATGGTATGCCTTAGTCAGATCTGTAGCAATAGCATCGATTTCGTTGCAATTTTCTTCGGCTAAAAGCGCAAAGGATCGAATTTATATAAGTCTGTAGTCGTTGATCTACCTTTCACAAATCCATGTTGACTGGGTGATATAAGCGACTGGCACCGAGAGCACAGAACTTCTTATAAAAAAAAACTTTCGAATATTTTAGGTATGCGAGAAAGCTTAGCAATGGGACGATAGTTATTCTTTGATCCCATTTTGTCGACCGGGGTTATGAAAGTGGTCTTCCAAACTTGTAGGAATTCTCTTTGTGTGAGGGACAGATGAAATAGGAAGGAAAGTGGGTGCGGAAGATTGGAGGCACACTTTTTGAGAAATATTACTGGGAAGCCGTCTGGCCCGGGTAAAAATTCGTCATTAAGATTTTGTAACTTTTCTTCGGTAAGGGTAGGATCAAAAGATTGAGAGGGAGAGAGGGGCCAATGGAGAAATTGGGAAGGTACTTGAAATATATGGGATCAGGTACGAAGAAACTGTCTGCAAATGATTGTTTAAAAAAGATTGCAAAATAGCTGGCAATATCGTAGTATGTTTTTCCTTTGTAGTTGATGAATAGATAAAGGATCTTAAGATTGTTAATAAGGTTGATCTTGAATGCTATGAATTAAAGGTAGATTGCTAGATGGTTAGAGTAGTCAGAATAAGGATTGATGCGAAGAAAAACTGCACATAATTTGATTCTTTTGTTTCGTAAAGAGCACAGTGTTCTGTTTTACTACGACGAGGAAGTAGATGATGATTTATTCCGAGAAAAGGAGACGTAAAGAGATATGGAATTAAATGTTTTACTGTAAAAAATTAAGACAGCATCAGATAAAGATAGTTTTGTAAAATCAAAAGAAGATTTATTAAGATACGAGGATTGCCTGAAAAGTTTCCGCAACGTGAAGAAAGCGGCACTCGTCAACAAAATCAAGTGAATGCTAGTTGTGCATCTATTGACAGTTACTTAGTCATTATGGATACGCAGTTTTTAATTTACAGTCGTTTGAGTGAGTCGATGTGAGTGTTTTTTGTGAAAATGGAAAAAATTTAGTATCGAGCTGTTATTAAATTAGGCAATACGCCTACGCAAATCGCAAATGAGTTGGACTCTGTGTATGGCGACTCTGCACCATCATTTACTACAGTGAAATTTTGGGCAGCTGAATTTAAACGTGGCCGCAACAGCTTGGGAGATGATGAACGTTCGGGACGTCCAAAAACTGCAACCACTGACGATAACATAGCTAAAGTTCACCAAATGGTGTTAGACGACCCGAATTAAAGTCAGAGAGATAGTAGAGGTTATAAAAATGTCCAAAGAACGTGTTTGTTACAAATTAAATCAAGATTTAGGCATGAGAAAGCTGTCCGCGGCGCCGCGTTTGCTTACGTTGGACCAAAAACGTGTTCGAATGTACATTTCCAACGCTCTGTTGGCGCAGTTTAGGCGCTATAAATCCGAGTTTTGGCGCCGATTAATTACTGTAGATGAAACTTGGATACACCATTATACGGCCGAAACAAAAATTTAGTCAAAACAGTGGACTGCAAAGGGCGAACCGGCTCCAAAAAAAAGCAAAAACTGTTTTTCGGCTGGGAAAGTGATGGCGACTGTTTTTTGGGATAGTACAGGAGTTATCTTAATCGATTATCTTCAAGAAGGAAAAACCATTACAGGAGCATCATCAAAATGGCCACATTTGCAGAAAAAGAAAATCCTGTTTCACCAAGACACCGCGCCGTCTCACACTTCAGCGGTTGCCATGGCGTTGAAGTTGGTGGCGCCATTATTGTAGTAGGTGGGGTGAAGAGTAAACTCCTTGGGAATTAAAAAAAAATTTTTTTTTGTAAATGTTTTTTATATTATTCAATATGGTCCCCTTCTAGTTTGATACACTTATTCCACCGATTTTCCAACTTCTTGAAAAGTAATTTTCCGGAAGGTCTGCAAAATACTCCTCCGTGGCGTCGATGATTTCCTGGCGTGAGCTGAATTTTTTATTGATGAGCCATCTTTTCAGATTTGGGAAGAGATAATAGTCCGAGGGAGCCAAATAGGGCGAATGGGACAGCAATTGGAGCCGTAAGTTATTGATTTTAGCCGTGGTTTCTGCGCGGCACCCAGCGGCAGGATAACTTTTTCATATGCAGAATATTGCCCAAAATATGGCATGTGCGCTCAGTACTAATCTTTGTGGTATCTGCTAGCTCGCGCACCTTCATTTTCATATATTTTTTTGACATTTCATATATTTTTTTGACATTGTCCTCTGTAACCGCATCGGAGGGCCTACCGCTGCGGACTTGATCGGTAGTGGAGTTGCGGCCATCACGAAACTCTCGAAACCAATATTTGATGGTGTAATCTGACGGAGCATTAGCCCCATAATATTTATCCAACTTTTCTTTTGTTTCCTTCGCCCTTTTGCCTCTCAAAATATAATGTTTTATGAGAGAACGAAAATCGTTTTTGTCCATACTCAACATGATGCCAAACACGTCAGCAACAATCAGCTGTCAAAACAAAACTAAAGACAGTATCGCACTGAAATTCGGCATGTCTGCCTAAATATGAACGGACTTCAAGGCACCATAACTTTTTTGCAGTAGCAGCGCATTCTGGCGGTAAAGGAGGTTACTTTGCACCCCACCTGGTATTTGCCATAGGCTTGAGTCTACTATACGATCAATGAATGGACATTCTTTTATTGAATTTGCTTTTGGCGTGGTAAAAGGAAGTGATCATGAACTCCACTTCAGCAGAAGCAGATTAAAGTCCACCAAAGATTAGGATACCGTCAACGAAATCACTAAGGTCAATAAGTTGGTTAATCGCTTTAATAGCAAGGCTGTACAGGATCTATTGGGAATTGTTATTTTAATTAAAACAAAGTCAAGTTTGACAGAAAAAGTGATAGCGATGAGAGATGTGTTGAGGCTATTGTGAATGGCAAGTAGGACGCCTCGTTATGTGAGTCATCTCTAGGTAGGGTAGGATCATCAACCTTGGGGAAAGAATGATCGTCGTCTCAGAAAACATTAAAATAAGATGGGAATAACTCCCGGTTTTTTATATCGGGGATCAGATTGGTTTCTGTAAGAGCATAAACGTCGAAAGAGAGGCCATGAAATATGCGAACTAATAAGGTTTGAAAATTTGGCCCCAGTTATAAGATCTGCGTAATTTGTGGCACCTTTGACGAGTGGTAAACATCTGATTCGTTGTGCAGAGTTGGTCTAGCTCGCTTTGCCACTCTAAGGAGTCCATGTCGTGTTAAATTGGATCTAAGAGCTGGTGCGAGGATTTGGAGGCTGGGTTGTCGGCACTGAATGTGGCAATAATTCGGATTCGGTTTCTAACAATTCAGTCAAAATTGCAGTATTGTAAATAAACGACAGGCGATAGAAGACCATCGATTATGTGATATACTGTTTCACTGTCAGTCAGTGAAAGTCAACATTTTTCTATTCGTAGTGAGTTCGCCACTAAGCTTAGGTACTAATTTAATCGAATATAACATCAAGCATGAACTCGCGGTGCCTTGAAAGTGGATGGTTGTATGTTGCAGATTGGAGATGGAAATTGGATATGGATGACTGGAGGCGAACATCTATGTCTTCCCGGAGAGAGATGATATAACTATACGTTTTTCTGCTAAAATCCATCATTGCGGAACTGGAGCGCGTGTGAGAGAGGGAGATATTAATACAATCGTTACAGAAGAACAGCAGATTTCCTTAAAACTCTTTAACGAAAACCGTGTTTTCCCTCACAGGCAACAAAGTCAACATTGTTGTCGTTAATGGAGCCACAAGGCATGACGAAGACCAGGGAAACAAAAGCGACAAAAAAATAATTGGGGAGAAAATAAATAAAAAAAATGTACTGAACGCACTGTCGCGAAATTAACAAACTAGTAGGTCAACAATAAAAAAGTCGCGTATGCGATACCAATTTTTGGGTGAGAAATTGGGTTATTGGATTAATTTAGGTGGAAGAAGTGAAATAAGAATTCAAAATTATGGAACGAAGTAAGAATGCGACTGAATACCGTGACGGTTTGAACTAAACTGATAGAACACACCAAGGTGGAGCAACCTTTCGCAGCCGTGACACTGATTTTATCACCGCCTAATCTAGCATTGATATTTCTATCGTTAAGTATGTGCATTGTGCAGTATCCAATTGCATGTATCTACTCCTGCGTTTTGTTTTGGATGCATCTGTATATCTGGTGTGTTCGGTTCGGTCGAAAACTTCTTCGATGTCGAGGAAGCAGGCCAGGTGGTGAGTTCCTAAAGAGCATGCGTTTTCGGTTTCCTGGTTAATAGGAATATAGGTTTCTTTGAAGTGGGTTCCTATATAATGGACCATACTCAGTATCTTTTCGATTGAAGGGCTTCATGGCTCCTTAGTAATTCAGAATGCCTGCAATGTGTTGAGAATCGATTCGTCACCTTGATGATCGCCCAACGTTGATCATTCTGAATACATGGAGGGAAGTATTTTTATCTTCGCCAAAACTCTATACCCAAATATTATTAAATATCATACTAAGATCCCCAGGCTGCTCATCGGTAGATACAAGTATTTATAATGTTGTGGTATTCATTCCCAAGGATAATCAAAACTTTGCAATAGAAATACACACATACACACTCACATAAAGAACCAGATCGGTATTTAAATGAGTTCAATCGATGAATCTAAATTATGAGCAAACTTTTTGAATATCAAAAAAAGGGAAATAGCTCGATTAATACGTAACAGAGCTGTGCAAAGTTCCATAATCCAACTATTTAGTGGCAATGTGCGTTGTTGGTCTTCCCATCGCCTGGAGACACCACATATTGTAGATAAATTGCTCATCCAAACTCAATTTGTAGTTACGAATGGACATACGTATACGTATGTGACTGTGAATACAATATATACTCCCAAGTTTGCATGTATTATTCGAGTACAATAGAGTTAGGACATCCAGGATGCATGCAATTCAAAGAGAAAGTTTCTAACTTTCGTCTAAATGTAAAATTCAATATTATAGCACAGTCTCCTAACAGCATTTGAATTCGGGCAAATTTCAATCGGTAGGAAATCGAATGGCGCAATATGAGTATGAGATAGGGACGAAGGGGCCTCAATCCGATTCGGTTGTCGTGTCTTTAGGTTCAACGACAAAGTGGGTGTGGTAGAGTGATAGATGCTCCAGAGATATATCTGCCAGAAAAGTGCATCACTCTTGTATTCTTCGTCGAGGCGGAAACTTACATTATCATTTTTCAACTTACGTACGAGCAAAATGTAGTGTGTTTTCGAGAATTGTGTTCACAGGACGGATACTACACTTCTACTGTGACAAATAGTTTTGAGATGTTTAAATGACGTGCATTTTTGGGTAATTTAAAACTTTACGTACTATGCAAATCCAATTTTGTTGTTACATTCATTGATTCTGCATTTGAAAATATAGCAAATACGAGTATGCAAATATATGTATGATGTCCTATGTATAAATCATACACAATGGAATTCATTCGGAAGGTAGGAAATGTGATTTTCATGTTTCAAGATAGATTTCTAAATTTTATCTGCATAATCCCGTCCATTGTCAATCGTAAGTCAAAAAATGTTGGTCCACTTTTATTTGTCTTCGGGGAAGAGTGGATATTGCTCCCTATTATTATGGCTTATTATCCTGGTTGTCTATGGAGCTCAGAGTTCATCTATCTAATAGATTCTAAGATAGATCAACTTTATAAGGGTTTTATAAATATTAGTATAACTACGAGTATATTTCCTTTTCTACTTCGGATTTGTTAAGTTTTAATAACTCAGGTCTTCGCCTCTAGTAACAGTAATCTGCTGACCGTAAATATAAAGGATTCACACTTTCAGCCGAAACTTTCTTCAGCATGTTTTTTTTGAAATTCGAATCAGTTTTCGACATTTCGTTGGTCGGTTTCTGCCTAGCAACGATTCCGGAAAAAGGGTTCGTCGTGGTATAACAACACTGACTTTGTGGAGAGTAGACGTAGACCCTTTTAGTACTGTGCGATTGACATTATTGCACCAAAAATACATACTTCGATCGGAACCATCACAATCCGTAGCACTACCGCTCGAAATTTCAGTTTCTCTATGTCAAATGAAAGGAACGAGTTTGCCACTGTGATAAGATGGACATAAATATATATAGCGGTACTGGCATGAGAATACCATTCTTATCACACTATGTTAAATTTAAATTCAAGGCTTAATTCCGTTTTCGTATTTAAGAAAAAGTAAGCTCCTGTTGAATCGGTTGTAATGTATCGGATATCTACTCTACATCGATGGCCAAGCCTTGAGTTAAGCCGACTATCCACTCGACTGTCTATCTATGTTTTTGCAAGTTAAGAATGTTAATAGATACCACGGCTTGGTAAGCAATTTTCCAACACAATTTCAATTTCATGAGTTGTAATTGCACACAAATTGACCATGCAACAATGGTGTTCGAAACTCCTCTTCGGGCAATGATATGCCATACCAGTGAACTACTGTGCTATGAGATCTGAGATCTTGATGATCAGATGACTACCATGATGATAACCGTCAGTCATAATTGATCATATTGAGATCGACGCAGCACACTCTCCAGTATTATAGACTTCCGAATGGCGAAGGTACGTCTACGGATATTTCAAACACTACTACAACGAAAAAACACTGTAAGGAAATTTAACATTGATTGGCTTGAATCGCAACACACCGTCAAAGTATTGACCTCCTAAAATATCACGCACCTAATATCCTATGCTGAAGACCAGTAACATTGATGCCAAGCAGCCATCAGAAACACTGCAACTAATGTGCTGGATCTCACCCGACCAGCTCCGCGAAACTGACGATTTGATGAAGAATACAGCCAGGTACACGTAGGGAAACAACTCGCCTACGAAGTGTCACTGCAACCCATTTCCAATTTGCATACGCTGTATTGAAACAGAAGCGGCAAATAGAGGGTAAGTGGTGAATGAGGAGAAAACTAAATAATTTTGTATATGTCTTCAACACAAAGGGACATAGAACATCGACAATATGCAGCTACAGCTTTGACGTAGTAATGGATTTTGTATTCGTATACCTCGGCTCTGCTATTCAATTCAATATTTACATCTTATCATAAATCAAATGAATAATTACACTTGCCAGTCGCTGCTTCTTCGGCTTAGGAAGCCAAATGACTAACAAGGCCTTGTTAAGAAATACTAGGGAGACTGCTTATATGACCTGCATTACCGTAGTCCTGCTTTTTAGTGCAGAAGAATGGACGTTGGAGAAGATGGATGAAGATATATCGTACTTTGCCGTTTCGATGGCAAAATTCTTCGAGTGATTTTTAATCCCGTTCGCGTTGACGGGGTTTGGAAGAAGAGATTTAGCGATGTAAGATGTCTTGGGCATATAGAGCGAATGAACGCCAACGCTTCCTACGATTCCGACCCGGAAAGGCAAAGCTGTAGAGGAAGGTCCCACCTCGGGCGCAAATGGAAGGAGACCTCAAAGAACTTAAAGTGCACAACTGAAGAGGCTCTGGACTGTAGTACGATTTAAAATAAAGTAAAGTAAAGCTCAAAATGAAGTGAGAATAGCAATATATCCTAGCTTAAGTATAAAAATACTGCCAGACCGGACGCTACACTTTCCGAGTATCTTACTGTGGAAGGAGAAGACTTTGGTAGAATTTTCGAAGATTTGATAGGAGGAAAGTATTCTTAATGGATAGCATTGTCTAATTATTAGACAAGAAAAGTGACCCTCTAATCTGCGTCAAATGTAGAGGATTTAGTCTCCTCAACATCGGGTACAAGATCTTGTCTTTGAGGTACAAGTAGTTACGGATCGTGTTACCTCCGCTCTGTCCATCAGGATTGCACTTGTCAATCGCTGGTTCTATGGCCTAAAAAGTCAACTGAATAATTAGCTGTTGCCTAGAAACACTCTGGTGCAGAAACACCACCTTAACGTGGTGCTGGAGCCGAAGTAGGTCCTATGACGTTCCCTTGTATCTTAGCCTTCCTTGCCGAGCAGGACTTGATCCGAAACTAAGTGTAGTTACCAAATTTCTGTGGTTACGAGTATATATAAGCAATCTTCATTATAATTTGTTGCCGAAGGATGAACAATTTGGGGGTAGAACAACCAATTAATAAGTTTACGCATGGCATCGAGGTGTCTTACCTCAATATGATGTACCCCAGCATGGTCAAAATAAATAGCCAAAAACGAAATTCAATAACAACGGCAACAGAAACAGACAAGAAAAGCAGGGTGGCTTGCGAGTCTGTTTCTCTGTTGAGGAGGCTTCGGAAGACTTGTGGCAGTATTTAGGTACTTACGAATTCGTAACGTTTTTCTTCTGTCGAAATAGAGCATTCAGATAAAGAACTAGTCCATTGTACTCATTGTAAGTATCCTTTAATGGTATTGCTCAGCGTTCCTGTGTAGCGCTTCAGTGACTACAGTATCAGCAAACATCACGTCAACACAGAGTAATGCAGCGTGATGCGAGCGTAAGCCGGACATTCACAGAAGTAGTGCAGTGTCGTCACAACTTTCAAAATAAACGCAGCAGAATATTGTATCACTTACGACGAGCACAATTAAGTGGTTAACAAAAGTGTATGTAGTACCCCGTCACGATGCCAGTCAGCAACCTGGAGACTTTCCTACTGGGAGAAAGCAGGAAGGCCGCTGAACTCTTAGAGACGTCGGAAAGAATTCGTTTGGTCTGCCGGTAACTTGGAGAGTTATTCCACCTGCAGGAATGATCACATGAAACCCATCTATGAATCGCAGCCTTAACCGAGGACGCAGGCAGACATAACATATTTTCGGATCCTGAAAAACTCTCTTCTGAGCCTTGCCTAGCAAGTTGACATGGGACCCAGACAAGATTCAGTGAATTTAGCCCCTCAACTGCGTTCAGTGAAGTCTTGCATCCTTGAACCAGCTTGAAAATCGTAAGAGCGTTCAGCAAGTCTCTAGGCGCAGCTTTGTTTTCGTTATAGATGCCAATGCTTCGAGCTCTCCACCGATTCTTCACAATATAATTCGTTGCCATCAGGATTGCGTAAATCACCGCTTGGAAGACAGATGCAAGCTTCCTAAAGAGAAGTGAAATCTAACGTTGTCGTGCTCCAGAAAGACACCAGCGCCACATCCTATATTGGTTTTGAAACCATCCGTGAAGACCCGACTATATTTTTTTCCTAGCTCAGTTACTGGCCAAAACCAGTTCTGGGCGCAGGGAAAGTCGTTTTCGTATTTTTTTCGCAGCAGGAGTTCTAGTGTCATTGCATCAGATAACATGTCCATAATACCAGAGTCAAAAGGCAGCTGGCGCACAAGGTCGCCAACGCCCCAATACGAAGTGTACCAAAGAGCACTTCTTTTTAAATGGAAGATGGCTTTGAGAGTGAAGCCTATGATATGAATATTAAGGGGAGTGAGATTAATTAATGAGTCTAGAGTGAGGCTAGTCGTGCTAGAGAAAGCTGCCATGCAATCTAGATAGACCGTTCTTTGGACTCTGGCAAAAGCGGCAATAGGGTATTTTCGTGAGAGCTTGTTCCACTAGACAACCGAAGAAGTAAAAATCCAAAGGAACCTTCTCGGTGGCAGGCCCCATGTCTTGCCGACAGCTTCTCTATATTGCCAAAAGGCCGACAGCTCCTTAGAGACTTTCGACGTAACACGTTTAGTCCATAGAAGTTTATTATCCAGGATGCCACTGAAATACTTCCTTTCTTCGCAGAATGTGATGGTGATGCCTTTAAACACTAAATGACTCAGACCGGTCAGCTTCCTCCTTCTCATGAAGAGAACAACTTCAGTTTTGAGAAGATTTACTGAAAGCCCACTTGCACCAATCCGATCACGTCTAGAGCTGCTTGCGCTTTAGAGCAAACAGTCGCTTCACACGATCCAACAGACAGTGCAACTACCTCGTATGTATAATCCTCTTGTCCGATTTGCGGCATAGGGCTACTCTCACTATTCGCCAATGCCAGGCTATCAGTGAAAATTATCTTCAGAATTACTAGCAGCTGGTCTATGCCTTTTTGTAACATAACACGGTATATGCCATCGGTGCCACGCGACTTGAAGCCATCAAAGCCATGTTTGATGCGATGAAGCTGTTGTATCGAGATGAACGAGACCGTGATGGCGAGTGTTACAAGTTCGACAGCGATGCTTTGACGAACAACGGGCTGAAGTATGACCCAAGCGAATACAATAAACACTTTCTTACAATTCGATGGATTCAATAATCCAAGACAAATTTATCCACCTCACACTTGTAATAAATTGTAGTGAAGCATTACTGCTTTAATGCGTCCAAAGAAAAATACAACTGCAACTCCATGTACTTTACAAATTCCAAAAGTGTCCAACAAATAAGCGAGCGAAAACAAGGTTTTAATTAAAAATTTGCTGGTTTTGTAATTGAAATGATTTTGTATTGCGACGAATTTAGACGAATGAACTTTACAGGATCTATGGAAGAAAAATCCGGCTCGATACGGACCAAAAAATGTTAGGCAACCTTTCGACCGATTCAAATTTATAAGTCCAACGGTGAAACGATAAAAAAGGCGAGAGCTAAACGTTATAATAACAGGTGGTCGTTAAGTGTTGTGGGGTACACACGTAAGGAGAATTGCTTAAGGTATAAAACAGAAACTCTTAAATACTCGTAAAACTAAATATACGATCCCTGAAAATATTTCATTGTATTCATCTTAAAATCGCGCATATTCCGTGTTTTGTTTGTAAGAAAAAAGTTGATCGAAGCGATGCAGAAATAGATGGCAATGACTGCAAACATCTTTTCCATGATGACTGTGTCAAAGTTTTACCCGTTGATCTTGATTTTATGAGAAAAAACAAAAAAAAAATTGGAAAGAGAATGAAAACAGTTGTGAAAAACAAATGCAAGGAAATGGGGTAATTGATTTGTAACTCTTATACAAAGAAATCTAAGAATTAAAAAGTATTGAGAATGACTTTTTATCTCGCGCTATCCAAATGGCAACTGGAAACTCCGAACTTAAGTCTAAGCTCAATGTCTTCCAAAAAAAAATAGATGTTATGGAAATTGTGAATTTACCGTGTGTTGATAATTCGAATGCAATGACAGTACCGTGTCGACCACCGACGAGTGCACACGTCATTCTGCACTCGTAATCTCTCCTGTGCTGCACACTAAAAAAAAACCTAAACCCAAACCACCGCGCGTGTGAAAAAAAAAACCTAAAACAGTGCAGTGCAATTAAAAAAACAAAAATATCGCACAGTGCGGGTATCCCACCTCCCCCGATCCTGATGATAGTACTGTTGATGGCACTCGGTCACTGCCGTTACTGTATTTATCATACTGGGTGTATGTAAAAACTGATAGATAGCGGGTTGTGTGTGAAAATATTGTTGGTGCACTATTTCATGTTGTTGTACCGGCATAACACCTACAGCAATTTGATTCGGTAAACCGTCGTCAGAATTTTCAATTCGCAACTTGCTTAGTATCGTCGGTGTTTGTGTTTACTGTGTTTGTCTTTAATTATGACTAATGAATTCAGGGTGGACGTAGCCAATATACGCGGGCTAAAAAGTAATCACCTTTCTGCGTACATCCATGTCTGTAAGTGCCGACCAGCTGTTTTGGCACTTAGTGAAACACAGGTAGATCCCCGCCCACACCTCTCAGATCACTCTGATCTGAAGTTACCTGGCTACGAATTAGTGCCACTATTCTCTAACCATCGCGGTATCGCCATTTATGTGCGTATTGATGTAGCTTACCAAATTCCCCCACAATGTAGTCCCGGTTCCAATCCGGAATTCAATTTCATGTGGTTAAAATTCCATCTCCGTAGGCAAATTATCCACTACTGCTTTTTTTTACAGAAGTTCCAATCTGGACCTTCACGAGTTTGATGCGCTGTCTGACTCCATTCAAAGAATTGTATCCCTGTATCCTCATACTAAAATCGTGATTACGGGCGATTTCAATATACACAATTCTGGTTGGTTTCGACATTCTGGACAGACAAAACCCGAAGGACGGAGTGTTGAGATCTTCGCTGCGGAAAATAACTTAACCCAGCTTGTAAATGAGCCCACACGAATACCAGACGTTGACAGTTATACCGCCAATACCCTGGACTTGTTTTTAACTTCTCACCCTAACAAATACTGCGTTGATGTGCTCTCCCCTCTAGGCTCTTCGGACCATTGTGTCATATCAACTAAATTCTCGTACACCCACCACACAGTTAGAGAAAAGATTCCTAAAATAACAGTATGGCAATACGACAAAGCCAATTGAACCGGACTTAACAACTTCTTTAGGAATTCTAACTGGTCGTTATATTTCCTCGATAACGACGTGGATGCCGCTTCTGACATGATCACAGAAACTACTCTCTTTGGAATGAGATGCTTTATCCCTCATCGGTTGAAGAGTATCAAACCAAAAGCAAAGGCATGATACGACTCGAGCTGTAAAGAGGCTGTCAGGGTTAGATAATTTTTTTTTCGGTCCTACAAGACCAACCCGACAGAGGAAAAAAAAGTTTAAACTAGCCAGAAATGACTGCAACGTCTTTCTCAAGCGTGTGAAATTCCAATACGACCAAAACCTGAGGTAAAAAATACAGCAATGTCCCAAAGGCAGTAACATTTTTTGGTCATTCGTCAAAAACATTAGAAATTCTGCCCCATCCTCCATCCCAACGCTCATTTACAATGACTTTCCAGCTATCAGCTGTTTGGATAAGGCCAATCTGCTTGCATAAGGGGAGCTTAACACTCCCACATTGTGCTTTGTCCCCGCCTACATTTGAGTGCGTCGAATCTACAATGGAACGAATCCACTTTCGCACTCGTGTACTAGCTAGAGTTCTTAAAGATCTCAACATGCATAAATCCGCTGGTCCAGATGGTATATCTCCCCTTGTTCTGAAGAGGTGTTCTTCCACGCTGGCAAAACCACTGCGTAAACTTTTTCATCAATCCTACTCTTTAGGACTCACTCCGAGCAGATGGAAAACAGCATTTGTCCAGCCCGTCCCTAAAAAAGGCGAATCTTCTTCTCTCTTCTCCTGCAGACCCATTGCACTTACGTCCCTTATTTCCAAGGTCATGAAAACGCTGATAAACCGCCAGCTTATGAAATATCTCGAAACACGAAAATTTCTCAATGGCCGGCAATTTGGTTTTCGTAGCAACAGGCCCACTGGTGATTTGATGGCATGTCTCACCGAAAAGTGGAACCAAAGCGTACATCAATCTGGCGAAAGCAAAATAGTGGCACATTATATTTCTAAGGCATTTGTCAGAGTTTGGCATCAGGCACTTTTGTCGAAAATGCGTGCTTTGGGGATCGACGACCCTCTTCTTCTATGGATTAGAAATTACCTTTCGGAACGTTCAATTCAAGTTGTCTTGGACGGTTTGAAATCTGATATTCACGAAATAAATGCTGGTGTGCCCCAGGGCTCCGTTCTGTCTCCGACACTCTTTTTAATTTTCATTAATGATCTCTTGTCTGCTACTTCTAATCCAATATATTCCTTTGCGGATGACAGCACTCACTGCTTTTCATATTCGTTCCCGGACTCACTCCCATGCTCTTCGGCTGTAGAACGGGAACGGTAGCGTATGTTAAGCTCATTAAATTCCGCTATTAACAGCATAACCAATTGGGGAACTATCAACCGAGTGGAATTTAATGCTTCCAAAACTCAATGCTGTCTGCTGTCATTAAAGCGAAATTCAAATACCCAGCCATTATCCATGAGTGGCACTTGCATCGTCGAAACCGATACCATTCCCGGTATGTGTGTCAGTGACAACTTACGTTGGAATGACCACATATTCGATGTCGTCAAAAATGCAAAAAATGTCTAGGTTTCCTCAAGCGATGTAGGAAATATTTTACCCCCTCTGATCTGGCCACAATATATAAGGCATTCATCCGCCCAAAATTGGAGTACCATGCCCACATCTGGTCAGGTGCTCCTAAAACATCTCTGCACCTGCTAGATAGGATTCAAAACCATGCGATAAAATTCATTGGTGATATTAATATCAGTCAATCAATTGACACCCTCGAACACCGACGTAATGTCTCCTGTCTCACTTGTTATATAGTTTTGATAACACAAACATCTTTATTAATGACAGTTTCACTTTATGTACGTGAACTTCTGAATGCAACCAAGAAGATAAAGCTGACGAAAAAATACAAATTTATATGGGTTAGGAAAAATGTAATATTTTTGGGTAAATAAGGTTAGGTGCTTCGACGATATTGTACATTTATAAGTTAAGTCCTTATGTTTAAAATGAATCTTAACTCATCTAGTAGCGTAAAAATAAACCAAAATCCTAATCCTACTTTAATACATCAAAATATTCCAAGTATCCGAAAAAATTTCAACTCTTTCTTCGCTCATATTGATTGTTTAAAATTTTTACCTGACTTTATTATTTTGTCTGAAATCTGGATGTACGACTATGAACTATCCTATTATACTATTCCGGGTTATGAATTATTTCGTAGTTGTAATAATTCGTAGAGTGCAGTAGTATTCATAAAGAATTCCGTCAATTGTGAAGAGATTGTGAAATACCATATAGTCTTGGCAGTGCAGATATCCTTAAAATTATCTACAAACAAAATGCTGAAGTTCTTACAATTTTATGTGTCTATCGCTTACATGAAAATGGTTTGAGCAAAGATGTACTCGTATGTTAATTATGGAACATATGGATGAACTTTTGAAGAATGTAAAGTCAAGGAATATAATTGTTTTAGGAGACTTTAACATAGACATATTGAGTGATAGTCATGATTCTGCCAAATACCATATATGATGTTAATGTCATCATATGGCTTAAAGTCGCTTGTGAATGAACCAACTCGGATAACAGACGTAACGCAAACCTGTATTGACCACATTATTGTAAGATTCCACAAAAATTGGTCTCACATGGTTTCATGTGATGTACTTGATTTGAGAATTGAGACTAGAATTAAATTAAACGATTGATAATAAAAGAAATAGATACGAGTATATCCCCTTTCCAGATAAACAGGTAATAGACTACCCAAATTAGTGAATGCCATTAAGTTTGAATTTTGGGAGATGGTTTATTTAGAAAATGATCCTTCATTAGCTTATGATGTTTTTTTGAAAATACTAAAATGCCATATTGTAAATTCCACAATTATCAAGTCTTGTAGCAATATTAAGCTCAAACGATTGAAGCCTTGGATTAATGAGGATTTACTGAAAATGATAAACGAAAAGAATTCTCTTTGTAAAAAATTCATAAAGAACCATCGAAATAATATCCTAAAACGGCACTGCAATAAATTGAGAAAAAAGGTGAAAAGAAAAATAGCTAATGGTCGAGATAATTTTTATTCGTTTAAATTCGACAACTGTAGAGGAAATATTAAGGAGGAATGGAGAGTTGTCAATAGCATTTTAAATAATCAACTGCTATTTTGAAAATATTGCAGCAAATTCCAAACCCAGTCATACTCAGACGAATTTCAGTTGTGAATTTTATACGGATCTTATTGATGATGCATTCCAGAGTAATCGCTTTGTTTTACAACCCTTTTCATCACTTGAGCTTTATAAATGTATAATGAATCTTAACAATAAAAACTCGTGTACCTCGGATGGTATAACTAATTGTCTCGTTAAACGTATTGCCCTCTTCATTGTTGCTACATCGCATTTTTCCGATTTGTGTTCTGTTTTTTTTTTTTGTTAAGTTGCTAAATCCGTTGTTGACATTCTCTCTAAATCTTAGCGTCATAGCTTGACATTTGTTACGTAGCTAAAAGTACATCTATCCTTGAGAGTGTTTGCGATTTTTTACTACATACTCGTACATATTTTAGAAATGGATTTAAATTTGCAACAACGGACTTGTACTCATATTAAACGGATTTAATGGTGCGCGAACGTTGGAAATGTTGGAAAAGTGTTCCGGCAACGATTCTCTAAAGAAAACGGTCGTTTACCAGTGCAAGTGGCAAGAGCGGTTCAAAAGTGGTCGTGAGTCAATCGAAGATGATGAACGCAGTGGCAGACCCTCGACATCGAAAACCGACGAAAACATTGATGAAGTACTCGTAAAAGAAATGTTGGTCAATAACCGCAAATTAACCATCAGAGAGATAGCGGTGGACTTGAACATTGCCTATGGATCCGTCCAAGACATTTTAGTTAATGATTTGGGTTTCCGTCGTGTAGCAGCAAAGTTGGTGCCAAAAGACCTCAATTTCATGCAAGAAAGAGACCGTGTTGACGTCGCAAAAGAGATGATTTGCGAGGCTGACTCCGATCCCATATTGATCAAAAGGATCATTACTGCAGACAAGACGCGGGCTTATGAGTACGACACGGGTTTATGAGAAGGCACTGCTCACGGTTTTCATGGATTACAGCGGTATAGTGCATCATGAATTTTTGCCAGAAGGCCAGACAGTAAACAAAGAGTATTACGAGTATTTGGGCGTTATGAGACGTTTGTGTGAGGCAATTCGCCGAAAGAGACCAGAATTGTTGGCAGAAAACTCGTGGATTTTGCACAATGCAACAAATATAATTCAACACATACCGAATTCACCTGATTTGGCTCCCTGTTGTTTCTTTCAGTTCAATTGAGTTAAAAAAAACACTATGGGCAACGCGTTTCAGCAGCCGATAGGAAGTAATGGAAAAATCGCATGAAGCACTGATGGACATTCCTAAAACCGAATATAAAAAATGTTTCGAGGATTGGATCAAACGCTGGCAGAAGTGTGTTGAAGTCGATAGGGATTACTTTGACGGGAACAATATAGATTTAGATGAATAAACTTGTATTTTAAATTTTCTGAATAAATTCCGGGATCAAGGTAGTATATTTAATATGAGTGTTAATTGTGGTATCTTCCCGTCTGCGTTAAAAACTGCTGAAGTTATTCTTCTATATAAAAAGGGTTGCCGGAAATTTGTCAGACAATATAGACCAATATGAGTACTTCCAAAATTCTCTAAGCTATTTGAAAAAGCAAGGGATTTTCTCATTCCTATACAAAAATAACTACTTGTGTCATCAACCGTATGGCCTTCGTGAGGGTAAATCGACAGAAGATGCCATATTTAAGTTGTGTAGTGAGATATACAATGGTTTTAATAGTAATACTTGTCCAATAGCATTATTTTTCGACATGACGAAAGCCTTAGATATTGTTAGCCACACGATTCTTTTGGACAAGCTCTACAAGGCTGGATTCAGGGACTCAGTGTTCAGTTGGTTTAAGTCTTATCTGACGGAAAGAACTCAAAGAGTAAAGATAAACGAAGTTTTTAGTACTAAGCTGTCATTATGGGTTGGTGTACCTCAAGGCTCGGTTTTAGGCCCCATCCTGTTTCTAATTTATGTAAACTCCATATTCCAGCAAAATCTGAGTAGTAATGTTTTTGCTTTTGCTGACGATATGGCCTTTACACATGTAAGCAATTATTTATTCGATTCCCTGTAAAATTAGAGAGTGACATACAGCTGCTAAGGCAATGGTTTGCAAAACATGAATTAATTTTAAGCGAAAAAACCAAACTCATATTTTTAAACTTAAAAAAATCAAGTATGCTCGAAAATAATGTCATTTTTCACGCCGCTGCATATCCAAAACTCATTGTCTGCTCATAACTGTGGTAAGGTCAATTTTCGTGCTACTGTCTCATGTTGTTCTAATTATTTTAAGATAGAATCTGTTGAATGTTTTAAGTATCTGGGAGTAACAATAGACAGACACTTGAGTTGGAAAAGCCATGTAGCTGACTTGAAAAAGTATATGATGTTTCTGCTACAATCTTATTGTTCCAAAAAGTTCCTCACGATCATTTATTATGGTCTTGTTAACCAATTGAACCACTGCAAATTGCACAAAAGCACATAGTCAAAATTATATGTAAAAAAAGTAGATTAACAAATAGCTGGCCTTTACTTTCCCTCTTTCGGATTTTACCAATAAAACATTTATATATTTACAAAGTTCTCAAAGTGTTTTTCATGCCTAGCGGATACAGTGCAATACCAAGAAATTCAAATATATACAGGTTAAGAGTGAACTTTGGGCAATTAGTAAAGGTACCGATTGCAAACAAGATTTATTTTTCCAATTTCTATACTGTGTCAGCACCTACATTATTTTACCGATTACCGTACGAAATTAGATTCATTAATATATAAAGTCTATTTTTAAACAGAGTCAAATTATGGCTATTTGCAATGGATATTTCGCAAGTCAAGAATTTGTTTATGAGCATTGTTTAAGCATGTCCTTCGTACTTTTTTAGTCTCGTAAATCTTTATTTTTTGTATAAGGTTTTGAATAAATTAATAATTATTTTGTTTTTTCTTCTGATTGTATTTTGCAACTACCCCACTACTATTGTAAGTTCATTTATTAATCTCGGGTCTGGTCCAATCTCAAGTAAACGAGAGCAAAAATAATTTTCCATAAATAGCTTAAAGAATATAGCGCAAAAGAAAATCAAAACATAGAATATAGAACAATTGAAATCATAGAAAACTTGTTTTGAGAGATGTACATAGAGCAAATTAGAGAGTAACTAGATATTGTATTTTAATAAAGTAAATGATAATGAAGTAATTAACATATGTAGACCTCAACTGCATTATTTCTAAACACCTAGCATTACTTAAAACTCGCTGCCGGTGGGAATATAAAGTCGCAAGAAGAGTCATCCACTTGTGGTTCACCCGATGTAGAATTGAATAGAAGCACTTTATGCCATGACCCCAAAATCAGCAAGATGTTTTAGGTAGGTCTTGACCCATACCAAGGGTGAAATCTTAGCCTGAAATATGGGTATCACAAAGTTGACAGTGAAGTAACGAAGAGTATCCTTGCTTCCATGAATGTATGGGCATTCCGTGAACGTAAGTCTACATGACAGACATTCTCGTCAAAACACAAGGGACATCCGTCTGAATTGGGGCTGAAGACTTTCCGTGCCGGGACGCTGATGTTGGTCGAGAGAGGGTAATAACGCTCATTTGTTTTCTAAACCTAAAAAAGCAGCGATTAGTAAAAAAGTTGGAGTCGGAGTTGACGGCGGAGCCGAGTTACATAAAGTCCCTTACTACCTCAAAGTTGTAGCTACCTATCGTGATGTTTTGTCATGTTCTCAATAGTTTTCTCGTTAAGTCAATGCCGTTGGCTTTACTCACCTAAAACTACAATGATAGGGCCAGTCAGACTATTGATGAAGGGTCATAGGCGTTCACATACTACGGCAGGCAGAATTGTATTGTTGTTGGGGACTTACTCCTTTGTAGTTGGCGTAGCTAGGGGACCTTCCTTTTTTAGGTTTGGACAAAGAATGCCGAAGTTCCATTCTTCGGGTATACTTTCATCATGACCTGCTGCTTACGGTAGTTAAGCCATCGGGTCCAGCAATCTTGATTCACTTAAGCTTGGAGAGTTTTAAGTAGCCTCTAAGGCTACATACTGTAAAATTAATTGTCATAATAGTAAGCGAGCAGTTGGAATGACATTTGAAATATTGTGCATCTGTGTTGTAATCGTAAAGGTCATTAGAGCTTTTGCAATCTTATGGCTATATGCAATCTTTAAATCGGCAACCCAGTGGCCAACATTGATTTTATTCCTGGGTTATTTTCCAGAGTCTGCCGTATAGAGAAAATCGATTCGATGTTGTATCTTCCCTACCTAAATTACATGGATTATGTAGACTTCATTCGATTACACACGGTGTTAAGCAGACTTCAATATTTGGATCAGTTTGGAAGATATTTTTCTTTCAAATGATTCCTAGATTCTATCATCGAGTCAACTTTCATTTGACCATCGTGGGAGCGGTTAAAGATAGTTAGAACGTGAGGCATAGGTGAAAATACGAATGTTACTTCACTATTCATTCTAAACATTGGGTCCTGGTGTCCGTAATTCATTATGTGAAGATTGAGCCGCCAAAGTTGCAAAAGAAATAAGTTGAAGTGAAAAAGAACAATCGATATTACCAACTAAAAATTGATGAACAAAGAGATATCGGCAACGTTTCGGCAGATTATAGAAAGGGGTTGTAGATTTATAAGTTTCAGCCAGTATGTGTAACGTGGTACGTTTTGGCTATCATCCCAGGGAAGACCACGTAAAACAAACCGTAAAAACCTGCGTTGAAGAGTTTCTATTCGGAGGATTTAAGTTCTGTAGTAGTGTGACCAAACTTAATTTCCATATTCAAGACGAGGCCTACAAAAAAAATTTTGTAAAGTGATTTGGTAACATGAGGATTGGAAAACTCGTTAGATCAGCTCTTGGTGAAGCCAAGGACAGTGTTGGCTTTTCTAATTATATTATCAATGTTAGAACAGAAATAGAGTTCCTTATCATAGATAACACCTATATCATGCAACTCATTCACTAAGGGAACACGCAGATTAAAGATTAGATAGCAGCGAGGTGTAGTAGTCGGGCGTTTACGGTACACTTACTGACGTTAAGCTCAAGAAAATTTTTCGGACACCAAGTACAAAATCTGTCTAGATCTTCCTGCAGTGGTAGGCTATCTGAGAAAGATGATATACATATATCTAAAGATTTTCTTATCATCTGCGTAAACCGATATGTATGAATTTTTAATGATGCAATCAACATCAATAATGGTCAGAATAAATAATAAGAGAATAATGGCGCTGCCATGGACTTACAAGTAAATAGAATATAGTAATGTCGTTCAAGTTATAAGGCTTATTTGGAAACCAAGAGGCTTTAATTTTAGAAAGATTACGAGTATATCATGAGAAATTCTATCAAAGGCTTTGCTGAAATCCTTAGCAATCACGTCAACTTCATTTCTAGATTCTAGTGCACATAAAGTGTTTGATATGAATTCCATTAAGTTGGTGGTTGTAGATCTACCTTTCAGAAATCCGTTCTGGTTTTGGGAAACAATAGACTTACAATGGAAAAGCATTATGTCATACATAATGCTCTCAAAATGCGTAGGTATGCAGGACAGCTTAGCAATTAGTCGATAGTTGGGAATATCGTCTTTTCGAGCATTTTTATGTAGGGGAATAATAAAAGACTTTTTCCAGTTTGAGGAATATAATGCCTGAATTCTGAAAGCTGAAAGAGAGCTGTAAGAAGCTGGGCTTGGTGCATTTCACATTTCTTTAAAAATATAGATGGAAGATCATCAGGGCCAGCAGAATAATCATCTTTGAGATCTATTACTTTATTTTTAAAACAGATTCACTGCCCACGTACCATATATGGTCCGCAGACTTAAAGCACTACCAGTTCACAGACTATATATGGTCTGTTCCATCCACATAATTTGTAAGTTGTTTATGACAGTGTACGTAGGGAGAATCCCATTTACTTGAAGTGGACTTCACAGGACATATCATTTACTCGTAGATTACAAATAGTGTTGGGACATAGAGAACAGATGTTCCATTTTATCGTAATAGTGATTTGAAAAAAAAGTGTAATTTCGAATCTAAAGACCCACATTTTCATTTTCATACGTTTTCACTTACTTTTAGCTATCTAAACAATAGATCAGTTAAATAAAACATAGAATATATTGAAAAAGAAAATATTTATTGGAAAGCAAAAACAAAGTATTGAAAAAAACGTTATATGCTGATATAATCTTTTTGGAAACATTTTAGGCAGTACGGTTTGGCACATATGTCGCATATTTGTGAAACTCTTTTGGCTTTATTAGTGGCAGTTGCTGATGTATGACCTTTCTGACGAAGCTTGTCATAATATCCAACACACCTACGCCTAGTTATTTTTCCATTTTTTGAGGAAATGCTGTACTTGTGATGTGGACGACGTAGGTATGGCCTGTGTCTGGACAATTCTTATACCCAAAAAATTTTTCACAAAACTCATTTGAGCCTTTAATAATGTACATTTATTCTGTTGGTTCAATTTATTGAACAAATAAACTGTATTTATAACACCCACTCCAAACAAAACATCGACGCAACTTTTTTGTACCATGTTAAGGTCTTGCGAATTGGCGAATAGTAGCTAGCTAACTCGTCAAAAAATCGATACCATTCTTTTGATCATTGTATTCCAATATCATATTAGGTTTTGGATGCGAGTTTCGGCCTGTATTCAACGTTTGTTCATCAGCGTGACAAGCACATCCTTCTTGTACTTGTCCTTCCATTTTAGGATCGTCACATTATTTTTTTGTGCAGCAATTTGCTCTCCTCTCTTCAGTTTCCTGTTTTTCACCAATAAAGGTAAATTTTTACGGTTTTTTCTCAATGTCCCATAAAGATCAGTTTTACGTTGAAGCAAGTATTCAGCTAATGATACACTTGTATACCAATTATCTGCAATAATCATTCTCCCCTGGTCTAAAAGGTCTCCACAAAGCTCGATGACGACGCTTCCACGTTTATAGAGGTTGAAGATTTGAGGATCCTGGCCAGAATAAACTTTATATTTCCTAACATATTCATCATCAATTGTAGCCTTGTAGATTTTTAGTCTGTACTTGTGAGTTTTGTTTGGATTATACTGACGAATCAACACTCGTCCTTAAAAGGGAACCATGGATTCATCAATAATAACGCAGTCTTTTGGCGCACGAAGTTTTCTAGAGTTTCTCATCACTGTCTCTATAAGTGGCTGGACTTTATACAAACGATCATTGACATCTCTTTTAGCTGTGTTGCCAATGAAATGCCAGCAGCGTAAAATTGCTACGAACCGATTGTAGGACATTAATTGTATCCGGTGCAATAGGGGGTGATAAAAAATAGGAACTTTCCTCCAGTAGCATTCTAATGTAGGGAATCTGATTAAACCAGTCAGCAAGCCCAAAAACTTTTCCATTTGTTCCTTGATTACCGGTTTCCAGCGACTCAAACGACCTCCAGAATTATTAGCAATAAGTTGTCCAGCGTAGATATTGGTTTGTTCTATCACCAAGTCAAAGAAGTTGTCATCAACTAAAAGACGAAATATTTTAAACATACTAGTATCTTCATTTGCTGGAATATTTTCAGTATGTTTAAAGTATTCTACGCTACGATCTAACGGCTGATTGTCGTAATTCCACCCTTCTTCCTCATCATGTTCTTTCATTCGACGCTCTGTAGTCGGTATCATGCCACTTCTTGCACCTGCATTTCTTTCAATGACTCTGTCGTCGTCAGAATCGGAATCAGGTGGTGCGGTTATTTGGAATTGTTTTGGAGTGTCATTAGAGTTGTCGGGAAATGTATACTTACGAGACGTGAACGGATGAGATGTCGCCCTCGTTGTTTCTAAAATATCGCCACCCATATGTTGCTCAATCAAGTGCTGGATATTTCTATTTTAGTTTATTACCTGACTATCATGTAGACTTGAACGGTCAGGTGACAAATCTTTGGGGAAAAAATCTGGATCTGCTACAGTATCGTCATCGTCAAAATCAGGTACATGTACATCAATCACTATGTCCTTCGGTTTCATTTTCTCCTTCACTCTCTTCTAATATCTTTTGCAACTCTTCGTCCGTAAATTGTTGTTTCTTACTCATTTTCCCGCAAAAACTCGAAATTCAAAAGAATAAAGCACAAAATTACAAGCACGTGTGTTTTGTTTTGTTTTCTACTAATGCAATATACGTAGTTACTCATTTGTCAATCAGTCATTTCTTATTTATTTACAAAGAATTAATGAAATGAATACATTTGTATATGCAAAGACCACATATGGTACGTTCTGTGGACTCATGAGACAATTTTTGGTCGTTTTTGTTCTAGACAGTCCACAGACCATATGTGGTATGCTTTAAAAAAAACTATTTTCAGTTATGTATATGTATATGTCGGAGCGATTTGATCAGCAATTCCTTCTTTATCCATTATTTTGACTTTATTATATATCAGTAAAAGAAAACACTTTATTTTTCTTATTTTTATATTTATTAGAAAGAATTTGATTAGAAATTTTACGGCAACGAGTCCGTGAACCACGTGTGCACCGATCAACAGATCAAATCAAACTCTACTCAAACTCTTCTTCCAAAAAAATGCCAAAATAATTTATTCTAAAAGAATACTACGTATCTGCACTCTGGGTCCATGGCCACGTTCGGTGACACCGCTCATGAGGACACCCCGTTATTGATGAAGTCCTTCGTGGGTATCTTTTTATACGAGTAGTATCATAAAATGAGTCATCGCAGACCGGCGACAGAAAGCAAATATAAAAGTAACAAAGATACAAGCAACCATTAAGGTCGGTGACACAAAACAAATATGTAATTAAAAAAAGAACACGTACAGCCTTTTGAGATCCACGCCGACATATATATGTATAGTTTAGAACATTATTTATTTAATTACACCCGTAAGAGACGGATTTTCACAAAAACATAACTGGACGTATGAGCAATATCCACTCTGAATCTGTTTTAACCTGCTCTAAAGTTGTTTGTGGGCAGCTATCTAAGTAGGAAAAGTAAGAGTGGTGTGACTCTTGGGAATGGGTGGCGAACGCTTGGCTACAAAAAATTGCAAAAAGATTTGCAATAATTTGGGGATCGCCCGAGGACTTATCTAGAAAATTCGGAGATGATGGATAGTTATACGATTTATTTTTAGTTTTGATGAACTGAAAGAATCGTTTGGAGTTCGGAAATGAGTGCATGGTCTATTCGGTTTAAATAATTGTCATAGAGAGTTTGGCAAAGTACAGAGAAATTTATTTGGGCAGGCTGGTAGTACTTAAAAGAAATTGGTATCGGAACGTAATTTTAAGTAAGTATACCAGAGCTTAATTTTCTTATTACGAAGCGATCGCAGCTCTTTATTATACCACAGGATTGTGATGATGAGGGATTCTTTTTGGTTAGAAAAGCTACAGATTGGGAGAGAAATTTGAAAATTTCGGTGTAAAACGATGCGAGGACAAGTCAAAATTAGCCATACTGAGGAGGTTGTTCAGTTTGGCGTAGTTAGCCCTATGAAAATTAGAAATACTCATAGGGAACGGGATTAAGACCATTGTTATTATATCAACGTAAGAGAAAGGGGAGGGTGGTAACTCTGAAATTTAGAGAGAAGATGTCTACTTTATAAAACGACGAAGTATCAGTGGCGAAAACTAGGCCAAGTTGTCTGCCAATTTATTGGTAACACCACTTAATGGATAGACCAGAGTCAGTTAGGCTGTCGATAAAAAGATTTTCTTTATCAGAGGTGGGATTTGTTGCAGTAAAGTAGGACTGGTAAGTCTAAGCCCATATAAGTTTAGGTAGACTAAAATCACCTAAAAAAATAACAACGTCGTTGGGATCAGAAGCAGTAAAAATGCAGTCGATTGCAGCAACTGCTAGCTGGTAACCTTGAACTGGTTGAGAGGGGTGAATATAGCAGCAACAAATATATAGGTTGCGATTGCAAATAGGAATTCTAGCGCAAACGAGTTCAAAGAATGAAGTGGATGATTTTTTAGAGGGTCTAGAATCGAGACGAGAATGTATAGCTAGAAGTACACCATGGCCATACAAATTCTCCTCTTTATCTAGACCATCGTCACTGTGTAAATCGAAGTCTTCTGAAAATAATTCATTATTTTTAGTATTAGGGGAGAGATTGGTTTCTGTGAGGACAAAAATGTCGCAGGGAAGAATCTCCGTATTAGATTTATAGCGCAAATCTTAGTTCGTAATCCTCTTAGGTTTTGATAATACAGGGACAGACATTTGAGAGGCTCCGGCAAAGAATACAGTGGTGGGTTCGGAGCTATGGTAGTTTTTGAAACTAGACCGTGTTCTCTGGAGGGGTAGTATGCATTTGGAACCTACGTGTGACGCACAAGAAGAGAGATCATTAGCTACATCATCTGAAGTCATATCTAATTGCTCCTGAAAGGATATAAAAAGTCGTCGCAGATCATTATGATTAGTGGGGAGGCCGTCGTGTAGAATGCAAGCCATTGCATAAATTTTCGATGCAACGTCGATCTGGCTTATCATATAGGTAGGCGAGATACAAACGAACATTATCATATAATCTGCGGTCTCTTAATCGAGAGAGAACATATCGGCCAACTTCCGCTAAATCGATAAGGTGCTTGGTTAATTTTGCCTTTCGTGGAAGTGTTTTATCTAAAATAGGTTGAGCGTCTGGCTTAGAATAAGGGAAGGGGTTTAAGATATGGGAGCGAATAAAGTTAGGAAATTGGATTGGACGGAGTGATAAAACGAAATGTCCGAACTATAAAACTCCAGTTTGAATCAGGAGCTTTTGTGATAATTGGCAATATTAACATGGTCCTATTTTCTACGTCTAGCGGATCTTAAATTACTTTTTTCATATTGGACTTAAAGGTTGATAAACATCCATTCATACCACCTTGTCAAAAAGTTCCCGCACCACACCACCGTGTGGCGATCCCATTATTACGGTTTGAGTTCTGTTTTTTTTTAAGCACATCTAACATATTTTTTTAAGCACATCTAACATATATCTGTGTGTGATGCCGATTTTTTAAAATTTGCAACAATTAAATTTTGCGTAAAAAATGGATTTAATGGTGCGGGAACGTTGGAAATGTTGGAAAAGTGTTTCGGCAACGATTCTCTTAAGAAAACGGTCGTTTACCAGTGCAAGTAGCACGAGCTTTTCAAAAGTGGTCGTTAGTCAATCGAAGATGATGAACGCGGTGGCATACCCTGGACATCGAAAACCGACGAAAACATTGATGAAGTAAAAGAAATGTTGGTCAATAACCGCAAATTAACCATCAGAGAGATAGCGGAGGACTTGAACATTGTCTATGGACCCGTCCAACACATTTTGGTTAATGATTTGGGTTTCCGTCATACAGCAGCAAAGTTGGTGCCAAAAGACCTCAATTTCATGCAAAACAGAGACCGCGTTGACGTCGCAAAGGAGATGATTTGCGAGGCTAATCCTATCCCACCTTCATCAAAAGGATCATTACTGGAGACAAGACATGGGTTTATGAGTACGACGCGCAATCCAGACATCAGGCAATCCAGACATTTAGCGTTCACCAAATGAGCCGAGACCAAAAAAACCACGTCGTTTTCAGTCAAAAACGAAGGCATTGTTCACGGTTTTGATAGATTACAACGGTGTAGTGCATCATGAATTTTTTCCAGAAGGCCAGACAGTAAACAAAGATTATTATTTGGGTGTTATGAGACGTCTGCGTGAGGCAATTCGCCGAAAGAGTCCAGAATTGTGGGCAAAAAACTCGTGGATTTTGCACCATGATAACGCACCGTCTCACAGTGCTATCATCATTCCTAATTTTTTGACGAAAAATGCAACAAATACCGTCCAACAGCCACCGAATTCACCTGATTTGGCTCCCTGTGACTTCTTTCTGTTCATTCAAGTTAAAAAACTACTACGGGGAACGCGTTTCAGCAGCCGATAGGAAGTAATGGAAAAATCGCAGGAAGCACTGATGGACGTTCCTAAAACCGAATATAAAACATGTTTCGAGGATTGGATCAAGCGCAGGCATAAGTGTGTTGCAGTCGATGGGGATTACTTTGAAGGGGACAATATAGATTTAGATGAATAAACTTGCAACTTGTTGTTCCAATTTTCTGAATACATTCCGGGAATAATCAAGGTTCGATCGAGATGTGAACCACCTATTAAAATGGTAATTGATTCAGCTTTGTTGTAATTGTTCAAAGTGACTATAAGATTTCGAATCGTGGGATTGTGGGTTCAGGATTTATTAGCGGTTCCATAATTTCAGATTCAAGCATCTCAGTAAGATTCGAGGTGTTGCATGATGCAGTCGGTAGGGGCTGGGATTGCACCGGTATATCGTCGATTTTGCTGGAAGTTATCAGACTTTGTAGAAAATCCAATATTTTCAACATCAGCCACCTACAGTTCCAAGTCTTCTACGAATAGATACGTCGAAAACTTTCTGCAAATAATTCCTACAAAAATTGGGAAAAAATGCAATCATTAATTTTGCAGAACGATAAAGGTGTTATTACATATTAGAATTTCAGAAGCACAGCATAAATGTGTTTTCTAATTAGCAGTGTTTTCGTATTTCAGAAGCACAACATAAATGTGTTTTCTAATTAGCTGTGGCCACTACATTTAAGACGAATGAACCACGAACACTTTCAAACCTATCCGCAATCCGTCAGCTGAAATAACAACAAAGATGTGCCCTCCTCTTGAAGGATCAGTTAGTTGCAATTAATGTTTCATAAGCCCAATACTCGTATTTTTATCTTCCAATCAAGCCGTCGACAACTCCAATCAGATCTGGAAAACAATGTTCAGTAAACCAAAAATTGCTACGGATATCAGTATAACCAACATCCTTAGAAGTCAAGTCATATTCACCCAACCAGCAACCGTAAGTAGCATCATTAAAAACCATGTCAGTTCACCTGACGCATGCTGAAAAACCTTCTAATTAGATGCGAACTCCTGGAAAATTAATACTAATGAATCCAATTAATAACCCACCAGAAAGGTAGGCAAACGCTTGTACACGAATCGGCTTGATTCCAATGAAGTCATCTGCCACAATCCAGGTGCCAATCATGTACGCACGAAAACAACAACCACACCGCCTCTATCTGCCGCCACAACTTACTGATATGCCTAAATTTAGAAAACTTAAAGTTTCCTCTGGTTAAAACTTTTCCTCATCATAGAGTCTCATACCACCAAGTACACAGAATGTATATGCTCCTATAGTAGTATGCACAGTCACATTGATAGCCTTGTGGTTAGGGTATTTTTTGTGGTCTAACCTGATCGGATTTATGCGAAAAATTAGAGCGCACCCTCCCCGTCGTACCCCTGATTTATTCAGTAAGTTAATTATCTGGTCTATCATCGCATTCAGCTCACACATGATGGTAAGCCTAAACTCACGTATAATTACGAAAGGTAAAATGCCAACAGTTCGGGTGACATTTGTTCAACTAACTCTGTTGTACGTGGTGCTATTGATGTCGGTATTTGTGCTGAAGTTGGGTTATGTGAGCAAGAAGCAGGTGACTTCATTAGTCAGGGATCTATGTTGGATCTCATTAATGTAAGTCCCAATGATGCTAACTATACAGGGATACCCAATTCGTTGGGGTGTGTTCCCGTAAGTTAATTAAATTTATCATTTTGTGCGCGAATAAATAAAATACATAAACACATCGTAAGTTAGTTTGTACGAAGGTGCTAGTGGGTAGATATACAGCCATACTCCCAATTCAATTAGAAAGATTGTGAGAATATCTGGATAAGGGGGACCAATAACATTTATTGCTCAGACATTTTCTTCATTTATCTAAATTGTAGGTCATTCGGGTGTAAGGAACCACATGCACAAATGCGAATGTTTATGCTCTTTGGTATCTGGAAATTGTATAAGATCAACGAATTTGGCAATTGACATTTGAAAGGTGCTTAATATTTCTCACTGTGCCTTTTTGAATTCTTCATTTCGAGAGTCCTCAACCTAGTAATGGAGATAGATGCTTTATTTGAAGTAGACGATACAAATTTAAAGATTCAAAGCGTTATCCTCGATTATGCCTAATTAAATTTTTTAAGTAAAAAATATCTTGACTTGACTCAAAATATAATCTACTTGTCGACTGTGGCCAGACCGAGGACTCCAGAGGTTCTGAACACGCAATTTTCTATCTCCTCCGCTTGGTATGCCTTATCATTATCCAAGTAGACATCAGAGAAAAGCTGCCTACGGTTTGCTCGAATGGCCTCCAAAAAAGAACGTCTCGACGAATCACAATTTAAAACAGAATTGCTAAGCTGCATATAATAAATAGATGTAGATGGTTAGTTGAGGTACAATACTCGTTGAAGTAACATCAAGAGGCGGATTCATATTACTATACTACCTAAGTAGGACCAAACCCTCAACTAAGAGGTAACCTGCTTACCTCTTCTTCCAATCCTTTCTCTTCTGTTCATCCACTCTCCTCCCTTATCAAGGCGTAATCCGGAATGCGCCGAGAATGTGGGCCCAGTTTTCGGATAAGTACTTACAAGACCTGTAAGTTCGGACAGCATCTTCTCAACCTTAGCCTCAGCGACGCTGTTATTAATCTGTGTCCACCCAAAAAGAAAGTGTTACATCAAAAAATGTGAAGATAAGAACTTGTCCAAGAATTTGGAATATAAGAAAGAGTATATCCTTGACCGATGCCCAAAAGAGGCGCAGATCCATCGACGAGCTCTCAAAGAAAGTGAAAAAGCTTAAAGCCTCCTCCAAAACATTTCCTGAGGCGGAAAAAGACAACGTGTCCAATCTGAAAGGGATATTCACATATCACCAACGTCGGCTTGTTGAGTGCTGTTTATTTCAGTGCCTCTACGAAGATGGTTCTATTTCGTCCAATTTTCAAGTACGCTGGCTGGCACGTGGGGTGATATTGGTCTGTTAAGATAAAACAACGGTCAATTTAATTAAGTTTGCCCTCTGCGGTGGTAGTGGGGTTTGGTCAAGGGGTAATATGCAGGTATGTAATAGGTGATGGCCCGCCTGAGCCCCTAATCCTGAGATGACCCTGAGCTCACGGTTAATGACTGCGAGCTTATCAAACTTCAGCATCACAAACAGTGAGAGGATACCCGCCAGAAGTATGGTGTTTATGAATCCCTACATTATTAACTCTCGCATTAAAGCTGTTGCCTTTTGTTGAGGATCCCGTTGCCCACCGGTTCGGTGTGTTCCAAGTCAATACCTTAAACAGCACATCTACCGCAGTTAAGACACTGAATGAGTCATTCTTAGAAGATCTGGATGACACAATCATTGGGGTATCCATAGCAACGCTATCTATGGGCTACTTCAGCATGCAAATTGTAATCCACTTTGCCCTCAAGCTGGAATGTTAAGAGCAAAATGTAGAACATTTCGGTCTACGCAAGACTCATTATGGCGTTCGCCAATTAATATGCCTTCGATTATTTGAAGGTGACTTCAAGGCTGACTTGAATCAACTGATTCCAGAAGAAAACGAATGGATAAAACGCGAAATCTTTCTCAGTAAGTTCAAAACGGCTCTAAAACACCCGAAGACTTTGGCGCAATCTCTTCTCTGAACACTTTTGCATACAAAAATGCTTCAGTTTACATACCGTACTGTGTTCTAAGCCCAAATCTCAGATATTCATCAGGTTACTTTTAAGTTTAAGGTGTCACAGCCATAGGTGGACTCATCGAGATATATAGATTAAAATAGTCTATACTACACGATTAAGAAGGAGAAGTCACACTTACAAACTCGCACACATAATCCAGCGACAATGTGTAATACAAAGACACGTGCAGCATACTCCTCATAGAGATTTATAACTTTTCGCAACATTTGTCTTCATGGGGAAGCGGTTTCGGGCCGAATACGTTCATCTAGCAAATACTTTTTGAAATATGGCACAAACGTGACAGAAGTTGATGTTTGTTTCCATGGAAGTGAACCAGATATCGTCCAAGCGTAGACGATGTTTTGAGAGATAACATTTTCTAAAAGGTTGTGTTGAACACTTTCTGTATTAATGTTTACACGTTCAAGCACCAGATCTTCAACATTTGATTATATCTATTCAAATACTCTGGAAGGCGGACGCTTAACACGCCAGTTATATCTCTGAAATTAAATGTTTATTTATTCCTTTTTTTTTGTGGCAAATTATTGGAATTTTCATTAGAGAATTTCTGTTTTCATGATTATTCGACGATATTTTCCATCCCCCGGGGATTGGAGCACTTCTAGGTGAATAATAGTTAAACGACAATCTATCCTTCAAAGTATTTTGTAACTCTTTTGTAGGATGGCGTTTTTTCTGGCCGCCTTCTCTATGTTATATGTATAACTGTGCTTTGGTCACTTCCATGACTTAATTGAACAGACTATATACCACAACCAAATATCACCCGAAGAACGTCCGTTGTGCGTTCCTTCTTTTCGGTGCCATACATGATACATACATAATTGTACCGTTATCCCCAACTAAGCCCATTTTTCCCCGTTTAAAAAGATATGTCAATAGTGTTGGCTTTGCCAGGTCTTTTGAAAGTCTGTATATTGCTAAATAAGTCATATGACAGCGCTTCATATGGTCTAAACCGTTGCTTTTTGAGCAGCAAACATGTTCTTCACTGTCATCCTCCATTATTTCACAAGTTTGGCAGGGATGGCAATATAAGGCTTTACAAAACGTGTCTAAAGATATTGTGGTATCCGGCCTCCAGACCGAAAAAGAGGTAATGAATATCGATGTCAGCTTCATGAGTCAATTCTGGACTTTGCAGCCCTAAAACAGTACTGATAGGACCAATCAGGTGGTTTATTAATGATCACAGGTACTCACACAATACGGCAGATAGAATTTTGCGCCCGATGTTACGATAAAGAATACACATTAGCAGTCTTTCTTGACATTCAAGGAGCCATCAATAATGTCAATATTTTTGGTATAAGTACAATAGAAACTTAGGAAATGCCGGATTTCATTCTGAATTATCCCATCTGATAACCTATGTTTTATGCTCCGCAACAGTAACATCAACGCAACACAAGGTAACACTGTATTGAGGGTCATTACCTCAAGGGACACCCCTCAAAGAGGAATGATATAACCTCTTCTCAGGACCCTAGTTTTAACAAAATATTTCCGAATCTAATATGGGAGCGAATAAAATAAACTGCATACGCGGATGATGTGGTTATTATGGCCACCGGCAACGTCCTCCCCACGAACAGTGAAATTCTAAACTATGCCCTTAGGATCCTTTGGGGATGGGCCACTCCATGTTGGCTGGGAATCAACCCGCAAAAAACAGAGTTTGTTCTATTCACATATAATTGTATAATGCCACAATTTGATCTTACTTCCATAGATGGGGCAACTCTCCTACGATTCGTACTAGATAGTAAACTGAGTTCGAAGCTCAAAGTCGAAGAACATGTAGAGAAAGCACCGATTGGCTTCTACGCTTGCAGCCATATATTTGGGAGAAAATGGGGACCCAACCCCAAAACTATCTTATGGGTGTACACGGCTACCGGTAGACCCATCTTAACCTAGAGTAGCTTAGTATATATGTATAAAACTAGTAGCCTTAGATTAATAACAAAATTACAGAGGATTGTGTGTGATGGCAAGACTCATGTCATTACAACGTTGCCAACGGCGGGGCTAGAAAATACATTTGGTTTCTTCCCTTAGATCTGAACATGAAAAAAATCTGCATCGAAAAGCGCTCTAAGATTGAGCCAGCTTAATAGGTGGAAACCAAACCTGGAAGACTACGCCTCGATCCATATAATTTACCCGGATTAGGTCATGACTTTAGAACACATTCGCCTGCATTTTCTCAAGCAGAGAGGAATGGACAGGAATCAAATGGTAGAAGTTTCGATATCCATCTACAGGGAAGGATCGAACATGGATATACGAGTAGGAACCCGCGCCAGGATCTTCTCCGAACAATTGTACTTACAATGTAAGAGTTGAATGCTCTTTGCGTTCAGAATATAGTTATGCTCTCCTGGGCTCCTAGCCACAAAGGAATGACAGGCAATGAACATGCAGACGAGCAGAATCATCTCTAGAAAGGGTGCTAAGAGATTAAGGTATTAACCTTCCACTCTGCACTCTGGGATACAAGTGGAGCAAATGTGATGCAAATATAATAAAAGGTAATGAAAGGTAGAAAATCTTCCAACCTGTGAAACCTCAAGACAATTATAGCCTGAACTATCAACGCTTGTTGTATTACTCACAGATCATTATCTTCTGTGGGCTCATGCAATAAAGCCGCGGCTTACCGACGATAAAGTCTGCAGAGGCTATGAAGACATACTCGCAGACCCACGTAGCCACTGTCCCAGCCTGAGTAATTTGAGACAAGGAACTTTAGCAAGTTACTACTTCCACGACCTCGCGGAAATCAAAATTAGGAGCTGCAATCAAATTCCAAACCCCTCCCAGCACATGGTTTATTCTTGTCGTACAGTGGCGCTTCATTCTTGTCCTGGCAGTGATCGGGTGAAATCCGAAATATCACCCTTTTCTGGTGTCTAATTGGAATCGATGCCAATGATTTGCCGTATTCGATACTGATGACATGGTACCAACGGAGATGTTTAAAGATATGGCAAGCCCTCTGTCGGGTAATTCCAACAACAGTTGTTGGATATTAAATCTTCGCACAATATATCACCATTGTTGTGGCATCCAGAATATCTGTTATCGTACTTTGACGGTAGTAGTGCTAGCTTGTATATTGCACTCGGAATGTGCCATACTATAATACCGGAGGAATGCCTATCGTCGATCCCAACATGATCAATTTGGTTGAATATTTCCCGACCAGATGCTTGCGTTTCTTTGTAAATTTTGAGTCATTTAACATTAGACCGTACTTAGACGTGGTGTCATGTAGGCCAGCTTTCCGACTGTACTAGTCTTCCTTTCCTATGTTGCCGTCAAAACTATTGTACTACTATACATGTATCAACATATTTTGGGTCATACTTTGGGCATTGTAGATGAGCACGTTGACAAATTCTTTTGTATCACCCTTATAACGTTGTCAAAGATCGATGATTGATAGACGATAAAATTTATCAGACGATTGAAAATTTGTAATTATGCTTGTCAATTGATAAATTTTTTTTCTATTGTGAACAAAATGCATTTGTGAATGGGTATTTGATTCGACTTTTGATTTCGCTAGTTTTGTTTTTGTCGTCAGTGGTTGTTTTTTTCTTTAAAAATTTGTGTTTAAAATGTATGTATTTTGGATTGAATTAATTACAGCATTTCTTAATAAATATTATGTTTGTTCAGGAGTAAAATCGAAAGCAACAAACAACAGCTGGGAAGATTGATAGAGACCATGGAAGAGTACCCTGAAATCGCCAAAGGTATCTGCACAAAACCGGCTTTAAAAAACAAATGGGACGAAATCGCTATTGAACTTAACAGTTTAGGACCTCCAGAGCGTGATATAACTAAGTGGCAAAGAGTAAGCATTGTATTATATTGTACAAATTTATTTTGGGCTGATTTAAAGTTCAAGACAGAAAAAAATAAAAATGCAAAATAGAAATGCTTTGACCAAACAAACTTCACCAACTGACTGACAGTGAGGAAGCAGTCAGTCGGCTTATGCATTTTGACTCCTGTGTCGATCCGCCAGGACAAGAATTTGGCATCCAATTGCCAAACGAAGAAGTGGAAGAAGTCTCAATGACACCGAAGCCTACCCGCAGCGATAAGTTATCAAAGCAAAATAGTGAAACCCATCGTCTGATTTTGTTGGAGAAGCAAACTTGGGAGTGATATTCAAGAAAATTCACGAAATCTTCAAAAGTGTGTTTCTGAAATAAAATATTATACAGAAAAACCATACAATCTCAAAAAAGAAAAATATAATTCAATGCGGAAATTGAAAAAGTATTAAATACCTACATACTGTGAGCGTCAAAAGTGAGTAAACACCCATGAGATTTCCGAAGTTACAGTTTAAGTTTACAAGTTAACAAAATGAGGATTCCAAAAATACAAAATAAAAGCTTTGTTCAATAGTAATGAAAAAAATATAAATAAAAATTCAAAATAAAATTAATGCATTTTTTTTGTAACAAAAACTAAACATACTCCATATTTTACGCGTCAAAAGTAAGTAAACATTTGTAATTCGTTGAAGGAATTTATACATATAACATCTTAAATTAAGGAGTTAGTATTTAGTTAGACCATCTTTAGCCTTTATAACTTCTTTAAGTCTGCGTGGCATGGAAACAACGAGGTTATTTATAATATCGGAAGGTATTTGGGACCATTCCTCAATTAAAGCCTTTGCTTTTGATAGTCCTTTTGCGAATTTGCCGGTCCAAATGATCCCATAAATGTTCTATGGGGTTTAGGTCTAAGCATACCTAATTTATCTACGCTCGGTTGCAGGTTATTCTTTAGAATGTTAAGATAGCCTTGTTTATTCATTGTACTTTAGATGAAGACAAGATTCCCAACCCCTGACGCCGTCAGATACCCCCACATCATCAGTGAACCTCACCCATGTTTTACTGTGCTCCTTACATTTTGTTCACTGAATTCCTTGTTTTTTTTCTCCAAATTTTTTTTATTTGTATTGCATTTCAAATTTACTTTCGTCTGTAAACAAAATGTTTTTCCAAAATCATTATTTATACATTTTTTTGCAGAGGTAAAACGCTTTTTTTTATTGACTTTAGATATCAGTAGTTTCTTTCTGGCACTTCTACTATGTAAGCCCTATGTACTAGCACTGATTGATTTTTAGGTTGTTATTGATAAATTTTCCGCGATTTTAACGGCCATGTTTCGGTGAAAAAAATTATCGATAAATACGAAAAATTTAAAACTTTTTTTCACTTCAGTCACAATTTGTCTTTCTTCTCTTTCATGTAGATTTTTTGGTCTACCTGTCCATTTGAAATTTTCCAATGTTTTAAATTTTTCGTATTTATCGATAATTTTTTTCACCGAAACATGGTTCCTATTAACTATTTTGCCAATATTCCGATATGATTTCCCTGTTTTACTAAAATCTACTATACTTTTCCGCGTTTCCAAAGAAATTTCACTCCTCATTACAAAAAAATCGAATTGCTCTGCTATTAAGCCTTTAACCACAATTAGCGTACGCTCTAAAGTGATGTAAAGAAATGAACTTACCTCCGCAACAATATCTATGAAAAACTATAACAGTAAATCTAACTGATTAATATTAAACGATGGGAAGTTGCATGATCTTTACTTACTTTTGTCGCGTAAAATATGGAGTATGTTTAGTTTTTGTTACAAAAATAAATGCATTAATTTTATTTTGAATTTTTATTTATATTTATTTCATTACTATTGAACAAAGCGTTTATTTGGTATTTTTAGAATCCTCATTTTGTTTATGTTTTTGCTTAAATTACACGTAACTTCGGAAATCTCATGGGTGTTTACTCACTTTTGACGCTCACAGTATGTATATATTACTTAGGTTTAATGAATTTTTATATGTTTTTTGTTTTTTTTTACTTATGATTAAGGTTTAAGACTGTTGTTAGAACTTTAATATAAAATAATGAATTTTGTGATAGTTTTTGTTTCAAGTATATAGGTATGTACATTCTTATAAGTTATCTTTAATGAATTATTTTGATTTGTTTTTGTTGATTTTTTTATTCATAAGTCAGTTATTAATTTTTAACAAACTCATTTATTGGAAATGAAACGACTTTGTTTTTACATAAATTTTGTAATCGAACCTCTTATTCGGCTGCCTTCATTGAATGTTGTATTCATGGAATCAACTAAGTAATCTTCTGGAAGAATGTTTTCAGCTTCTGCTTCTTCAATTTCAGGATTTTCCATTTTGTATTTAATACAAATATTAAGAAGAGCTGCACATGCATTTATTATTTTGGTCGCTTTTTTTTTTTGGTGTAATGTAGTTCTCGTGCTTGTAACAAGCATCTAAACCTTCGTTGAACAATATTTCGACCATGTGCATACTTTCTATTGAACGTAACTTGTAAAAAGATATTTTCAGCGTTTCGATATGGAGTTATCAAATACGGTGATAGGGAGTATCCTCCGTCTCTTAAAACATTTGTTTAAACATGCGTTCACAAAACAACATAACTGATAATTTTTTGCAAGGACCCGAAAATTAGTTCGTCCATTACGATAATCATCTTCTAACTTCACTTTTAACAACAGTTAACTGCCTGGAAAGAAAAAATAAATAACTTACAAGCATCGCATTTGCGATGTAGTTGATACTTTCCTGGTAGATCTTACAATACGGATTACTTTTAGGCGGATGTGATTTTTGACACTTATAGACTTGAACTACAAGGACGCGTCCATATCATCCAAGTTTCTTTTGTGAACCGGTCTTCAATTCACAAAACGCATACGTAATTTTTTTGGTCCTCATAGTCTCCCTACTATTCGTTGTATTGTGTATAAATTTCGAACCGCATACACTTTACATAGCGCAAATCTACGTAACGCGTCATCGTTACGGCAAACGGCATAAATGGCAAACTATTCAGGACTTCGAAGTCAATGCCAAAATGCTCCAAAAAATTCAAATTGGACAAACAGGATCGACGAAAAACAGAGAGGGAAAATATATGCCTGAAGTTGGATCCAATACATCATTAATCTTGAATTCCAACTCTATTCTTGTTATTAGTTTTCTTGGTTTAAGAGAAAGTTCTATAGTTCTTAAGAAAATTCCCTTTATAAATCACGGCTTGGCATCTTCCTTTTGTTAATCCATTATACATCTCCGCCGCAGAATTACGAGGGTTGTCTGAAAAGTTTCCAAACAATGATACAAGACATTCCTTCTCAAATTTTTTTTTTTATTTTCCTACATAGTCTCCTTGTAACTCTATACATTTCTCCCAGAGATGCTCCCATCTCTCTAACCCAAATAGTAGTCCAAATAGCGCTTGGCGTTTTTTTCTGCAAAATAATTGTTCACAAAGGTAGTTTTCTCCTCATTTGACGAAAATCTTTGTCCTCCGAGCGATGTTTTTAGATGAGGGAACAAAAAGAAGTCGCTTAGGGCTAGATCTGGTGAATAAGGCGGATGGTCAAGCAGTTCAAACCGTAATTCATGGATTTTCGCCGTGGTAACTGCTGAGCTGTGAGACTGCGCGTTGTCTTGGTGAAACAGGATTTTCTTTTTCTGCAAATGTGGCCGTTTTTTCTGCCTTCAGCTTGGCAAGCAATGATGCGTAGAATGCTCCTGCAATAGTTTTTAATTTTTGAAGATAATCGATTAAGATTACTTCTTAAAACAGTCGCCATCACTTTCCCAGCTGAAAAGACAGGTTTTGCTTTTTTTGGAGCCGGCTCGCCCTTTTCAGTCCATTGTTTTGACTAAATTTTTGTTTCGGGCATATAATGGTGTATCCAAGTTTCATCTACAGTAATTAATCGATGCCAAAACTCGAATTTATTGCGTCTAAACTGCGCCAACAGAGGGTTGGAAATGTTCATTCGAACACGTTTTTGGTCTAACGTAAGCAAACGCTGCACCCAACGCGCGGACAGCTTTCTCATGCCTAAATCTTGATTTAATATGTAACAAACACGGTCTTTGGCCACTTTCATAACCTCTACTATCTCTTTCACTTTAATTCGGCGGTCGTCTAACACCATTTGGTGAACTTTAGCAATGTTATCGCCAGTTCAGCTCTTACGGCCACGTTTAAATTCAGCTGCCCAAAATTTCACTGTGGTAAATGATGGTGCAGAGTCCCCATACACAGACTCTAACTCATTTTTGATTTGCGTAGGCGTATTGCCTTTCAAAAACAAGAATTTAATAACAGCTCAATACTCAATTTTTTCCATTTTCACAAAAAAACACTCGCATTTTTTTTTTTTATTATAATTTACGCGCGCCTAAGGGGTTATGAATACCCATATACTGTTGCCTTGGCGCGGGCGGAAAGATAGAAGGAGGAGAGAGGAAAGTTTGTGATGTAGTGGTTTGAAATTCAGGTGTGTTTGGTTTCGATATTGACTTTCCAGGGGTGGGAGTCCGAATAGGACGGAGAGATTTTTCTTCTCTCGGAATGTGAGGTTGTGAATTTTTAACGGTTGTTTTGAGCTTGAAAAACCCTACAACAGCCAAATCTGCATGTCAGTGTTATGCCTTCACACGCAGATTTTTCTGACTGAGTTCCAATTACACAAATGAAAACTTGCTGTGGCTAGGATTCGAACCTCGACCTTCCGAGTGAGAAGCGATAGCTAGTCAGTTTTTTTTTTCAGTTTAAATGCCTTTTTTGTTATACTTCATTAATTAATTCTTACAGGCTATACAAAAAAACGCTTAAAAATTAGCTTAAATACCTTAAAAGTAATCTAATTATAACTTACTGGCCCCATGCGGGCACTCTAGGTTGAACATAACACTTAATCTATGTCTTTCGACGTTCCTTACAGTCTATTTTGTTTTTTACATTTATTAACACTAAAACTAAGCAAATGGATTTTAATTAAAAAAAAAACTTAGTGTCTGGACTTTTTTTTTGTTATAGTATAAAACTTAAAACTAAAAACTTAAAACTAAGCCTATAAACTACCTAAAAATAAATCTTATTCTACTTAATCCTACTTAAACTACCCCTTACTTCAGAGTGTTGTTACCCACATCTGTTCTAGATTTTTTATTTTTTTTTTTTAATTTTTTTTTGTGTATTTTTTTTTTTTTTTTTTTTTTTTTTTTTTTTTTTTTTTTTTCTTAAGTCTAACTTAATGCTACCTAAAATTATGTAAGCCGGCCATGGCTAATAAAATAGACAGACGACCGACTTTGCTTCATATGAAGTTACCTATAACTTGAGGAATTCGACGACGAATCCTCCCCTCCTTCCAATAGCCACCAAAATTGTTGGTGCTGCCGAGCAACATCCCTTCTGTCGCGACTCCCTACCGCCCTACTGAAGCGGAGACGCTCCGCACTGCCATGTGCGACGTCTCTGTCGTAGTTGAGTCGCCTGTCCCCAGCTGTCCGAGCGACGTGGAAGATTAGCGGCACCGCTAACCTGTCCTGGATCAGACCTTTCATATCTAGGTAGAGGAACGCTTCTGGAGGAATAAAGCCGTCAAAGCGAACTCTCTCATGATACATATAATTGGGGTAGTAAGCCCCAGAGATCAGGTTGTTCGATGAGGACATTGCTCTTGGAATGTGCCTTCGAGTCAACTTAATGACGAAATTGTCCACTCTTATTAGGTTCGCTCTATTGTACAAGACCTCATTGGGATAGAATTTTATGTACTCGGACTCTGGTGTTCTGTATAAGCGAAGACAAGTCCTAAGACAAGCCCTCTCAAACACCCTAATCTTTTCCAATAAGCTTGCTCTCACGTTGAACCACACGGGACAACCAAATACAAGCATAGGCCTGATAAGGGCCATGTAACAGATTACCTTCACCCTCGCATCGAGTTGGCTGTTGTAAAACAGTCTCCTTGTAAGGGCAAAAGCACCTTTGGCTCTGTCCAGAGCAATATCTATATTTTTGTTAAAATACAGATACTGGTCTAGCCAGATCCCAAGGTACCTGACTACATTTCGACAAGCAAGTGGCTGCCCGTGCTGTCCCACGATCGAAAACTTCCGCCAATTCTTTCTGGTATCCCTAGAGGCCCCAGACAAAGGTGTCCTAAACAAAATGGTTTCCGACTTCTGAAAGTTGATTTTCAACTTCCAGTCGTCGCAATATCGCTTAATTTTGTCGAAGTCACGTTGCAAAAGTATGTTAATGACCTCAATCTTTGGACCTGTTCTGTACGCTATTAAGTCGTCTGCGTACGCTATGGCATGGTGAAGTGAACCTATCAGATCACTTGTGTAAATGTTGAATAGGATCGGCGAATTCACCGCACCTTGTTGCAGACCGTTTTTAATGTTAAATGTGCCAGCAGAAGTCACATCGCCATTCTTCACGATGAACTGCCTACTGGAGAGCATATCAAAGAGAATATACAGAAGTGGTTTACTAATGCCCAACCTGTCCAGCTTAAAAAAGAGTCCCTCTAACCATACGGTATCGAAGGCCTTCTCCAAGTCAATCAGGCAGGCACCAGTGCACTGGTTCTTGCCTTTGTTCCATTGGATATCAGAAACCAGTTTAGACGCAGCATGAATGATATCATGCCCGGCCTTGAAACCGAATTGATTATCCGGAACTATATGTTTGTCCTCAACCCATTTAGTCAGGGCTCTATTGATCACCTTCTCGAAAACTTTACTGATGTTTGGAAGAAGACTGATCGAGCGGAGATTCGCCGGATTGGATGTGTCTTTATCCCTTTTGGGAATGGGATGTACGACCGCAGTTTTCCAATGCGCTGGATAATGTGCATTATTCATTGCATTATTAAACAGGGTGGTATAAATGTCCACCGCTTCTAGTGGGAGATGTCGAAGCACAATGTTCGGTATTTCATCGGTTCCCACTGATTTCTTACTTCTAAGTGATTCGAAGTTCGTTTGGAGCTCCACCTTCGAAATGAACGGGGGTAATACCCTATCGTCGGCGATGACATTATTTGCCATATTCTCGTCACTGAACTGGGTGAAACCCGAGCTCTCGAATCGCCAGTTCACTATTTCATTTCGAAGGTAGAAATTGTGCACAAGGACTCGATTTTCCAGGTCGTGGTTGGGGCCAATGATGTCATTCGCCTTGTACACTTCCTGGAAAGTCGCTCCTATAGCCTCTACTTTCTCCTGTGGATCCTCGATCACAAAGAAGTTGTCATCATCAACGGCCTCATTTGGATCGATGCCTGCTGCTACAAGTATTTGTTCGTTGTTCGTCGTTCGGGCGATTTTGAGACATGGAAGGTCGTTTTGATTATTTCTCCGAAATATTTTATTTATTTGCGGGAACATATTCGGGTTGCTGGTGTTTACAGCCCGAATTTCGTTGTTCCAATACAAACTTACAGATTTTCTGTAATTTTCCTTTATTAATGCCTGGAGGTTTTTAATCGACGACTTCAATGTCATGATCTCCGGGTTATGTCTGTCAGTGAACTGTCTGTACAAGGTTTTTAGTCTTGACAGCAGTCTACTTTTGTGTCGGTGCAGTGCGTCAATAGTTGCGTTGCGGAATAAGTCTTCGTTGTCAGTATGTTGATACCGAGGTATCGTTTTGTCCATTGTTCGTTTAATTGTCTCGTCCATTAGTTTTAGATACCTGTCAATCTCCTCGTTTGACAGATTTCTATTGGACGGTGGGTAGAGCGAATTCGAGGAGAGTGTTCTCGTCAGTGTTCTGGAGAAGTGCGTCCAACGCACCCTACTATAGTTGTAGGAATGCCTTTGAACAAACTCATCCAATTCCGCAATTTCGTTCGGAACGGTTATTTCGGTACTGAGACCGCAATGGTCACTGTCATACACAAAAGTGCGTAGACAGTTTATGGTATGTTGGTTAGTGCACGTCAGGTGTATTCGTGTGTCGAACAGCAGAAGATCCAAATAGGACCCGTGTCTGGGAAACGACGTACTATCCGTCGCCTTAAGGCCAAGTCGATACATTATACTGTGCTGACCCCACCAATTGAATAGTAGGTTCCTTCTAGTATTTGGTGTATTATTTCCCCAATCTCTATGTTTGGCGTTGAAATCTCTGCCGATAATAAAGTAGTTCTCCTCCAATTCCAGTCTTAGGAATCGAAAAAGTGTCTCGAGCTCTGAGATGAATAAGGTGGATTGAGTAGCTTTAGGTGCATAAACAGACACCATGTATAACCGCGTCTCTTTCAACTTAACCCCAACCACCCATATTATCCCTTCTCAATCTTCTACGCCACCGATCCCAGCAAACAACTCATTTCCTAACTTCGACCTACAAACTGGAGCTAAGTACCCTAATTTTATTAACTCCCACACCCTAAACCCAACATCTCATCCGGCGCCCAACTCCATATCCAACCACGAATCTCCATCTCCCTCCTCCACTGCCCCTATTCTTGATCCTCTTTTTCCCACCACAGTTAAACTAACCCAGCAAACCAATGGAACTACAGAAAGTCGCTATGCACTCTCTAGGCTTAGAGAGAGAAAGATATATGAAAACATTCGTCTCTTTCTCGCCTATCTACACGACAAATCGGACTCGGTCTGCTACGAAGGAAAGACCAAAACCAGCGTCATGGTATCCATCCAGCAGGAAGGCCTCCCTACTGACCCTATCAGCCTCAGGAACCTTTATGTCAGGTACCACGAGATTTTTAGCATGTCCCCTCAGAAAGTAGCAGACGACCTTGCTGCTTTCGGCCACTACGTTCACTCTAAACGAGTCTCACACCTACAGCGAAGCCGAGCTGACCACGATAAATTTTTTCGTCCATAACTTGCCTTCCTTGTCAGCACTTAAACCATCCCGCCATACATCTCCACCCCACAACATCCCTCTTACATTTTACTACCAGAATGTAAGAGGTCTTCGCTCTAAAACCAATGCTGTCCTACGTCAATCGCATTCTCTTCCCTTTGATATTTACGCCTTGACCGAAACCAATTTGATTCCCGACATAAAGAACCAGGAATTGTTCCCCCCTACTTTTAATGTTTTTCGCGACGACGATCCTACCCGCCCACATGATGATTCCCCCTGTCGAGGCGTCCTACTGGCGATCCACAACAGCCTTAAGTCTTCCCCCATTACCATCTCTTCATCCTCTAAAGTCGACTTTGTCGCTATAAAAATATCACTCCCCTTCAAGTCCCTTTACGTTTTATGTTGCTACATCCTGCCAGCTCAACCTACCGAATCTTACCAACTTGTTGTCGGTGCGATCGACTATTTAATTGACCTGTCTGACTCTACTGACGATATCTTTGTTTTCGGCGACTTTAATCTTCCTCAGCTACAGTGGATTCCATCAGACGATCAATCGTTCTTCATCGCTTCAAATGCCAACTCAGCTAAGGAATGTCTCTTCTTAGATCGCTTAACAGACTCAAGTCTATGCCAAGTCAGTGGTGTATCCAACTATATGGGCAGGCAATTGGACCTTATCTCACAACAGATTCAATCAACTCCTCAGTCTCACTTTGTCCCCTATCTCTCTCTACAATCGACAACTACCACCCCCCCCTTCTACTTTCATTTTTTCATAACTCTTCTTTCCAGTCCACTCCTCCCACAACTCTCTCATCCTATGACTTTCACAAAGCAAACTTTCACAAAATCAGTGACTATCTTAGCAGATCCCCCTTTAACTTTCACAACCTAAGCGTAAATGATGCCTTATCCATTTTTTATAAAGAAATATTTAATTCTTTCAGCCTTTACGTTCCGTTTTCCCGCCTTAAAACATCATCTACTAGTCCTCCCTGGTATAATCGCAAGCTTCGTTCCTTACGAAACAAGAGAAACAAGTTATGGGCTGTTTTCCTGCGTACCAGATCCTTGTCCGACTATTCCAACTATCTTGGTGCTTATCTTCATTTCACCGAACTTTACGATTCCCTTTACCAGCGTTACCTTAACAATGCGCAAGTCAACCTTATAAATGACCCTAAGTCCTTTTACCAATTTGTTAACTACAAAAGAAAGTCCGATGGTTACCCTCCTTCCCTCTCTTTCAACAACTAGTCATCAACCGATCCACTCACCATTGCCAACCTATTTGCCAGCTTCTTTAAACAATCCTTTACCAACGACTCCTTTGTACCAGATCCATCCTATTTTCGTTACCTACTGAACTTCTCCAACGGCCCACTTCTCTCTCACATCTTGGACCCCTCCTATATCGAATATAAATTACACCAACTCAATGATGAATTTACACCCGGTCCAGATGGCCTCCCTGCCATATTTCTTAAAAAATGTTCTTCGTCTCTTTCCCTTGCCCTTTCTGATCTCTTTCGTCTATCCCTTTCACAAGGAGAATTTCCTCAGGTTTGGAAAACCTCCTTTATAACTCCAATCCACAAAAAGGGATCAAAGAACGAAATAACAAACTATCGTCCAATCGCTAAACTATCCCATATACCCAAACTCCTCGAAAGTATTTTGTATGAAGCTCTAAGCTTCCAATGCAAATCACTTATTTCCCCTAGACAACACGGCTTCCTAAAGGGTAGGTCAACCACCACAAATCTCGTTGAATTCGTATCCTTTGCCATCTCTGCCCTAGAGAACGGCAACGAAGTCGATGTAGTTGCAACCGATTTTAGCAAAGCCTTCGATAAAATCTCTCATCGATTAATACTCTTCAAATTGTCTGCCCTCGGCTTTGAACCCATACTGTTAAAATGGATATCCTCTTACCTCGAAAACAGTTTTTACAGTGTTCGTTTTAGGTCAGCCCACTCCGCTCCATTTTTGGCCACCTCTGGAGTTCCTCAAGGTAGCCATCTCGGTCCCCTTCTCTTTATATTAACCATAAATGATCTCGATAGGATCATCAAATACTCGTCCGTCTCCCTTTACGCCGACGATACCAAATTTTTCAAAACCATTTCCTCTCCCCATGACTCCTTCCTTCTTCAACAAGACCTTGATAGTTTTTCGATCTGGTGCCTCAAAAATTGTTTGGAACTTAATATCACCAAATGCCAATCCATCACCTTTTCACATAAGCGGCTCAAATCTCCTCCCCGACTCTACCTTCTCCACAACCAACCTATCTCCTCCGTTGAATCTCTTCGCGACCTCGGCATTTTGTGTGATAGGGAGCTCAACTTCCGTTTGCATATGGATGGGATAATCCTTAAAGCCAACTCTGCACTAGGTTTTGTAAAACGATGGTCCAAAGAATTCACCAACCCATACGTGACCAGGTCCCTCTATATTACCTTTGTTCGTCCACTCCTAGAGTACGCCAGTCAAGTATGGTCCCCATATCATCGCGTTCATATCTCGAGAATCGAAAGCATCCAGCGCCGTTTTCTTCGATTTGCTCTTCGAGGTTTGCCCTGGGATGATTCTTTTACTCTGCCCCCCTATCAAAACCGTCTCAAACTTATTAACCTAAACACCCTTGAGGAACGCAGAGATGCAGCCGACTTTCTCTTCATTCATCGACTTCTTTCAGGTCAGGTTGAATGCACGTCCCTTCACAATTCTATTTTCCTCAACACTAACCCTCGTAATCTACGTACCCCTCGTCTCTTCTATCACCCAACCCACCACACCACCTACGGCGCGAACGAACCAATCTCCCGCATGCTACGAAAAATTAATTCAAACCCTAGCGTCTTTGACTTCCACCGCACCACTTCCTACCTCAAATCGGTTCTCCTTCACCAGAATAACCAACCTTAGTTTTAAGTTTTAGTTTAAGTTTAATTTTAAGTTATAGCTTGTATTAAGCCGAATAAATGGGGGCTTTCGCCCCCACCAAAACACCAAAACTACCTGCCGCTATTTGGGCGTAGGTAACGTGGGGAGTAACGGCTGGTGTTTGTGCCTGCACGTTTAACTTCCACTTTCTGCTGCCGAGCCAGATTTACTCGCTTTATGTATTGGAATTTGGGACAACCCCGATAATTTGCGGTGTGTCCCGTGTTCCTACACAAAGCACAAGAGAGTTGGCTTTTTTCAGACGCTCCGTCCTTACCTAGAGCGCATTCCTCGGATTTGTGGTTCTTTCCGCACTTCACACATCGAGGCTGCATTTCGCAGTTCGACGTGGCGTGCCCGAACCTTTGGCAGCGAATACATTGCAGAATGTTTTCGCTCCTCTTTAATTTTTCCCAGTGTACAACCTGATAATCTAGGATTTTAATACTCCTTAGACCATCCAGTTTGCTGTCGGGACTTAACTGAACCAGGAAGAACGGTAGTTTCCGCTTCTCCCTTTTGGCTCTAGCCGTGACAAATGGCTTGACCCCCACGAATTTGAGCCCTTCGCACACCTTCTCTTTCAGCAGTGCAAGGAGCTCCTCCGGATCAGCCGTAATCCCCTCAGCAGCATTGTCTGCAGCTTTTCACCCTTAGGGGTGTAGGAGAAGAATTCCGTCGTCGAATCCTTCAATAAACTTTTAATTTTATGGTAGCGCTCCACTGTATTTCAGTGGATCGCGTGCCTGTCTAAACTAAGTCTTTTAACAAAAAAAATTGTTGCCAATGGCCGACTTACATAATTCTATGGTGTCTTTCAACTCCATCTTGAATGTGTTGATTGGAGGTACCCTTGGTTTGGTTGTTTTCTGCTGTTGCTGTTGTTGTTGCTGCTGCTGTTGCTGCTGCTGTTGATGTTGTTTCTGCTGTTGCTGTTGTTGCTGCTGTTGTTGCTGCTTCTGTTGCTGCTTCTGTTGCTGCGATTTTTGTTGCTGTTGTTGTCTTTGCTGTTTATGCTTTTGTTGTGGTTGTGCATCTTTCTTTGTAAGTTCTTGTACCGGTTTCTGTATTCGTTGTTGTTTTAACGGCTGTTTCTATTTTAGTGGTAGATCCGCGTTGACATTTTGTTGTTGCTGAGGGCTCTGGAGTTGTAGTTTTTCCATCTCCCTCCTAGCCACCTGCTTCGCTTTTATAGCAAGCACTTTTTGCTGTAGTTGCTGTATGCTGCTATATAAGGCTTTGACCTCATCCTCCTCGTCATCTGATTCCGAGGCAGCTAGGGAGGCAAAGCTATTGTTTCCACCCATATAGTGGCCTTCTCCGCCATCAGACACATATGGGTATTCGTCTGGCTTCTTTCGTTGTTGTGTTGCTGCTTTTGTTGAGGTTGTTGGCGCCTCTTCCCTTGCTCCACCAGGCAGCTTCTCAGTAGATGCTGATAGGGAAGGGCGCTTCACGAGGTTTGGAGTAGGTTTCAGCTTCCTCCTCCTCGTCTTGTTTCGGGGATCGAACCTGCGCCCCTTGGTTTGTCGGCCGACACTATTACTGTTGCGCCACCGAAGCACTTGGCTGTAATGTTTCTAATAGTTCTTTTAGTAATTTTTATTTTCACTTTTTCACTTTAAAAAAAACCGAAACACGTCTATCCACTATGAAGGTCTATGAACGACTGAAGCGATAGCTAGTACCACTACACCACGGCCACCCACTCACTCAAACGACTGTCGACTAAAAACTGCGTGTCCAAAATGACTACGTAACTGTCAATATGTCATTCACTAGATTTTATTGACGAGTGCCGCTATCTTTACGTTTCGGTCGGAAACTTTTCTGCGGCATCTACTATTTGTTGTAAATATAACGCTTACCCACCACAATCTCTGTTCCAGCACCCTGACTACTCCTGAAAAATCCTTATGCTTATATCCAAACACTTTGAAGTAGCAGAAAAAAGAAATCTGTTGACGTATAACATTGTTATGTCAAGTCCGGTTGGATGAAAATAGTGCTGGGTGCCTGCAACGAGTATGTTAAATAAGCGTAACTAGTGCCTGTCATAGTTACAATACTGTGTATCACCAGGTTGCCCCCGATGGATACCGATCTTTATCGTACAACATTAGTCTTTTAAAAAGTGTAAGAAACGCGAATCACTTTGCTCAGTTTGATGCATTTCTAGTCAAATTGCCTGGAAAACAATACTGTTCTTTCAGAAAGCACTTACCAGAACTTCTAACTGTTTTCGAGAGGAAGAAAAACTGCTCTTGGCATTAAGAAAGCTCTTGTTCTTATCAACCTTATTGTCTCACCAGTTACAGTAAGAGTCTAAGTTAGTAATGATAAATGATATTGCCATTACAGTAAGACATGAGGAGAAGAAGTAGAGAACAGCATCATGCTGTTTACCTTTAGCCATAGTGGTCGATAACGAAACAATCTTTGCTAGATATACTATAAATCTAATCTTACTCTACCCCCAGAAGTAATTCTGTCAAAAGCAAGTATTTAGATCAAAAGAATTGACCGTGTGTATATGCAGACACTCTTACCCCTCAAATAATGCAGAAAGTATTCCGAAGACTGCCTAAATGAACATTCAAATAACCGTATGTCAAGATGTTCTGAAACTTTAATTTAAGAATTGCCTGAAATTGGCTGACAAACATCCTTGTTCATCAAACCTCTGAAAGACACTGCAACAGGTTCAACTCTGTCGTTTCAAATCTTCCTCTCCTTCCTCCGAATTTAACGTTTTAACCCATTGTTAGAATTTGTCCTGCTTCAATGTCAAAACCTCAATACTTCCGTGTACGCCAATTAAAAGGGTCTACTCCTAAGTTGAATACTGTTCAGTATTATTTTTATTCACCCTGTTCCACGATTGATAAACTTTCTGTTGATCACTGTTTAGCTCTTTTTCCTAAAGAAACTTTCCTAACCAACCTCCTACATCACTACCATACCAGGACTCACCAATATTAATAACTCGAAATTAAAAGAAAAAAATCTTCTACACACCGGAAAAAGTAAAGCACTTCACCATTTGGCCAAAAAACTTTTCAGAGCATAAAAAAATCTCTTTTGCAAAACAATAGACATGGTTCTGTTTCCATACTTACCTCCCCCAAACCGTTCCAATTGTCGATTCTGAAAACTTTGACTGAAACAAAAACAGGTCGAGTCAGACATTCATTGAAATTATGTTGCCAATTCCCAGGATTGAAGAGAATAAGTCAAACAGAAGTAAACCTCTCCATTCAAGAGGGTCATTGAGTCATTCGAGAACTGTTCAAGGGCCCTTACAAAAAATCGAACAGCGCAAAAAATTCACAAAAACTTAACAATGGAGGAGGATAAGGCAACAAATGAAAAATGAAATCCCGTAACCATCATTCTAATTAACCCCAGGGCAGAGAAAATCAATCAAAACATGATTTCCGTTACCATTCACCAAAGAAAAAAAATTGCTTTTCTATTAAATCTCTTTTCAGAAAAAAAAAACGAAAAAAACCTCAAGTCTGGTCACTCCTTAAATCAGTACAGAGCATTCAAGCCGGTCTTCTCCTCAAGGTACGAGTACTACTACGACTATTGCGAGGATATTTACTTTTTAAAACTGCCAAAGGACAAATAATTTTTTACTGTCCACTGAATTGAACCGCTACTCTGCTCGTCAGTTGAGGAGGCTGGCCAGCTAACATTCGGTTTTAGGACCAAGGACTGGAAAAGGACAGCCGCACTCGTTGAGAAAAAAAATTAAAAACGAAAAAGCACAAGAAAGTAAAAGAAAACACACCACAAAAGGTTGTCTCCGGACTCCGGAGGATCCCAGAGGAAACATAAATGTTTTCTGTAGGACATTCTCACCAACACACACGACACAGGAGATGAAAGTTGTGAAAATGTAAAGAGACCAACCAAAGTACAAGGATGATAACCTCAGGGGCTTATCTTTCTATCCTTCCGACAAAATTTTCACTACCACTTTGTAGTTTTTCCTTTTTTTTTTCTTCATTCTTCTCTTGTTTTCTTAAAAATAAAAAAAAAAATTAAAGAATAAAATACAATTTAAAGAAAACAAAAAAAGACCAAGGTACGAGTACTACAGAGAAACTCGAAGTATCATCCTCGTTTACTCACCCACTAGAGCTGTTGTCACTGGGAAAACATCAATTCTAGCTGGAGGCTATCAATCCAAATGACCTTGTTTCGATGGCGAAACACAAAGTACAAGAAGAGATGGTCATGACAAGTACTTTGCATACTGTGGCATTACTGGGGCATGACAGCAGTTGCGATACAAATTTGATATATTCACTGTCAACCTTGACAACCTGAAAATACAAATCAGTCGGTGACTCAACCTTGACGTCATCGTAACATAAAAACCTATAACAAGATACACTTTGGTTTCACGTGGAAATAAAAATAATGGAAATCAAATGTTGTTAACAGGACTAAAAGGCAAACGAAGAATTGGACACCCTTGAGAACAGCTTCAACTACGTGGGACACATTAAAGATTATTTTGACAATTCTGAACAGAGTCTTGAATAATTGCTATCCTGCTTGCTGGTGTTCTTAGTCATACGACAACCTAGCGATGCTCAGTGCAGTGGCTATGACTTCATATCAGTTTAGCTCATTTAACTGGTGAGGACCTGCGCAGCGATTGATCGGGAAACTGCTGACTGCCCCGTAATTTGAATTGGGTCAGCAGCAATCAATTTCGGATCGTAGTGCTAGTCCTACCTTTTAGTTGTGGTCCCCGTTAAGAGCATGAGTAAATCCTGATTCACACAGAATAATATGGCAAGTGCCAATATACTCGTCTATGACGTCATACGGCTAACAACCTTGTACGGAAAAAATACGAGTAACAAAAAATGTGACGAACCAACCAATGGAATCGCATAAAAATATTTAGATTCACTGTTGACGGCCCTTGCAAACGTTTAAAGGACAGACGAGCAATTAACACAGGCCCTTGACTTCTATCACGAAGATACTCGTGTCCTTCCTATACGGGTCGGGATGGATCGGACCTAAGGAGGATGAAAAACATGTGATATACCATATTATATATTATGGGGATTGCTATAGGAAAAGAAACATCGCTCATTCGGATGCGGATTTGTCATATGCGGCAGACTTGGGCAAGAAGTCTTGAGCTTCCGACACGTAAGTGAGCATCTTATGACAATCCGCTTCAAGGCTAAATTCGTTAACATAAGTCTAACATAATATGCGCCCATGCCGTACGCCAATGTAAGACGCAGCAAGCTACTCGACAAGAAATGTGAGCAATATCCGAATCCAGGATTTAGGCTTATTGACTTTTCGGCGGGATGAAATATAACTATAGCAAGCACACGATTTCCTATTCTCAATATACACAAGGGAACATGGTGGTCCCGTGTCATGAAACGCTAATATACTAGTATTCTGGAAGTTCAAATATTTCAGGCAAGATCCAATACGGATCTCCCAATACCAAAACCCCAAAGAAGAACTACTGTGAGAAGATACAACGTAGAAAAGCTGCAATCGGAAGAGATTGTCAGCATGTGCGGCGAACGTGTTCTCCGGCATCTCCCGACTATTGAAGACCAGTGGCAACGCTGCAAACGTGCCAACAGAGACACCACAGTGGATGTGCTAGGTTTTACCCACTCATCACTAAGAAATCATTGGTTTGATGAAGAATTCCGGCAAGCACATACTCCTAAACGAGAAGCGTACAAAGCGGCACTGGAACAAAGGATGAGAACCGATTGTGAGCTCTACGAGCAGAAAAGACGGGAGGAACATCGGCTTGCCCAAAAGAAGAAAAAAGATCACGAGAAGCGCGCAATCCAAGATGTTGTGAGTTTGAACTGTCAAGGTAATTAGACCCTGTAGAGACGAAGAAGTAGTAGAGTCACTTGGTTTCCCGATCCAGCTGAACTGCCCCAACTATTGAAACACAAGTCTCCTTAAAATCGCATACAAGATGTTTTCTGCCATAATGTGTGCACGTTTGGTCCCTGTCGGTGCGGTTTCAGGCCAGGAAAATCCACAATCGGTGAAATCTTCACACTCCGGCAGATCCTGCAAAAAGCTCAAGAAGTCCAAGGCGGTACCCATTTCGTCGATTTTAAGACTGCATATGACAGTATTTAGAGAGACGATCTATGTATATAGAGCCATGTTTTGGCATTCCCGACAATCTTGCCTGTTTGTGCAGGATAACAATTAAGAACTTTCGCTGCTCCGTCAAAGTCTGTAATGATTTAACCGATACCTTTGATGTCAAAAAAGGTTTTATACTATACAAGGCGACGTTCTTGTGATTTCTTAAATAACGATTTAAAGAATTGTGCCGGAATCACAAGCGAACTCTGGAGGCACAATCTTTAAAAAGTCGGTGCAACTAATACGAGTAGCGTATGCTGATGATACCGACACAATTGGGAGAACACGGTGGGCTTATACCCATGCGTTCGCTTGTACTAAAACCAAAGATGCCAACATGGTTTTAGCGTTAAATGAGGGCAAAACCGAGTATGCGCTGTCAAGAAGAAGGCTTACACAACCATGACGAATTGGAGAGGTCACAGTCGTCAGCTACAATTTCGTGGTAGTAAAGGACTTTGTCTACCTTGGCCCTTGCTCTAAATTTTAAAACGAAGTATCACTCCTGCCAATCGCTCGTTCTTTGGGTTAAGAAGGCAACAGAATAGTAAGGCCCAATTCTAAAAAGCTAAGTAAAGTTTATATACGGATCTACCTATATAAGATCAAATCTAAGTACTACGTTACTACGAAGTAGAGAAAGACTTCAACTTAAACTTAAACTTTTTGTAAATGAGAGTGTAGAACAAATTTTAACAGTTTAAATTTAAATATGCGCAGAGATGCCTAATTTAATAAATACAAATACAAATAAATGCCGCGCATATAGTATAGGAGGGGACTTTAACCGACTTGTATTGCGCAACTGGAGGCAGTTAGCTAAAGACCCGGCTAACTCGACAGGCTTGTTAGCTGAGATCCACCCCGAACTGTCGTGCTACCTAAGTAAGTCAGTAAGGAGTCACATCCCTGTTATTCAATAGTAGCACAGAAAAGGCAGATCATTAAGTACCGTTTAAATATTACGAATTAATAGGATCCATTAGGAAAGTGTGATTTTGAGCTTCCAGAGCATAATGTTAACTTATGTCATTTTCTATGAATGGCACTTGCATCGGTATGGAAAGACTACATATTTGCTGTCGGAAAAAATACTGCGAAATATCTACGTTTCCTCAAGAGATGTAAGATGAAATTCTTCACCCACTTTAAATGGGATCAGTCGTATCTAAAAAGAACTTATTTGCTAAGAGTTGCAGTGCAATCCCCACATCTGGCCACTTCACTTATTATACAGTATTCAAAATCCAGCGGCAGAACTCATAGGTGATGCTAATATTGCCAGTCAATCATGCCTACACGACACCAGGGAATTGCTTTAATCTAATTGGCTTCGGTTTGAGGCGAAATATCGTTACAGCGATAAAATGATTTTCTCACCTCAATATTCACAAACGAACACGGAAATCACCTGATCATAATCCTACGATTGAGACAAAACGCTCCTTTAATATTCTGGATGTCCAGACATTCCGGGCGGCAAATATGTACTCGGAAGCCGAGGTACGTCTTCAGCTGTTTATTAGAGTCGTCGATGTGTGAGTCCATTCTCGGTGACAAGATGTACTTCAACTAACCCTCGTTTACCTCATCTCACAAATCTTTCGCAAATAGCTCTCTGTATTCTTACCGTAAGTTATTGTACAGACTTTGAAAATATTGTGCTTCTGATGTAACTCGTAGCTTGCGATTTCCACACAAAAATGTCCCAGTAAAATCGTTACTGACCCTCACAGAGCAACGAGCTTTATCCATGCGCACCTAGCATTGTAGAACATTTCAACAGGTACGAGTATGTTAAAACCGCACACGGCTGTTTAAAAATCGAAAAATGGGTTGTGGATGTCGATTTGGAGTTCACGGGAATCTGTTCGATGGTGGTCTGTCTGGGCTGTAGTTTCACTAATAAGGGCAAATCAGTAGGTGGCTTGTGAAGATCGTATAGGTTGATACTTCTGCAGTTGGCCCATACTAGACGAAGAGCTCCGCACCAAGGCCGTCAGCAACAGCAAACTTGTTGGACTTACTTAAGTCTGAAAACGCCTTCAGATGAAATAAATTGTTGCCCATTATCGTGACTATTTACGTAATGGTTCGTTTTGCTGACAGCATAATGTTCAACTTTGTCATTGTTTGAAGAAATGGTTCTTCAATATCCACGGCGCTAACTCAAATAAGTTCTTTTGTCATTTCTTAGAATTTCCTATAATTTTTCCTGCTATAACATCTGTCAATTTCTTTGATCCTGCGCTTCTCGTATCCATTTTTCTTCCTTTTGGGAAACCATTGGTTATCCGTTACTTTTGCAGACCTCATGTGTCGCTCTAGTCTTCCATTGCAATGACGCTCCATACGCTCTCTGTCATAGTCAAATCACGGGTTTCATAGTGGTACTCGGGCGAAGCATAATAAAGAGGTTAATGATAATGGAACGGCACCTGATGTTTTCTTTCAATTGCATCCTCCCGACGTCAAATTTGATCAAACTATTTTCTCTTCATATCGCCGTTAGGAATACTCACATTTATATTTTGTCCACATAAAGGAAGGATTCCGAGCCAATGTTGGCCCTCGAAATATTTTAACATCAATAATTTTTTGGAAGTGCTCGCAATGTGATGAATCTGCTTTGTGGAAAATTAATCAAGAGAACACCACTTCCCCTTACAAATGATGACATGCGGGGGCAACTCGTGCTTGCTACGAAGATATTTCAATGCATTTATTTACGGATTGTACTACCAAAAATGTTCTCCGTTCGTACGGTTGCTATATAGTTAAGACATCCTTGGCAACATCGTCTTTCTCTTCGGCGAATATTATTTTGATGCGGAATGACACGGGGCAATCGTTCACGTGCCTGAAACTCAAGACCTTTTACTTAAGACTGCCTCCTAAAACAAATACGCATCCAAAGGGCTGTTGCTAGTCTTCTCGGTTGCAATTGCGTTAACACAATATATTCCATCCCATTGCATCACCTTTCTCCTATGACTGTTAAATCTGTTTTATAGCAGCCAAGGCTCTCTGAGAGTTGATCGTCTGCATATGGTCTGTTGCAGTAGTACCAAACATCATCTGCATTTTGAGAGTAACATAGGTCCTCAAAAGTTTCACATCTGTGCACCGGAAAACTGCTGACTGTCCTGTAACTTGGATTGGGTCAGCAGCTCAACAAACAGGTTCATAGGGTAGTGCCCGACCTACCTTCAAATTACAGTTCCCGGTAATATCATGAGTAAATCCTTACTCGTGGAGGATAATATGACAAGTGCGTACCGTTATACCACTATGTGTAATTGCCTACAGCATCATAGAGTTCACAACACTATATGGAAGATATAAAAATATGGTGAACCAGCTAATACATAGATAGCCTCGTAGTCTCAGTTAATAACAGATTCAATTTTGACGACTGTGGCGAACAATTAAGAGAAACGTTCTTCAGAACTGTACGTGGAATATTCGGACCCTTAACAGACCGCATGCAGCCGTACAAATGGTGAAGATTCTCGATTGCTACAGGGCGGACATAGCAGTCATCCAAGAAGTGCGATTGGATGGTCCGGACAAAAAAGGAATGAAAAACTGGGATATTTACGAAAAATGTTACAGACAATAGTGTAGAACTACAACCACGCTGTCACCTTAGGAAATGCACACAGGCTTATTGATTTTGCGGCATGTCGTATTGTAACTTTATCCAGCACACTGTTTGCACATCTTGATATCCATAGCATCACAGCATACTCAAATCGAGTTTAATTTAATCTCTCGAGAAGTCCGATGGCGCCAGAGTCGTATAAGGGCAGTGGCACGACTGACAAAGTGGAATCAGAGAGGCCGCCTTTGATGTACTCGTTTGCAACAGAGCAAAAAAGAACGGGAGGATCTCCCTTTTCTGCTTTACGAGCAGAAAAGAAGGGAAGAACATATGCGAAAACCCCGAGGTAACACCTGAAGTATAAAATGTAGGAGGAGATACAAGAGCGAACCTTACGAGCTGTACATCACATTGATTTAGTGACAAAAGCGCGTATCATCGCCAGTAATGGCAAAGACTTTTGGGGTGAATGGATATCTATGCCAGGCCAATGGAATGCAGAATTGCTACATGAAAGCGCAGCGCAATAGAGGAAGACCAGGTTTTAAGGGGACTACATAATTTGCAAGAGTCTTCAACTATCTTAGAGCGTGCATCTGGAAGCTGTTAACTAAAGACCCCACCAAAAATTGGTAACATATGAAGGATCTTTAACCAAAGCGTTGAATAGATTTCGGTTCGGTCGGTTATAAATCGGCAGCTCTTTATAAGCCAAGGGCCACCATTGATGGACACAAAACTCTTGATGATTTTTCGTGTTCGAGCCTACTTCCTACCAAAAATCTGTTTTAATTAAATTTCTTTGTTGTTTGCATTCATTTCTGATCGACAGCCCACCATATCGTGTTAACTTTTTATTGCGCATAATAAAAGAACCAAACCAAAGAACCGATTAACAAAGTAAATCAACAATGAAAGCAATAAAAAATTAATTAATGAAATCCACCCACCACCTACGAGTATACGGCCGAATGAGCACTACTACCGGTACCCATACCATTACCACAACTCCAACAAAGAGAGCAATAAATCATCCTTCAGCGTTAGGTATTCTCTTTGTGTACTCGTGTTCATTTCACCTGAGACATGAGCTTGCAAACCTTGCCAAAACTACAAAAGTTGGCTACTTAATTAGCTTTCTTGGAATATTTACGAGCCAACATACGGATAACAGGCCTCAGTTGAATCCTTCCTCGTAAAGATGCTTCTCATTAATTTTGGTCATGATGTCTGGAAAGCGTTTTTGCCTTGTATCCGTACGTATTTCGCTTATCATGTCCTCATCACTTGAGCCTGAACTCAGGACGTATATACGAATACGTACGTATATATATTTTGTAGATACATCCATGGAAATGGCACTTAGGTTAGTTTCGAAGCACTATATCGAGTATTTTATGGCATCCACGTAATGTGGCTACACGTATGATTACGCTTGTTGTTGTTGTTGATTAAATTTCTGGTTCTAGAGCGTAAGAGTAAGAGTACATAATTAAAGTTACCGAACTGAATAGGCAAGGCACTCATTCTGTATCCAATCCTTTCACCTTTCGAAATACCTTCATCTACGAGTGTGATATAATTACGTGGATGTTTTAATCAGAATATTTTATGGAAAGCCACTTGGAGAAAGGGGTAAGAATGGGTAGACTCGTTTATAGGTGTTGGATGAAGGGGTTGATCCTAGATGACATGTGAGCAACATTCAAACATTTAAGTGAACCTATGTGTAAACAATACTAAAAGTCATATATCAAAAGATAGTAACTCGTTAGCATTTCAATCTGCGGAATTTGCTGGTTATATTATTTCCACGTATTCATAACATAATTGATCTTAATTTAAAGACCTATCTTTAAGTCACTGTTTCTGATCAGCCGACCACTGTAGCTATCTCACATCATTCTCTGAACAGGATACCTTCGGAGTAGACGTTTATAGCAATCCAAGGCTTACGAGTAGCTTATACACAATTTTGTTACACAAATCTAGAAGCTCGGCGTATGTGAACCATCGAAAAACATACAAAGGGCTTTTCGTTTGTATTCCACAATCCATACAAAACCAATGGCAGACATATAACCAGTGTTCATTTCTCGCCACCGATAAGCGTCGAAGGTTAAAGTTAAAGTCCGCATTGTCGGTTTTGAAACTAGTCGAAATGAAAAGCTAATTGGGTTTAAATTTGGATATCACTGTCAGTATGATAAAACCTCCGAAAACGTACAAAGCCTCTCTCAGTGATCATTTGTCCCTTTGTGGTCTGCAGATCACCAAGCTACATACACGCTTCCAATTTTTAGGGCTCTCTCTACTTGAACGCATCTTCCAAGTCGAGATCTTGTTTATAGTATAGAATCTTCTCAGTAATTGTTGACATAGCCTCAATACCTTATTACCTTCTTAGGACAAAAAAGTAGCGACTTATAAGTCTAATTCTTTAATTCGTTATTAAAGTTAATAGTAGAGCCGTAGTAAACCATGCCTAAAACTTCAATTATATACAGATGTCTAGATTAGATTAGATTAGATTAGATTTTTTATTCTTTTCTTATGATTTTATGATACAATTCAATATATAATACATACTACGAGTATAATTCATGTCACGGGAAAAAAGGAAAATAAGAAAATAAGTAAAGCCATATTTTGAGTTAAAAAAAATAAAATAGAGTCGAATGCCACTTCAATGGACATATGTATACAATAAATGATAAGTTTTGGGTGGGGTAACCCTCAAAGAACAACTTCATAAAAATTAAGTAATAAGTTAGTTCATAGAAAATGTAAATCAAAAATACAATCAAAAATAATTGCTGAGAGTAGCAGTATCAAAATAATAAAAGCAAAAGATATAATTATACCAGAATATCAGAAATTACAGATTCTAAAACAACAAAATTAAAACCGAAAAGCCACATTTTAGCGCATTTCATAAACGTTCCAGGTATTGATATTGCCCTGACCGACTGTGGGAGTCTATTAAACAACCGATAAGATAAAACAGAAAAGAAATTACGATACGCAGTGGTGCGGAAAAAAGGTACAGATAACATGTTAGAGAAGGGAAACCTACCTACCTACGGCTACCAGACTTCATGAAAAACGTTTTTAACACTTTAAAACAATACAAGTGGCGAACTGGAAGAATTTTTTGGTCGCAGAACAAAGAAAAGCTTGGATATCTACCTGGTTTATGACAAATTTTCCTTAAAATATATTTCTGTAAAATCAGCAACGGCTGTATTTTATTTAGGTAGATACCACCCCAACAAGTAATTCCGTTTTGCAGCTTAGAATGGAAAATTCCATAGTAAATTATCATTAACAGCTTATTTGAGCATAAATTACGCAAAAAGTAAAAATGTCTAAGTGTGCATCGAAAGTACTTTCTCAATGAGTCTGCGTGATTCAAAAAACTCATTCTAGAATCAAGGGTGAGGCCCAGGTACTTAAAGTCGTCGACTATCTCAACTAAAAAACATTTATCACTACAGTTTAGACTACTACAAAAAGTGGGAGAGGGAGACGAACAATTACAGTTAGACAGTTTGTATTTTTCACACTCAGGTGCGTGGAAGTACACATTTGCCTTCAATTTGTGCACGGAAGATAAGTTAAAAAAACATTATTTTAGTTTTGGAGCTTATAACTAAATTATGTTTTGCAAACCATTGTCTCAATAGATATAGATCCCAATTGATATCAGAAACCAGGTCCAAAGGACTGTTCAGACCATAAGAGAAGCCTATGTCATCCGCAAATGCAGTAGGTGAACCTTTAAAATTAAGATCAAATAGCGAATTGATGTAAATTATAAATAGGATTGGACCCAAAACAGAGCCTTGAGGAACACCCAGTTTCAAGAACTTAATTTCGCTCCTAATTTCAACTATCTTAACTCTCTCCGACCTATTTTCCAGATATGACCTGAACCAATTAAGGATAAATCCCTGGAAGCCAGCGTTTTCCAGTTTTCTCAACAAAAAATTATGGTTAACAATATCGAAAACTTTGGTTATATCAATAAATAAACCAGCCGTACATTTTTTTCCATCGAGGTGTGACATTATTTGAGAACAATACTGTAAGAGCGTGTCCTCCGTCGACTTTCCTTTTTGAAATCCAAATTGGACGGGATTAAAGAAATTTGTTTTAGTTAAAAAACTCACTATCCTATTTTTCATTAGTTTTTTAAAAATTTTGCTGAAAGTAGGAAGGAGTGAAATGGATCTATAGTTGCCGATCTCAGTAGCAGAACCTGCTTTAAACAATGGAATGACATCTGCGCATTTGAGGTCATCAGGAAAGACTCCCGCAAACACGCAACGATTAAAAATATATGGCAAGACATCCACTATGAAACATCCAATTTGTTTAAGGGCAAAGTTACTGATCCATCAGCACCACACGAATTCGATGTTTTTAAGGTACCAATAACTTTTAATATTTCAAGAGGAGTTATGGGCTGAAAAACAAAACTAGTACATTGCAATGTTTCAGCACAAACTGACGGACAAATAGAACAAGACGATTGGACTGAGAAAGATTGTAAGTTGAAGCCTATATTGGAAAAATAGCAATTAAATGCATCAGCAACAGCACTCTTATCAGACAAATCATAGTCAACGACACGTAAAATAATAGGTTTTGTTGAAAATGTTGATTTATTTAGTATGCTGTTTACTATCTTCCATTCATCTTTCAGGTTTCCCTTTGCTGAGCTGAATTGAGTACGGTAGTAGGTATCTCGACAAATCGGAATCTCCTTTTTAAGTTTCACGCACAATTTTTTATACCTCCTACTTAAACCCAGGTTATCAGGATACTTATTGCATTTTAATCTGAGTTTATTTTTTCGTATAACTTTTTTTAACAAGAGCCTTTATCCAAGGTTTAAGTCTTTTTACCAGTTTTTTGGAGGGCAGAAATGAGGAACAACCTAAAAAGTGCTTTCTTAGAGATTCAATAAAAGCTATATAAGCAGAAGATGCATCACTACAAGTGTAAACATTCTCCCAATATTCATAAACCAGCTGGTTTTTAAGCTTCCTGAAGTTAATTTTCCTTTTTCTTTGAGAGAATTCTGAAATTTTATAATTTTTTCTATTTGATAAATTTACTAAAAGTCAAGTCAAAGAGTGGTCAGTAATCCCTAAATCGTAAATGCATTTTTCACACTCACTGACCGCAATATTTCTAAAACGTCCGTAAATATGGTCTAGACAAGTACCCGAAACAGTCCGAGTGGGCTCAATGATAAAGCATGCTAGTCCATGCTAAGATAGTAATGCCAAGTAATCATTTCACTATTATCCATAATATTAATATTTAAATCTCCTAGAATAATTAAGTTTTTGGAATTTTCCTTTTCTAACAAATCTGAAAACTCTTTTACAAACATTGGAACATTGAACATATGCAACCTATAGACACATAAAAAAACGTATATTTCACGATTAATTTCAAGGGAAACCTTTAGAACATCTGCACTCATAACATCAACACAGAAGAGATTAATAATCTTGTAGTTTTCTTTAATAAAACACCCAACACCACCAGCAGCGTAGTTTTCATTTGGATTAGCAAAGAAGTTGAACCCGGGAATAGAATAATCGTTTTTTTCAAAGTCGTATATCCAAATTGCGGACACAAAAACAATATCCGGAGTGCACGCAAAAGAACCAAGATTTGTGACAAGAATTGAGAAGTTTTCTCTCAAGCTTCTGATATTCTGGTGAACAATAACAAGTTTATTATTGCAATAGGAACTATTCATAAAAACGTTATCACAATTTGTACTACAAGGAATAGGGGTGGAAAAGTCATCGATAGAATCAATATCAAAATTCATTTATTGTTTGATGTAAATTAATGCACTAAATTAAGTGCAAGATCATCAAAAGATTTTATAGAAGTGACTTTTCCCCCCTCAACCTGTCTCACGAGAATTTGATTGTTTTGGTACCAAACAAACTTTGCGCCTTTCTGTTTCATTGCCTCTTTTGCAATATCAGTCCGATTTGACAGTCTTGTCGTAACTAACAGCGCACATTTGGGTTTGCCGTTATTCGTACTCAAACCCATATCGGCCACTCCTGTTTTAATACGAAAGAAGTTTTTGCAAACTTGTGCAGCTAACATTGGGTTGAGAGGTTAGCATAATTTTTCTAAGGAAGAAGCTAAAAGACAACCCATAACCTTGCCTTAATCTTGCATTGATATCAAAGGCCTCCATGAGATTGCTGCTGACCTCCTCGGAGTAGCAAGCTTTCTCATCTCTGACAAATTGACCAAGTTTAACAGGTAAGCCACAACAAGGCAACACTCTGCAGACTCTCCGCTAATTCTGTCATATGTGACGTTAAAATTGAAAAGAAAGTGGTACATATCGAACTGGATTTCTTGGATTTTCTTTGTGATCTGCCTTCTTGTGGACTTACCGGGCTTAAAACACTGTTAGTAGGAGGCAATCGGTTCCTTGGCAAATGCTTCAAAGCGCTTACTTAACACTACTACATCTGTAGTTGATGCAGTTTATATTAAAGGGTTTCCTTTCTTGTGGATCGGGCAGCTGATGCAGAGGTTCAATTTGTCTGGCATGATTTCCTCAGACCAAACTTTGGTGAATTCGAAAACCATCTCTCAAGGGCTTAAATAACTCGGGGGATAGGAGGTCTAATTCGGCAGTGTTATGACTTAAGCTTAAATGTACAAAAGCACCGACTGCGATTCTACTGCTTCGTTTCCTTGATCGTCATTGCTGGCTTCTTTTCGGGTTAAGGCTTGTTTCTCATGCTCTTTGTTGTCGTTTCTGAAGCTGATAACAAAGAAGAAGGACTCCAGATTGGCGAAGTCTCTGGCATATTTTTGCTATTGTAATGAAGAACAGATCATCCTTATCCTTAATTTTCCTATGTGGATGTTGAGATGTGGAGACACAAATAATTTCAGCCACGCTGGAAGGTCTATTATTCTGAATTTGATATCGAAGATGTTACTCTGCCTATAAGCCCACCAAAATAAAAGTATCGTACTATCTACCTAACTTTAGGTCACGTCTAGAGCATTGCTCGTATGGCTCTGTCCTATCATCTTTCTCCTCTGTTTGGGAGTGGGAATAAATCAGGTGCTATCGCACTTGTGGAAGGCCAGACCCGGATCCCATGAGCAAAATACATCACGTTTTGCAGAATCAATGCCTTCGCTTCGTGGATATGAGAACTGGTGTTTATTTACCATCATCACTGTTACAGCATCCTGGCTTGAAAACCAATGCAATAAAGCATTGTACCCTAGATAGTGCTCACAATTGAGATTATTCACCCGTTTTTCAGCTGCTGTCAGGACACAAAGTTGGGCGTCTTAGCCAATAGTGATGAGGAAGAAGTCATTAAGTCATTTGACTCCGATATATCTAATACCTATTTCTGGTGGTTTCTCAGAACGATGCATTTATCTTGTTTCAGGAAATTGAACGGGTTTAATAAGAAGAGAACTCTAAATCACATGTCTTAATTGCAGTCGAAAAAAAAGGGAGCAACAGAGGATTCACACTATTGATGATTTTAGGCACAAACGATACCCGGAGAAACTGGCGCCATAACCGATAGAGTTGTACTCGTACCTCCAATAGACAGAGACTTGAAAAAAATCAAACCTGCAAAGGTAACGAATTCTGGTATATATATAGAAATCGAATGACGCAGAAAAATTCACTTCCAAGAGATTCGCAAAACTCCAAAAGGGTGAAGAATTATTCCACACAATGTTACTGGTCCATTTAAGCTAGATTTTCAATACTGAATGCTCTTCTTAGCTAACCTTTAAATGGATAAGCAGCTCTAGACTAAAACCTCTTTCCACCCCAGCATTTTTGAAATTTTTAGGCCATCGAAAATGACGGGCGGCTATTGCAAGATGACGGGATTGAATGTTGTTATGCCACAAAGATAAACCTCAGAATAATACCTGGAAAGAAGCAAGTGCAGCCAGCATTTTGTTTTTTGCAAAAGGAAGACCGCAAGTAATCGGACAGAACCATCAGACCTTCTAGATCACCGTATAATTCTCCCGTTTGAGTCGTTTCAAAAAAATCGGACATATCCGGAGAAAGAAAGTACAGGTTAGTCATTGACTACCGCAAACTAAATTCCGTAACCATATCTAACAACTATCTCATACCCGAAATAAACGAAGTCCTTTCAAATTAGGGCAAGAATAAGTATTTCACGATCATAAATCTAAGATCGGTTTCCATCAAATACCTCTCAAAGAATGCGATATAGAAAAAACGGCGCTCTCAATAAATAATAGGAAATACGAATTCAACCGCCTGCCTTGCGGCTTAAAGAATGTTCCTTATATAGTCCAAAGAACGTTAGACTATATCTTCAGGGAACGTATACATAACTAAACGCTGCTACGTCTATATAGTTGATATAATAATATTCGGTCAGAACGAATCGGAACACTTTAGAATCATAAAGCAAGTTTTGCAAGCGAGCCAATATGAAAGTTCAGCTCGATAAGTGTGAGTTTATTCAAAGAGATGTTGAATTCTTGAGTTTTATCGTCGGAATAAACGGAATCACTCAAATCCGAAAAAAGTTCAGGCTATTATCAATTTACCTAAACCAAGGACCCTCAAAGACCTCAGATCTTTTCTCGGCATGTCAGCGTATTATAGGCGATTTGTCAAAGACCACGCCAAACTAGCAAAACTCTTGACATCCCGTTTAAGACGGGAATACGAACTCAAGTCTAAAAGTTCCTCGAAACATAAAACTATACGTCTAGATAAACAAGCCACAACTGCTTTTCAAAACTTCAAAAACTCAGTTATTTCTAAAGAAGCAATATTATCACACCCACATTTCGAAAAGGAATTAACCACAGACGCCTCGAATTATGCGATTGGCGCAGTCTTATCTCAGGACAAAAAACAAATAAAGTTCCTTCCCAGAACTTTAAACAAAACCGAAGAAAGTTCCGCAACAAATGAAAAATAAGTGCTTGCGATCATTTTGGCACTCAAATCCCTCAGAGATTTCCTTAACGGATCCCGAAAAGACAAAATATTTACAGATTATCAACCGCTTACGTATGCCGTCATAAACAAAAATACAAATAGTAAAATGGAACGCTGGAAAGCTATACTGGACGAATGTGATTACGATCTAAGATACAAACTTCGTGGCTGACTTACTTTCAATACTCATCGCTTCAGCAAGTATTAATCCACTTACCATGACACAACACAGCGATGAAAGTTCTAATCACAACCTTATACCCACTCTCGAAGCTTCTGTCGATGTCTTTCGAAAGGAACTCATATAAAGGTAGACGACGGGAGTAGCCGAATCACTCTTTTCAAATTATACCAGCAACATTGTTAAACACCCAAATTATACTACAATACATCCGATTTGATCAATATATTTAAAAAAATATCTTCATACCAATTCAGTAAACGGCGTCAGATATAGAGAGACATTAAATATACGCCATTAACTTAAAAAATTATGAAATCGGGTTTACACAAGCAATTGAAAATGACTTTGAAGATAAAAATCAAAAGCGAGAGATCATTTTTGTCGAACACAAAAGAGCTCACCAAGAAAATCTATTACAAATCCTACAAAAGTACTGTTTCCCAAAAATTAATTCAAAAGTAAAAGATGTAACCTAATTTTGCAAGGTATGTAAGAAAAATGTTGTAAATATGAACGTCACCCAAACAATCCATTTCTCAATCTCACTCCCATACCAATTTATCCAGCACATACGACCCACATAGACATATCGTCAACCAAAAAATTCTTACCTCCTACCGGCCTGGAGAAATTCACTAAATTTTTACAAGCTAAATTAATCGAATCTCTTTCAATCGAACATATCAAGAGATCCCTACAAGATATCTAATTTTTCTTTTGTGTACCAACAATCAAAAATGGCTTAATTCAGCTTCTACAACCTCCATGTTAGTAGATGAGCTAGCCTCAAAGTCTATACGGCACCGTCTTACAAAAGCGAAATCAATGAACAGGTGGAACGCTTCCACTCCACTCTCTCCGAAGTAATAAGATGTCTCAAATCAGAGGGACTTCTCCCCGTCTTTCTAAGGAACTACTAGAACGCACAGTCAACGAATATAACTTCAAAAATTCATTCCGCAGCACGCAAAAAACCTGTTGAATTATATTTCGGATGTACACCGGAAATAGACCCAGAACAGTTTGAGCAAATAAGGTAAAAAAACCAAAGTCAAGACAGGAAAAAGATATCAAACAGCATAACAAGAAACGAAAGCCCATTAAAAATTATCTCCCAGGCGATATACGAGAAATCTCTGTGAAATACATGAAACGTTTAGGTTGTAAGTTAACTATAAGATATGGAAAAGAAATTGTTAAAGTGAATAAAAATCCAATTATCGTTACAGAATCAGAAAAAACCGTTCAGAAAAGGCCACATTAGAAATTAATTAATTCTATACACACAGACCAAGCAAAAATTCAAAACGGAAATTTTAAGCTGAAACACAAAATCAATTTAGCTATCGATGAACCGACGAGAAATTCATAGCAGACATAGTCCCGAACTTCAACCTGAACATGACCAAACAAAATCCCTTATTCCATTACCTATTCTACGAGCTACTCTAAGTAAAAAACCTAATTTACAATCTTAAACCGCGAACGCGAAAAGTAAAAAGTTCTCAAAATTTTCTTGAATGGATAGCGGGCAGTCCATACCATTACTAAAGGGTGACCAGAAAAGAACGATTGGGAAAAAAATTAAATAAAAACACAACATTGTGCCATTAGGTGTGGAATAGCACATCATTCAAATGGCTGCCTCGGCTTCGCTGGCAATGATACTTCAAGCAGTCGATTCAGTTTTTGATGACTCAGTTCAATATGTGCGGCGTTATTCCGTTCGGCTGGTTAGCGTAAACTAAGGACTTGACGTAGCCCCGGAGCAAATAATTGAGTAGTGTAAAATCGCGGCGGCCAATTGATGAACGCTCGCCGTGACATGATCCAGCCGCCAAATTTCCCTCCACAAGAGCGTTGCGTCGCTTTCATGGCATATAGGGCCATCTTATTGGAACCACAGCTCGGATATGTCGATTTTGTCGAGCTCTGACCACAGAAAGTCGGTTAACACAGCCCTATACCTGAGACCATTGACGGTAACGCTCTCTCTTTCCGCAATTCGAAAGAAATAAGGTCCGATGATGGCGCTATGCCATAAGCCGCATCAAAGAGTCAATCTTTGTGGATGCATTGATGCTTGGCCGAACACTTGTGGATTGTGTTCGCTCCAATAATGGCAATTTTGCTTGGTGCCATAGCTTCTGAGCCAAAAATTGGCCTCGGCGGAGAAGACGATTCTTTGATCAAAATCCGAATATCCGGCCAACATTTCCAGCGCCCAATTAGCGAACTCATTCGGCTTCAATTCTTGCGTGAGCACAATCTTATACAGATGTAGGCCGAAATCCAACCGCAAAATAAGCCGGGTTGACTCTCTCGCGATGACCAATTCATTTGATCTGCGCCGAATCGACATTTCTGGGTCTTCTTCGATACTGGCCGCTACAGCACGCCGTATCGCGTGACGAATCGCTGATTTAGCTTGATTTAATTAAGAAAACGACATGAACAAAATTAAACAGAAACCGGTTTCTCTCAGAGAGTAAACCTTCTACGTAATGACTGTGCATTTTTTTTCTGTTGTAGCTTAGTGCAACAAAAAAAAAATCATCTCAAACTTCAAATTGTGTATAATTTTTTTAAAAGAAGGTCAATTTTAAGAGCAAATGTTTATATCGTTTTTAATTGGTTCGCGTAGATTTTACAACTTTTTGTTATTTCTCAATAAACTCAGTAAACAGTCAATTGACATAAAAGTAAGTTTTTCTTAAATAATTAGACATTTTGTTTAATATAAGGGGTAAATGAAAGTAAAATTTATAGATAAAATATGCGCTTTTTGTATTCATAAGACGAAAGCCATGCATTGACAAAATGTGTTTCAACTTCTTGTACACAGGTGCGACACTCATACTAAATTTTTGATTTTTTAGGATGCTCATCGAAATTACGAAAAAGCAAATTTTTGATGTTTGGATTTCTAAAGTCAAAATTAGCGCTTAGATGCTGTTTTTGCTTTTATTACGGGTTACTTTAGCCATATACTATTTTCTGATGCTGCAACAAAGTCAATCAAATTAACCTTAAAAACTTTATTTTTAAGATTTGTCGAGAGATGGGCCAAAAGTGGTTGGCATAGAGAGCGCTTCGAAAATTCAAATTCTCTGTGGCTAAATGAAAGCTAACATTACCACAACATACGAGTATCTTAGATGAAATACCTTCTTCATCTTGAGTAGGAAGACCGAGAAAAAGCTTTGATGAGTGCTGTGAGAAAAGCAAGAAGAGAAAAGTTAAAATCATTTTAGATTCTTTTAGCGCTGAAGAAATTGCAATGGCTCATGAAAAAAGGCTTAGACAAGACGGAAAAAGAAATACTGCTATTGCCGTGAAAAAATTATCTGAAAGTTCTCCGAACCGAGGTTTGATTGTTTTGTTTTTTTTTTAATATTTTGTTATTAAAGTTCTATTGTGAGTAAAACGCTAAAAACACCTGCTCCCGGATTTTTACCAATAACTGCAGATGATGCACTAGTATTAATCACGGAAATTCAGCTTCCAACTCAACAGTACGAAATACTACGCCTAAAAATTAACAACAAATTTCTCAATTTATTACCTTCATACAACAAAATTAAAGAAGCTAAGACGAAATGTTACCCAAATGATAAAACTGTGAGCGAAACTTCTGCAGAATGTGGATTGCAAATCACAGCATTAAGCGTTTATGTTTAGCTCAAAAAGACGTTTTAAGTTCCGTCGCTGACCCAAAAAAACTATCCTTGGTAATAAGATGGGGCTGTGATGGTGCTCAACAGAAATCATAAAAACAACAATTTTCTGCTGTTGATAATTCGGATGAAAATCTTTTTTGTATCTCAATGGTTCCCATCCAGATGTATTTATTCAAGGATGAAATGAAGCAAGTACTTTGGAAAAACCCTGCCATATCATCAACCCGATATTGTCGACCAATAAAATTAAATTTTGCTAAAGAAACCGCAGAACAGATCAAGTCAGAATTCAAGATCAAATTAAAACCTTACTTCCTATAGAATTTAACATTGACAGTTTGCATATCTACACTAAACTGGTCTTTTTGTTAACTATGATTGACGTTAACTTTATCATCTACAACATCTTCATCACAAACGTGTTACATTTGCGGTGTCAAACCCTCCGAAATGAACAATTTAACTAATCTTTCAACTAGGCATGTGAACCAAGAAGCAATGTCTTTTGGATTAAGCCCCCTTCACTCATGGATACGATTTATGGAATGCATCCTTTACATAGCGTATGGATTAGATGTCAAGGTGTGGCAGGTAAGAGACCAAGGCAGTAAAGAAAAAGTCAAAGCCAGAAAGAAACGAAGCCAAGAAAAATTTAGAAAAGAAACAGGGTTATTGGTAGATATGCCAACTCAACAGTATGGCAATACTAATGACAGAAACATGGCTATAAGATTTTTTAGAGATGAGGAAAAGACTGCCAAATTACAGGGATAGATAAAGAAATTATCAAAAAGTTTCATATCATCTTAGGAGCGCTTGGGTTCCCAATAGATGCAGATGCTTTTGAGAAGTATGCAAAGGAAACAAGGGAACTATATCTTAAAAATTATGCCAGTAAGTGTGCATAAGGTCTTGTTTCAAAATAATTTCTACTTATATACTTCTAATTGGACAACTTTCAGAAGAAGCGCAAGAGGCAAGAAACAAGGAAAATATAAGGTTTAGGGAACTGTTTACCAGAAAAATATCACGTGTAGACACAAATACTGACCTTTTAAATCGGTTACTTATAACCTCATCCATTCTTAGAAAGTCTAAGATGTTTTCCGAGAAGAAAGAAAAGTTTCATGGAACATGAAGTGTTTGAACATTTAGATGTACTAAATAATTAAAAAAATTAAAATAAGCTGGTTTTTATGTATTGTTTTGTCTTGAAATTTGTAGTCATATGGTATGTTAAAAAAATTTGTTATATTTTATTCTGTGAGCAATTTCAATTAAAAAAAAAAACAAAAAACCTGAACAAAAATATTTATTTGTGAGCGCTATTAATTCAATTCGGCTAAATCAGCGATTCTTCACTCTGTGCGGCGGCTACGTTTTCTTTCTTCCTCCACGACGAATTGCCTTCACACTGAAGCAATGATGACGACCGACTCACGACGAAATTCACGTTGCGTATTTATAATTGAGCCGGAATCCCGATAATATTTTTTAATAATTTTCGCACATTCAGCATGACTACAATGATGCATAATAAAATGGCAAACCTTACTGAATATTTTGACAGCTGGATATCATTGGTAATTTTGACAGCTGCTGAAACATAATTGGAAAAACTATCATTGCTATATGGTCACCCGTTATTATTCGGCCCAACGGCAAAAGCGATTTTAATTTTTTAAAGCGGATTATTAATTATTTGAAAACTTGGACTATTAATTTACAATAAAGAATTTTAGAATTTAATTTAATTTAATTTAATTGAACCCTCTGTTGCTGTCGACGACTGCGAAGGAAAAGACCGAATGGAGGCAGAGAAAAACTAGATGACAGATCGACAGCTGCCACAAGGTGGGCAGCGCTCACTGATGTGCGATGTTGTTGTGCTTTCTTTCATTCGTCATTCTTGGTCTCTCCTTAAAGAAGAATTGCAAAATATTAACCTGGTCATTCATTGAGCAAAATCGTGTGTAACTCTCTAATATTGTTGTAGATGCATTCAATTTTGCCGAAGTTAGAGTGTTAAGTAACTCTACTGCAATATTATCAATATACTTTTTGCTAGCGAAAATATAGTCTTACGAAAAGATATTATTTAAACCTATAAAAATCATTACCGATTTAACTTGCGAAATAGTTATATAAAAAATAAAGAACAAATATTTGCTATGATAAGAACTTGTAAAATTTATAACTATCTTTCAATTTGTAATAGCAATAGTATTTTTAGCATAACAATTTTCACATGTATACCAACATTTACACATAGCAGCGATCGAAGAAATCTAACCCGGTATAAAAAATTCCATAAGACAAAACTTTACCGGCACATTATTGATCAAATTTCGTAATACCAATTTGACCATCAATAATAGAATCCTCATCGCACGTGAAGCATTAACACATCGAGTCTTACCAGCCATCTCACAGCCTTCACATACGAAAAAAAAATATCTTAAATATAAACATAAAGGATCAACCTACTCCATATTAACAACACGAAAGAAATTCGACTACTCCAATCAGGAAACGTCACTTACATATCACAACATACCATATTGTATAATCTCAGCCGGATTACTCTTCCTCATTTAAGGGGGCATTCTGGTCTAGAGGCACAAATATTCAATTCTAATGAAAAAAAAAAAACAAAAAAATATTTTTACTAACCCTTGTTTGCGAAATATTTATTTATAATTTAAGAATGTATAAAACAATTTTATAAAACAAAAAAAATCAAAATTCAAAAAGTTACAGGGTGGCAAAGTGGTGGGTTGAAAAAAAAGGCTGCGTCTTTATTGACACGATTTCAACTTTTCTATTCATCGGAAACAAATAAAAATATATTTTATTAATTAGTAAAGATGTTGCAATAGCCCCTATCTCAGAGAAATAAAAACAATTTTTTTTTTCGCAAAATGGCGACTGTTTAAAAAAATTGTTTTTTTTTCATATTTTTTTACAGTTTTTAATTTTTTAAAAATAGTAAAAAAAATTTGTTAACCAAAAGTTTGATACGGGTATTAGAGCGTTACTTGAGAAAGTTGTATACCAAAATTCAAGTAAATCGGTTGATTAAAACTAGAAATCTCGTGTAAATAGTGTTGAAAAAATAGTTTCGCGAAAAACGTCTATTGTTCGACTCGATCCGCCAGGACTGGTTTAGTTTCCGCGTCACTGAAGCAGCTATAGCTCCGTAAATAATTGGAATCTAAAAGTTTCCTTTGTAGGGTATATTCCTAAAAGTTTCTGCTTTGAAAATATGCAAACAAAAATCGATTTTTTCAAAATTCTAGACCAGAATACCCCCTTAATTCATTATCAAGGCCACCATTTAAAAAAATGGCGCACAAGTTATCATCAAAAATCCAATAGTAAAATCTCCCGTACACCTGCCAGAAATTTAACTAGAGACGATGTTACAAAAACTAATTATCTTACATGAAAAATTCTACGACCTTACATTTTTCTAAACGATTGAGGACAATCGAGCTTAAGAAGGGACGACTTAATAAGATATACCACCTTGATCAAACAGTTCCCGCAACACACCACCGTGTGGCGTTCCCATTGTTCCGATTTGAGTTCTGTTTTTTTTTTGTTAAGTTGATAAATCTGTTGTTGATATTCCCTCTAAATCTTAGCATTATAGCTTGACATTTGCAAAAGTTACGTAGCCAAGAGTACATCTATCTCTGTGTGTGTTGCCAATTTTTTACAATTTTAGAAATGGATTCCAATTTGCAACAACGAACTTGTGCGCGAACGTTGGAAATGTTGGAAAAGTGTTTCGGCAACGATTCTCTAAAGAAAACTGTCTTTTACCAGTGCAAGTCGCACGAGCGGTTCAAAAGTGGTCGTGAGTCAATCGAAGATGATCGACATCGAAAACCGACGAATACATTGATGACGTAAAAGGAATATTGGTCAATAACCGCAATTTAACCATCACAGAGATAGCGGAGGGCTTGAACATTGCCTCAATTTCATGCAAAAACGAGACGTGTTGACGTCGCAAAAGAGATGATTTGCGAGGCTAAATCCGATTGCACATTCATCAAAAGGATCATTCCTAGAGACAAGACGTGGGTTTATGAGTATGGCACGCAATCCAGACATCAGGAAAGTGAATGGCGTTCACCAAATGAGCCGAGGCTAAAAAAACCACGTCGTTTTCAGTCAAAAAAGAAGGCAATGCTCACGGTTTCAATGGATTACAACGGTGTACTGCATCATGCATTTTTGCCAGAAGACCAGACAGTAAACAAAAAGTATTACGAGTATTTAGAGGTTATGAGACGTTTGCGTGAAGCAATTCGCCGAAAGAGATCAGAATTGTGTCCGGAAAACTCGTGGATTTTGCACCATGACAACGCACCGTCTCACAGTGCCATCATCATTCCTAATTTTTTGACGAAAAATGCTACAAATACCATCCAACAGCCACCGAATTCTCCTGATTTGGCTCCTTGTGACTTCTCTCGGTTCAATCGAGTTAAAAAACTACTACGGGGAACGTGTTTCAGCAGTCCATAGGAAGTAATGGAAAAATCGCAGGAAGCACTGATGGACATACCGAAAACCGAATATAAAAAATGTTTCGAGGATTGGATCAAGCGCTGGCATAAGTATGTTGCAGTCGATGGGGATTGCTTTGAAGAGCACAATATAGATTCGGGTGAATAAACGTTTATTTGAAATTTTCTGAATACATTTCGGGAACTTGTTAATCAAGGTAGTACTCATTTCCTGGAGATATTTTTTTTATTTATTCATTATTCTCGTTTACAGATTTCATAGAATTTATGTCCATACAATTTTTAAATTCAGGAGAATAGTTGGAGGCATTTTTATTTAGTATATAATAGAGATAATGCCACATTCAATTTAATTAATTACATTGTGGGGTGAACATTAAAACTAGCGTTTTATGTTAAAATGAAAAAAAAATATAATGTTAATTGATTACTAATATATTCAATAAATTAAATAAAAAAAACAAGAACAAAACAAAAAATGTCTAAATCACACAACATGATTTTCAATTTCATATACATATGTTGTAGTCCTTATTTTTTTTTAAAAACATAGAAGCATTCTGTTTCGTATATTTTCAGGAAGCTTATTAAATAGCTTGCGAGACACAACAGAGGAATTCCTGAAAAGTGTAGTACGAAAAGTGAAGTTCGGAATAGTACAAGAACTGCCTCTTAGGTTATAAGTTCCATTAATGGGACTTCGCATATAATCACTTCGTATAAAGAAGATTTTTAAAACTCTGTAGTAAAATAAGTGTCATACTGGCAATATCTTTGTTTGATGAAATAACTCCATCGAATGAGCTAAGCGTGCAGAATTGCAAATTTTTCATAAGGCACATGTCTCTAGGATAATCAAATTTTGCAGTTTGTTGCTGTAAGCACCTCCCCTACAGCATACACCGTACTCTAACCTTAAATGAAAAATTCCACGTTTAAAGTGTCCTATGCTTCATCATAAGCTCAAACTGATTTCATGAGTAAGAGGATCATAGATACACATGGCATCACAACGGGCCAGTATGCTCAAGTGCGTTGGTTTTTCCAACAACCACTTTTACCTATCTACCTATCTACTTACGAGTAGCTTCTAAAAAAATCGCTTTGTAAGCATTCAGCATTGAAAAGCTGTAAGTTCTTCCAAGCAGCTTCCTTCGGATTATGAAGAGTACGCGCTTACCAGAGAGAAACTAATATCGATGGCAAACTCTACTAAAAATTTTGCAAACCCTTAAATTTCGCACAGACACACGGTAAAGCGAATTACCGACATATTGTGCAATCCTCTAAACTGTTAGAATTTTCTAGAATGAGATCAATTTACGTATAGTATTTACAGACACGGTCACACGTTTAGAGGCGATCAGTTTAAAGCGGATTTTGTATTTCCCATATCTGGAATGTTTGCTATCTAAGATACTTTATATATGTATGGCGCTTACACACTGCATTTTCTGGAAGGGCTTACTACATTTCCCGCTGGGTTACGAAAAGGGATACTTAAATACAACTTTAAAGTCACTAATCCATACACAAATTTAAATAGAAATAAAAAAAAGACCTGCTCATATTAGCTGAAGTAGCCAGGAAATACTTGCTAAAATAAATTTATTTTCTTACCCAAAATAAATAAACACGTCTCGCACTATACCTCAACCACACTTCCTACTTACGTACAACAAATTATGTGCCATTTTCCTATAATGCAATTTTAAAGGTGGTGTAAGCTTGATACGTTAGGCTGAAAACACCCCGGAACAGACAAATTGTTGACTAACGAAACAACACTCCATTGATTCTTAAGAGCCAACACACATCAAAGCAGCAGGCGAAACAAAAAACATGTTTTTGGCTCGATGTGTTTCATGACTGGTTGTCGAAAATACATGGCTTTGCATACGTCCAAAACCTACGGCATGCGTCAAATATGTACCTAAATACGTTTCAAACCATCGTTGTTGCCGATTATTGCACAGCACACACTCCACGCGACGAAACAAATAGACAAGACGAGACAGCAAAACATGTCTTGTTGTCGATAGCTGGAAAGTAGTTTTTCACAAATAAAATTTCGTTATTATTGTTTTTTTTTGCACTGGCGTTTATTTATTTGACAGTTTTCTTTGAGACTGCGACGAACTTCACATTCTCGTAAATAAGTCGCAAACTCAGTTTTGTTCTTTTTTTAACGCATGTCAAATGAAACTGCAAAACGAAATGATTCGTTTTGTTACATTGCAGTTTCGGTTGATGTGTGTTGAAATATTGTAAAAAATGTTTTCCTGGCTTTGTTGGCTTTCCGGTGTATTTTCCGCCTTAGTGTTAACCTTTTCGCCTCACAATTCGAATAAATAAGCTTGAAACCATTTTATCGACTAAATGTGTCAGTATAAACTCCTGTAAGTAATATATGCAAAGATATTAGCCCCTGGGGGGGGGGGGGTATAGGGCGGGGTCGCCTGGTACACAGATATACTAGTCGGGATGTTGGGTGGTACTTTTATGTACCATTGTTCCGCTCTAAAAGTAATAAAAAAAAACACACTCTTTTGAAAATCTAAATGTTTTCTTTATTGTTAATTTTTTTATGAATGGAAAGGCGGAAAACATTTTTTACACAATAACACTTCGCACTCCTTGCATATTATTTTGGTGCGTGACTGTTTTGACTACAACTATAGCAGCGACGCCTGCTAGAAACTTCAATAGGTTAAATGTATTATTCCTGGATCTTTTTTGGGTCGAGCACCTCGGTGGAATGATCTACGAATAGCTATGGTTCTTAAAATCAAATCCTCTGATAAATTAACTAAAAACGTTTTGAATGGTTAATGTCACAGTAAATAACCCACGAATCGACAGCTGCCATCATAATCAAACAATAAAAAGTTTTTTTTCCACCATTTATCAGACTTTCGATCGTATTCGTACAACCCACTCATTTGGTCCGTCAAATCCACGCTTTCCATGACTTCGCGGTAAAATTTGATCATATCTGGGCATGGTACAACAATTTTTTCTCCCGTTTTTATCGTTTTTGTGAAATTTTTATTTTACAATTGTGGCAGTCGCTCAAAGCTAAGACTTCTTTCATGTCCCGTCATTTTACACATAAGAGACAAGGGGAACCTTCTTCGAACTCTGCTTCTCCGTGATGTAGCTTTGTGTTGAACTTTGGTACATTTTTTCTGTTAGGCATCAATGTACCAACCGCTGGAAATTCAATATGAAGAAACGGTCAAAATATAAGACAACATCTGGCTCTGTGATTGTCATTCATTCATTTTAAATGCATTTTTATTTCAGTTAATTCATTAATTCTTACATGCTAGACAAAAAAATGCTTAAAAATTAGCTTAAATAACTTACAGATAATCTTATTCTAACTTACTGGCCCCATGCGGGCACTCTAAGTTAAACATAATACTTAATCTATGTCTTTCGACGAATCTTACGTTACATGTTTACACTATCTCTATTCATTATTAAAACTAAGAAAACATTTTTTAACAAAAACTTATGTTACTGACTTTTATTTTTTTACTTTATTATAAAACTTAAAAGTAACACTTACAAACTACCTAAGAATAAATCTTAATCTACTTAACCTACTTAAATCTAATACATAACATACACATATAAATATATATATATACATAATAAATATATACTTAATATATAAATATATGTACATATATATACTTTTTTTTTTTTTTTTACATTTTTATTTTTTATTTATTTTTTTGTTTTTATATTTTCTTTTTGTTTTACTTAAATCTAACTTAATCCTACCTAAAACTATGTAAGCCGGCCATGGCTAAAAGAACAAAAAAAAAATAAAAATTTGGCTGACCGACTTTGCTTCACATGAAGCTACCTATTGCTAGCGGAATACGACGACGACGCATCCTCTCCTTCAACAAGCCACCAAAATTGCTGGTGCTGCTGAGCAACATCCCTCATGTCGCGACTCCCTACCGCCCTACTAAACCGGAGACGCTCCGCACTGCCGTGTGCGACGTCTCTGTCGTAGTTGAGTCGCCTGTCCGCAGCTGTTCGCGCAACGTGGAAGATTAGCGGCACCGCCAATCTGTCCTGGATCAGACCTTTGCTATCTAGGTAGAGGAACGCTTCTGGAGGGACAAAACCGTCAAAGCGAACTCTCTCATGATACATATAATTGGGGTAGTAAGCCCCGGAGATCAGGTTGTTTGACGAGGTCATTGCTCTTGCAATGTGCCTTCGAGTCAACTTAATAACAAAATTGTCCACTCTTATTAGGTTCGCCCTATTGTACAACACCTCATTACGATAGAATTTTATGTACTCAGACTCTGGTGTTCTGTACAAGCGAAGACAAGCCCTAAGACAAGCCCTCTCAAACACCCGAATCTTTTCCAATAAACTTGCTCTCACGTTGAACCACACGGGGCATCCAAATACAAGCATAGGCCGGATAAGGGCCATGTAGCAGATCACCTTCACTCTCGCATCGAGTTGGCTGCTATAAAACAGTCTCTTTGTAAGAGCAAAAGCACCTTTGGCTCTGGCCAGAGCAACATCTATATGTTTGTTAAAATACAGATATTGATCTAGCCAGATCCCAAGGTATCTGACTACATTTCGGCAAGCAAGTGGCTGTCCATGTTGTCCGACGATAGTGAACTTTCGCCAATTCTTTCTGGTATCCCTAGAGGCCCCAGACAAAGGCGTCCTAAACAGAATGGTTTCCGAATGGTTGATTTTCAACTTCCAGTCGTCGCAATATCGCTTAATTTTGTCGAAGTCACATTGCAAAAGTGTATTAATGACCTCAATCTTTGGACCTGATCTGTACGCGATTAAGTCGTCTGCGGGCTCTGTGATTGTACTGGCCAATTTGTTCACAACTCGTTCTCCTAGAGTTCCTTCAACTCCTTGAGTCTCCTTCCCACAGTATATATTAATCGTAGGTGAAGCCACTCTTAGCGTCACAACGTATCCACATTTTTATTCCTCTTTTGACAGGATTTAGAGTACTGCTGTACTGCTTTAATGAACTGCGCCCCTTGAATTTCGTCATTGACTCATCGATACTTTGACATACACTGATCTGTCTGCATTTTTGAAAAAAATTTTTTCAAACATTCCACTAAATCATTGAGATAGTACGTTTTTGAACTACGAGTATTGGGAGTTTTCTCGTAAATAGTAAAATACATTTTTGAAGTAATCATAACAAATCTATACTGAGTAATTGCGTTTTTGATTGCCTGAGACATTCCAGGGAACTGTAGGGCCGAAGAACTCCGCATAATTGGAACCACTTTACCTGTTCTACCGGAAAAGGGTAGCATCGGTATAGCAATCGCTACATGCAAATTAATATTAAAACTGGATGCTAATAAAAGATCAGACCTTATATGGACTGTTGAACCAACATGTCTAGCGAGTGAACAGATCTGGCCAAAGCTAGATCCGAACCGCTCGAATAGTCTGATCCTTCTAAATAGGAAGCATCTCAGCGCCATCATAGGTGTCATCACTGGACACTGCAACCTAAGTAAGAACGCAAGGCGGCTTGGCGCCTTTACAAATGAATTTTGTTGAAACTGCATGGACGAGGAGACAATTCTCCACCCTCTCTGTACATGTCTAGCCCTCTTCCAGAGAAGAAAACTTCACTTATAGCTGTCTTTTAAGATGACTTAAACGACCTAAAGAATATAGACGTAAACAGTTTCCTACGCTTCATCGCAAGCACAAACTGGTTCCATTAGTAAGAGGATCATAGATCCACGTGGCATCACAATGGGCCAATAGGCCTAAGTGGGTTAATGTTTCCAACAGCCACTCCTACCTACCTACCTAGGGTGGGGTAATGCTTTTAAACTTTTTGTTTACATTCTTTTTATTACTTCGTATGATTGTACAAATCTTAAGAATATTGTGCCAAAATTTGCGTTCGATGCTCCGATACGATTTCGTATACCTTTCCAGCAGCTGCGCGGCGCCCTTACCTGTCAGCTTTGTGCTCTTAGAATATCTTTTGTTCGTCGATGGGTCTTTGTAAGTATACTAATGTAGACTAGTGTTCTATACTTCCGGTTCGTAGTGTAAATAAATCAGTTTAGAAGTACACGTGGCGCTGAGCAATTGTTGACGACGCTGAAATTTCGCTGTGCATGTTTGTTCATAGTTTGCTCTGTTTCGTTTGATTTTTTCAGTGATTTAATAATTACTATCAGAAGAATGCCGAGAAAAGTAAGCAGAGAAGAACGGCAGTGCTAAATTAAGTCGACCGATACCTCCTCAGAAACGTAAGAAAGACAATGTGCAATATAGTAGTGCGTCATCTAAGAAAATCAAATTAAATACTAGTTTGGAAGTAGAGGAGAATTTGGAAAAACATTACATTTTATTTTAGTTTTTTCAACGATTGCTACATTAGCTTAGTGCGTAAAGTATAATGGAGAACTTACGTTTAAATCGTGCAAAAAGCAAGGACTCGTATTCATTATCAAAGTAAGGTGTGAAAAGTGTACGCAGCCTCGGTACGTTCCATTTAGTGACAGATTAGAATCTGATATGTACATACACCTATAATGTGAATTATAGATTTACTTTTGTAATGCGAGCGTTAGGCTGAGGATTAGCTGGATGCACTAAGTTTTGCGGTCTGATGGATTTGACACGCAATTTCTTATCAAAACCAACCTACAATAGATACATATGTAGTGAAATATATAACACTACAAAGAATTTTGTGCTACGTGCAAAGCGAATAATGTAAACGAAACATCAGAATTGACTGTATTAGGTGATGGAACGTGGAAAAAACGAGGATTTTTTCTCTCTATGGTGTTTCTTCCTTGATTGGTTATTATACCGGTAAAGTCGTCGGTATTTTTGTGCAAAGTTCATACTGCCACGATTGCAAAACTTGGGAGAGCAGATTAGATTCTACTGATTTTGAAGAGTGGCATGAAGAGCGTGTGAATAGCGGACAATGCAAAGCTAATCATGTTGGACCAGCTGGTAACATGGAATTTGATTCTATGTATTATCCAGATATTTCAACGTTCGTTAGAAAATCTCTGGGTGATGTTCCGTAACTACATATGTAGGTGACCTAGACTCGAAGGCGTACAGTGATGTTGTAAATTCTAAACCTTATGATGATGATTTTATGATAAACAGAAAAGGATGTATAGGCCACGTTCAGAAGCGGATGGGCATTTCTTTGCGCGAATTAGTTCACCAAACCGTGGTTTATGTAGAAACGAAACCGAAAAAAAACACGAAGAAAAAGTCTCGGTAGCAAAGGCAAGGTCACAGCTAAAATGATTGATAAATTAACAGTTTATTATGGCCCTGCCATTCAACGCAATGGCAATTCTGTGAAGAAAATGATGAAATTTCCACCACTGCTCGACCGATAAAAAACCGCATCACGATAAATGCCTAAGTGGTGATGATTGGTGGTGTGAATGGCAGAAGGCTGCAGCTACAAAATCGCTAAACTCATTCAAACGCAGTTGCACTCCACTTCCAAATGAAGTTGCAGAAGCCATCAAACAGATTTATGAGGACTTGAGCAAAGACGTACTTTTACAACGTTGTCTGGGAGGCTTTACTCAACATAATAATGAGAGCCTGAACCGAATTATCTGGAAACTCAGTTCAAAATCAGTGGATGGTGTTGAAATTGCAGCTTATGTAGCAGCATGTACCTTCGATGTAGGTTGTTTTGCTTTACTGACCTCCATGGAAGACATGGATAGGCGTGTACAGAGGACAGTAATCGGATCAGCAGAGCGGAGCAACAAGCTGCACACTACAGCAAAGATGGAAGAGTTTTTTTTACTAAAATCTACTCGACCGATTCTTTTGAAATTTAGTTTACTACTTCCTTACATAAATGATCAGGTATTCCATGTAGCTTTTTTTTATTTTTCATAATTATTGATTTTAAAACAACAACTTGGCCCATTTTTTAGGCGAAAATTGGCGTTTTCACTTCTAAGTGTCACTAAAAATCAAAAAAAAAAAAAAGAATTTCCTCCAGGAATAGCATGGGAAAGCGAATTATCTAATGACAGCATTCTGATTTTTTGATTTCAGAAATCACCGGCTGACAACTTTTTTTCGAGACGCCTCCGAAGATTTGCTGCCATCGGCTTAATTATTAATATTTTGCTTTCAAAAATTTAGGAAATATTGTTCATATGTTGTACTACAATAACACACTCAATTAAATAGATTTGTATGATCTGTAGCGTCTAAAAAAATCTTAAAAATGGGCATTTTCTTCGCCGAAATAACATCACCGGATCTATTGTTTAATGCCTTCAAGCTCAAAATAAAAAAAAACTTACCAGACATAGCAAGAAATTGACTGATTTTTTTGGATGAAATTTTATTGAATAAAAATGTATGTCTCTTCCGGAGATATAATAGATTTAGAAGATAACGGCAAAAATATTAACAGGAATGTTATTTAAGTGTGTTAAGCAACTTGTAGATGTAAACATGAAGCCTAGGTCAGTTATTTCCGACCAATACGAATATTTTATTGGTCTTAATAAACTTCCAATAATTTCACCATATTTTTACGTACAAAGTAAATTTATGGTTAACACACCTCACCTTTTAAAGTCCTTTTGGAGAAATGTCATGCAGTACGAAGTTATTGCGCAGAATAACAAAAAAAACCAAGTTTCGAAGAAATTGTTAGTTTTTAATTTTAGGATAAAAAATCGAGCTCTAAGACTTGCTAAAAAGTTGAGTAACGATAATATTTTCCCAAATACATTTCAAAACATGAGAGTTAAATTTGCAACTCAAACAATAATTGCAAAGGCTACCTCAAGCCTATACACTTGCACTCCCTTTTTGATATTTTTAATTCGTCAGAAATAAGCGAATCCAGAAAAATGTAGGGGACCGTTCTTTGCATATGAAGATCAAAGAATTTTTTTAAGCGAAATGAAGATTTTTCATATACAGTTTTCATTTTTTGACAATTTACGAATAAAACAAAATTCATAAAAGGATGTTAATAGCACCTTTCCTCGAGAATATTTCATTTCTTCTAACTTGAAATTTAAGTCCTATAATAAATTATTTTCTGCCAAACATATGGAAAACCTCTTGTAGCAAGCAATTGCGAGACAAGCGAAAACACAGAACTCACCTCTATCGATATTTGTTCAGATATAATAACATCAGACAAATCAAAAACTCAACATGAATTCAAAATCGAAACCGATCTAGAAGTAGTCGATTTCGGCGGCCAAAACGCTTGTTATTATTTTGCTGATTGGATTCTTAAGAAATTCCGAAAACAACATCAATGTAGATCGGAATTAAATTATGTACCGAGTGCATCCTTCTTATTTACGGAAATACGATAATGGACATCTTGTTCGGCCTTCGCAAGATTTTTTACTTAAATAATTTAGTAAATCTTAAAACAAATTTAACTCAAATTTCAATAATGTGTTTTTAGAAAGAAATTTATGTAGAATTCAAGCTACAATTGCGACGAATTCAGTTACAATTGCAACGATAGTGTTTAATTAATGAAATTAAATATTTTTACCAAAAAGTAGGAACACCCTGTAAATTTTGGTCTTAATTCCACGTCCATCTGAGCGCACTATAGGCAAAACTGTAAAAAAAATTCAAGACTGGCTCTGTTATAGATATATTAAGGCCTATCCATCATCGAAATGCACGCGAAACATATGGCTGCCGTTAATGGAAATGTTGAAGAAGTTCTAAATCTATCGATTTCACGGCACATTATTGCGTATTTTGATGGTACTCGTATATATAGAACATATGCCGAATGGGTGCTTGAACATCAGTGTTTGGATGACCAATTTTCACACAAAATTTTCTTCAGCGATGAGGTTCATTTTACACTACAACCAAGATCGTGTGAATTGTCGCCTTTGGATTTCTTGCTGTAGGGCTATGCTAAAGATCATATTTATGCACACAATTCGCAAGCACTTTACGCGTTAAAAACAAATACTCGTCAAGTTATGGTCGAGTTATTGTCCGGTATGTGTCAGAAAGTCATTGAAAATTACCTTGCGTGAATCAAATCTTGCAATAATTCCATTGGATGACTTTTGATGATGTTATATTCCATTCGTAATGGCAAGACCCAAACAATATATTGAAATAAAAATTTGATAGAAATCTACTCGTACATCATAAATGTGTTTTATTTAAGATGGATGAGCCTTTACGTCAGATTTTTGTGGTTCCACCAGGAGCGCAGCTTTACCTCTTTCAAATGCATACCAGCTATTGATATTGATTCAGAGTTTCCCCCTTTAAATGAAGGCTATTTTCCTTGGCTTTACCAAAACCTTTGACCATTTTCGGATGAAATTGTCCTAAATTCCAACAGGTTATGAAATATCATAAACTATTGGAGATTACTACAAGTTCTCTTTATCGACCCATCGGTTGCACCCATTTCGGCTAGATCTTTATGAAATTACCTACGTCAATGGGCGATTATATCTCTGGGTTTAGTATCTTTTAAATGTAAAGAGGCAAAAAGTTTCTATGCATTTCAATAGTCTTTAGCAAACTGATCAATGTTCCACCTATCTGGCAGAGATAATGAGAATGACAAATTGTTGAATAAAGCAAACCTAAAGATTTTTTTCTTTTAGAAATCATTCAAACATTCAACTTAAATTCAATAGAGAACAACTATCTCAAACTCAGCAATTTCTTTTAAATCACACTCCTATTTTCCAGCCACAGCAATCTCAGCAACAAATTTTATTCACTCCGTTTGTTTTTATCGTTTTTCCTACAATAAATATAAAAGTTCTTGCTACTAATTGAATTTTCAATTCAAAAATGAGTCATTTCAGCGGTACCTCTTCAGCATAGAATACTTTTCAAGCAAAATGTTGTCCCTAGTGATCTTAACATAGATTCTGGTAGAGAAAAAGTTTAACTGGGAAAACTGGTTTCAATTATGTTTCCTTAAACTTTCTCTGAATGTTTGTGTTTTAGAGATTTTTTTATTTTTTGCTCAAAAATGTTTGAATGCAATTTCCTTGGAGCATATTTTTGAAACTTCAAGATAAAATACAGAACAGTTACTCCAACTTCTCAAATCTATTATACAATATTTAACTGATTTAGTGTCAGATGAAAAAAATTAGGAAAAGTGAAAATCGTGTTAAGTCTTTGAAATCATGAAGGTAGACTAACTTTTTGTCCAAAAACTCCATATTCGTTTTGTCTTAAGAGCCATCGTTAGTGAGAAAGGATAGGTTTTCAGAATCAGCGTAGCGTCTCCCAATTAGAGTGAGTGACATAACAACCCAGTCTATTTAGCAGAATTGCAAATGGTGAGAATATATACATTTAGATAGCTTTCGAAGTACATCACTATGCAAATTACTATTAAGGATTTTCCAAGCCACGAAATATCAGTAATCGACAGTACTCACCAGATAGTGGGGTGAGACTATGAATGTCTCTAGTTAAAGCTCATGGCTAAAAATTGGTTTCAGTTCGCAGGCTTATTTTTGAGAATTCGAATTACAGGAATCTTTCATTCCAAACTAAGTAAGACAAAATCCAAATTTGACAAAGGTCAAAAATGAGGTGTCAATATCGGACTAAGCGCATGATATCTTAGATTTATTCACTTACACGAGTACTTCAGGCGATCAACGCAAAGAAGATCAAATAGGTGCAGTAGCCAATAAAGCAGAATAGTGTTTCTCTTACGCTGAAATTAAGAACTTTTTCGACTGCTGACAAAATTCACAGAATAAACTTCTGTACACGTTGAGCACAAGAAAATATTTTCCAGAGGCAGTTGATGAGTTCAAAGCAAAAATGCCATGATTTCAGTACAAATCTATAGGTAAAAACAATGGTAACAGTGTTAATAGGATATTTTTACCTAGGCACAGTATTCACATAACTCGTTACAAAGCAATGCGGTAACTATTCAGTACTCAGAAACCATTTTAGATTACACCCTGACTGATTCGAACTGCAACCAACTTCAGACTGCTATAATTTCCAAACCGTTCATGACAGTGAGCTAAAATTTTGACACATGACACACAATTTTATTGTTTACAACACTTTTAAACGATTTGAGTCTCAGTTGTGTTGAAAAATTTTTATACGCGATGGAATTCAAACTTGATAGTGTGATTGGTTTTTTTTTTTTTTTTTTTTTAAAGAGAACTTAACACTCAAGAGGGTATTACTACTCTTAAAATGCCGGAGCACTTGTTAAGTTTTTCGGAAAATTGGATAGAGAGAGAGAAAGATTTTTGGGCTCAGTGGTTATATCGCTCCATGGGTGGCATCCAACATTTAATGGGGAGACTAAATTACTAGTGTAAATTGGACTTGATGTTATATTTAGGCAACCATTCATCTCACAAGATTTTAGTTGCCTGAAAAAAAGTCTTTCGGTCACGGCTGGTATTGAACCCCGAACCGTCCGATTGGGAAGCCGACACACTTTCAGTTCAGTTCAGTTTTAATGCATTTTTATTAGATTTCAATTAATTAATTCTTACATGCTATACAAAAAAACGCTTAAAAATTAGCTTAAATAACTTAAAAATAATCTAATTATAACTTACTGGCCCCATGCGGGCACTCTAGGTTAAACATAATACTTAATCTATGTCTTTCGACGTTCCTTACAGTCTATTTTGTTTTTTACATTTATTAACACTAAAACTAAGAAAATGGATTTTAATTAAAAAAAAAAAAAACTTAGTGTCTGGACTTTTTTTTGTTATAATATAAAACTTAAAACTAAGCCTATAAACTACCTAAAAATAAATCTTATTCTACTTAATCCTACTTAAACTACCCCTTACTTCAGAGTGTTGTTACCCACATCTGTTCTAGATTTTTTTTTTTTTTTAAATTTTTTTTGTGTATTTTTTTTTTGTATTTTTTTTTATTTTTTTTTTTATTTTTTATTTTTTTTTTCCTTAAGTCTAACTTAATGCTACCTAAAATTGTGTAAGCCGGCCATGGCTAATAAAATAGACAGACGACCGACTTTGCTTCATATGAAGCTACCTATAACTTGAGGAATTCGACGACGAATCCTCCCCTCCTTCCAATAGCCACCAAAATTGTTGGTGCTGCCGAGCAACATCCCTCATGTCGCGACTCCCTACCGCCCTACTGAACCGGAGACGCTCCGCACTGCCATGTGCGACGTCTCTGTCGTAGTTGAGTCGCCTGTCCCCAGCTGTCCGAGCGACGTGGAAGATTAGCGGCACCGCTAACCTGTCCTGGATCAGACCTTTCATATCTAGGTAGAGGAACGCTTCTGGAGGAATAAAGCCGTCAAAGCGAACTCTCTCATGATACATATAATTGGGGTAGTAAGCCCCAGAGATCAGGTTGTTCGATGAGGACATTGCTCCTGCAATGTGCCTTCGAGTCAACTTAATGACAAAATTGTCCACTCTTATTAGGTTCGCTCTATTGTACAAGACCTCATTGGGATAGAATTTTATGTACTCGGACTCTGGTGTTCTGTATAAGCGAAGACAAGTCCTAAGACAAGCCCTCTCAAACACCCTAATCTTTTCCAATAAGCTTGCTCTCACGTTGAACCACACGGGACAACCAAATACAAGCATAGGCCGGATAAGGGCCATGTAGCAGATCACCTTCACCCTCGCATCGAGTTGGCTGTTATAAAACAGTCTCTTTGTAAGGGCAAAAGCACCTTTGGCTCTGGCCAGAGCAACATCTATATGTTTGTTTAAAATACAGATATTGGTCTAGCCAGATCCCAAGGTACCTGACTACATTTCGACAAGCAAGTGGCCGCCCGTGCTGCCCCACGATCGAAAACTTCCGCCAATTCTTTCTGGTATCCCTAGAGGCCCCAGACAAAGGCGTCCTAAACAAAATGGTTTCCGATTTCTGAAAGTTGATTTTCAACTTCCAGTCGTCGCAATATCGCTTAATTTTGTCGAAGTCACGTTGCAAAAGTATGTTAATGACCTCAATCTTTGGACCTGATCTGTACGCGATTAAGTCATCTGCGTACGCTATGGCATGGTGAAGTGAGCCTATCAGATCACTTGTGTAAATGCTGAATAGGATCGGCGAATTCACCGCACCTTGTTGCAGACCGTTTTTAATGTTAAATGTGCCAGCAGAAGTCACATCGCCATTCTTCACGATGAACTGCCTACTGGAGAGCATATCAAAGAGAATATACAGAAGTGGTTTACTAATGCCCAACCTGTCCAGCTTAAAAAAGAGTCCCTCTAACCATACGGTATCGAAGGCCTTCTCCAAGTCAATCAGGCAGGCACCAGTGCACTGGTTCTTGCCTTTGTTCCATTGGATATCAGAAACCAGTTTAGACGCAGCATGAATGATATCATGCCCGGCCTTGAAACCGAATTGATTATCCGGAACTATATGTTTGTCCTCAACCCATTTAGTCAGGGCTCTATTGATCACCTTCTCGAAAACTTTACTGATGTTTGGAAGAAGACTGATCGAGCGGAGATTCGCCGGATTGGATGTGTCTTTATCCCTTTTGGGAATGGGATGTACGACCGCAGTTTTCCAATGCGCTGGATAATGTGCATTATTCATTGCATTATTAAACAGGGTGGTATAAATGTCCACCGCTTCTAGTGGGAGATGTCGAAGCACAATGTTCGGTATTTCATCGGTTCCCACTGATTTCTTACTTCTAAGTGATTCGAAGTTCGTTTGGAGCTCCACCTTCGAAATGAACGGGGGTAATACCCTATCGTTGGTGATGACATTATTTGCCATGTTCTCGTCACTGAACTGGGTGAAACCCGAGCTCTCGAATCGCCAGTTCACTATTTCATTTCGAAGGTAGAAATTGTGCACAAGGACTCGATTTTCCAGGTCGTGGTTGGGGCCAATGATGTCATTCGCCTTGTACACTTCCTGGAAAGTCGCTCCTATAGCCTCTACTTTCTCCTGTGGATCCTCGATCACAAAGAAGTTGTCATCATCAACGGCCTCATTTGGATCGATGCCTGCTGCTACAAGTATTTGTTCGTTGTTCGTCGTTCGGGCGATTTTGAGACATGGAAGGTCGTTTTGATTATTTCTCCGAAATATTTTATTTATTTGCGGGAACATATTCGGGTTGCTGGTGTTTACAGCCCGAATTTTGTTGTTCCAATACAAACTTACAGAGTTTCTGTAATTTTCCTTTATTAATGTCTGGAGGTTTTTAATCGACGACTTCAATGTCATGATCTCCGGGTTATGTCTGTCAGTGAACTGTCTGTACAAGGTTTTTAGTCTTGACAGCAGTCTACTTTTGTGTCGGTGCAGTGCGTCAATAGTTGCGTTGCGGAATAAGTCTTCGTTGTCAGTATGTTGATACTGAGGTATCGTTTTGTCCATTGTTCGTTTAATTGTCTCGTCCATTAGTTTTAGATACCTGTCAATCTCCTCGTTTGACAGATTTCTATTGGACGGTGGGTAGAGCGAATTCGAGGAGAGTGCTCTCGTCAGTGTTCTGGAGAAGTGCGTCCAACGCACCCTACTGTAGTTGTAGGAATGCCTTTGAACAAACTCATCCAATTCCGCAATTTCGTTCGGAACGGTTATTTCGGTACTGAGACCGCAATGGTCACTGTCATACACAAAAGTGCGTAGACAGTTTATGGTATGTTGGTTAGTGCACGTCAGGTGTATTCGTGTGTCGAACAGCAGAAGATCCAAATAGGACCCGTGTCTGGGAAACGACGGACTATCCGTCGCTTTGAGGCCGAGTCGATACATCACACTGTGCTGACCCCACCAATTGAATAGTAGGTTCCCTCTAGTATTTGGTGTATTATTTCCCCAATCTCTATGTTTGGCGTTGAAATCTCCGCCGATAATAAAGTAGTTCTCCTCCAATTCCAGTCTTAGGAATCGAAAAAGTGTCTCGAGCTCTGAGATGAATAAGGTGGATTGAGTAGCTTTAGGTGCATAAACAGACACCATGTATAACCGCTTTCCACTACGGAGAGGGATGTACATGACGCATGCTTCCAGCACCTGGAACCTACGTACTACACGACTGTATATTCTTTTGAAATGCAGTCCTTTTCTAACAAAGATTGCAACACCTCCTCCTTGAATGGAGTTGGGTCGGTTTCTTCGTAGTATTTTATATCTTCTGTGCCTCATTTTGTGTCTTTTGGTCAGCTTAGTTTCGCTAACCAAAAGCACATCAGGGGCTTGGTCTTTAAGCAACTTAAACAGTGTGGCTCTTCGTTCGAACCTAATCAGTGAATTAACATTCACTGCAAGGACCTTCAGGGTTTGCTCCGCCATGTACGTACCCATTACGACTGGAGGTGCGTTAGGCCCGGCAGCAGCGCGTATATTTGATCTACCCGCTTAGCCTGTTCCTGTATTTGACGCTGAAGCTGAGCCATCTGCCCCTGAATAGAGAGCAAGATAGCCAGCATGTCAGGTACAGGTTCCGGTGCTCTGGGCGCTGGGGCCTGAGAAGCTACCTTTGCTTGTTGTACCGTATTTCCCCTACCTGCCGCCATTTGGGCGTAGGTAACGTGGGGAGTAACGGCTGGTGTTTGTGCCTGCACGAGTGGACGTTTAACTTCCACTTTCTGCTGCCGAGCCAGATTTACTCGTTTTATGTATTGGAATTTGGGACAACCCCGATAGTTTGCGGTGTGTCCCGTGTTCCTACACAAAACACAAGAGAGTTGGCTTTTTTCAGACGCTCCGTCCTTACCTAGAGCGCATTCCTCGGATTTGTGGTTCTTTCCGCACTTCACACATCGAGGCTGCATTTCGCAGTTCGACGCGGCGTGCCCGAACCTTTGGCAGCGAACACATTGTAAAATGTTTTCGCTCCTCTTTAATTTTTCCCAGTGTACAACCTGGTAGTCTAGGACTTTTATACTCCTTAGATCATCCAGTTTGCTGTCGGGACTTAGCTGGACCAGGAAGAACGGTAGTTTCCGCTTCTCCCTTTTGGCTCTAGCCGTGACAAATGGCTTGACCCCTACGAATTTGAGCCCTTCGCACTCCTTCTCTTTCAGCAGTGCAAGGAGCTCCTCCGGGTCAGTCGACGGTTCTAACCCCCTCAGCAGCATTGTTTGCAGCTTGTCCCCTTTCGGGGTGTAGGAGAAGAACTCCGTCGTCGTATCCCTCAATAAGTTTTTTATTTTATAATAGCGCTCCACTGTGTTACAGTGGATCGCGTGCCTATCTACGCTAAGTCTTTTGATATAAAAATGATTGCCTATGGCCGACTTACATAATTCAATCGTGTCTTTCAACTCCATCTTGAACGTGTTGATTGGAGGTACCCGTGGTTTGGTTGTTTTCTGCTGTTGCTGTTGTTGTTGCTGCTGCTGATGTTGTTGCTGCTGCTGCTGTTGTTGTTGTTGTTTCTGCTGTCGTTGCTGCTGTTTCTGTTGTTGTTGTTGTTGTTGCTGATGTTGTTGTTGCTGTTGTTGTTGTTGTTGCTGCCGTTGTACTTTTTGTTGTTGTTGATTTTGTTGTGCCTGCGCAGGTTTTTTCGTTCGCACTTGTACTGTTTTTTGTTGTTGTAGTGGCTGTTCTTTTTGTTTAGCCTCGCTAATTATGGGCTGTTGCTGAGACCTCATGAGTTGTTGTTGTTGCTCACTTTGTCTTCTTGCCACTTGTTTGGCTTTAATGGCCAGTACTTTTTTTTCCAACTGTTTGATGGTGCTGTTTAGTGCATGCACCTCTTCTTCTTCATCCTCTGACTCTGTGGCCGCCAGAGATTGGAAAGTATTCCCACCACCCATATAGTGGCCTTCCCCGCCGTCAGACACATATGGGTATTCGTCTGGCTGTTTTTGTTGTTGTGTTGCTGCTTTTATTGAAGTCGTTGGCGCCTCTTCCCTTCCTCCACCAGGCAGCTTCTCAGTAGATGCTGATAGGGAAAGGCGCTTCACTAGGTTTGGAGTAGGCTTCAGCTTCCTTCTCCTCTTGGCTGTAATTTCTGAACGGGCCGATTTTACGGTCTGGTCATCAGATGACATCGCGCCATCTCCCGGACCCGCTATTTGGATAGCGGACCGTTCACCACCGCTCATCCTCGGGTTTTATTGAATTTATTTTTTTTTTATATTTTATTTATTCGTTTTATTATGAAAACAAATAATAAAAAAAAAAAAAGTACGTCTTATTCCGGGGATCGAACCTACGCCCCTTGGTTTGTCGCCGGCCGACACCACTACCACTAGGCCACCGAAGCACTTGGCCAAAATGTTTCTGATTTTTCTTTTGTCAAGTTCACTTTACTAGTAGCCGAAACACGTTTATTCCTCACGGAGGTCTATGAACGACTCGAAGCCGACACACTACCACTTGAGCCACGGCCACCCGTGGCTGGGAAACAACAAGTAGCTATCGTTGGAGCCCTTCAGTACCTCAACGTGAATAAGTCATTTGTGTCTCAAACCAAACCGTGATACTGGTAGCGTTTTAAAACGCCATGGAGGTGGTCATAAAAAACAGCAACATCGGCAGAAATGGTTCGGAAAGGGAAGGCTCGAATTGAGCGAAATCCGCGTCGAAGTGGAAGAAAAATGGCTCGTGAGCTCAACATATCGTTGGAACGGATGCAACACGTACTGAAAAATGAGTTTGGGCTCAAGCCATTGAAGTTCCAAAAAGCACACGATCTTACACCCCAACAGAAACAGAGTTGCTACGCTTGCACGAAAGTGGTGATTTGCCGAATTTGGTTTTTTCCGATGAGTCGCTATTTGTTATCGAGCAATATGTTAACAAACAAAATGACCGAGCTTACTTGCCAGAGAGGTCCTTCGAACGGCCACCAGAAAGCAGCGTCAAAATTAATGCGATCGTATACCGTGAAACTGTTTTAGAGGCAGTATTAAAGCCTTGGGCAAACATTCATTTCGGTCGGAGACCGTTGACATTTCAACAGGACTCGGCACCGTCTCACAAAGCGCGCGTCAACCAAGATTGGTTAAAAAACAATGCTTCACACTTCATTTCTTCGACACAATGGATCGCAAATTCTCCGGATGCAAATCCGTTGGATTTCTCCGTCTGGAGTATTTTGAAGGTGAAAGTTGACACTAAAAAATACCAAAGTTTGGACCACCTCAAACAAGCACTTCGCCGGGAATGGGCCAAAATACCGCAGAGCCGGCCTTCTCAAGGCCATTATTCGCGCCAAAGGTGGAAATATTGAAAACTACTGATACAATTTGAAAACTGATGTATTTTCCAGCATTTTTTGCTTTGGCACAATCAAATTTGTCAAAAAATAAAAAAATTATAGCACCAGGAGGCAAATCGAGTATTGTATCTCCTATGGAATTGAATTATCAAGGAGCTTAGTGCGAAACACCGTCCATAGTAACATTCCGTGAAAAGTATTGGGGATTATTTGTTCAACCTAGTGATGACTCTCTTTGAAGATCGGGGTGTTTCGAATTTGAACGTGTATGTCGAAGCAGGAAATCCCCGAATAGGAAGCGGCCTTTCCTACAATATTTAGGTAGCGACCAGTCAGCTGACTCCGGTTACATACACTAAGTTGGCCTATGTTCCCTTCCACTGTGTGCACCACCTGAGATAATGGCGTCTTTTACCGTGTTATCTCTCTGGGTTGGAATCGAAAACTTTCAGAGCAGCGGTGTTTGTGCGTTTAATGTGACCTTGCCAGCTTATCCAAGTGCTATTGTAACGTTTCCTCTATTCTCCATTGATGCAATCGGGGCCGAACAATACCCGAAGAACTTATCTCTCCAAGCGTCCTAAGGCATTTTAATCCATTTTCGATGTTGTTTGTCCTTCTTTGCTGTGTACTTTGTTTTTCCTTTGCTGACCGCTCGCTATGTTCTCCCCACTATGCAATATCATCTGCGAATACGAGCAAATAAAAGATGGTGCGGCTGGAGTTGACTTGCGAGCTATGCACAATTCTTTCAAGAGCGATGTTGAAAATGTCAAGTGACATTACTTAAGTTATTTTCTGACATTGAAGGCATTGTCATTTTCATCGACATCCTGCACATTTGAATGAGTTTGACAAGGATGCCAATACTCATGTTATGACTCTGCATAGTTCGTCTCTATAGATGTTGTCATATGCGGCAATAAAACCGAAGAAGAATCGATTTGGAACTCTTGGGTTTATTGATCTAAAGTGGACCATCCTGGCCCAAAACCATAAGTCAAATTGCTTACGAAGGGTCGGATGCCTTCCAATAATACGTTAGATAGGATTTTATATACGATGTTGAGTAGACTAATTCCCCTGTGTTGGAGGTAATTCAGAGGTACCATTTTCTGGGCACTCTTTGTCGACCCAGATATTAGGGATAAGTTGTATACCTCAACTCAGTCATCACCTCTAAACAACTCGGCAGTTAAGTCATGTGGTTCAACAGTTTTGTTACACTTAATGAGGTGTGGATTTGAGGTCCTACAGCTCCTGCTCCTACGTCTTGAGCCGTTATCAAACCATCAATATACCACTTTTATGAATCCTTGTTCAGATGTATGAATAATATCTGTATTCCAGTCCTTCTTTGTGCGGAAGTACACCCTATACCTCTTTGAAAAGCTAAGAGTGGAGTTTAATTGATCTGGAGTTCGATATGCAACAAAGTTGAATTCTATTTCTTTAGTACAACATTTCCAGGCGACCAGTGAGAATACATTATTTGGAGTGATCTACGCGATGATGCTTGGCTGTTTATATGCCTGCTTCCTCTTGAATTGTTATTTAAACCGGAGCTAGGTCTAATTACTTCTCCATGCTTGCGGTAGTTGGGGTCGTCCTCATAGTCTTGCAATATGCAGACACACAAGACATTGAATCCTGCATTATTTTATTATTATTGGCTTTTATTTGGTATGGTCCCTGTAAGTATGTAGTCTTACATACTTTGAAGTTCAGGGTTTTCTTGAGGTCAATAACTAGTACGGATTACAAGAGGAGGGAAAACTAGTCAAAGAATCAATGATTTAACGTGAACACCTGTCGGGTAGACATAATTTCACGGTATACCTACACATCCATGGGAGCAAAGATACGCCTTGCCATAGCCTGCCGCCTTTCTGAGTACCAATCCGGAACTTGGAGGCACAGGTTCCACCATTGGTATGAGTTGAGGCCGATCTAAAGAGAAGGGACAGTAGGATAGCCCTCTATATTCAATTCCTCAAAGCGTAGATTTGGTCCTATTATCCCTAGGTGTAGCATGTCGCTTATCTGCTTTCTAACGGTCTAAAGGTCTCTCCATGTCGTAGACTTGTGTGTTTAGTGCAGAGTTATGTACCACTCGATTATGGTATGTCTCGCCATATTTCCTAGTCCTTATATCCGTATCTCTCTTTCTTTCTCCGCACTGTTTGCATAAATTTTAGAGGTATTCGTAACCCCTTGATCCCTAGGTGGTTAACAAAAAAAGATAGAAATATAACCAGTTCTTCACGGATGGCGCCATAAATTTTCAGAGGACGTTAAGATGAGATATCATTCATCGTCTGGAAAACATGTGTCTGTTTTTGAATCGGAGATATAGGCAATCTAAATGACAATGAACTTTGCTAAGAATAGGTGAAAGGGCGAAGTATTTGCGTCCAAAGTACGCTTTTAGCCTTACTGAACCATTCAGCACCTCCATCCTATTCGAAGAATGTCAGACTGTTTCCAACGCAGCTGCATGGCTAATATCATTGAGTCCTATCTTGGTTTCATATAAACCTGGTTTCCATGATGAACTTTATAATAAAGTCTTGCAGGAAGACATCGTCGACCAGTTAGAGGCCTCAAAACCCAGTACGGAAGAGGTAAAAAGAAAATGTAAACAACCAACTAATATCCACGAATAATAACGATCCTGGCAAACGATTAAAAGACAATGACCTTCGGAAAGCGAATAGTTCGGACCCTTAATAAGCCACGTGCAGTCGAGCAATTAGCAAAGGCCTTTGACTGCTATCATGCATATATCACTCCCATTCAGGATATGTGATAGGATGGGCCGAACAGAATGGCGATAAAAAGTTGTGACATCTACGAGTACTATGGTGATTGGTATAGGAAAAAGAAAAAGCGCTTATTCGGATGCGGATTTATCATACTCTGCAGCCTTATGCAAGATTTTATGAGCTTCCGATACATGAGCGAACATTTTATGAAAATCCGCATCTAATTCGCTAATATAAGCCTAATATGTGCGCATGCCTCCGCGGAAGACAACGACGACACACGCCACCAAAGAATATGTCTAGGAGCTCCTCGACAAGGCTTATAGGTTCACAATGTCTGAAGTATGACGTACTAGATGATTTTAAGGCCAGGATAAGAAAGGAGGACATCTATGGTAGAACAAATGGTAAGCATAGCCTACGAAATATCACTATATCAAGCACATCGTTTTCTCATCTCAATATGTACAAGAGAACATGGCGGTCTCCGGATCGTGAAACTGGCCACATTGCCATAGACATAAGGCTTGCGTCAAGTATTCTGGACGTCCGAACCTTCCGGGCAGCCAACATTGATTCGGGTTACCTCGTTATTGCAATCAAGGTGCGAATGCGACTTGTGCAACAAAAAAGAAGAACTACTGTGAGAATTGTGAAATCAATGTCGAATTTTATTTATTAATAAAGTTTGGTCTATGGCAGTTATGAATTGAACACAACATCGTTCATGTCACCACCACGGCTTCTGTTGCAAGCGACGATCCGAAGTCTAAAGGTGTCAAATCGCGTGACCTTGGAGGCCAATCAAATTCCCCTCTAACCGAAATAATGCGATCTTCAAATTGAATGTGCAATAAATTGATTGATTGATGGCTTGTGTGGGCGGTAGAACCATCCTGTTGAAACCAGAGATCGTCCAGACCCAATTCATTCAATTTTGGAAGAAAATAGCGGTTTCATTCACTGTAACTGTCTCTCCAACTTCATCTTTGAAAAAGTACGGCCCAATGATGCCGCCAATCCATAATCCGCATCATACAGTGACTTTTTTGGGATGTATTCGTTTTTCGTGAATCTTGTACGGGTTTTCCGGTCCCCAGAAACGACAATTTTGTTTAATTACGTTCATTCATCCAGAAATGGGCTTCATAGGAAAAGATCAAATTCGATGACAAAATGTCCTGGCGATCCAACATCGAGTTAATAAATCGGCGATATCGTAGATGGTCCAAAGGCTTCAATTGTTATGCAATTTGGATTTTATTGGCGTGCAAATGAAGATCAACTTTTAAAATCCTGTACGTACTGGCCGAGCATAGTGATATGAAGTTTGACCCAACACCGAACCAGTTTCTTCAAAACGCTTCACTATTGCACGAGTTCCGGGCTCAATAGGGTGATTATGTTGCCCGAAGAATTCGCGAATTTTACGAAATGTTGCTTTTACTGATCGCCCATTTTCGTAATAAGATTGAATAATGATTGAAATTTGATTGACTCCATGACTAAAATTGTCAAGGATTATGTGACATCTGTCAAAAAGATTAACCACATTGAATTCAGTAAATAACCGTAATTGATATCCAACATCCACACCATCTGTTGGCTCTCCCTAAAATCAAAGAAACCCAACATCTCGCAATCAGGCAGAGCGGACCGTTCAACTTAGGCTATGAAAGCTAAAGCTTACGTCCACCTCATCAGAACAAAATCAGGATAGTCTCCGTTTCCGGAGGTGATATTGTGGAGGCTGCACTTTCGCATTGTACTCGTATTAATAAAGATGGTCTCCTTGCCTAGCTTGGCAACGGTTTTTATATTTAGGGCATTATTTGTAGATTTTATCGAGGAACTCCCAGAGGGAGTCTTTGTAAAATTAGTCCTATTCCTATGCCGGAGCGTGAACGTTTTTTAGACTTATGATGGCAAATTAATACCTTTATGGCAATCGTCATCAGAAGTTCGTTTACAGGCTTGAAACTCAAAGCTTATTCCCTACATTTTCCACTGACGGCAAATCCGTATTTGACACTGCAACTGCTACTTCAAATTTCTGACGAACATAATAGCGTTCACATAGAAAATGAGTTTTCTCGGTGAATTTAAGTGAAAGGTGATCATCCAAGTTGTCGAAGCAATCCATTAAACTACAAAAAACAGGATGTTTCGAAAATAGCAGAAAGAATCCTGAACAAGAATTTGAAGGAACATCTGAATCCAAATTCTTATGGCAGGTAGGTTTCCGCTCTCGATCTTCCTGAACGGTCCAAATATTGACCAATGTCTCGAATAGGGTTCTCCACTTCACCCATTTTTTATCGACTTCTGCAAGACTTACAACAACGTTAATCGGCAAACCTTACCCAGCGACTTTGATCCTCAAAAATTATTGCTACTGTTAATATTATATTGTATTTGAAGCGAGACGCAGCGCTTTACAAAATGGAAAGGTGGCAGACGTTGTTCAAATGCAAAACAGGGTACGAAAGGTTTATATCTTATCAGCGTTCCTTGTCATAATACGTTCCCCTATCATATAAAGGCATTTTACCTTACACCAGGACAAGGCTGACGACATTTGCCCGCTTACACCTAGAGATTTGGACCTTTACTATATGCAATAGAATTAAGGACCCAATTAAAGCATTGCAGATTTTAACACATGAAGGTAGAAGCAAAATTTAGAAGGAAACAAGGGACAAAACAGTGGACTGCAAAGGGCGAGCCGGCTCCAAAAAAAATGAAAAAACTGTTTTATCGGCTGGGAAAGTGATGGCGACTATTTTTTGGGATCGTAAAGGAGTTATCTCAATCGATTATCTTCAAAAAGGAAAAACTACTTGCTAAGCTGTAGGCAGAAATTGCGGAAAAACGGCCACACTTGCAGAAAAAGAAAATGCTGTTTCACCAAGACAACGCGCCGTCTCACACCTCAGCGGTTGCCATGGCGAAAATCCATGAATTACTGTTTGAACTGCTTGACCATCCGCCTTATTCACCAGATCTAGCCCCAAGCGATTTCTTATTGTTCCCTCATCTAAAAACTGCGCTCGGAGAACAGAGATTTTCGTCAAATGAGGAGGAAATCACCTTCGTGAACAATTATTTCGCAGAGAAAAACGCCAAGTACTATTTGAACGAGTTAGAGAGATGGGAGCATCGCTGGGAGAAGTGTGTAGAGATACAAGGAGACTATGTAGAAAAATGAAAAAAAAAATTTGAGAAAAAATGTCTTGTATCATAGTTCGGTCGGAAATTTTTCAGGCAACTCTCATATGTATAGCGTAGCCTATACCCCTTCTTGGGTATGGTGAAATTCCATTTAGCGGTCATACGCTAACCTGAGCAGATTGTGCGGATACAATTCAATTATCACTGCATTAAACAATTCCAGTTTGATTCGCCCAAGATGAATAGTTAATTATGGCTAACCACAGAGTCTTAGTGGTCTTCTCAGTTAATCAGTCTTCAGAATTAATACTTACAAATTTTTAGTACCGATAGTCCTATCCCCACTCTTATATGTGCCTGTTTCTGTTCGGGATTTGTCTCCCTGACGAGTTCTTTTCACTTTTTGGCATAACCTCTGAACATCCTTCCTACTATACCTGCCCATGGCCCTGGTCGAGTGTTTCTCCACTCCCTTTTTCCTTCTATCTGAAAAGCCAAGGTTCCTCTAGTCTCCTTTCCTCAAAGATTTTCTTGCTCCACCACCTTGAATGCTTCTTGTTTTTCTATTTGTGCTTACCGTCTCACCGTCTCACCATCATGTGAAATTTTCCACACTTGCTGACATGGTAATTATAGTCAATCGACGTCGAAAATCTCTCCAATGTTCCCTCCAGTTTTTGACGTCTGGGATATTCGCACCTAGGCCATAATAAGGTAGTGGTATCAGTTGATGTTGCCACCTCAAAATATTCGGGCATTTAGGATGCTAGAGCTGTATCTTATGTAGATCGGAACGTGATCAATTCTTTGAAAAGGTGACTGCAAGGTCATTTGGACACGTTGAGATTTTGGAAACATTATACTTTGCAGTTACTCGGTTACTACTATTTCTCTGAGAAAGTAAAGTCTTCATATGGTGCATAGCGCCACGCAATCACGTAGCATGCGTCCTGCGGTTTCATCGTCTTCCTAACAAACGCACCATCCACACTCTTTATTAATTCTAAGTTTATGTATTATAAGTGATAGCGAAACTGACAGTTTATTGTTAGAAAGCTGACCAGACTTGTCATATCATCCCTTTTGAACTTCGGAGGTAATTTATTGAAAGGCTGGCATTCTCTCAATAGGGCAAACGCACTTTTCTGTCCCAACTTTTTGTCGTTGAATTTATTGCCAAACACAGTATGCCACACTCATACCCTGGGTCATTAATCGGATCAGCTAAACAGTTGCCGTGAAATAAGGGCAAACTTTAGCATTTCACAAAGTGAAATAAAGCCTTACGTTAAAATATATCCTTATTTCACGTGGTTTTATTTCACGGCACCGCTGAATCTTGGGTTTTTGAAACCACGTGCTTGCAGACTTGGGATCACTATGTTGATCTTGCCGAAGCATAAAATTTTTTGTTTGCGCTCATTTACCGCGCAGATCTTATTGAGTTCAGGAATCTCTGAGACGAAGCCTGAAGGTTCACTTAGCACCAGAGAAACCTATGCATATGAATGTCTGAAATCGTTGCAGCCTTCTTCTTTTGGCTTATTCCTCCATATGACTGAGATGTAGAAGGTGATTGGTCTGACCCTCATACGTTTTTTCGTATGCAGTGCAAAGTTTTTATTATTTTCGCCACGCAGCCATGAAAAATGCACTTCTTTACTTGCCATCACAGAAATACTACCATTCTATCAATTCAGAAAAAAATGAAAGAATCGAAATTGCAACATACTCGTATTATTCCCTTGACACTCCTGTTACAATACTTCTTTTGCTCTATTCATTTATAACAACATAACACATTAAAGAAAGGAGTAAAATATCCGATTGCTTATTTCATTTGAAAATTATATATCGACGGTCTGCTTTAGATACTACGAGGGGCGTTCAAGATATTCTCGGTATCGGGGTGAAGCTGTGGTTGCATATATACATTGACTTATTTGTCAAGTAATACTATTATTTTAGTGCATTCATGTAAAATTTCATATAAGTGTGATTATTAATTCGCGTTTTATCTCTAGTTAAACAGAATCATAATGGCAACTGAGGCGATGATGGTGAAAATTGAGCATCGCGCTGTAATTAAATTTCTCACTAAGCAAGGAAAAAGTCAAAAAACTATTCATGAAGAGATGGTGGCTGTTTACCAGGGTTCCGCACCTTCATTATCAACTGTGCAAAAGTGGTCAAGTGAGTTCAAGAGAGGCAGAGAGAGCATTGAGGACGACCCCCGCTCCGGCGCCCCGGCTACTGCTTGTACGGGAGAAAGCATCAAAGAAGTCGAAAAACTTGTTCTTGAGGATGCCCGAATAAAGGTGAAAATGATGGCAGAGATCACCAAGCTTTCAATTGGTACCATTCACACCATTCTTCATGACCATCTTAACCTTTCAAAGGTCAGTGCAAGGTGGGTGCCACGAATGCTCACAGCGCCTCAGATAAAAAGTGAGAATCGCATGCTGTAGAGAGCTTTTGGAGATGTGTAGTGAGAACGCGGACGGTCTTATGGATCGAATTGTTACTGGGGACGAAACATGGGTCCACCACTATGACCCTGAAAGCAAACAAGAGTGCATGCAGTGGCATAAAAAAGGAACAGACCCCCCGAAGAAGTTCAAAGTCACTCCGTCTGCCCGAAAGCTCATGGCCACAGTTTTTTGGGACTCAAAGGGAATCTTGCTCATTGAGTACAAAAAAAAAGGTGAAACCATCAACGCCACATCCTACGCTTCCACTTTGCATAATTTGCGGGAGGAAATTAAAAAGAAAAGACGGGGTAAACTCGCAGCGGGTGTGTTGCTTCTTCATGACAACGCTCCTGTTCACACGGCGCGAGTTTCCAAGGCTGCTGCGCGAGATTGTGGTTTCGAAGAAATCCAACACCCACCCTATAGTCCAGACCTTGCCCCTAGTGATTATTTCCTGTTTCCGGATTTGAAAAAATGTCTTCGTGGAAAAAGATTTTCGGATGATGAAGAACTCAAGTCGGTATTTTGCAGAGAAAGAGGAAATTTATTATTTTGAGGGTTTAAAAAAGCTTATCTCAAGATGTAACAAATGCATTGATGTTAGGGGAGATCATATTGAAAAATAAAAACAATTTAAATTGAATTCGCATTTTCCTTCATATCGATACCGAGAATATATTGAACGCCCCTCGTATGTGGCCTGTATTCGTACGAGTTTTTTTTGCTTTAAAAAAACGAACGACGGAAAGACCGAGTATTTTCTTTAGCCTAACGATATGTAATTACCCGAGCCCTAGTTACTTTGGTATCTCTTCCTCATTAAATTACAACAGTAAAACCATTTTTGTCAAAATATTTATCTCTGCGACAACAAACTCAATGAAATTACCATTTACCGGGACGAATTAAGAAGCGGTCATTAGCTCTCTACAGGACATATGGGTGGCTCCAAAGTACTGATTCTGGCCGGAACTTTATTGCCATTACATTGTAATGTACTCTACATTCCTAGAGATGATGACATTGGGGAGGATACTCTCAGCCAGTACGGGTAATGAAAGGAAGACGTTGAATGACGAAAAAGAGATTTCATGGTTTTATTAGCATTCCCCTTATTTCCCTTAGGGCAAATAAAAAGTATCCTTATCATTTTCGGAACGTTGTCCATCAGGGATGGAAGGAGCAGTGCCAAGCCAACGATAGCTACAGTGTTAAAATTTATTCCCTGTGGCATTTTGCTTTTGTACGATGTTTAGATTGAGATAGAATGGAATTTTCGGTCTTAGAGGTGTTAGACGGTACACCTTTGGTGCTGGGAAAGCTTTAAATTGTTGTCATTTGGATAACCGAAATGTTGGACTAGGTAGGAGAAATACGGATTCAAATACAAGAGTATAAATGATATTAGTTGATGAAAACACTACTGAAATATTGTAGAAATCACGATGTTAGAAGGTAGATATCAATTGAACGGGAAAACATTTTCGGCAAAATTTTTGATTATTTTGAAATTCTGCAAGCAAGTCGATATCCTGCAACAATATCTCGTTTCAGAATCTTGAAAAAAATGCATAAAATTCAATTTTGGTATGTCAGAACTGGCTATGGTTAGATGGGGTTAAAAACGATTATATCCTCACACCAAACAAGACACGTTTCTTACTTTTACAGCTCCCATCCTCATTGATTCTGCTTTATGGAACTTTGATTTCATAACACATCAGCTTTTCATATTAGCACCCTAAATAACATTCACATCGAATCCTTCATGATCCGATATTTGCGGGATTCTATTCAGATATCCGCGTACTTGTTGACAGCAACTAACTTCCACTCGATGAGGTTTTTAGTAAAAATTGCTCCGACTAGAATAATGGAAGTTACTTGAGCTCGGTAGAAACTGCGTCCACTCTTAAGTACTAACTGTTTAATAATAATTCAAAGTGGTATCGGAGTGGACCCTAGCTTCCGTGCGAATGCCCATTTTAGAACCATCGGTGAAGAAAACCCGTTTCTCCTCAGGTAAAGAATCTCTAGTGAATGAGCTGCCTTGGAATCAAGAGATCAGTTTATTGCAGTTTTCAACGACAGAGTGTGGTTGGACGTAGGTTGTGTGGTACCATAGGAGTCACATTAAAGCCGTTTTGACCGCCGAACCTCTGCAGTATGAAATAAGATTGAACATGCAGGTGTTTTTTTTTATAATCCCAGAATTTCGATAAAGGCTGTCCTTTAGATTTTATGAGCTCTAATGTTTCTCTAAAACCTTTCATCAGAACAGCGAGGCGTTTGTAAGGATAATAATGTAGTACATTACTACTACCAATGTACTACCCTAAACCGCATATCTCATCCCTCGTTCAACTCAATATCCAGACATTTATCCTTATCCTCCTCCTCCACTGCCCATATTCTTGATATCCTTCTTCCACCCACAGTTAAGCTAACACAGCAAACCAATGACAATATAGAAAGTCGCTAAGCACTTTCTAGGCTTAAAGAAAGAAGGACTTGGTCTGTTATGAAGGGAAGACCAAAACCATTGTCATGGTTTCCATCCAGCAGGAAAGCGTCCTTACCGACCCCATCAGTCTCAGGAACCTTTATGTCAGGTACGAGATTTTTAACATGTCCCCTCAGAAAGTGGCAGATGGCCCTGCTGAATTCACCATTACGATTACCCTAAGCGAGTCTCACACCTACAGCGAAGCCGAGCCGACCACGATAAATTTTTTCATCCATATCTCGCCTCCCTTGCCAGCACTTACGCTATAACGCCTCACACCTCCACCACACAGCATCGCTCTTACTTTTTACTACCAGAATATAAAATGTCTTGCTCTAAAACCAACGATGTTCTAAGTCAATCCTGTGTTCTTCCCTTTGATATTCACGCCCTGACTGAAGCCAAACTGACTCCCGACTTAAAGAACCAGGAATTGTTAATCCTACTTTTCATGTTTTTCGCAACGATGATCCTAGCCGCCCAAATGATGATTCGTCCTGTAGAGGCGTCATACTGGCTACCCACAACAGCCTTAACTCTTCTCTTCTTCTTACCATTTCCTCACAAACTAAATTCCAGTTTATCGCAATATAAATATTACTCCTCCTTAAATCCTCTACGTTATATGTTCTACATCCTACCAGCTGAACCTAATGAATCCTGTCCGTCCTGTCTGTCTGTTAACCTGTCTGAATATATTGACGATATCTTTATTTTCGACGACTTTAATCTTCCTCAGCTACAGTGGACTCCATCAGACGATCAATCGTTCTTCATCGCTTCAAATGCCAACTCAGCTAAGGAATGTCTCTTCTTAGATCGCTTAATAGACTCAAGTCTATGCCAAGTCAGTGGTGTATCCAACTATATGGGCAGGCAATTGGACCTTATTTCTACAACAGATTCAATTAACTCCTCAGTCTCACTTTGTCCCATATCTCTCTCAACAATTGATAACTACCAACCTTCCCTTCTTCTCTTGTTTTTTCATAACTCTTCTGTCCAGTTCACTCCCTCACAACTCTCTTATCCCGCGACTTTCATAAAGCAAACTTTCACATAATTAATGACTGTCTTCGCAGATCACCCTTTAACTTTCACAACCTAAATATAAATGATGCCCTATCCATTTTTTATAAAGAAATATTTAATTCTTTTTCCCTTTGCGTTCCATTTTCCCGCCTTAAAACACCATCTACTAGTCCTCCCTGGTATAATCGCAAGCTTCGTCCCTTACAAAATAAGTGGAGTGCTTTTTCCAATTTCTTAACTACAAAAGAAAGTCCGATGGCAACCCTCCTTCCCTCTTTTTCAACAACAAGTCATCAACCGATCCACTCATCATTGAAAACTTATTTAACACCTTTTTCAAACAATCCTTCAGCAACGACTCTTTTCCACGAGATCCTATTTTGATTACCTACTGAATTTCTCCAATGGCCCATTACTCTCTCACACCTTGGATCCGTCCTATATCGAATATAAGTTACATCCATTTAGTGACAAATTCACACCCGGCCCAGATGGCTCCATGCCACATTTCTTAAAAAATGTTCTTCCTCCATTTTCCTTGCCCTTTCTGATCTCTTTCGTCTATCCGGCTTGGAAAACCTAATTCATAACACCGATCCACAAAAAAGGATCAAAGAACGAAATAAAAAAAATATCGCCCAATCGCTAAACTCTCCCATATACCCAAACTCTTCGAAAGTATTTTGTATGAAGCTTTAAGCTTCCGATGCAAATCCCTTATTGCCCCTAGACCTTCCTGACGTGTAGGTCAACCACCACAAATCTCGTTAGATTCGTATCCTTTGCCCTCTCTGCCCCAGAGAATGGCAACGAAGTCGATGTAGTTACAACCAATTTTAGCAAGGCCTTCGATAAAATCTCTCATCGATTATAACTCTTCAAATTGTCTGCAATCGGCCTTGAATCCATACTGTTAAAATGGATATCCTCTTATCTAGAATACCGTAAAGATAGCGGCACTCGTCAATAAAAGCTAGTGAATGCAGGTTGTGCATTTCTTGACAGTTACTTACCGAAGTTTCAGTCATTTTGGAAGCGCAGTTTTTAGTTGGCAGTCGTTTGAGTGAGTCGATGTGAGTGTTTTTTGTGAAAATAGAAAAAATTGAGTATCGAGCTGTTATTAAATTCTTGTTTTTGAAAGGCAATACGCCTACGAAAATCAAAAATGAGTTGGACTCTGTGTACGGGGACTCTGCACCATCATTTACTACAGTGAAATTTTGGGCAGCTGAATTTAAACGTGGCCGTAAGAGCTGAACTGACGATAACATTGCTAAAGTTCACCAAATGGTGTTAGACGACCGCCGAATTAAAGTGAAAGAGATAGTAGAGGTTATGAAAGTGTCCAAAGAACGTGTTTGTTACATATTAAATCAAGATTTAGGCATGAGAAAGCTGTCCGCGCATTGGGTGCCGCGTTTGCTTACGTTAGACCAAAAACGTGTTCGAATGACCATTTCCAACGCTCTGTTGGCGCAGTTTAGGCGCAATAAATCCGAGTTTTGGCGCCGAATAATTACTTGTACTGTACATGAAACTTGGATACACCATTATACGCCTGAAAAAAAAATTCAGTCAAAACAGTGGACTGCCAAGAGCGAGCCGGCTCCAAAAAAAGCAAAAACTGTTTTTTTCGGCTGGGAAAGTGATGGCGACTGTTTTTTGGGATAGTAAAGGAGTTACCTTAATCAATTATCTGCAAAAATGAAAAACCACTACAGTAGCATCTTAACTTGCCAGCTGAAGGCAGAAATTGCGGAAAAACGGCCACATTTGCAGAAAAAGAAAATCCTGTTTCACCAAGACAACGCGCGGTCTCATGCCTCAGCGGTTGCCATGGCGAAAATCCATGAATTACAGTTTGAACTGCTTGACCATCCGCCTTATTCACCAGATCTAGCCCCAAGCGACTTCTTTTTGTTCCCTCATTTAAAAACTGCGCTCGGAGAACAGAAGTTTTCGTCAAATGAGGAGGCAATCACCTTCGTGAACAATTATTTTGCAGAGAAAAATGCCAAGCGCTATTTGGACGGGTTAGAGAGATGGGAGCATAGCTGGGAGAAGTGTGTAGAGTTATAAGGAGACTATGTAGAAAAATAAAAAAAGAAATTGAGAAAAAATGTCGGAAACTTCTCAGCCAACCCTGGTTGGATGAACGAAAATCTTGAGCAGAATTTTTGGGCGTCTCCTTTTCTTGACAGTCTACAGAACTGGTTTTCTATATGTGCCCTAAGTACCGAAGTTGACCCAGCCGCTGAATTTGCTTTCTCATCGGTCTAGGTTTTGTTGGCTTGGCACATTCTTTTTATCTTTTGGTAAAACTTTCGAACATTTTTCTCGGGGTAAAACCTCTTCATCTTCTCGCCCGCGCAGGTTCTGGAAGTTTGTTGGATTGCAATTGCTAAACGTATTTCGTAACTAGTCTGCTAGTAGGTAGTGATTGTACCCTAGTTTGGCCGCTCGAAATGTTTAGGCATCTACTCTCATAATCAAAGAAAACTGCATTGCGTCGCACTCCCAATTGTGAAACCAAGCCCTTTTTGGAGCCCATTAGGTAGATAAACTTGGATATTCACGGGCCAGTATACGAGAATATACCGTCAGATTTAGCGTTCATTCGCCATCATCTCTACTTCAGCACAATGACTAGCCCTCAAAGTCATATTAACCTCAGATTTAATTCCTTGAAGATTCTTATATAATGAACTGCCATGCTTCCTCTTGTCGTTTCCGTTAACCAAAATGTTTTGACGCACCTACGTCTTGCACCGTTCCTTGAAGATTCTTATTTAATGAACTGCCATGCTTCCTCTTGTCGTTTCCGTTAACCAAAATGTTTTGACGCACCTACGTCCTGCTTTCGAGATTTAGTCATTACAGACAGGGGACTACAGTTATTTACTACTTGCTCAACACGCGTACTAAACTTATAGCAAACCAAGTCTAGATTCGACGATAGCAGTATCCGGTGGCTACCACGAAGAACTAAAATAAGTGCAGTTGATGTGCAGTCATAATTATAGTACTGGACATTGCTAGGACGCCGTTTACTACTGTTAGCGGTTAGTTCCTCTGTAGGGTAAAAAATATCATTAAACAAGGTCTCTAGGAGATGTGGAGCAATGCAATGGCAGTCAGGCGCATGGTTTTTGCATTTCTTTGATGCCTGATATTAAAGCAGACAACTCTTCAGTGTTGGTGCTGTAGGATGAATAGGGCAATAGAATTATCACATACTCTTTTACCTCAGATATCATTTCAGTTAAATATAACTAACGATGGTGACATCATGTTTGCAATTCAACTACAATAGGTACTTCTGAAAGTGACTACCTACTTCTCCTTTTTCTTGAAAAAAGTACAAAGGCACAATTAAGGCTGTTTCAAGTAGGCCAATTTCCTAATTGAATGTCAATACCTGATACGAGTATCAAAAAAGAATCAACACTAATTGGTTTTCGTTCTGAAAAATTTTCACATACTCTCATAGCACTTCTAAGAATCGACATATTCAGGGTGGGTCCTTTAATTTTTGCCTGTTAAACACATTCCGGAAAATCAATTTGACTTTGCTTCAATTCCTTCGAAAGGGGTTTTATGCTAAATATGTCATGTCATGACTTCATCAGTCGGAGAGGTGAGTTAAATATGCTGAAATAGCCCTAAAAACACATTTACATACATACTGGTACACCAGAGTATTGACCACAACAATATGGCATTCCTTGGAGTAATGTGTCAAGTCTTCTTTATCAACAATGTCACCTATTACATATGCAGTTGACGGAAATGTTTACACATGTACCGCCAATCAGGAAACCTCTTGACATTTGATTGCCTTCGGATTCTTGGCAGCTTAAGGATGCAAGCATATTTCAGATATATGTATGGAAGTGTGTTTGTGTGTGGTTGGATGGGATATGCTAATACTGATCTCAAATGAAACACCATACATATATAGGTACAAGGGGATGACCAACCACAATGTTCCAGAATTGAAATAGGATATGGGAGCTGATTGTATGGTATTGTCAGTCGAAATATTTTACATCATATTTTATTGGCATCCTTAGAATAATTTTAATTTGATTGCAGTTAAATTCTATGCTACGATTTCAATTACTAAAATGTTTTAAACATTTCCATTATAGTTCCGCGATAGATATAAGTATTTACATACTATATGCTTGTTAGTTTCAAATGGCATCCTCATCACTTAAATCCTGCAAAGTTGATTAACTTAGAAGCGACATTACTTGGTTGTTATAATTTAGGAATTTCTCTAATTGGTTAAGATCAGGCAAATCATTTTAGTATTTAACCGTGTATAACCTTGCCTGGTGTTTTACTCCGTCTCTTTTAAGTCGTTGTCATTAAACCAAAGCTTCGGCAGGGTTCGATATGTGGGCTTTCTCTACCTTTCTTAGTCTGACAATCTGCCTTTTCATTGTTATCGTCCTCCTCATGTCCTCGTACATTGTTCATGGTGGCGACATTGTTGAGTAGATTAGGATACCCTAGGAGAGTCATTGATGAATACAAGTGGCTATTTAGAACTTTCAAGAGTCAACGATTAAGTAACGACTGAAGTACAATATGGTTTTATTAAATATAATAATGATACGTTATAAATACAAGTGTGTGATGTTTTCCGTATGTGAGTTACAATGAAAGCTAAGGCAGGTGTAACCAACCTTTGTATGTGACATCCCCCTTTTTTTTTAACCTCTGTACTACGTTGGTGTGGAAAACTAAATTTTTTTATTTTTTGTTTCTAGATAATCTTAAAACCCGCCAAAATACTCGTACATCTCTGGACTTTTGTGACTTTTATTTTTTATGCTTAATGTACTATATACGAGTACATAGCATCGAATGCTTTAATTATTTTGCACATTGATGGAACCCTCATTTTTCTATACTTCAATTTGACAGCCATGGTGTAGATTTCTACACCACTCATACATATAATGGTGAAATTTGGAAGACAACTGTCAACGTTTTTGTGAATTGTGTTGGTTATAACTGGACGTAAAGCAATTTCAGCGGACGTTGTCCAAAATTTCAGTTTTTTCGTTTATCATTTTCATAATATGTAGTTTTTTTTTAGTAAGATAAATGGCCGGGCCTAACATAGATATTTGTCAGCTGGAGATATTGAAGTAGAGAGCGAAAATGATGAAGACTTTTTATCTGGCAGTGGAAGTGATAATGACTACGAACCATCTGTTGGCGAACAGCAAACAGATGAGGAGTTTTCGGACCATGAGTATACATCTGATTCTGAAGACATATCTCCTCTTCAAAAGATTGATTCCATGTTCGTTTCAAAGGGCAATATTGTTTGGAGTCCCACTCCACTTAAAGAAATAACAAGGCCCAATGCAGCTTCGAATGTGTTGAGATTGAGACCGGGTACCACCAGTGCTGCTTTATCTCGAGTAACCACTGTGATGGATGCCTTCTAATTGTTTTTTCCACCAAATATTGAGAAAATAATACTGGATAACACTAATACTTTGGGCGTTTACAAGTAAGTTAATTGTGTATGCACTGTTACGATACAATAGCAATTCTTTTATTACTACAAATGTAAAAGAATCAAGCCATTTCTGAGCTCTTTAATAGCACTTTTGGCTTCTTGTATACTCCGAAACTTGTTATGTGTGGAAAATTCAACCCTATCTCGGAAAAGCTGCAGGAGCTGTTCCAGAAAAAAATCGAGGGCAACGGGTTATTTTGGATTTAGTTCCAGGATTGAGCGGTCATAACGTGACCATGGACCATTTTTTCTTTTCCTACAAGCTAAGTCAAAGACTGCTTGAAAAAAAAATTGACAATGGTTGGAACTATGCGCAAAAATAAACGCAGCATTTCACTCTAGCTATTGTTGTGCAAAAGCCCCCTTCTATCAAACGACATTTACGTTTACCTATGACACAACTCTGGCATCATATGTAGGAAGAAAAGACAAATGCACAAAGCCAAGAGCACATTTTACAGTTAAGTCCAAATAGGAACTGATCCAAACAAATTGCAAGAGATTGTATCATACTATAATCACACTAAAAGTGGTGTCGGCACTGTGGACAAAATGATAACTGGGTATAGCTGCAAGAGAAAAACCAATAGGTGGCCAATGGCGGTTTTTAGCAATATGATCGACATTTCGGCTTTGAATTCCCTCATCATTTACAAGCAGTAAGATGTGTATTTTTCATATGTACCTACAGTACAAGGTGCGGCAGAAACAATTGATTGTATCGTCGGTGTTTGTGTTTACTGTGTTTGTTTTTAACTATGACTAGGGAATTCAGGGTGGACGTAGCCACCCGCGGGCTAAAAAGTAATCACCTTTCTACGTACGTCCACGTCTGTAAGTGCCGACCAGCTGTTTTGGCACTAAGTAAAACACAGGTAGATCCCCGCCCGCACCTCTCAGATCACTCTGATCTGAATCTACCTGGCTACGAACTAGTGCCACTATTCTTTCGCCATCGCGGTTTCGCCATTTATGTGCGTAGTAATGTAGCTTACCAAATTCCACCACAATGTAGTCCCAGTTCCAATCCGGAATTAAATTTCATGTGGTTAAAATTCTATCTCCGTAAGCAAATTATCCACTACTGCTTTATTTACAGAAGCTCCAAACTGGGCAGCAACTCTACCTTTCACGAGTTTGATGCGCTGTCTGACTCCATTCAAAAAATTGTATCCCTGTATCCTCATACTAAAATCGTGATTAGGCTCGTCGGCCCATTGTGTCATATCAGCTAAATCTTCGTACACCCACCACACAGTTAGAGAAAAGATTCCTAAAAGAAACGTATGGCAATACGAAAAAGCAAATTGGAGCGGATTTAAAAACTTCTTTAGGAATTTAACTGGTCGTTATGTTTTCTCGATAACGACGTGGATGCCGCTTCTGACATGATCACAGAAACTAGAGATCAGAATTGAGAATTGTTTTTTCGGTCCTACAAGACCAACCCGACAGAGGAAAACCGAAAAAAGTTTAAACTAGCCAGAAATGACTGCACGTCTCAAGCGTGTGAAATTCCAATACGACCAACAACTTAGACAAAAAATACTGCAATGTCCCAAAGGCAGTAACATTTTTTGGTCATTCGTCAAAAACATTAGAAATTCTGCCCCATACTCCATCCCAACGCTCATTTACAATGACTTTCCAGCTATCAGCTGTTTGGATAAGGCCAATTTGCTTGTTCAAGGGGAGCTTAATACCCCCACATTGTGCTTTGTCCCCGCCTACATTTGAGTGCGTCGAATCTACAATGGAACGAATCCACTTTCGCACTCGTGTACTAGCTAGAGTTCTTAAAGATCTCAACATGCATAAATCCGCTGGTCCAGATGGTATATCTCCCCTTGTTCTGAAGAGGTGTTCTTCCACGCTGGCAAAACCACTGCGTAAACTTTTTCACCAATCCTACTCTTTAGGACTCACTCCGAGCAGATAGAAAATAGCATTTGTCCAGCCCGTCCCTAAAAAAAGGCGAATCTTCTTCTCCCTCCTCCTGCAGACAAATTGCACTTACGTCCCTTCTTTCCCATGTCATGGAAATGCTGATAAATGGTCAGATCATGAAATATCTCGAAACACGAAAATTTCTCAATGGCCGGCAATTTGGTTTTCGTAGCAACAGGTCCACTGGTGATTTGATGACATATCTCACCGAAAAGTGGAACCAAAGCGTACATCAATCTGGCGAAAGCAAAATAGTGGCACATTATATTTCTAAGGCATCAGAGTTTGGCATCAGGCACTTTTGTCGAAAATGCGTGCTTTGGGGATCGACGACCCTCTTCTTCTATGGATTAGAAACTACCTTTCGGAACGTTCAATTCAAGTTGTCTTGGACGGTTTGAAATCTGATATTCACAAAATAAATGCTGGTGTGCCCCAGGGCTCCGTTCTGTCTCCGACACTCTTTTTAATTTTCATTAATGATCTCTTGTCTGCTACTTCTATCCAATATATTCCTTTGCGGATGACAGCACTCACTGCTTTTCATATTCGTTCCCGGACTCACGCCCCTACTCTTCGGCTGTAGAACGGGAACGGCAGCGTATGTTAAGCTCAATAAATTCCGATATTAACAGCATAACCAATTGGGGAACTATCAACCGAGTGGATTTAATGCTTCCAAAACTCAATGCTGTCTGCTGTCATTAAAGCGAAATTCAAATACCCAGCCATTATCAATGAATGGCACTTGCATCGTCGAAACCGATAAACTTTCCATTCTCGTTATGTGTATAAGAGATAACTTACGTTGGAATGACCATATATTCGATGTCGCCAAAAATGCTGCGAAATGTCTAGGTTTTCTTAAGTGATGTAAGAAATATTTTACCCCTCTGATCTGGACACAAACTGGAGTTCAATGCCCACATCTGGTCACGCGCTCTAAAACATCTCTGCACCTGCTAGATAGGATTCAAAACCGTGCGATAAAACTAATTTTTGATACTAATATCAGTCAATCAATTGACACCCCCGAACACCGACGTAATGTCTAGTGTCTCACTTTGTTTTATCGTTATTTCCACCACCAGGGCTCAATTGAAATCGCCAGTAGCATTCCGCCCATTCAAACTTTGAACTGTAACGCCCGTCTCGCTTTGAATGCTCATCAGTATACCCTCAAGCCCATTTTCGGACGTATTCTAAAATATCGTGATTCTTTCCTAAGCCGTACAACTCCCTTATGGAATGCCCTGCCGACCTCTGAGTTTCCTGGTCGTTATAACTTGCAAATATTTAAAAACAATGTACATTAGTTTCTGTCTTTTTTTCCTCCCTAAATTTCCTTCGCCCGCGCTGTGTACGAACATTTTAAGGGTACAAAAACCCCTTGAGCGCGCGCTAATTATAAAAAAAATTGAACAGTTGAGCGGATAGGTGTTCGGGCGGCGGTGGGGGTAGGCGGCTGCACTAGGTCTGCTTTTGTTCTGTCGGCATCCCCATTTAGTAGCAAACATGGTTTGGACCCGGGTACATCATGGCTTTGCCGTGCGTGCGTTTTATGCAAACAACTGATCTGTGATTGCGGCGCAAAGAGCTTTTCGGTGACGTTTTAACATTCCGCGCAATAATGCTGTTCCTACTGCGAACACAATTCGGGCCTGGATTTGGCAGTTGGAGGAAAATGGTAGCGTTCTAAGAATAGATACACATGACCCACGAAGATCCATCAGAACAGCAGAAAATGTGGAGCTAGTGAAAGCAGCACTCGAGCAATCACCAATACGTTTTGCTCGAAGGCACGCTATTGCATTGGGGATTTCAAACCGCAGTCCGAGGAGGATTCTGCATTTCGATTTGAATTTCCATTCCTTCAAAATAATGATGGTTCAAGAATTGAACCGCCAAAATCTGTGTGAGGAAATGCTTGTAGCGATCCCTCCTGAGGCAGAATCCTTCAGCAGCGACGAGGCACATTTTCACGTAAACGAGATTGTGAATAAACAAAATTTTCACTACTGGGCTGAAAACAACCCCCAAATTGTTCACGAAAGGCCGCTACATTCTCCTAAACTAACGGTGTGGTGTGGCATATCAAAATTTGGTGTTATTGGCCCGTACTTCTTTGAAGAGGCAGGCGTGACCGTGACCATGAATTCCGAGCGTTATGTTTCAATGTTACAAAATTTTCTGCAGCCCCGAATGGAAGTAGTTGTTGAAGAAGAGCGATTAGGGAATTTTTGGTTCCAACAGGATGGGGCTACAGCCCACACAGCCCAGAATTCTCTAAATGCTTTAAAAAAAATGTTTCCCGGATGTCTAGTGTCTTTGAAAGGTGATGTGGGGTGGCCTGCGCGGTCGCCGGATTTAAGCATATGCGACTTCTTTCTTTGGGGATATCTTAAGGAAAAAGTATTTAAACGTCGTCCCCAAAATCTGCTTGAGCTAAGGGAGCGAATTGTTGAGGAAGTGAACACGATACCCATCTAAATGTGTCAACGGGCTGTTCAAAACTTTAGAAATCGGCTCCAAAAATGTATTGCAGTTAACGGCCGCCATCTTAAAAACTATATTTTTAAAATTAATGCGTATAAAATGGTAAGTTCTACGGATTTCAAAAATAAAAACATTTGTTTCATATACATATTTATACCCTGGTTTTTTTTTATAACTCTTCAAAACTGCTCAACTGGTTCTGACGCACCCTGTATAATTTTCTCAAATATCATAATTCGTTAGGGTGTATCCCAATTGGCCAGAAAGGCAGAAGATCGCTAAGCGTAGAATATTTTTACGTCATTTAGGGTTAACTCTTGCTCAGACTTACATATCAGAAAGTAAAAGTCGTCTCTGCCACCATCTAGCAGCTTCCTTTCCGGTTTATCAGTAAATCATTCCCGTGAAAACATCACCTCTGAAGTTGAACCAGCTCGGAAACGATCTAAAATTCCAAAACAGGTAAATAAACGAGGCCGGTGCCTGTATTGTGTGCAAGAAAAAAATTTAAAGTCAAAATATAACCACGAGTTGGCTTGTTGTTTTTATCAAAAGGCAATTTTCTAAATCCATCACTGCGAAATATTTGCTTTAGCTGCATAGCATTATTGTAACTGTTTTACTAATAAATGGTTAAAAATAAAAAAGTAATTTATTTTTCTGAGTTATTCTGAATTGTTTTCATCGGTCCCCATATAAAATAAGCAGGTGTAGAAATCTACACCTCAACACGAGATTCTGAATTTATTTCTAACGTAGGGCTACGGTTAAATAATGTTTTAAAAATCGAAACAAAGAATAATTCAAAATAGTTTACAATAATAATTCAAAGAAGTATTTATTATTTAAAGACTTATAAAAAGTAAGTATGATTATAAAAATTAAATTTAAAGTTAAATGAATAGTTAAATCAATATTGTTTAGGGTGCATAAAGCTGTGGTTGTTTTATGACACGTCCGTATCCTGTTGTTTTAACAGTGGATTTAGTTGGATCGGCGTATTTGTCTGTTTGAGTAGATGTTGTATTGTCTGGCAATGATGTTTTTATTACGTCTGGTTTTCTTGAGTAGTTGATAAATGAACTCGATGATGATTCTGGATTAGCAGGTTGAACGCATTGATTGTGTTTCGCCAAAGAAGCGAATGATATTGGTGCATGTTTTTTTAAATTTTCGACTATTCTAGTTATCCAGACCCGATGGATCCGTTAGATACGTACTCTATCTCCTGCATGAAATGGTTGTCGTAGCTGGTTTCATAATTTTGTTGGATTTTGGTTATATTTTCTGATTTGATCTTAGGCTTGAGGATTTCAGTTGAAATTGGTAAAGTTGTCCTAGTTAGTCTGCTCATGAGATGTTGATTTGGCGATTGAAGACTTTCATTCCTAGGTGAATTTCGATAATTGAGAAGCACCAGGTAACGATTGGTTTTGCCCTTGAAGCACTTCTTCAGCACTGGCTTATCTGTTTGGACGTATTGCTCAGCTAGTCCGCTGGATTGTGGGTAGTAGAGGCTCGATGTTTGGTGCTGAATATTCCAATCTTTTATAAATATAGTGAATCCTTTGGATATAAATTGTGGGCCGTTGTCTGTACAGGCGGTATGCTGTGTATTGCGAACCATACTTTTAGGGCTTTGATGACGTTGGTTGAGATAATTCGTGGGAGCTCCGAAAAATCAAAAAAATCAGAGTAGCAGCCTGCAATTAATAAACAAGTCATTTTAATAATTAATGGTTCTTTAGGTTTAGGGGTTTGATAAGATTGACAAATGCTTCACCGTTCTACAAAGCTTTTTACGTCGTCGAAGTGACCTTCATGGATGAGTGTGAGTTTTTCGGGTTGTAGCGTCGTAGAAATGACAATTTTTGCAGCTTTGTAAACGATTTTGTCGTGCTAAGTTAAGTCTTCCAGGAAATTCCAATAATTTCTTATTTTGGGTGGCTTTTTGGCCAACGCTGTAAAATAAAGGATTTAATTAGAATTAGACCTGGGACATTTGATGTTTCGAGCTCCAATTTAGTTTTTGTGATTTTACTCATTTCGTTAAGTGCATGCATTTGAACGTCATCATCTGGTGTTGTATTTATTTTGTTAGTGCAATTTCTATTTAGTGTATCGGCCAATTTTATTTTGGTTCCTTTTCGGTTATAAACATGTGGTGCATAGCACATAAAGAAGGTTCTTTTGTAGACGAGGCGAAGCTGAACCCAGAGGTTTTTTGAAGGTTGTTTTTAATGGTTTATGACCCGTCTCGATGGCAAGTTTCTTCCCGCACACATACTCGTGGAACCTCTCTCATGCGAAATATATCGCAAGGGCCTTCTTTTCTAATTGGGCATAGCCTTTTTGCGCTGCAGTCAACGCTCGCGATGCGTATACAACTGGCTGGTCATTTTGGAGGAATATTACTCCGAGAATATGTTGGAAGTTTTACATCGAGGTTAGAATCATAATATCGCAGGGTCGGAGTCAAAGAAAATAAGAGTTTCGAAGGAATCTTGTTGATGTTTAGTGCAGAACCATGAAACATCCTTTTTTAGGAGTTCGCGAAGTGGATGAATGATTTCTGACAAATTTGTTATAAATTTCGAGAGATATGTGGCCATATCTAGAATTTCTTGTAGCTCGGTTGTATTTTTTGGAACTTGTAGTTCCAAAAGTCGGAAAACACACCTGTTGACGATAAAATATGTCCAAGGTACTTTAAAGTTGTTGCATCGAAGATTGGTTCTTCTTTATTTAATTTAATACCGGCTACGGAAAGTATTTTAATGACGAAACCTGTGAGTTGCTGCAGTTCTGCTTTAGTTTTGGCGTGTTTTAGGATGCCATCGATAGCTACTTCGGAGTTTTGGCACTCTTCTGGTGAAAGAAAATAATCCGCAAGGAGATGACATCATTAGATACGTTTGTGTTCGCTTTGATACCTCGGTTTGAGAGAAGCCTCTCAATCTAATAATGTAAATAACTTTGAACCTTTGATATTTTCCGTAATTTGTTTTATAATATCTAGTACGTGGATGGTAACGTCTACAAATATTTTTATTAACGTAACGTCTACAAATATTTTTATTAATTGCAGTTGAATCGATAAAAACCCTGATCTAATTTTTCTTTCCTACGATTACCATGGGTGAAACGGCAGAGAAATCCATCTGTTTTTTTTTAAGAACAGCCTGTTGGAGGATATTATCGATTTCTTTTTTGACGTCTTCGCGAATCGAATAGGGAATTTTTCGTGGTGGATAGAGTTTGAATTTCGGATTGTCTATAAAGTCGATAACCTTACCAAGTCCATGGGATATTTCGTTATTCAAGCTTACATATACGAAGAAACACTTGAGTCATAACTCACGTCAACAGTTTCTGCGTTTTCTTGCAGTGTGTACACTTTTTGTTTCTATTTCTTTTTTTTTCTTTGAAGCACAAGGGTGAAGATTTAGTTTTAGGTGTCTTTTTGTTAAAGTGGGGGGTATATTTTTTAAGGGCATTTATTGTTTGTGTGACTGGCTTATGTAAATCAGTTGCTGTGATGCTATCTCGCTTGCTCTACACACTTTTACTGCTTGCTCAAGTTAGACATCATCTTCGGCTAGTAATTTTTCCCGCACACTATCATTTTTTTACCTGTTACGATTTTGTCCCGCAATAAAGAATCTGCTAGAGATTCGAATGCAAATTTTTTTGATTGATTTTGTATTTAAAATTCTTCGAAGCTCTCACCTTCGCCTTGGGTGAGTGTGTTAAAAGTGTACCTTTCGAATGTTAGACTCACCTTAGGGGTAAAATACTCGCTGCGTTTGCATATTAGTACTGCTACCTGCTTGGTTTCGGCTGCAGTGAATTGCAAACGAATTATTCAATATATGTGGGATCAAGGACTCAGCTGCGATCCGGTCGCGCATATTGATTCTTGAGCCTCTCTCTCTCTCTCCTCTCTCTTCTCTCTCTTTTCTCACCCCTGGAGGTAAACATCAGAGGCGGATGTTGGGTCAGGACAGCCGAATGTGGAATCGAGGACTCAGCTGCGATACAGTCGCGCATACTGATTCGTGAGTCTCTCTCTCTCTTTTCTCTCCCCCAGCGCAGAGTGATTCGAAAGGCAGTCAGTAAGAAGAAGCGATCGAAGTTGTACGCGGTGCAGCACACAAGTTCAGTTGTGTTGTTTATTTTGTTTTGTTTTTTTTCTTTACCCATGAAAGGTTGGTTTTGATTTTTTTTATTTTATTCTTATTTTTAAAATTGTTGGAGACGAATTTTCCACAAAATTCGTGACTCAACCGGGATTCATAACCAGAATCAACCGGAATACAAGAAGAATCAACCGGTGTCATCATGCAAACGGTAAGAAGAAGGCGACGGTGACGGTCTATTGACCAATATACATACACATAGTGAAAAGAAGAACAACGGTGAGACGACGACGACGGCGTGTCTGGGGACAAAAAATATTGTAAGTACCAAACCGTGTGCGAAATTTGTTGTTTGAGTATATTTTTTGCTATTTTTTTGGAATTGGCCGTAATTTGGAAAAAATAATAAATTTCATAATGTTTTCGGGAAAGAACAGCGCTAGTAAAAATACACCGTAAGTTGCGTATGGCACGGAAAGAGGCAACAGAGACGACTAGATAATTTCTGTGCCGATTGATCGAATTAGCAAAGCCAAAACCCATTGATGAACAATCATTGGTGGAGTATTTTATAGAAGGATTACGGGACCAAAAAGCAAACATATAGTTTTTATATGAAGCACGCACGCTTGAGGACCTCAAAACTAAATTAAGGACCTACGAACGAGTCAAGAGAACCTCAACCTTTGTGAGCAACTCAACCGCAGCATCGCGATCTGTTTCGAACAAAGGAATGGACTACCGAAATTGTTTTAAATGTGGAGGTGCGCCGCACATAGTAAGGGCGTCTCCAAAAGGGTACAAATGCTTTAAGTGTGATCAATTTGGGCATAGGTCATTTGAATGTGGCGATACAAACCGATATGGGAAACAAATGAAGGAACCCAAGGTAGGGAATGCGAAATTTGGGGTAAAAGCACCGTTTATGCTAAAGGAGGTACTAGTGCAAGGGATTTAAATTATAGCGTTGGTCGACACAGGATGTGACGTGTGTATCGTTAGACACGACTTTCTTTTAAAATTGGGTAGATGCAATATAAAATCACTTTCGATCATGTTGTCAGGGTTAGGTAATCACCAAATTCCTACCCGACGTCATATCGAAGTCTCCGTGGCCATTGACAAAAAACGCTTCCAAGCTAAGTTTCACATAGTAGACGAGAAGGACTTCATGTTTGAGCTGGTGATAGGGGGAGATCCGATTCAGACAACGTAACATACAATGGAAAGAAAAGGAGATGAAAAGATGAGCAGTGGTGAGGACATCCAGGAAGTTGTAGAGGTCGTGACCAAGCTGAATAGGTGCCCCACCAAGAGAGACCAAGAGGCCAAGGAAGCGAAATTAAAGGCGATTCCATCACTGCAAAAGCATGCCAAAACGAAGATGTAGCGAAGAGTACCGATGTCAAGATGAAAACAGTAGGGAAAGGTCCTAAACCGCAAAACGTGGCGACGGAGTATAGAAAGGTAACTAAGATGTCAGACACTAATATAAAGAAACGAATACCAGCGACGAAGGAGGCAAAGCCGATAGGAGAACTACATACCATGTTTAATGAGCTGATATGTAATTTAGCCAGGCTATGTATCGATGAATGTGTAGAGGTGGTCCTTTCGAATTTACCGAGCGAATTAGAGGAAACGATCAAGTCCCTGATTTATGAATTCGAGCCGCAAGTTAATGCGGAAACTCCAGTGGAAATGAAAATTATTCTACCAGATGAAACAGCTTTACATCACCGTCCGAGAAAGATGGCTCAACATGAGAAAGAAGAAGTAGAAAGGCAAGTAGAGGCATGGCTGAAGAATGGAATAGTGCAGCCTAGTGTATCAGAATTCATATCACCAGTACTCCTAGTTCCAAAGAAGGACGAGAATTACCGAATGTGCTGCGACTATCGGCGCATTAATAAGCAGATCATCAAGGACCACTTCCCAGTAACGCTAATTGATGATGTTCTTGATCGGCTACAGCGCGGTAAAGTTTTCACTACGTTGGATTTAATCAATGGATTTTTCCACGTGCCTGTGGAAAAGGCGTCCAGAAAGTAGATATCTTTCGTTACACACAATGGCCACTTTGAATTCCTCAAAGTCCCATTTGGTATTTGCAATTCCCCGGCTGTTTTTACCTGATTCATACACTACGTATTCCGCAAATTGGTCGCTGAAGGAATCTAGGTAACGTACATGGATGATTTGGTGGTGGTGGCTAAAAACCATGAGGAAGCTGTGGATATACTTAAGATGGTGCTGGACGTGGCCAGTGCAAACGGACTTAACATAAAATGGAGCCAATGCCAGTTTCTTAAAGAGAGATGGAGATATAAAGGGTTCGGTTGCACCACCGCTATTTTACTACCCTGGCTAGTACTGGTACTGAAATCTCTTAATGACCTCGGTTCCATTTACATACATATATTGATGTAGCTCATATAAGAAATCTAATAAGCTGAACGTTGACAGTCCAATAGTCACGATGATTTATCTGGCACACCCCCTCCTTGAGGTTCAGTCCTTTCTGTAAGGTTGGGGGGGACTAGTGCTTAATACGAGGACTTAAAATAAGCACAATTTACGTGCAATCATAGTTACAGTACTGGATATAGCTGGGTCGACGACAGTCAGTACATACCCTAACCGTATTACACCATCGCGTTTCACGAAGACCCGCGATTAAAGAGGTTAATAGAGACGTAAGTATAGATAGATAGATACATTATAAGAATTACGTATAGAAGATGTGGAATCTTTATAAATACCAATAGCTCGTACTGCTGGCATGCACGAATCCCGGGCTATGATGTTCCTATATGCTATACTATACTTCAGTGGTTGTCAGTCACTAGCCGCTTGGACTTGTTTGGTGTTACTTCACGTGGCTGCTTAGCAGTGATGCTAAATTCTCCGAGGCTGCCTCTTGGCCTTTTCTCAAGGTTTCAGATCTTCGCAGCTCTTTCTCAACACGCACTGTAAATGAGCAGATTTCCATACAGTCATCCCCTGATCCTGCCATGTGAACTTCGAGGTCCTGGGGGCTTGGCAGATTTTTTCTCTCTTCTGTGCAGTGTGTACCGTAATATTCCGCATCCTCCTCCTTGTTTAGACATTCTGAATATAACCATTAACCATAGTGCCCAAATCCATATACATATTTCCGACAGCCGCCGTGCTTAGACAATCGGGTGGTGGTAACAGTCCTCATTGACCATGGTTTGAATACGAGGATTTGCTTGTCAGTCCACTTGCCTTTTGTGAAATTGTCTCGCTTGGCTTGCCATATTGTTGCCCTTTCTTAATTTCTCACTTTTTTGGGCTTCGAGTTTCGCCGTTGGTACACATTCTGCGTATCATTCACAAGGTTGTCGGCCGGCACATTCCGGCTGACACATAGGCTGCTTTGTCCGAGATTTTTTCGAAATAATGATAATCCTGATTACAGAGCCTAAACCCAGCAAACAAATTGGTCGGTTCAACTCTTTTACTGTTAGTGCAGCTGCAGGAGTATCGGAGCATCCGAGAGAGTGCTGCCTTCATTGGCGATGCCTTTTTGCTGGCATACTCGACGTGAGCTTTGAAGCACAACCTACTGTTGAGCATCACTCCGTGCTTAAGTAGTCTGTGACTATCTTCAGTACGTATAAGTAGTAGTATCCATCAAGGATATTTGAATCTACAAACAGTCGCAGCTATTGCATCTACTACCGCTTTTATGGCATCGACGATAGAATGCGATTTCCTGAAGCCATATTGATGGTCTGACGGAGCTCTATTTTCCCCCGCTACCGCAAGTAGCCTGTAATCTCTGATGCCTTCTAAGATCTTTCTTAGGTTATAAATCACATATATTCGTCTACATGACGAAGTTCTCCAGTTGGCTTGTTAACTTTTGGTAGCAGCACCAAATATTAGAGTTTCCATGGTATGTGAAAGACTCCCTCTTCCAGGCACATTTTCATCATTGCTACGAAGGCCTATGGACTCTTTTCTACAGACTATCTCATTCTGGATGAAAAGCGGTCACGCGTTTTTAATTTTTTATTTTCTAGCATGGTTCGAACAGTTCCACTGACGTGATTATGGCGAGATGCTGCGTGCTTTTAACCCTTGCGATGGACAGATTACCTTTTATCACTCTAGCATTATTTCATGTTACGTAAGGAGACATGTTAACTTTAGGCTTCTACATTACTACACTGTATTATCCGGGGCCAAAAGATATGAGCCCGCCTCGTCGCAAATGTTTCTGAAGCTCCATAACTTGCTATCTTTAGTGGCAATTAGTGAACGTAATTAGCCGTTCCTGTAAGTCTGGTCTGAATCTGGAACTCTGGAAAATTGGTAATGTATTCATAAGCGAATATCATCAGATCCGCTTAGGTCACTCTTCTTAACAAAGGCTTTCAGATTCTGCATTGGTTTCGAATAATAGTTTTACAACCTCACGATTACATGCCCTTCTACACTATGAGCAATTCTTCGATTCTTGAATGTAAGGCGACCGGAAAAAGTTTAATATTTTATGAAAAAATAAAAATCATCCAGCGGATTTCCTTTACATAATCTAACTTTTATACACGGCTTCGCGTTGTAATTTTGTAAGGCATCATCCAAGTACCGTTAATCAATGCCTATGCATCCACGAAATATGTCAAATTCTTCTTTTTTTTTTCTTGCATCGCATAGAATAGAAAAAAGTAATTGTTGTGGATTGGATGAAACTTTACCGGAATGCTTTCGGACCATTACTGAGACTGAAACTGAGACAAACTGGACGTGAACCAAGTTATGTTGGACAATAGTTGTTCTGTGGTAGGTGGGTGAAAACCCCTTCACCCTCAATTACTTGCAAATATTCTACAATATTTTTTTTAGTAAATTTTCCTCTTGTTCCTCTTTGCTCTTATGATAAATTGTTCTTTCGTCCAGACTTATTACAAAATTGCAAACAACCAAGACCAATGACGATGACGACGAGGAACATAGAATAAGGAGAAAGTTTTATCAACGCCCAGGATCCATAGTGTGTGGTAGTAGTTCGTTGGTAGTTGGCCCCAATGTTCCACATGATTGTATGCAACAATCAGAACGGACGGGAATGCACATTGAGCTTAGTTTCCATCAACGTCATGGTATCATCATCAACATCAGGAGCATCAAGCAGGAGCACTAGAACCAGACCCAACCAAGCGACTGAATTCATTCCAATTTTTCTCATGCAGAAATAAGCCAGGACGATGCTGGAAACAGAATACTAGTAAAATTGTAAAAAAAAAAAAATTATTATGCTAAAGACTATTACAAAAAAAACGTAGTAGGATAGTGTTTTCATCCTTTTGGTCTCATTCCGGGTATCCTACCTCTACCTCTGTTTTCTTCATGGCAGCATATCTATCTATTCTCTCGTTTGATTCTATAATTTTCTTTTTCTTTTTTTTTTTAATTTTTTTTCATTTGTGTGTTTGTCGTCTTCTTTATGGGAGATGAGTTGACAGCTTGATAAGGGGATGAAATAATGAGAATAGAACGTTGAGATGATTAATAGAGCCCTTAACTTATAGAGACATCTGGTGGGTTGAACTTATTTTTTTCCCCCTTCTACTTTTATCTACAGCCTTTTGTCCGTAAGCTGTAAGTGTGCACATGTTTGTTAGTTGAGTAGGATCATACACATATGGTGGATTTTCCAATTTTCGGAATATTTTCCTATTTTTTTCCGTTAAAAAGCTGTAAAGGTTCTTCCTCGGTATAGACTTGATTGGATGCTAAAAGAATGCTTTGACATGGCATGTATACTGACAGGAAGCTTCCGGCATCCATTAAATGATATGATATCAATTTCATAAATTTGTTTCATTCAATCATTTAATTATTGTCAACATGTCAATTGAAACCTAATATCGTGCAGAAACGCATGGAGTCTTATGTCGAATGCATTCAGTTGAAACCCCTTTGTTTACTTTTAATGATGCAATATTCGCTTCAGATGTGTAGTGGTCGGTGTCTACTGAGGACATCATACATCTGTGTGACGGACTTTTACAGGAGGATATGCTTTTGGCTAGCATTCAGCTTGGTATGTACCTAAACTGAGGCAAGCCTCAGCAAGTTTTATCGAATTACCTACGAGTAGCTCGTCCGATTGGCTGGGATCTTTTGCCTCTTAAACCATACATAAAGAATTATATGTGTGCCTCTTGGTTATCTTTCGATACACATAATCGGTAGCTTCTGATGGTTCAACCACCTTAGATATACTCTCAAGCGTGTGAGCAGAGCCACCACTTATGTAGGCCTACCCGCTTGTCCTGTGGATGACACCTAATATTATCATCGAACTGCGAATATTAGCACTCCATAGTCTCGTTTTGTGCTGTGGAAATTGGGTTGGCACTGAGAGAGGTCAACCTGATGATACCCAGTATTGTAACTGTTTTTACACATAAAATGAGCTTATTTTACTTCCAAATGCTAGCCATCGGGTACTGGTCTATGTCCATCCGGATTTGATTTGCCAAACTTATAAGCGCGAGTGCTGACCATCTGACAAAAATAGAAGCCCTACAAACGGGAGAGCGGATGTTTTCCCCAGATGGAATCAATGATGAAATAAAATCCCAGAATAAAACAAATGAGATCTTATCCGGGCTACTCTGACATATTTGGAGCTCAGGCCGGTGAGGATTTCCCAGACTAAGTACAGGTCTTGGAAAAGAGATGGTGGCGGATAAGCCCTTAATAGACAAACGGTAGCGGTCACATACCCGAACGGGTTACTGGCTTTGGTCTAACCAACCCCTCGTCCTAGAGGTATCTATAACGGAACTGGCCCTTCAGGTTGGAAGTTGTGCCATCTGGGTAACTGCCAGGACATCGGAAAAAAAATTACCAGTCACGAAGCAACAGCAACGGACGACAAACAAAGGAAGTAAAGACAACGAATTTCGGATCTGCCTAATAACTAGCGGAGGCTTTGGACTGCTACGAAGCAGATATTACCGCCATCGTAACAACATGAGCCTTATATGCGCGAACGCCCCACAGAGGAGAAAGACGACAACGGAGATTTCAATGAAAAGCTGGAAAGAGAGGGCATGTTTGGTAGCAGTGTCGGAAGGTATTTGAAGCACGATAACGGTTTCAGGCTCATCGACTTTACCACGGGGCGAAGCATTGTCGTAGCTAGCACTCGGTTTCCCCATCTTGATATTCATGCGCGGACTTGGATATGAATGTCCGAGGAGCCAACATCGGCTCGGACCATTACCTTATTATAGCAAAGGTACGATTGCGGATATCCCAAACTTCACAAAGACGAGCTAATACTGTGCGGAAGTTCGACGTCCGACGGCTACAATCGCAAGATATCGCCAAACCCTTTTCCTATCGAGTCTCCCTTCAGCTCATAAGAGATCTTCTGCCCCCAGAATCAAACATCGAAGACCAGTTGCAATATTGCCAAAAAACTATCAGAGATGCCGCATCTGATGTGCTGGGTTTCACTCGGCCACCACAACGACATGTTAGCTTTGACAACAAGTGCCAGCAAGCACATACAGCTAAGCAAGGTCCATACAAAGCGATGCTGCATAGAAGGACGAGAGCTTCCCACGAGCTCTACGAGCAGAAGAAGAGAGACGAACACCGGCTTCTCGGAAGGAAAACCAAAGAGCATAAGAAACCCGCGGTCAAGGAAATTGAGAGATGCTGCTTTTCCTCTACTGCGCTGTTCCTCAGGGGCATTAGTATTCATCCACTCTAGTTGGCCCAACGATCTCACTCGTTGGATCCTCATATTTCTGGCTAAGTCTATGTCGCTATACAGCTCGTATAGTTCGTCGTTGCATGTTCTCTTCCAAAGCCCGTCAACGCAAACGGGACCGAATATTTTTCGAATGATTTTTTTCTCGAAAAAATTAAGAATATGTTTATCCGTTAGTACCTCAAAATTATAGATGTTGAGTGTGATGTCCTGTCCTATTCGTATAAAATATCTACATAGTTTTGCTCATATTTACGACTAAGCCCACTTTGACAAGTACCATTTCAATACTAACGAACGTACTAGTGACAGTCCACTATGTTCTTTCGATTATGTCGATACTCGTATCATCGGCGTGCGCTTGTACCCTCTTGTGAGTTCCTCATAGTTAAAAATGCTTTCATATGCTATTGTACCTTAAAATTCATGAAAAGGTTATGGGCATCGATTTGGGCTTCTTGAGATTTCTCCAGTATCTGCCGGAGTGCGAAGATGTGATCGATTATGGAATTTCCTTGTCTAAAATCGGACTGACATGGATCAATCAGGTTGTCGGCGAGGGAATTCAGACGATCACACAATATCTTGTATGCGATATACTTATGCCTCTGTAGTTGACCCAGTTCTGGTGGTCTCCTTTATTGTGGATTAGCCAACGATGTTGATAATCCATATATCAGGCATACACTCCTGAGTTGGAGTATGCTCCCTACAAAATATTTTTCAGGAGCTTGAATACATTGGCCGGTAGGCCATCTGGTGCAGCTGCTTTACTGAATTTCAGCTTAGATATTGCTATCCTTTATTTGTTTTGCTCAGGTGAATGTAAGTTTTGGCTATTATTGTCTAAGTTGAATGGTCTATTCTATCTGACGGCGGAATGTTGAGCTTCTTCGCCGTTATACAATCAGCAGAAAAAGTTTTTCCATATTACTAGCATCGACTGTGACTCTGCTACAAGGTTTCCTTCTTCACATGTACAGATTTCTGTAAGGGTCTTCTGGCCGTGACGCATTCTTTTCAGCTGTTAGTAAAACTTCCGTAACTTTTTCTTGGAGTATAAGCTCTCAATATTTTCGATCACATATTTCTAGTGGCTTTTGTTCTTCATCTGAAAAGCCGATGTTCTTGCTGTGTCTTCTGCTCGTTGAGCTAAGGAGCGGATCTCGTCCTTTGTTGCGGCGCAGCTTTGTACGCTTCTTGTTAACCTACATGCGCTTTCTAGCATTCTTCACCAAATCAGGGGTTTCTTGGCGGTAGGCGAGTGAAACACCGCCCAACCATTGCGGTGTCTCTGAAGACACATTGGCAGTGTTGCTACTGGTATTCGGAAGCTGGCGGCATATGAGTGATTGAGAGACTTGGGTTTTTATAAAGATTTCTGCGGTCTCTTGCGATTACACCTTTTCGTCCCTATATGTTCTCACAGTAGTTCTTCTTTGTTGTGGCGCTTAGGAAATCCCCATTTACGCCTTAGTTGCAACAATGTGGTGATCCAAGTCGATGTTGACTGCCCGGAATACTAGGACGTCTAGAAAACCGCTACTTGTTTTCGTTATTGCAATCACCATAGTATATTATGTATATGATCGAGATCAATGTGCGCAGAACTGCCTTGCGAATGAATCCCCTGTCTGCGATTCAACACGCCTACCAATGCGGAAAATCTTTTCTTTATCAACATTGAGGATGCATTCGATGGCGCACCTTTTGACGTCATGTGCAACTTTGCCAGACAAAACGGCGCAGATAAATCAATCATTTTGTTGGTAAGGGAAATGCTGGTGAATGAGACATTGAATGCGTATGCTGACTGCGGCCAATATATGATGGCGAGGGTAAACAGGGTGGAGGCGTTCTGCCTCCACTGCTATGGTGCCTGTTGGTCGATTCACTGCTCAGGGCGCTTATTAGTTCCGGCGCGCTATGAACAAGTATACGTGGATGATGTAGCTGTACGTTTGTTGGATTGTGTCTAGGGACTGTCTATTATAAAGCGCAGGCAGCCTCGCACGTGGGTGCACTAGAAATAAGCTTTCAGTCAATGCTCTCAGAACTGAGGTTGTTCTCTGTACGAGAGGGAGGAAGCTGTCTGACCAGACTCATCTAGTGCTTAAACGCATCAACATCTAAGTATTTGGGTGTCATCATGGATAAATTTGTTATCCATGGATTGAACATATTATATCGAAACCTCTAAGACGCTGTCGGCCTTTTGGCAGGTCAAAGGAGCTCTCGGCAAGAGATGAGGCCTGTCATCGAAAAGGTCTTTTGGATTTACGCGGCTATGATGAGGCCAATTATATCTCATGCGTCATTTGTCTCTTGGAATAAGCTCTCATGAAAATGCGTCATTGCTGCATTTACCGGACTCCAGAAAGCAGTCTGTCTCGGCTGCATAGGAGCTTTCCCTAATAGGCCTGTCTCCGCTCAAGACGCACTTATGAATCGTACTCCCCTGGATATTCATATCATATGTGCACTCTCAAAGTCATCTACCATACGAAAAGAGGTGGTCTTTGGAACAAAACGCACCGGAGCTTTGATGATCTTGCGCGCCGGCTGTCTTCCGACCCTGGTCTTGTAGACATGCCGTCTAATCTGGGCCTTGAGATGGATCTTTACGGACGGCTCCAAACCAATATAGGATGCGGTACAGAAAGCCAGTATGACGAGAACGTTAGATTCTACTCCTTTTTAGGAAAATTTGCGCCTATCTTTCAAACGGAGATATACGCAATCGTGAAGAACCGTTGAAGTGGGCGAGAAATTTGCATTTGTAGAGCTTATAGCTTTGCTGAGGCCTCTTGCGACTTCCAAGTTAGTTCGATAATACAAGAAATCACTGAACGTAGTCGGGAGGCTGAATTCACTGAGTCTCAGGTCACAATGGGATCACGGGAAATGAAATCGCCGATATACTTGATAGGAGTAGAGTTTTTCAGGACCCGAACCCACGTCTCTAAGGAATCAGCGGTCTTTTATTGTCCCTTAGCGGAAAAGATGCAGGTTACTTACTAGCATCGTGACGGGGCACTACACTTTTCCACGCATTAGGTGTTCTGAGCATAAGTGATACAACATCCCATGACGCTCGCTGTGAAAATGATTACGATACCGTGGAACACTACCACTGTGAATGTCAGGATTACGCGAACATCAGGCTGCAGGTATTCGACGTTGACGTGAATGGTGCTCGTACTGTAGGCGCTTTTTCACTGAAGGGTTCACTTTCTTCGAAAAACTGAAAGATTCTATTAAGATGAACTTCAACGAGTACAATGAACTTTCTCTTTATCTGAGTGCTCGGTTCCGACAGAAAAAAATGAAAAAGGCCGGGATGATAAGGGTCCTGTATAAAGCCAGTTTGATCTTACGAGAGTGGGCTGTGTTATTCAGTCGACTTCTGAGCAGAAAAAAACAACTATTGGTAAGAGTAACTAACTTCTGCCGTGATGTCGTTACTGGTTGTAACAACAGAGGCAATGTACACGAAGTCCTTAACTAACTACCAATGGTGATTAGTGGTAGTGAGATTTTGACAATCATCGCCGTTATACAGTCTGCGGAACTACTCCTTCTGTATTCACATAACCGACTACAACTTTACTACTAGTTGTCTATGTTCATCTTTACAGCCTTCCGTTTTGGCTTTATCTTATTCTCTGATAACCCTTACAGACGTCATTCCTGCAGAAAAATCTATCCTATGACTTGATCATGCGTTTCTTGTACTCATTCTTTTTGGTTCGGGTGAACCTGTGCTCTTCCCTTCTTTTCTGCCCATTGAACTCATGAGCAGCTCTAGTCCTTTATATTAAAAGCATGTTTGGCTAGATGTACCTGCCTACATTCATCCTTAAACCAGTTGTTTTTTTTTGACACCTATCACATCAGGAGCAACTTCTCTGGTGGTTCGTTGGCAATATTGTTTTGCACCGCCATGAAAGGAAATAGGCTTTCCGAATTTCGCCTTGATGCAGATTGTTATGAGGCATTCGTTTACAAGCCCAAATCATAAGATTTTTTCACTAATAATTTTCCTCGAATAGCAAATTCAAGTCCAAATAAGTGTCATCTACCTTCTTTGTAGCAGTCGCCGTATTAGATGTCGTAGTTTTTCATTCTATTATTGCCTGCCCATCCCAGTTCTTGAATTGGAGTTACATCTACTTTATAGCAATCTAGCGCCTCTGCAAGTTGATTCGCAACATGTGGTCCGTATGCAAAGCCGAAATTCATTATCTTTAGAACGTTTCCTCGGTCGGCAATATTGTATTCGTCATCATTCAAGGCTTAGCGCTGGACTAGGCCAGCTAGACTATTATGATCGTGGACAGGTGGAAATGTGATTCTATTCCTCAGCATTCCCAATACGTGAAAGGATCTATTAAAAATGAGTACTAGCAATAACGTCTATCTCTTAATTCAGTCTTGTGATATTTCTTTGTTTCCATTGGGGCGGATAAAAAAAACGTAAAAATATTTTGTTAAGCTAAAAGTAGTCCTAACATTGCCACTACACTTATCAGCTCCACTTTTGAAAATATATATAACAACGTCACCTACGAATGTTGCTTGCTTGATAACCCAATACCTTTATTAAGTATGCTATATGGTATATGTACATATTAAGAGATTACTAGATCCCGAAATCATATTTCTACACTCTCATACATCAACATCACGTCTGCTTATGGAAGGAAGTAATGCTGAAACGAATACAAAACTTGAATTAATAAATTCTGATTGCCTGGGCTACTACTTACAACAGGATCAGCATTCTTCCAGCAACTGTGAAGCCAAAATGCTCTATCACACTGTGTCTCACCAACTGGGTCAACACATCCTTCAAACATCGGTAGAACCTTATCCTTCATATTATCTGGAAGAAGTCGCTTCAAAGTTTCATAATGCATCTCACCATCGTCATCGACAACATTGAGTTCATGGAAGATACAGTTCATGTAGCACTTAAGATTTTCATCTTCATGAATTTCTCCATCGCTAAATTCCTTAATAGCCTCTTAAAAAAAGACCGAAAATTCACCACAAAATTCGAGCACAATTAGTGAAAGAATACCTTCAGTTGCGCTAGTTTTTTCCTTACAAACTTCATGTATTATCTTAAAGCCGGCCAGAAATTCTTTAGGGGGATACTACGATGGATACAAACGAACGAAATACGCATTTTATCACAGAAAAACATAACACTTACGGATTCATCCCGACGTGGCTTTTGGCTAGCAACTATTGTCATTACTACTACCAATAATAACACTTGAATTGGTTGAAGAACTATCTTCATTTCGAGTTGTCAATATGCGGATACGATACAAACTGCGAAGAAAATGTTCGGAACGGATACAAATAGTTGTCAGTGTGTAAAGAAATTTAATGGGCTTTTATAGTCTTCCTGACAGTTCGCAGAGATACTCATGTACGTCTGCCGTAATTGATTCTTTTGTGTTATTGTCAGTTTGAATTGAGAGGTTTAGATTTGAATACGTAGTAACAAAGGCATTTTTATCGATAATTAAATTTTAATTTTAGGTCTTATCAAACGTTCGAAATTTTATTCACAAATGTATGAGAACTAGTCGTGGGCCGGTATGCCGCGTCGATGATACTATCGGCAGCGGTGTATTGCCTTCACTATCAATAAATTAAGTGTTTAATGCTAATTAAACCATTAGATACTAATTGTAATGCGTTAAGACGAAACGTAACCAGTTGCATTACAACAAATAAAAACGGAGAGATAATGCGTCTACAACAATACAGCTATTGTAATCCATTTAACGATTCCCTACCAGATAAGAGAGCTGTCAGAGTAATTAAACTTGATTCTCTAGGAAGATCAACTCATACAATAGATGAAAATCCAGTACAATATACAATATTTGCGATATACGAGTACATATGTAGGAGAAAACTATTTTTAATTTTTTTTTTTCAGTATGAGCTAAGCATCAGTCTGTCAAGAAATCTCGAGGGGCGAGGAAGGTAGAGGAGCGGCAGCTTTTAATTATTGTAGATTGCGAGAACTTGCTGCATTGGTTGTCTATTCGCACCCTTGAGACGGCAGATCTGTGGGAAAACATCCGAAGTTGATTTATTTGCATATAGCGTTTCAATTTATTAATTTCTTATTTAAAAATATTGTAATTAAAAAAGCAATTTAATTTACTGTGTTACGAGTGTCGTGCAAATGAACAGCGGTTATCAGATAAGAAATTGATTGAGGCATGGAAAGCTTTTTTATCTTCCGAATGGGGTACTTAGATAATTAAATAGGCTTAGTGCTTCTTGTATGTAAGTTTCTAAAGGAAGCCCTCAGTATTACGTAGAAAGATGACTAAGCACTCCAGTACTTAATACTAGCACCCACCACATCAGCGCCGAGTACCTGCAACATAATGCGAGCGAAGGTTGGACACTCACAGACACAGTTTTGCAGTGTCACCACTCTCACAGCAAGCGTCGGAGGATGTTGTGTTACTTATGATCAGCACACTAAAGTGCCAATCTATGACCAGTATACAGTCTACCAAACAAAGAATAAAAATAACGAGGACGAGAACGAGAACACGAACAATAAAATTAAGAAGTTAACCAAAAACGAGAAACACACCAATGTGCAAACTAGACGAAAAAACTAGTACATGCAACGAAAGGACGACGAAGACGTGATTGTAGCAGAGACGGCCTACACTTTCACTAGCAGAAACCCCAGTCAGAGACAGACCCGCCTAAGCGGAAAAAGCCCAAACGAGCTTAGTACCCCTTTTTAACCATTACACATGTGTATGTAGGAAGAACCGTGAACGTAAGTCTTCTTCCCTTTGGTGCTTTGAGACCGTTTGTGAAACGGTTAAGTAGGTTAGAGAACTGCGGAACACGTTACCTCTTCCGTTTTGGTAACGCGAAACTGTGGGCCTTCCGTTGGCCGACCTATTAAAGTAAAGTAACTCAAAATTGTAAAGCAAAGTTTTTCATTTTGTTTTCTGTGTCCCCGTTGAAACAAAACAAATATTCGGCAATAAATCCCCCATCAGAAAGAAGATCATTTGTGCGTTTTCTTTTTCTTTCATCTGTTTTCCCAATTTTTGCATTAAAAATTGAGTGGCGCCTTCCTTCTCTGTGTGTTATCGTTTTTGTTTTGAGCTATCTTGCCGAACTCCCCCTTGCTAAGTAGCCCATATGTGCGGTTAACCCACAGCTGTTTTTTGCAATGCCCATTGGTTTTGCGATTCCCTTTTGCGCCCTTTCCACTATTTTCGGATTTTCGTCATTCACTTACCAACCACCATCCACGTGGTTTGGGACCCCGTTTGTTTTTTTGTTAAGTTCTCTGTTTTGCCAGTAGTCCGATAGTCAAGAATTCTTGTAACTTTTAATTTTTCCTAATCCCGGGATTTTTCAATAAACCCTTTAGCCTCAATCTCTCGACCTAGCCCTTAAATTTCAATCTCGTCTTACCAACCCAAGAAGATATGCCCTTAAATTTCAAGCCCTGTAATTCTACCAAGAGAATAATAGTCCTAAAATTTGAAGAACTCAATTCTGGGCCTTTACTAACAGCCTTCAATTCTCAATCCCGGTATTCAAGATCAGTCCTGAATTATGTAGCTCGTTATACTAGCCGTAAATAATAGCCCTTTTAGTTTTTAAGTCCATAGATACCCTTGAACTTTAAGGCAGTTATTCTAGACCTAGAATAATAGCTCTTAATTTCAAGCCCGCTCTATGGTTCCGAAGCATGGACCATTTCTAAAGCGGATGAAGATATCGTTGGAACTATACAGCGACATAGATCTGGTTAGAAGAACTCCGCAGATGGCTGAGACATGTAGAATGAATGTACACCAACGCTCCAGTCCGCAGAATCTTTGACTCTAATCCGGAGGGACAATGTAGTAGAGAAAGGCCCCGCCTTAGTTGGCCCGCGCACGTGAAGGGGACCTATACCAACTTAGTGTGCGCAACTGGAGGCAGTTAGCCGAAGACCGCGCTAATTGGAGGGGCTTATTGGCTGAGGCCTAGGTCCATCTCGGCCTGTAGCGCCGCCTAATTACGTAAGTAATTTCAAGTCCGATATTCTAGCCCTTAAATAACATTCCTTGAATTTTAAGCCCATAATATAAGTCCTGAAATAACAGTCCATCATTTTATAGGCCGTCATTCTAACCCTGGAATATCAGCCTTTTATTTTCTAGCCCGTTATTCCAGCCCTAGGATAACAGCCCTTGAATATTTAGTCTATATGTCTAGCTCTAGAATGACAGCCCTAACATAGCAAGCCTGTTATTCTGGCCCTATATTTATGGACTATAATATGTACATGCATATATGAGAGATTTAGAATTTCTTGAACTGGTACCTACGAATGCTATGAAGGTGTTATAAGTACGGGCATTAGGCTTAGAGGTTGTGATGTTGGGTAAAATCTAACACTTCAGATACTTACATATGGTATGTGGTTGCTTTCTGACTATTTCGCCACCTTTGTGCTTCTTTATAGGCTAGCAGTAGAGGACTTCTCGGCACTTTATTTATTTATTTCAATGGCTGTAAATACATTAAGATGCAATATCACATAAGAAACAATTTATTATTATTATTATTATTATTGTTATCAAGGGAACGATACAAATTAATTTGTAGGGTTCGGGATTTAACGCCGGGGTACTATGCCCATGTGGCGCGTTAAAACAATTAATGAATAAAGCTTATCAATCGAAAATTTTAAAGACAAATTATGTACATATATTAATATTCAGACTTACATATATACATTTTAGATAATGATTTGTTTAATTATATTTATATTAATATTTCACTCTGATAAAAAAAATAAACCTATATTTCGATGTTCTAATCAGACTTCTGAGCCCTTAATTCTCTCTTGAAACACCGTTTATCCCCTATTCTTCTACGATGACTTGGTAAGGATTTCCACAATCGGATAGCATTGATAAAAAAACTGGCATTCAGATGTATGGCAGGAAAGTGTCTAGATTTCAATGATAAGAACATTTGTAATTTATCAAAAAGGCAACTAGGTCAATGTATTTGCATGATGTTTTTATTTGGTTTTTTTTTTCAAAGAACTTAAACTAAATGGGATAGAGAGAGAAAGAAAGATGTTTGGGCTCAGTGGTTATTTCGCTCCATGGGTGGCATCCAGCATTTAATGGGGAGACTAAGTTATTAGTGTAAATTGACTTGATGTTGTTATATAGGCTATTCTTCCCACGAGATTTTAGTTGCCTGAAAAAAAGTCTTTCAGCCACGGTTGGGATTGAACCCCGGACCGTCCGATTGTGAAGTTAACACACTACCATTTGAGCCATCACTTGCGGTATTACATGAGGTTATCCAAAGATAGATTGAGAAAATGTCTGGAAAAAGTAGATGTCTTGTCATGTATCCGCAGGATATAAGTACCATATATCGTGTATTGATATTATATGCAACATTGGGTTTTATTCTGCTAGAGTAACTACAATTTCCGAATACTCCACAACCATATGTTAAGATTAGGACAATAAGTGTTTTAGCTAGCATTAATTGTTGTTTTAAGGGAGTATAACATTAGGTAACTCACAAGGTTCGAAGTACGAGTACACCGTAAGCTTTACCAACAATAATGTTACGAGTAATATACTTGTCGCATTTTAGAGTATTACCAAACACTTGTCCCAGATTTTTAACAGACTCAATATTCTATTGGGAGTCTTGAAATATTTCTAAAGCCTTCTGTGATATTGTTAGACATTCTGACTTAAGGGGATTTAAGAAGGGCCCATTTTTTGCTAACCACTGTGAGATTATCCTTAAGTCTCCATTAATTTTATCCACACATTTTTCAATGAGACTAAATGGGCAGCACTTATACAATTGCGGACTACGTCCGAACACTGGCTGTGTTACCGTCGAAGGAAGCTCATTTATGTACAATGAAAACAAAAGTGATGCGAGAATCGATCTCTCTGGAACATCTCTGAATGTAGGAAGGAATTCTGACATGCAATCATTAATCACCACAGCATGGTTTCTATTACACAAGCAGGAAGATATTAACTTAACGGAGGCAGTCTTGGGAGCTTCCCGCACTAGCTACCGTGATCTGCTGCAGCAAAGACTTTTGATAAGTCCAAAAGTACTAAAAAGGTGACTTTAGCCATATCTAAAGCTCTGCTTGTATCTGCAATAACATTTGTTAAAGTGCTGGTATGCGTCTGTGTTTTTGTCGAAAACCAGTTTGTTTAGGCGAAAGGATATTTTGAGCATGAATATAACAATTCATTTATATTTGCATAATCCATTCAAATAATTTTGCTAGGAATTTTGATATAATTCAAGTGGGCCTAAATCCTTTGTAAGTTTGATCTTTTGCAATTGGTATCATTTTAGACATTTTCCAGTGTCTGAGGCATCTGTAGATGCCATAATTTTTGCAAATGGCAGCAAATGTCAATTCTATTTAGACATTTGTGAAGTAAACAGATACAAAATACAAGCCAACAAGACATGAACGCGGAATAATTGTTACGTTTTTTTTGCGGAATAATTCGTCGGTGGTGTTAGCGCTGCGTGAATTTCGGCGCAGATTTCCCTGTAGTCCGACACCAACTGGGCAAACTCTACGAGGCTTAGCCGCTCGCCGATTAGAGTATGGGACAACACGAGATGCTGTCAGGTCTGGCCGGCCACGGAGCAGTCATTCTGCTGAGCATATCAAAGCTGTGGTTGAAGACGGCGCAGCGGACCAGACGACGTGCCACGCAATTGGAAATCAATCGGCGGTCTTTACAGAGAATTTTGGTGAAAGACTATAAGATGTTCCCTTACAAAGTGCAGAGAGTGCATCAGCTATTAGCTGTTGGCCGCCAAGCGCGTGGAACCTATGCTCAAGCCACCTTGAATTTCGACCACTAGGGATACAAATTTTCACCGAAAATCATTATGAGCGACGAGCCCCATTTCCATCTCTGTGGATATGTGAATAAGCTAAATTATTGCTTCTGGGGCACCGAAGAACAACATATAACCCACGAATAGACATTACACCCGCTCAAAGTAACTGCATTGTGAGCTGTTTACGCTGGAGGCTTCATCGGGCCTTATTTCTTCGAAAACGCCGCGGGCCAAACGACAACTGCACACGGCGAGCGCTACATAGCCATACTCAATGACTTTCTCCTTTCTCAATTGAATTGGGAAGAATTGGGACTGGAGAGCATGTGGTTCCAGGATGGAGCAACGGCGCATACTGCACGAGCCACAACCGAAATTCTGAAGGCTGAATTTCCGGGTCGCCTCATCTTTCGTTTTGTATTCAGTGTATTCAGAAAATTTTAAATACAAGTTTATTCACCTAAATCTATATTGTCCCCTTTAAAGTAATCCCCATCGACTGCAACACACTTATGCCAGCACTTGATCCAATCTTCGAAACATTTTTTATATTCGGTTTTCGGTATGTCCATCAGTGCTTACTGATGGACATACCGAACCACGTTTCCCCTTAGTGGTTTTTTAACTCGATTGAACAGAAAGAAGTCACAGGGAGCCAAATCAGGTGAATTTGGTGACTGTTGGATGGTATTTGTTGCATTTTTCGTCAAAAAATTATGAATAATGATGGCACTGTGCGACGGTGCGTTATCATGGTGCAAAACCCACGAGTTTTCTGCCCACAATTCTGGTCGCTTTCGGCGAATTGCTTCACGAAAACGTCTCATAACGCCCAAATAATACTCTTTGCTTACTGTCTGGCCTTCTGGCAAAAATTCATGATGCACTACACAGTTGTAATCCATGAAAACCGTGAACATTGCCTTCTTTTTTGACTGAAAACGACGTGGTTTTTTGGTCTCGGCTCATTTAGTGAACGCCATTCACTTGCCTGATGTCTGGATTGCGTGTCGTACTCATAAACCCAACCCACGTCTCGTCTCCAGTAATGATCCTTTTGATGAATGTGGAATCGGATTCTGCCTCGCGAATCATCTCTTTTGCGACGTCAACAAGGTCTCTTTCTTGCATGAATTTCAGGTCTTTTGGCACCAACGTTGCTGCTACACGACGGAAACTCAAATCATTAACCAAAATGTTTTGGACGGATCCATAGGCAATGTTCAAGTCCTCCGCTATCTCTCTGATGGTGAATTTGCGGTTATTGACCAACATTTCTGTTACTTCATCAATGTTTTCGCCGGTTATCGATGTCGATGGTCTGCCACTGCGTTCATCATCTTCGATTGACTCACGCCCACTTTTGAACCGCTCGTGCCACTGGTAAACGACAGTTTTCTTTAGAGAATCGTGGCCGAAAAACTTTTCCAACATTTTCAACGTTCGTGCAGCATTAAATCCGTTTTTAACGCAAAATTTAATACAAGTTCGTTGCAAATTTAAATTCATTTCTAAAATTATAAAAAATCGCCAACAGACATAGAAGTAGATGTACTCTTGGCTACGTAACTTTTGCAAATGCCAAGGTATGACGCTAAGATTTAGAGGAAATGTTAAGAACAGATTTACTAACTTAACAAAAAAAACAAAACTCAAATCGGAATAATGTGAGTGCCACACGGTGAGCCCCACCGGGAACTTTTTGATCAAGGTGGTATTTGCATAGAAATTTTTTTTTTCGGTGCGTATCTTACAAACGACTTGATTACGGAGATTGCAGTGGCTTCGACGATGCGTATCCAACCTAGACCATGTAACCAACTTTATTGATGGTTTTTAAGTTATTAGACTACTGTGCTATATAAATGTATGATAACACTACACCCCACTAAAACATCGATGAGCTTAAGCCCATTGTTAGCGGTGTTGTGCGTCAACTACGTTTCTTACGCATAACTATGCTGTCCCAAATATTGTCTTTTCCTAACTTGGCATTATTTAGATAAATCCCAGCATTTTGTTCAGGATATTATTCGTAGGTTTTGCCTAGCAATTGGTAGAAACAACCCTTGTAAAACTGGTCCTAATAACCTTCATCTCATCCTCAAAAAAAATTACGTTCTCCACCCTCGTGTGTAGATTTCTACACATATGGGATTTTAATGTATTTTCTAAATTCTTTTTTAAATTAAACCGAAAAATTGCTTTTATAATTTATTTATAAAATAACAAGAGAAGGTAGGTAGGTTCAGATTAATTTTCTTGAATGCATTTTACACATACATTTCGATCATGTTGATTTTTACATGCAGCTTTTGTGCAAAAACAAAAAATCGTCTCATAGACATTACTTTTTTTGGCGAATTTTTCTTCATAGCAAACGTGACATCTTGCTTTGCCTTTAATTTGTGGTGGAACGCTTCTTGACCGTTTTGGTGGATTTATTGAAGTTGATGCAGAAACATCCTCTAAAGGTGACGATGGTGAACTTTCTTCAAAAACAGTTGCAAGCATTAAAGCAGACGATGCTGATCTTGGTTCACTTCTAGCTTCCATAAGTGGTTTTGCAAGGGATATTCCAAATTCACGTAGAAAATTCCTTCTTACTGTTGTTTTTTGTGTTGCTTGTCAATTTGGATTCACTTCTTTGAAAATAATTAATGCATTCAAAGCAGAAATGTCAATCATCAAGTCAAATAACAAGTGAGTATTTTGTCAACCGTATCCACACCGCCTATATTGAATGAAAAAAAAATCATTAGAGGGTCTTGAAATTTCAAAAAGTAGTATATGAACAAATCTTTTGTTTTATTGTAATAGGCTATAATCGCTGGTAACTTTTTTTCACTCGATTCGATTTCAATTGAGTTATGCAAAGAACTTTGCAACTCGGTCTACTTTTGCATTTAACGGAAAAATGTTAAATGCAAAAGTAGATTCATACAACGGTCTATTTTTGCATTCAAGAAGCTTTGGTGGGATGCTTCTTTTATTTTTCCTCATCGTGCCAACCATTGTAATGCCCTTTGACAACAATTTTTGCCCAAGCTCATATGAGGAAAAGAAGTTATCCATTGTTATGACCTTTCAAGCCATCAACGAGATCCAAAACTACTCGTTCGTCTTGTCTTTTTTCACTCGAACTGGCTCCAATCGCCTTTCCCAAATATGGCTGGATTTTCCAAACATAGCAGGTATAAGAACAAACAAGCAACCAGAATTTTAGTCCGTATTTTACTGGTTTTGATGGCATATATTGACGAAATTTACATCTTCCACGAAAACCAAGTAATTGCTCGTCAACTGTCACACATCCATGTGGATTGTAGTAGTCACTCAATAAATTTGACCATTTATCAAATATATCCCGAATCGGTGCAAATTTATCTGTAGATCGTTGCTGTCTTCTGCTAATCATCAAAACGAATAACTCGATTCAAATACTCAAATGTTTTCTTCGAAATAATTGCCCTTAGCACCGGACGACCGTTAATATCATCAAACAATTCAATTGTAGTTTCGTTTTTCGATCTAAAAGTAAAAAAGTCAAGAATCAGTTGAAATAAGAAAGAAAGCAACTACGACTTACCTATAAACACCAGCTAAAATCAAAACACCAATATATGCTTGCAACATATTCGAATCGATTTGTTTGAAATCCTTACCATATGTTGCTTGTGCATACGCATTTGAATACTTCAAAATGGTATTTTCAATTTGTGGTGGGAAGAAAAGCAAAAAAGCATCTTTAATGCCATGAACACGAGCTTTGGCATATCTTGTTGTTCCAGGATGAAGAGAAATTATATTTACATTCCGCAATCTACCACTTTGATGCTGAAATGGCTGTAGTTGCCGAACAATACCATGTTTCGAAACAAGCAGTGGATCCACATTTTCAACTTCAGCAATTGATTCGTTGGTTTCATCTGAGCCACTCGCTTGCTTTTCGTCTGAATATAAGTTATCGTCATCATCAATATTCTCTTCTGGCACAAATTCGTCATCACTGTCTCCAGAAACATCACTGATATCCCCATCGCCTTCATTCAAAAATGCTTCCGTTTCTTCCTCTGTCAGATATCTTGCTTTTGACATTGTTATCTTTTATTACAATATTTTTATAAATTTCACTAAATATACCAACCATATTCACTTGCTAAAACGATATGCACTTACTGTCCATATGTGTAGAAATCTATACATGAGGGTAGACAACGTAATTAGTGCATTATTAACCGCCATAAACATTTTTATTATGGGGAGGTACGTTTTATTTTCGGTAATCAAGGATATAAACAAAGTCTGAAAATTCTGAAGTAGTCCTTCAGCACGCACGTTTGCAAATTGAGTTTCTTTGATAACTGAAACCCATAGATTTCACACACACACGCATAAAAACGTGCACTCACATGGTCAAGATCAACTAACGGGTTTGCCACTCTTAAATTGAAATTTCCTGCGCTTTTTTATTATCTAAAAATTATCTATGTGTTGATGTGGATTCTGACGGGTTTTCCCAAAGGGGCGTTTGAAATTTGACAGTATAGTATGTATGTTGAATCAACTGGTCCAACACCCGTACGTCGTCGAAATGTGAGGTCTGATGAAAACATTGCTGTAGTAAACGAGAGTTTGCAGGATAATCCAAGGCAGCCAATCCCTCGTCACGCTCAAGAACTTTCGCAGACCTCAACTTAACGAAATTTGAGTCTGAACTTAGGACTGTAACTGTATAAAATTCAGTTGACCCACGAACTTTAGTTGAACGAACATAGGCAGTGTCGGACATTCGCTAACTGTGCTTTGGAGCAGTTGAAAGTGAACTCCAATTTCGGACTGAAGCCCATTTTTGGATAAATGGCTATGTCAATTAGCAAAATTGTCAATTTGGCGATATATAACAATCCCCATGTGACCCCTCAGTTGCAAGTGCATCCAGAAAAGTCACTTTTTTTGAATTTTGTCTGACGGAGACTACGTTGAATCACGGGTCTATCCGAATAAACCGAATAAAAGTCAATACAACCAAATGCTATCATATTCCATACATATTCGTAATGTGATCGAATACTCTTTTAAATAAAAAAAAAAAAAATGATATATCATACACAACTTGTTTCATTTAAATTTGAAGTTTGATGCCCCTAATGGAAAACCCTGTAAATAACTTTTTCACTGTTAAAATCTGCCAAAAGACCGAATTCATTCAAAAGTTTTTTAATACTTCTACAACCCAGCATTAATATTTTTCAGAGATTTCATTTTTACAGAATCCCTTTCCTATATCATAGCTGTCGCACAATATAAACTAAAGTCGATTTGTTAAGGTCTGTTTATTTCCTTATGAGAGTAAAAACAATTTACATTATCGACAGACATTTTTATTTAGCCCAATCCAGTGAACCATATCGTCGTATCTTTTAAGAGGGATTTACAAACTTACCGAACCTAGGCTCTCCACCTCAATAGTTATTAGATTTGCTTAAAAGCATGTCAACCCGATGTACTCTGTAACGTTTTCGTGCATTCCCTATTCCTGTGGCGAGGGAAAAGTGCCTTCAATTATTCACACACGTATGTACTCGTATATCCTCATATGCATCACAAACTCGACTCTGGATCATCCGTTTCTAATGCTGCAAATAACTTATATACGAGAGAATTTCCGATGAAGGTACGGAGCGAAGGAAAGCCAAAAATAAAACTCTTTGAAAGCATAATGATTTGTACGTTTTGTATGCGAAGAGAGTGTCCTATCTGCTAACTTGCAAAAGCTATTTAGGTAATCCAAAACTATTCTGACAGACAAATCAAAAATACAAATCACGTTTCATACAAAATAATGTTTACCCTAATGGATGAAAGGGATGATCCAGATGAAAGCGGTGATAGCAAGGCTGGTGGATTGTACTTACTGTGAAATTGACTAACCTGATCCCAATGGAGGTAAATTACTTGTACTTTCAATGGCAGCGAAAGTTAAGCATTGTTTACGTGAGCATCCCTTATTTTGTAATTTGAACGGACCTAATGCAAAGGATCTAATACCGAGGTCATCTAAATATTCATCCAGACTCATTTATTTAAAGGTATACAATTGTGTTGTAATAGCTTGTGGTCGGGGGTGTTAATTTCAGGGGTATTTTGGGTGATTAAACTGACTCATGGGATTTTTTATCTCTTTTGTTTGCTATTCTAATTATGATGGCATGAAGCCGAAGGCTTTGAAATATTTATGAAAACATAACAAGCTGGAATATTTGCAATTTCAACGAACAAACAAAACCATTGATTTTCAACGCGATTTTTCACCTAAGAACGAAGAATTCAAATGGATCCCAACCACTTAACTGGCACTTCCCAGCGCTAACTGACAAAGGATATTGGACCCTCTGTCTGTATCTGTCAACAAAACATCGAAGGTATTAGTAGTGCAAAGTGCGACCATCTCTGCCGTTTACTTGAGGGGAATAAGATAGACGTAGTACTTCTTCAAGAAACACACTTCAAAGATGAACCAAACATCTTTGCCCAAGGGAAAATCAATAGGTACACACTCATAGCGGCTCTTCATCACCAAGCCTGCGGTAATCCCTCATATCTAAGATCTTCAATAAAAGAATTAAATCTTACAGAAACCAAAGGCTCGGGTACCGTGTTCTCAGTATCTGGCTTAATAATTGTTAACAACTACAAAACCCCGAGAATCGCATGGCTAACAGAGATGATCCCCGTATATCCGCACCTGGAAATTTATACAGGGGATTTAAATAGTCACAGCACTCCGTGGAAGTATCAAGCAGATGATGAGAAAGGAACAAAACTGGCTGAGTGAGCAGAAACCCACCGCCTATCACTAATTTTCGATGCCAAGCATAAAGAAAAATTCTACTCAAGGGGGTGGCATAACTTTAATTTTAACCCCAGTCAGTGTTTTGCTTTATTCAATCCCGGAGACAGACGATAACAAATATCCAGGAGAGTTCTTCATGAATTCCCCAATACAAATCTAAACTCTACCGCTCATCCAAGATGGAATTTCAAAAAAGCAATATGCCAAATTTTATCGTCGAAACTTGACTGTAATATCCGCTGGATTCGCCTGGCGTCCAATAACTACTCATGATTCGTTGACACCGTAGTGCGTACAGCGAAGAAATTTATCCCAGATCCCGGTTGAACCGACTGAAGCAAACTACGGAAAACTTGGACTTCACCCATTCTAGCAGACAATCATTGGTCTTACTTCGGAAACTAGAGGTCACTAACTCCATCTTTTCTCAGGAGCCACAGATTGAGCTCGAACTTATCGCAAAGCCAAGTCCGACAAAGCTCACACAAAATCCATGAAAAAAGCTTTAAGGGAACTCAAGGCGGTGACGAAAAATAAACCTAAATACGAGTACTGTAGTACCTTCACGATCATTGAGCTAGAAGATGCAAATCCGCAAAAACAGGCATTGACGAAGTTTACCCTGCATTTATAAAAATTTGTGGTAAAAATGCAAAGGCTTGGTTGTGTAAACCCTTTCTAAAGAGTTTAAAAATACCAAAATAATTGTCATTTCGAAACGTGGAAGACCAGACGACAGAGCTGATAGCTATAGCCCTATCTTCCTTAAGAATCTGCTATAAGATCCTGCAGCATCTCATCCACAATAGGATTGCAGGGTCCCTAAACAACATAGTTCCAATTAAATGAGCTGGATTAACCAGGTACTGGCCTTAGCCACTCATATTGCATACGGCTTCGAAAATAAGCTGAAACCAGGTGCTGTATTTTTGGACCTTACAGCAGCTTACTACACGGTCTGGCGAACAGGCATGATTTTCAAACTTCTGAGAGTGGTTCCATGTGTCAAGATGGCTAACCTTATAAACAACCTGTTCAGTAATCGGTCATTTCAAGTATTCATCAACGATTGTGTGAGTAAGGCCAGACAATTCAACAACGGTCTGCCTCAAGGTCCTCTTCTGTCCCCACTGTTATTCAATCTGAGCATCCACGATATGCCGGATACTCTGTTCAACAAAATCACGTATACAGATGACCTAGCTATAACCACACAGAGTCATAACATGGAATTTATCGACAATACGCTCACCAAGGATCTGGAACTCTTGGGAAAATACTTCAGAAAATGGAGACTAACACCCAACCTAACAAAAACTGAATCGTCGTGTTTCCATCTAAATAGGCAATTAGTTTACCGACCACTGCAGGTCCAACTCAAAGGTGTTGAACTTCCGTATAACCAAAATATCTAGGAATAACATTAGACAGAACCTGCAAATAAAATCAAAACCAGAATCAACCTGTTCCCAAAAGTCGCATCTAGCTTCTGGGGCGCCTTTCTGGACACAATGTGCTCAGCCACTCTTGGCCTGGTATACTCATTCGCCAAATTTGCAGCTCCCAGTGCGCATACCAAGTTGATTGATAGCCAGCTTCACATCGCAAAAGCTTGGAGGGAATTTTCAGCATCAGACAATATTACCGCCGATCGCACCACCCGCGTATTTGGGTTCCAATTACGATGAGCTGGATGGACTCAATTCAACAGGATATGAACTCAACAGGCCGCTGGTAACTGCATAAGAAGACTCTTTGCCTCTTTCGGTGAAAATTGGGCAACTTTGCTGTCAACGTCCAACTCGATAGGCCAAACTGCTTTTAAAATTCAAAATATGGGTTGTGATCCGCAACATTTTTATGTGTAGACTGGCCAAATTGAGCAATGTTACTTTTAACTGTACTACAAGATCCGATATTGATTAAAGAGAAATGACTGCAAACTGTGTAAGTCGTGGAGTACTTATCCTGGTAAGTCGGCTCTCTAAGGGTGGACTCTCTATTTTCGACATTTTCGAAAGTCCGAACACAAAAAAAAAACGCAGAAATTCGTGGATGGATCAATAAGTTCGTAACTTTTTTAGATATTGTTTTCCATGGTCTTTTATGAACTCAACACAGTTTGTCGAACATTTCTCCAATTTTTTTCAAATAATATGATTTATCGTGCTCCCAATGCGTTGGCATAGCATTCGCTGTTGATTGTTTAACCCTTCTGAAGGTTATTAATGTTGACTATGGAGCGTGCATCCCATTTAACTGTCGCCATGATATTGGTGGCCGAAAGAGCCACTGTGGCCTTCTTCACCACCGATTTTCCCGGAGAAATTCACGATTTCTGGTGTGTTGTGGTGCATCCATGTTTCGTCCATGGTTATGAGATGGCGCGACAACTTGTCCGGAATGTGGTTCAAGTACTTCAAACCCTAATTATGACACGAAATTAATTTTTTCCCATTTTTGGCAATATTCTCACGTTATTTGCTTTCAATGGCGCTTTTCAGCACCCACAATTAAAAAACATGTTTCCCTAGTAACTGCCACATAAGACCCCAGGTCAGTCCAGATCACAAAGGGCTCCCCCTGTGCTGAAGTGATGAGCATTATTTGCAAGTTTACGTCGGGATCGACGATTTGTGTACTAGAAATGGGCTTTCGGTCAATCTTCTTAAAACGAGAGGGAAGAAGCTGATTGGTATTACCTATCTTGTGCATTAAGGCAACACCATCCGTTTCTCCACCAAATACGGTTAAGTATTTGAATGTCATCGCGGATAAAAAATTTCTTTGGTCTGAACATATCAGCCATCAACTTCCACGCTGTCTTCTTTGCGGCAATGTAAAGGAGCATTTGTGAAGATATGGAGCTTGTCTCCGAGGAGAGTCCTTCTATCTACGTTGTTCGGTGGAACAAGCTATCACCAAAATACATCACTGCCGCTTTTATCAGACGATGCTTTGTCGGCTGCGCTCCTATTTCTGCTCAAGACGAACTTTTTTTGATTTTTTTTTTTACAATCTGCGCGCGTTCAAGGTATTCGAGAACCCTTAAAATGATTGCACGCAGACCGTGCGAAGGAAAATTAGGGAGCCAAAACAAAGAGAAGTGCAGGTTATAATGACTAGGAGATAAAGAGCTCGGCTGGGCATTTCATAAGGGAGATGTGAGTCCAAAAATGGGCTTGAGGGCAAACTGATGAGCATTCATAGCGAGACGGGTATTACTGTTGCAGGTTTAAAAGGTCGGAATGCTACCGGCAATTTCATTGGAGCACAGGTGGTGAAAATAACGATAGAACAAGGTAATGTAGGAGGCAGTACGTCGGTGGTCAAGGGTGCTAATTGTTTGAGTACTATTAGTACTTTTATCACATGGTCATGAATTCTATCTAGCAAGTGCAGAAAGGTTTTAGGAGCACCTGACCAGACGTGGGCATTTATTTCCAATTTTGGGCGGATGAATGCCTTATATATTGAAGCCAGATCTGAGGGCGTGAGCTATTTCCCACATCGCTTGAGGGAACCTTGACATTTCGCAGCATTTTTGACTACACTGAATATGTGGTCATTCCAACGTAGGTTTTCATTGACACACATACCGATAATTGAAAGTTTATCAGTTTCAACGATGCAAGTGCCATTAATGCATAAGGGCGGGGTGTTCAAATTTCGCATTAACGACAGCAGACAGCATTGTGTTTTGGTAGCATTAAATTCTATTATGTTGGTGATTCTCCAATTAATAATGCTGTTAATATCGGAATTTAATACACCCCCGTTCCCGTTCTACAAATGAAGTGCAGGAACGAGAATATCAGCATTTTGTTAAGTTGGTAAATCTATTGTTGACATTATCTCTAAATCTTAGCGTCATAGCTTGACATTTGCAAAAGTTACGTAGCCAAAAGTACATCTATCTCTATGTGTGTTGCCGATTTTTTACAATTTTAGAAATGGATTTAAATTTGCAACAACGAGCTTGTATTAAATTTTGCGTAAAAAATGGATTTAATGTTGGTCAATAACCGCAAACTAACCAAAAGAGATGATTTGTGAGGCGGAATACGATCCCACATTCATCAAAAGGATCATTATTGGAGACGAGACGTGGGTTTATGAGTACGACACGCGATCCAGACATCAGGCAAGTGAACGGCGTTCACCAAATGAGCCGAGACCAAAAAATCACGTCATTTTCAGTCAAAAAAGAAGGCAATGTTCACGGTTTTCGTGGATTACACCGGTATAGTGCATCATGAATTTTTGCCAGAGGGCCAGACAGTAAACAAAGAGTATTATGTGTTCATTATGAGACGTTTGCGTGAAGTAATTCGCCGAAAGAGACCAGAATTGTGGGCAGAAAACTTGTGGATTTTGCACCGTGATAACGCACCGTCGCGTCGTAATTTTTTGACGAAAAATGGAACAAATACCATCCAACAGCCACCGAATTCACTTGATTTGGTTCCCTATGACTTCTTTCTGTTCAACTGAGTTAAAAAAACCACTACGGGGAACACGTTTCAGCAGCCGAGAGGAAGTAATGGAAAAATCGCAGGAAGCACTGATGGACATACCGAAAACCGAATATAAAGAATGTTTCGAGGATTGGATCAAGCGCTGGCATAAGTGCGTTTGAGTCGATGGGGATTACTTTGAAGGGGACAATGTAGATTTAGATGAATAAACTTGTATTTTAAATTTTCTGAATAAATTCCCAAAAAAATTTTGATCAAGGTGGTATATTACCTTAGCATGGAAGTTTTTTGGGAAAAAATTTTGGAAAATGGGATAGAAAGGCTGAGTGGTTATTTCGCTCAATGGGCAGCATCCAGCATTTCATGGAGTGACCAAATTGTTATCTGATCTTTTTTAACTAGAAAAATGAATGTCTTTCGGGCGCGGTTGGTATTCAAAAACCGAACCTTCCGATTTGGAAGCCAGTCCACTACTGGGTATTCATACCCAATTGAGTGGTAAGTTCTTTTCAAAAACAAAAAACAAAAAAAAAACATCATCCGTTTAGAGAAAAATTCATTTTGGTACAACACGCAATCTAGTTTTGATGACCTTGTGCGCTGACCATCTCTTGACTCTGGTCTTATAAACATGACATCAGAACTCTTCTTGCAAAAAAAAAATACGAAAAAGACTTTGGCCTGTTCTGAGGAATAGTTTCGGCCAAAATCTGAGCCAGGAGAGGAAAGTAGTAGTGAAAAGTTGCATTGTTGACAGAATCAACGTCAATAAAAATTCCCAACGTGAATTCCTTCTTATCGAGCGCCCCTTCAATTATGCGAAACATGTTCTCAGGCGTAATTTCGCATTGGTACGCATGTTGCAGCTAAGAGAGAGGATGCGTTCTCAAAGCATTTTTGCGACTGGCCTATAACTTTTTGTAGAGTAACTGGGTATATGTTCGACTTGAAGCCATCAAAGGAAGCTTCAAAATGTTTTATAGCCTCATCTGTCATTACAACCGATGACGGATACCAGTTTTGGCGAATTTCTGATTTGACTCAGTGTAGGTGCAACCAAATTTTCTGAGTGATTCCAGTTTGGTTAATTTCCTCCTTTTGAGAACTTATCCAAGTCTGCAGGTTTCACCGACGGCTTCGATCTTTGGCAAAAGTCTTTATTAGAGGTACTCTTCGAAATCGAAACGAACTTCTTATTTATTCGATGGTTGCTTTGGCTGAGAATAAGGAGAACAGGTCATTCTCATAACTGCAAAGTATGATGCGATACTACCGCTATCAAGGACCTGGTGGTTGTCCAAAGAATCAGAAACGGACAACGGTTTTTCCATTTCAGGATTTTTTGCAGATTACATTGCACCTAGCCTTTGATTTCGAAGTTCCCCTTTCGGTTGTTTTTTGACGAAGCACATCCCGTCCGTTTAATTTGGAACACTCTTTCGAACATTTTGGGAATTTATCGTACCAATAAGGAGCTAAATATTGACTTGCAAGATGTGAATAGATTGCGGTTTCGATTAGCGTCATATCGCACGATTTCGGTGGTTATTTCGAGATGCAATGCTGTCGTTGACTGGAGTCCTCAGTAATGCAATGATTTCATAGTCAGCATGGCATATAGTGCCATTCCGCTAGAGCCACATGTCGTCCATATTTTCGAAGGAATAATGACTGTGAACTTTTATGGGTTTAATTGAGTTCCTTGTGTCTCTTCTGGGCTTGTCTTAGTAAAGAATGGCAATTTTGCTCCACAAAAAAAAAAGTGAGTCTCGTAACTAAATATGACTGTTGATTAAATGTAAGATCGACTTCAAGCCGATCGAGAGCCCGGTCCACGAATATCCATCATGAGGCTGATTTAGCTGGATCATATACGCGCATAGACTGAAATCTTTTCGCAAAGATTTCAACATAATGGACGAACTAAGCCCGAACTATTGCTATCGATGATGAATTGCTGATTTCAGATTATCTGGCACACTTTTATTCAGGATGACTACAGTTTTTTCTACGCGCACATTACGTTGACTCGTTGTTTTCATTGCATCATTTAGGGTGTTGTGGTATTCGTGCAAAATGACGAATAGAGAGCTCCGCTGATCGTTTATGGCATAAAATGTTCTAAGGGTTTCGCGAATTGAAAGCCGATTTTCAAAAATAAGTTTGATATAAGCCTATTATGGTTCTTCAAACAATATTGAACATATGTTAAATTTCGAAAACTGCCACTATCGAACAAATTTGAAAGACGACGATAGATATGAAAAACTGTCAGCCAAAGTCGACAGTCCTGAATATATTAAAGACCAAAACCGTCTTGGATTGCAAAAGCTTGGCAGTTTTTAACATCAGTAATAATGAACAGAAAAATGTTTTGCTCGAAAGTTCATTATACAATAAATCACTCTCCAATTATAGTCACCTTCATAGCAATCCAAAATAAATTAGATAACCATCAAAATGTCATACTATCTCCTTCCATAATATAAGTCAAAAAGTTCAACTTCATTATTCCTTAAACGCTATTTAAAAGTGCAGTACGCATATACGAACAACAAAAGGCAACCACTCCATGACATGGTATCCGTAACAAGTATTACTTTTCCATTTATATTATAGTAGGGCATATACCATGGACTTCAGTGCTCACTTTTCGTTATAAAGGAACTTTTACCACTTAAATACTGTGTGATCATTTCAAAGGATTTTTTAATTAGCAAAAGTGGAAATGTTTTCATCTAACCGCTAAGCCAACCGCATGACCGCAAAGACTACTTCTGCTACCTACTCTCTTATTTCTTTTGCTTTCCGTTCTATCCCCAAACTGTAACATATTTTCACAAACTGGCATAACTATCTGCAACTGTTTCTGGGTTGTTAAAATCCTAATTGCGCATATCCCATGAAGAATCCTTCTCAGAGCTAAGCATTTTCGCACGATTTCCTCCATTAGCGAAGCCGAAATTATGTTTTCCTCACTGCTGAGTTCCGATCCTGCTAGAATAATGTCGAATGGAAAGCACAAGAGTATCTTCTGCACGAGGCATGTACCACTTGTACTAGTTTTAGGCGAATAACCATTCGCATAGAGAAGGCGACGTTTTCTGTGTTCTACTTGTAGCCCCCCTTGTTGTTTAGCTCTGTTTGAAAGGACTTATGCCCATTATTGGAGTTTTGTAGTAGGCATAGACAGCAGCCAGTATTCAGCATCCACCCCATGTTTCGCTGGTTTACACTCTTGTACTAAGATTGCCGTACTTTCGTAATAGGATGACGATGTGGCGGAAGGAAGTGGTATCCGTACTCGTTACCTGTGTAACGAAAAGCTGTAAAAGGATAAAGTAAGTCGGAGCATTGGCATGGAAATTGTTTTGCAATTATTATCGTTTGCATGCTTTTATGATGGTTGTACGCATAATGTTTCCTACTTGTGGTTACAAATTTGGTTGGAGTACGTTCAGCTGATGTCTGGTAGGAGCTAGTGACTACCCCAGCAGGAGAAAGATATCTGCTGCCGGGTTTGTACCGAATATGGCTGGAACTAGGGCAGACAAAAACAATTGCAGAAACTGAAACTGGTGATATTAATCGATTTTGTATAGTGAACAGGTACCGAAAGGGCAGAGTATTTACTAAGGACAAGGATGTGGGAAGGGGTAGACCTTGTAACTACTACATATTGATTCCATGTGGAAGTTCAGATTTATCAAAATTAAGTGGAAACAATGACTTGTTATGAAAACGAAGGTTAATACTCGCATCTTTGGTATGCATTGTTGGCATTGAAAGCAGTAAAACATCCAGCTTATATAGGTTTTAAGAAGTCCATATTGTTGCCAGTTTAAGTAAAAAAAAACCTTTGACCACAGTCTTTTAAATCTTCAAATCCTTTGGAGGAATCCTTTCAATATCTGGGAAATATCGTACAGGAGCCAATGCTCAACATGTAAAGAATTAAACATTTTCTGTCACTAGGTCGATCGTTGTGAAAGCACCTTCAATCGCCTACTTAGTTTCTTCCTCCTTCTGCCTAATGTCGTCATCATACCACAGGTGATTTAGCCAAGATTTTGTTGCTTGAAAGACTGTGGGAGTGGAATGCTGTGGAAAATGATGAACAATAGAGTGGTTCACTGGACAGATGGGATCTTTAAAACAATTTAAAACCAATGACCATAAGTTCCATGGTAAGACCCAATAAAGGACACCATGTTATTACCAAATACTTTGGATTTGATTAGGTTGTAGATTGATCAGATATTGTCGCTGTGCAGCTTCATTACGCACCATCACACTTGAATTTTTGCACGCATATTGTAATGACTTAATGGGGAAATTCGAAGGGAATGGGGTTGGGTCCCTAGTTGCCGTGCTTGCATTTAGTTTTATATTCCCCTTGTCGGTTCGTGTTGGTTAACATTTGGTTGTAATGCTGATCCTACCTACAAAATATTTGCAAATGAAACATCAGACAGCTCTGTAAAGCCTTGGAAATCTTCCTAAGATTATCTGTTTTAGATTGTTTAGTCTGAAAAAATGACATACATAAAACTGTAGGGCATCCTGAGGTGAAATCTCATCTTAACAGTAGGTACTCTAAAGCGATTATGGCGTGTATGAAAATTGTTATCATCTCGTGCAAAATAGGCCTTACGGATTCTAGTTTGTTAGGGAATAATTGCCTGACCACACAGTCAGAGAAAAGATTCCAAAAAGAAACGTGTGGCAATACGAGAAAGCCAATTGGAGCGGACTTAACAGCTTCTTTAGGAATTTTAACTGGTCGTTGTGTTTCCTCGATAGCGACGTGTAAGAATTCTTGAAAGTGCAATTAATTTCCCCTCACTTTTGCTTTCTAAAAGCCGCCTTGCAGTATGATCCATCATGTCTTGAAGTTTCAATCTAGCTGATATGTCCGTGATTTCGTAATTTCCTGGAAATTCCTCTTTTTTGGCAACCGTTATAATTCTGTGAGATGGAAGAGGATCTCAGAGAACTTCTCAAAATCGTATATTTTCCTTTTGGCAGAATCAAATCCATAAATAAAGCCTATTACTATGGCTATTATACTTGGTGGGATCCTTTCGCGGAGTAAAACTGCTTTCTTTTGACTCGCAGTGGACTTTCGACAGAGACTGGCTTGGTTACATCAGCTTTCTTCTATTCATTTATTTATTTATTTTATTTATAATTTGTGCGCGCTCAAGGGATTTAAGTACCCATGAAATGTTTGCACACAGCGCGGGCACACGGTTAAAGGTTTGAAGGGGCGTAATGCTACTGGCGATTTCTATGGAGCACTGGTGGTGGAAATAGCGATAAAACAGAGTGATACCCGAGACCTCACGTCGGTGTTCGAGGGTGTCCATTGTTTGAGCGATATTAGTACTCGTATCATCTATGAGTTTTATCGCACTGTTTTGGCTCCGGTCAAGCAGGTGTAGAGATGTTCTGGGCGCACCTGACCAGATGTGGGCCTTGTACTCCAATTTCGGCCGAATAAACGCCTTACTTATTGAAGCCAGATCAGAGGGGGTGAAATATTTCTTACATCGCTTGAGGAAACCTAGACATTTCGCAGTATTTTTGGCGACACTGAATATGTGGTCATTCCAACGTAAGTTTTCATTGACACTCATACCGAGAATGGAAAGTTTATCGGTTTCGACGATGCAAGTGCTATTCATGGATAATGACTGGGTGTTCAAATTTCGCTTTAACGACAGCAGATAGCATTGTGTTTTGGCAGCATTAAATTCTACTCTGTTCGTGTTTCCCCAATTAGTTATGCTGTTAATATCAGAATTTAATGAGCTTAACACACGCTGCCGTTCCCGTTCTACAGCCGAAGAGGGGACGTGAGTCCGGGAACGAATATGAAAAGCAGAGAGTACTGTCGTCAGCAAAGGAGTATATTGGATTAGAGGTAGCAGACAAGAGATCGTTGATGAAAATTAGAAAGAGTGTCGGAGACAGAACGGAGCCCTGGGGCACACCAGCATTTGTTTTGTGAATATCAGACTTGATATTAATTTCTAATCCATTGAAGAAGAGAGTCATCGATCCCAAAAGCACGCATTTTCGACAAAAGAGCCTGATGACAAACTCTGTCAAATGCCTTAGAAATATCAAGTGCAACCATCTTGCTTTCGCCAGATTGATTCCACTTCTCGGTCAGACATGCCAACAAATCGGAAGCGGTCATTGAGAAGTTTTCGTGTTTCAAGATATTTCATGAGCTGACGATTTATCAGCGTTTCCATGACCTTGGAAAGAAGGGACGTAAGTGCAATGTGTCTGTAGAAGAAGAGAGAAGAAGATTCGCTCTTTCTTAAGGACGGGCTGGACAAATGGTGTTTTCCATCTGCTCGAAATGAGTCCTAAAGAGTAGGATTGGTGAAAAAGCTTACGCAGTGGTTTTGCCAGCGTGGAAGAACGGGAGATATACCATCTGGACCAGCGGATTTATGCATGTTGAGATCTTTAAGTACTCTTGCTACTACTTACACGAGTGCGAAAGTGGATTGGTCAATTGAAAATTCGACGCACTTGAGTGTAGGCGGAGAAAAAGCACAATCTGGGAGTGTTGTGCTGGCCGCAAAGTGTGCAGCAAGCAGATTGGCCTTATCCAAAGAGCTGACAGCTGGAATATCATTGTAAGTGAGCGTTGGGATGGAGGATGAGGCAGAATTTCGAATATTTTTGACGAACGACCAAACATTTTTACTACCTTTGGGACATTTTAGTATTTTTTGCCTCAGTTTCCGCTGACAGTTTGTATACATAGTTTATAATTTTGCACAACGCTGTAAGTATGTATATATTTACAAAAATATGGGAATTAATGTACTGTTGAGTTTAGCTCAAACCCGTTCGGACTTTTTTTTTAAATCCAACCAGAGCTTCAAACGGTTGTTAATCCAATGAGTTTAAAATTTTTGCATTATAGACCCACCCCGAAATTGAATTGTGCAAGCACTTTTGCCTAAAGTTGCTACTGTTCGCCGGGTTTTAGGCAGTTACAGTTTCAACTACCAAATTTTCCACTGGACACCCTCTGATCGGTTGTGCCCTAATTCGGTTAAACATGTTTTTGCCACTTTTGTTTCAATACTTACCATACGCAATGTACCAGTGACAGTTTGCTGCACTCTGCCAATGACATCAATGCCATCCAAGTATACAAAATGTGGCTCTGGTGTTGACTTGCGAATTTCGGACAATTTTCTCATATATGATATCAAAGACGTCGCATGGGACAGAATCACCTTACCGAAGCCTTGTTTTGACATTAAAGACCTTAGTGAGACTTCTTTCGATCTTCAACAAGAAGCAAGCGCTCTTCATCATTATTCTCCATAACCCAACGAGTTTGGCTGGGATGCCTAGACAAGATTTTGAACCGGTCATTGCTATAGATGCTGTCATATGCAGTCGTCATAAAACGAGCGGTTCATTTCATTTCTAGCGGCTTCTTGAAATCGATGGTACTGATCTTCAGTAATGTAAGTTGTAAAAGGATAGGCGAAAACTGCGATATACACTATAGGCAAGGGTTCTGGCTGTGAATTACAGCCGTTAAATCTTCTAATGGTATTTCTCCATTGTTTTGGTGTCCGTGATATCTGCAAACGTATCTTGACCGGAACTAGATATTAGTTCAAGTCTACGTTGACCCTATGAAATGTGCGCCCTTGTCGTTGGTAAACTTAGTTGACTATTAAATGATTCCTTGGGAGCATAATCTGGTTCCTCTGCGGGGGTGTGGGATGTATCAGGCTGATGTTGCGAATTGTTTTTTTTAAATGTTTTTTTTATTTTATTCAATATAGTCCCCTTTTAGTTTGATACACTTATTCCAGCGATTTTCCAGCTTCTTGATCCCGTCCGAAAAGTAATTTTCTGGAAGGTATGCAAAATGCTCCTCCGTGGCGTCGATGATTTCCTCGCGTGAGCTGAATTTTTTATTGGTGAGCCATCTTTTGAGGTTTGGGAAGAGATAATAGTCCGAGAGAGCCAAATCAGGTGAATATGGTGGATCCGACAGCAATTGGAGCCGTAAGTCGTTGATTTTAGCCGTGCTTGCGATGCTCTTATGCGCCGTCGAATTGTCTTGCAAAAATAAAATTTTTTTTCGCTTCATGTGAGGCCGTTTTGCAGCGATTTCGGCCTTCAATCGCTCCAGTAATGCACAGTAATACTCGCTGTTGATGGTTTTTCCTTTTTCGAGGTAGTCCACGGAGAGTATGCCATGACGATCCCAGAAAACCGACGCCATAACCTTTCCGACCCATCAAGCCTCCCTCGGCCGCTTCGGAGCACTCGTGTCGGTTTCAGTCCATTGCCGGGCACTCATTCTGTTCTCTGGTGTAATAGTGGATCCAAGTTTCATCAACAGTTAGTAATCAATGCCAAAAGTCCGCTCGATTCCGCATCAGCATGTCCAAACACTCTTTCGAAGTACTCTCACGTTCGTGTTTTTGGTCAGGAGTGAGCATTCGCGGCACCCAGTGGCAGGATAATTTTTTCATATGCAGAATATTGCCCAAAATATGGCGTGTGCGCTCAGTACTAATCTTTGTGGTACGAGTATCTGCTAGCTCGCGCACCTTCACTTTCCGGTTTTGCACCGTCGCCAACGGTTAACCCGTTCTTATTGATTGCTTTACAATAGTGCTAAAAAGTTTTTCCAAATACAGTTCACGATCTGGAGCGTCTGATTTGGTCTTCGTTATTGTTGAGTTATTAAGGATCCATCCCAGCCATCCTTATTTAAGCACTCAACGATTCTTTTTGGCCAACTCCAAGTATGTTCAAGCAGCTCATTTTTTTGTTTAAGGATTGTGTTCGTTTAATTCGCGATAAGACTAACGGCTAAACGTGCTAACTTTTTATTCGATTATGAGAATATATATAGTGTATATCCATCCAGCTTTTATAATTCAGTTACATCTGACAGAGACTTACTATATTCTCTTGCTCAATACTCGCCATAAAAGGTTCGCCAAGTTAAACGATTGGGTGGTTGGACAACACGAGTGTAGCTACTCCTACGATGACATTTAGATCCTTCAGAGGATCTAGCCCTAGATCAGTACTAAATATACACTACTACTCGTACAAGTCAAAGCGCATCGCTCAAATCGCTACACTTGTCCTTAACGTCGCCATTGACTTCATCTTGGATGCGAATTTCACAGCTAAATCGAATGGTATAGTACCCGGAGGTTTAAGTTACTCGCATGATGACTTAGCGCCCTGTAAAGTAGTTATCTTCAGAGGAACAGTTTTCGCTTTCTCAACTTGTTGTGCGTATGATTTGGTATGCCGAAGTTGGTGAAAATACATAGTTGCGAAAATTATCCCTCCCACAATCAGACACTCTTGATAGTACTTAGAAAAACTGCAATTTAGTAGCCAGTCGCTGCGTTAGACATGTCAAACAGGACACATATCTTTGGAGCAGTTGCAGTCATTTGGGTTTAGTCATCGCCGATTAGGGAATATTTTAGTGATATAACCTCAAGAACATAAAGTTCATTACACAAAACTATTAGATAACTCTGAACAAAAGATTACCCTACCTAACGGGTTTGTTTTTATTTAATTTTTTTTTTATTTCATATTTCATTTTAAAGTCCCGAAACCTTTAAGCTTCCACATAAAAATAACTCCATGCAAATGAAATACTTATCCATATCTCTTCATTTTGATATAAAAATGGATAAGAAAGTAGCCTCAAGATATTTCAAAGAAATTTCAATACGTTAATGAACCGACAACACATTATCAACCTGAATCTACCCCTCCAGAAAATGCTCCCGGAAAAGGAAGTATTTTCGTAATTTGCTGAGAAGCAGTCACTTATCTAAACATCAAACGAAAAATCACCCGAAAAGATGTTGATCAACCATGAACCGAAACAGAAAAAAATATTCTTTCGCTAGGTTAACCATACTTGTAGTACAAGAAACGGATACAAGTCCATATTACCATGCTCAGCATGGTACTGTATATAATACTCGTACTCCATCTTTACATACTTTCGAAGGACTAATATTGAATAATGATAAAAGGAAATTTTCATTACGCAAAAGCCGCCACACGCACTCACAGATATTGTATCTCTATAGGGCTGAAGATCCTTGGAATGAGTATTTTGCTTGTCTTTTTTTTTTTTTTCTTCTCCTTCATTTGCTTTTTTTATTTTTTTTTATTTTCAATTTTTCATATATCCGTATCCGTATATTCCAGACAGTTGGTCTTACCAGTGGTTTGCAGTGTAGCAGTAGCAGAACGTAACCATTGCTGAAATTGGCTTCCGCCAAATGGCAGTCCATAATAATTTATTCACGTATCCCTGCATTGAGCATATGCAAAGGGATTCCATTGAATTCCATCCCTCTAAATTGAAAGTTCTTTCAACCGCGTCCCTTTGGCTTTCGGTGGAATGGAAGGGGTTGGATATTCCACAGTTCCTCCCTGTCGGTGAGGAGATTCTTAGTACAGGGCTGGCGTAAATAAAATTCCAAGGAATAGAATTGTATCGCGTTTATATAAGATTCCGATAGATGAAGATCGAGGGAAAAGGCTTGACTGCGACTTGAGAATTAGAATGGGCGTGCGGCACTATGACGACGACGACGACGATGACGGCAAGGACCAAGTCTTCTTGGTATCCTTACTTTGCATAAAACCCTTTGATTGTGGTAAGATTAAAATGTTGCATGGGATGGCTGAGGCTGAACATGATATGGACGAAAACGTCTTTGTTTTACGAGTCGGCTGGGGAATTTACTCGAGCATATTGAAGTTCTTTTTCTCTCTCAACATTTTGGATGGAAACGCTCTGTTACATGACCTTGAAGAGAAGAAATTCAAGAATTGAAATGCTTAAATATGCGACAGCTTTGACAATGTGCAAAATAAGTTGATACGGGTTGGATGAAATAAAATGAAAGCGAGTGCGCCAATATCGTTTCAAGTTTGAGATTAGAGGGTGTTACTTGATCTCATTTCAAAGGCAATGTGACACACTTTATTGGGGCATACGTGAATTGCTATGCCTCGTATTTACCACCTCTTCTAGATCTTCATCATATTCAAAGTAGCTCTTATTTCTATTTCTAAGTTGTTTTTATAATAAAAAAAAAAATGAATTACCAGAACAGGTTGACAAAACCAACCTCATCCAAGTCAATTTTCTCATCAATGGCATTCCATAGATACCTTCACCGTAAAGGTTTTGTATTTTTTGAACTCCCAACGCCAAGGACAACTATGAAATGAGAAAATATTGCCAGAAGAAAAGTCTCCCTCTCTCATTTTTCACACTTAAGAAGTTCTTAGAACAGCATAAGGGACAAAATACTTTTTAAGTCTTTTCGCACAATATCACGTTCCACGGATACGGATATATAGATTGAAATGGGAACAAATCATTTAAAGCAGATGTGCTTGACAAACACCATGAATGCCAACAAATAACAAAAGCTGATCATTATCGATGCGAAATTTTCAATTTTTCTTCATTTTTTATTTTGGCGGTGTGGAGAGAAAAATAACTGAGAGCAATTCTAGTAAAAGTTAATTCAAACGAACTGAAAGGAATGCAGTTATGATAGTGATGAATGTTTTATGTTTATTTTTCCATGGAGTTGGTACTACCGCCATTACCAAATGCAGTAGCCGAACTCATTGTATACTGTGATCTTAAAAAGATGAAATTTATCGTTATCGTATTAGCTACCAACCGAAGCTGCAAGTGAGCTGAGTAATAAAACACGCCGTAGCTGAAATCTGTCACCGGTTGTGATGACGGATGAGCCGTCGCAGTTGGTTACTTTGATAGCTTTAAGTTACCTTGCACCGATGGCATATAACCAGTTACACCAGCTACGGACAATTTTGATGAGAATCTTCATCCTTTGCCTGGTACTGGCATGCATACCCAATCCCTGGCGAACAGGAGGTGTGGCCGTTCACGTAGAAAATCACAAAAATGACTGCTAGCTTCAGATCAATACAGCAGTCTTCCTCCTTGTTAAAGGATGAGAAAACTTAGGCTTCATGGGCGCAAAACTGATTTGCGAATGAATCCTCTGTCCAATATGCAACATGCCTACCAATGCTGAAGATCCTGTGAGACTGCACCTCAAAATTGAGTGCGCAGAATTGAAGGCGCATTCGACAAGAAGGAACACGAGCTTGGCATTTTCATCGAGGTTTGTCAACGTAACTTTCGACGGCATGTGCAACTCGGCCAAGCAACACCGCCTAAGCAAATCAATAGTTTTGTGGATAAGAGCAATCCTGGTGCTATGTAATGGTGGAAGTAAAAAGGTGTTGCTGTAAGACTGTGAACTGTTTCCACTGTCATATTACAATATATGACCCACCGCTCGGAATAATTCCAGTATATACGCTTAGGCATATGGAGATGAAGTAGCTCTACTGTCTGTCTTGTATGCAACTGTTTGTTCCAAAGTGCAAGCGGCATTTCACTTCTTTACTTGACGTGGGCTACGAGCTAACTGAGTTGGCTCATATAGTGATTAAAGGCGTCATCATCCGTTTATCCAAAGAAGCTAAGAACTTATCATTCTGGATATCGAGTTTCTGTGGACTAAACATGCTACGTCGAAAATTCCTAATATTATGTCTTTGGATGTCCGTAGATATGGCTAATTACTATTACTTTTACCAGACTGCAAGAAATGGTCTGTTTGGGCTGCATGCGGATGAATCTCTATCCCCTTGATGTTCATATCATGAGCTCTTAAAGCCGTTTTCTGTTGAAGGAAAAGACGTGTTTGCCATAACTCAGATTCTGCGCGCCGACTTTCATTTGACTTTGATACCCGTAATACTTTGAAAATATCGTCTAATACAATGGCAATGGAATTTTGGTTACGTCAGGAATACAGTGTTGGCTTTTTCTGTAGTTAGTACCATTTATGGCCAGAATCTAAGCCAGGTCAGGAGTGTAACTGGACCTTCACAGCCGGTCGAGGATGTGGAGATGCTTAAAATTCGCTGAAGCGTCTTACTACCTCCAAGATCGTTCAAGAATGCAAGCGATATTTGAACCCGTTTGGAAGTCTGGATTCACTAAGTTGATTTCAAATCCCAAACTGATTTCTCAACAGGAAATCCTGTCCTCTGCCACACTTGCTATGACCGTTAAGATGACCACGGAGTACTCCCTCCAGGCTGCAAAAATTAATAGTTGACATGGTGGGTGCTGGCGCTCTAGGCACTTCATTGTTAAAGGGATTTTTTATCCTTACTTGGACTAGTTCAATATGAAAGTGTTCTGCTGAAACAGAATAAAATGAAATCTGCAGTAACTTGCCATTCTTAAAATCAACCAAAGATGACATACCGTGGTGAATTCTGGAGAAGATCGGTGAAAACCAAAAGTCCTGTCGCGGTATACATATGTTAATTAACTTTGAGGTAGGGAAAGACTCATAGATAGATTGTACCCCATTGAGCTCTATTAAACGATATAGGCATTCGAAAATCTGGAATACTCGTATACATACATATATATGTAGAATATAGGCTTTTCGTTTGCTTGAAAGGGGACTGGATCTAAAAGTGCATAGTAAGAGCATCAAAAGCAATATGTTTAATTAACGAATCTGTTACGCCACTGAGCCTCTTTGATGATATCATAGCCCTTCCCAGACTTTGACGCTAGAATTGTGAGGATCCAAACTCTTTTTTTATATGGGTACAAGCGTTGAACGATTAGCAGCAAAGCAATGATTATATCATTTTATGAGAAAAATATTCAGAAGGGCGAATCGATACGGATCCCAACGTCATCGTTCACAAGCAACAACAAACCAAAATCAGGTGGTATAGATAAAATTCACAAGAACTCTTGTAAGTAGTCTCATATATAACCATTAAATTGCTTGACCTCCGCAAATTTGTGTGTAGAGGTGTAGAAATTGAGGGGCTGATTATCGCGATTTAAAAAAAAAAAAGCTGTCTAGTAGAAATCGAAATGTATTGTACTACATATATATAGTATTGTCACATAATTTAATGCTACCAGCTTCTCCCCTTGATACGTGACCGGTACCTTCACCCACTCGTAAATATAAAAAGGACTTTCTCTTTGCCACACCTGATGTTTGAAGATCAAGCATCAGGCGTGCAAAGAACTTCGCCTAATAGATTCCCTCTCCAACACTTAGGGATCATAGTTCGAACTAAGTCGTAAGCTTATATCGTAATGTGGTTTCTAAAGTTAGTTTGTAAGTTAAGGGAAGGAGCTGAATTCTGGAATTTAAACGAAAAACTTAAATTAGATTTAAGGTAAAAGTGGACTAAGTTTTTTTACTTTTCGATGGCGTGGAATATTATACAATACATGAAACTATATCTATTTGTTTATAGGCTGGAAGTTCCTAAAGTTGTAGTGAAAATAGTTCTCTGAAGAACCAGATAGTTTTCATATTCTACAATAGATCAAAGACAAGCTTCACCCACATCGACTTACACTCTATCGACTTAAAGCCATGTAAAGTTGCTTTTCAAGTTGCTAAATATCACCCATTGGTAGTGGCATAGCCGCCTGGTAAGTTCCCTGGCTAATACGAGAAAGGGCAGAGTTCAAAATTTAGCCAACACTTAAAAGCAGAAAAATCTATTTATTTTTCTGATTTCTGATTTTAGCGTCCTTTCGAAGGGTAATAGCAAATCTCCGTAATCTTCTGGTTATGAAAAAATTGCTCGCTCTTCCGACGTTCGGTGTTGGGTCCCCTCTCCCTGTGCTCAAGAGACAGAGAAAACAGCACAGTGTTTGGGAGGGATAGGGGCCCTAGACGGCCCTCGACTATTGCACAAAAAACTCATTTTTTCAATCAAATGCCACACCTGACCCATTTGTATATTACTCGACAAAGCAATTCGAAGTTAGAAGCATAAAAGCGCAGGAGTGAATTCTTTTACTGCTATCATAGCTAGTATGCAGTCTCAGTTGTTTATATCTTCTGTATATAGATGGAATAGTTTTAGTTTTTTTTAGTTTTAAATGCATTTTATTTTTTAAATCATTAATTCTTACATACTAACAAAAAATGCTTAAATGCTAGCTTAAAATTACTTAACAATCTTATACTAACTTACTGGCCCCACACAGGCACTCTAAGCTACTCTAAATTCTTATATCTATGTCTTTCGACTTTATTTACATTTTATTTAGGTACTTATTTTCTATGCTTAAGGCTAAGAAAAGAATTTAACAAAAAACTTAGCATATTGACAAATTTTTTATTTTTTATAAAAACTTAATATCTAACTTAAAATAAACCTTAGCCTACCTAACCTACCTACACAATACACACATATATACACATAGACATTATACACAATGACATACATATACTAGTATATACCTATGTATATACTAATATATATATGTATATCTTAAATGCTAACTTAACCTATGCAAGCTGGCCATCGCTATTTACCGAGCAAATAGATTGGTCAGCTCTGCCTCATTAGTGAGGCTGGTCCGTAATTGACGGAAACGACGACGAAACATCTTCTCCATCATTCAACCACCAGAAATGCTGGTGCTGCCGAACGACATCCCTCTTATCGCGATTCCCCACCGCCCTACTGAACCTGAGACGATCCACACTGCCGTGTGCGATGTCTCTGTCGTAGTTGAGTCGCCTGTCCCCAGCTTTCCGAGCGACATGGAAGATTAACGGGACCGCTGATCTATCCTGGATCAACCCTATCTGATCTAGGTAGAGGAATGCTTCCGGTGGAACGAAGCCGTCAGAGCGCACACTCTCGTGGTAAAGGTAGTTGGAGTAGTAAGCCCCAGATATCAGGTTATTCGTCGAGGCCATTGCTCTTGCGATGTGTCTTCGAGTCAGCTTAATTACGAAGTTGTCCACTCGTATTAGGTTCGCTCTGTTGTAAAGGACCTCATTACGATAAAATTTTTTGTACTCCGACTCTGGTGTTCTGTACAAGCGAAGGCAAGCCCTCTCAAACACCCGAATCTTTTCCATTAAGCTTGCTCGTACATTGAACCACACGGGGCACCCGAATACCAGCATGGGCCTGATAAGGGCCATGTAGCAGATTACCTTTACCCTCTCATCGAGTTGGCTGCTATAAAACAGTCTCTTTGTAAGGGCAAAAGCGCTTTTAGCTCTGGCCAGAGCAGCATCTACATTTTTATCAAAATACAGAAACCGATCTAGCCAGATCCCAAGGTATCTGACTACATTCCGACAGGCAAGAGGCTGTCCGTGTTGTCCAATGATCGAGAACATTCGCCAATTTTTTCTGGTATCCCTAGAGGCTCCAGACAACGGCGTCCTAAAGAGAATGGTTTCCGACTTCTGAAAGTTGATTTTCAACTTCCAGTCATCGCAAAATCGTCTTATCTTATCGAAGTCACGCTGCAAGAGAGTATTAATGACCTCGATTTTTGGACCTGTTCTGTACGCTATCAAATCGTCTGCGTACGCAATAGTGTGGGGAAGTGAACCTATCAAGTCGCTTGTATAAATGTTGAATAGGATCGGCGAATTGACCGCGCCTTGCTGAAGACCATTTTTAATTTGAAATATTCCAACAGAAGTCACATCGCCATTTTTCACGATGAACTGTCTGTTGGTTAGCATATTGTAAAGAATGTACAAGTGTGGTTTACTGATCCCCAGCCTAGTCAGCTTATAGAAAAGACCCTCTAACCATACGGTGTCGAAGGCCTTCTCCAAGTCAACAAGGCAGGCACCAGTACATTGGTTTTTGCCTTTATTCCACTGGATATCGGACACCAGTTTAGACGCGGCATGTGAGATATCATGTCCCGCCTTAAAACCGAATTGATTATCCGGAACTACTCGTATATGTTTGTCCTCAACCCACCTAGACAGAGCTCTATTGATTACTTTTTCAAACACCTTACTGATATTCGGAAGGAGACTTATCGACCGGAGATTCGCCGGATTGGATATATCCTTTCCCTTTTTGGGGATAGGTTGAACCACTGCCGTTTTCCAATGCGCTGGATAATGTGCATTATTCATTGCATTATTAAACAGGGTGGTGTAAATGTCCACCGCTTCTAGAGGAAGATGTAGCAGCACGATGTTCGGAATACCATCGGTCCCCACTGATTTCTTACCCCTGATTGTGTCGAAGATCTCATGGAGCTCTTCCTTCGAAATGAACGGAGGTAGGTCACCCTCTCTGGTAATGACATTATTTGCCATATTTTCGTCGCTGAACCGGGTGAAACCAGAGCCCTCGGATCGCCAGTTCTCTATTTCATTTCGAATGTAGAAGTCGTGCACCAAGACGCGATTGTCCAGGTCATAATTAGGGCCAATGGTATCAGTGGCCTTGTATATTTCCTGGAAAGTCGCCCCTATGGCCACAACCTTCTCCTGTGGATCCTCGATCACAAAGAAGTCGTCATCATCAGCGGCCTCATTTGGATCAATACCTGCTATTGTCAGTAAACGTTCGTTGTCTGTTGTCCGGGCTATTTTAAGACACTGAAGCTCGTTTTGATTTTTTCTCCGAAATAGTTTATTTATTTGCGGGAACATATTCGGGTTGCTGGTGTTTACAGCCCGAACCCTGTTGTTCCAATACAAACTTACAGAAATTCTGTAATTCTCTTTTATTAACGTTTGAATATTTTTAATCGACGCCTTCAGTGTCCTAATCTCCGGGTCTTGTCTGTCAGTAAATTGTCTGTACAAGTTGTTGAGTCTTGTCAGAAGTCTACTTTTCTGTCGGTGCAGTGCGTCAATAGTAGGATTGCGGAACAGGTCTTCGTTAGGAGTACGTCGACACCGCGGTATTGTAGCGTCCATAGTTTGTTTAATTATCTCGTCCATTTGTTTTAGGTAATTGTCGATCTCCTCGTTTGACAAATTCCTATTGGACGGTGGGTGGAGCGTATTCGAGGAGAGTGCTCTTGTCAATGTTGCGGAGAAGCGTGTCCATCGAGTCTTACTGTAGTTGTAAGAATATCTTTGGACAAACTCCTCCAATTCCGCAATTTCGTTGGGAACTGTAATTTCGGTGCTAAAACCGCAATGGTCACTGTCATACACGAACGTGCGCAGACAGTTTAGCGTTTGTAAATTCGTACCTGTCTGTCGTATACGTTCGTCGTACAGCAGTAGATCCAAATAAGACCCGCCTCTGGGAAACGACGGGTTATCCGTCGCTTTAAGACCGAGTCTGTACATGACATCGTGCTGACCCCACCAATCGAGTAGTAGGTTCCCTCTAGTATTTGGCAAATTATTTCCCCAATCTCTGTGTTTAGCGTTGAAATCTCCGCCGATTATGAATAATTCTCCCCCGATTCCAGTCTCAGAAGTCGAAAAAGGGTATCGAGCTCTGTAATGAATAAAGTGGAATGTGAAGCCTCAGGTGCATAAACAGAGGCCAAGTACAGCCGCTTTCCACTGCGGAGCGGGATGTAAATGACGACTGCCTCCAACACCCGGAACCTACGCAACACTCCCTTGTACACTCTGTGAAATTTTATACCTTGCTTAATGAAGATCGCGACACCGCCTCCACATTTGGATCTGGGCCGGTTTCTTCTTCTAACAATATAATTATTGTACTCCAGTTTGTTCTTATCGGTTAGCTTGGTTTCGCTAGCGAAAAGCACATCAGGAGTTTGGTCTTGCAGCAATTTAAACATCGCGGCTCTTCGTTCGATCCTAATCAGTGAATTTACATTCACCGCAAGGACCTTCAAAGTTTGCTCCACCATGTGCGTACCCATTACGACATGTGTTGCGTTAGGCCCGGCAGCAGCGCGTAGATCTGGTCCACCCGCTTGGCCTGTTCTTGCACCTGCTTTTGCAGCTGAGCCATCTGTCCTTGGATTGCGAGCAAGATGGCCAGCATGTTAGGTGCAGCTTCCGTTGTTCTCGGCATTGGCGCCGGAGAAGCAACAGTCGCTTGCTGTACCGTAGCCCCCCTACCTGCCGCCATTTGGGCGTAGGAAATTTGGGGCGTGACGGCTGGTGTTTGAAACCTAACAGGTGAACGTTTGACCTCCACCTTCTGCTGCCGAGCCAGTTTGGCTTTTTTAATGTCGACGAACTTAGGACAACCCCGATAGTTTGCGGTGTGTCCCACGTTCCCACATAACACGCACGAGAGCTGAGTCCTATCGGATGCTCCGTCCCTACCCAGAGAACACTCCTCGGAACTGTGATTCTTTGCGCAATTCACGCATCGAGGCTGCATTTGGCAGTTCGACGCGGCGTGCCCGAACCTCTGGCAGCGAACGCATTGTATAACGCCTTCGCTCCTTTTTAATTTTTCCCAGTGAACCACCTGGTAGTCTAGGACATTTATACTCCTTAGACTATCCAGACGGCTTTCGGGACTGAGCTGCACCAGGAAGAACGGCAGACTCCGTTTCTCCCGCCTGGCTCTAGCTGTAGTAAATGGCTTTACCTCCACGAACTTGAGTCCTTCGCACCCCTTCACTTTGAGCAGTGCCAGGATCTCCTCAGGATCAGAAGACGGTTCCAACCCCTTCAGCAGCATCGATTGCCGCTTTTCACACTTCGGTGTGAATGAGTAGTGCTCCGTCGTCGTTTCCTTCAGTAGCTCTTTCACTTTCGCGTAGCCTTCCACTGTATTACAGTGGATGGCATGGCGATCGTTCCCCAATCTCTTAATATTAAAATTATTACCAATGACCAACTTACACAGGTCCTTGGTAGCATTTACCTCCAATTTATAAGTGTTGATGGGAGGCACCTTCTCCTTCTTCTTCTGCTGCTGCTGTTGTTGTTGTTGTTGTTGTTGCTGCTGCTGCTGTTGTTGTTGTTGCTGCGGCTGCTGCTGTTTTTGCAGTTGCCGTTTTTGTGGCTGCTGCTGTTTTAGCCGATGCCGTTGTAGTGGCTGCACTTGTTGTTGCTGGTGTTTCTTAACATTTTGTTGTTGTAACACTTGTGCTACTTTATTTACTTGGTGTTGTTGTTGTTTCTGTTTTTGAGCAAGCTGCTGTTGTTCGGATTGCTCTTGCTCTTCTCTCTTCCTTCTTACCATTTGTTTTTCTTTTATGGCCAGCACTCTTTGCTGTAGCATTTTGATGCTGCTACTTATGGCCTCCATTTCTTCTTCTTCATCTTCAGATTCGCTTGTTGCCAATGAAGCGAAGTTGTTCTTTTCCCCCACTCCGCCAAGCAGCTTTACAGTGGCCGTTGGTTGGGTGGGACGTTTCATTAAGTTAGAAGTTGGACTAAGCTTCCTCCTTCTCTTTGTTTTTGGGGTTTGGCTCGAACTGCTCGAAGCCTCACCTGATATTTTAGCAGATCCCGCTATTAGCATAGCGGACCGCTCTTCACAATCCATCACGTGATGGACAACGCTTTACCACCACTTTAACTTTATTGTTTCTGAATTTATTTTAAATATGTAAGAATGAAAAAAAAAAAAAACGTGTAGAGTACACACTGGGATTCGAACCCACGACCGCCAACTGTCGGCCGAGCACACTGGCACTTTGCTAATTGGAGCCTATATGAACTTCCTCGAATGTCTCTTTGTCACTGATTTTACTAATCACTATTCACTCGCAAGCCGAAACACGTGTGTTCTCCACGGAGATATGTGAACGACTGATATATAGATGGAATCTTAGGTGTTCAATGGACAGTGACAATGGTCGAATAGCATGTCAAGATTCACTTTATATAAAATAGGGCGCCAATTGAAATGGAACAAGTTGGTATTTTAGTTAAACGTTGTAAATAACTGTGACGTAAAATACCTAATTGAAGAAAAGAGCATCTGATCATATGCTAGCATTGTGGATACTCCATTTTCGCATGAGTAAGTGCTTATAATGTGTTAATTCTAGATAAGACTGGTCTGTTGATCGGAAAAAAATTAATTGACGCATTAAATTCTCACATTAGGATTGAAATTAGCAAACAAGAAATCATTTATTAAAAACTTATTGGAGTCGGAACGAAGTCCTGAGGGATACGAGCATTTATTTTGTTTACTTGAGGCTAAGAATGCTCTGGCAACATCCAGACCGGGCCTCACCGACCGTTGAATCTGAGATTGCACCTTAGTCAGTTGCCGTTCCATGGGCATACCTGAAGTCTTGCTTTTATATGGTTACGGGAATATGCGTTACTTTTTTCCATATTTAAGAACATCATCTTCTATGCGCGATGGTTTATAGAAATAGTATCTCGCAAGAGTAATTACTTGCCAGACATTCCAGCTGATAGAAATTCCCACCTTAACACCGTCTTCCCGATCCATAAGAAAGGAAATCCTCTTAACTGTACCAATTATAGAGGCATCAATCTCTTTCGTATTGCGTAAATCTTATTTAACGTATAGTGCGAACGCCATTATCAACGACCTGATTGACTCAGTCGTTCATAGACCTTCCCGGTGTTTAAACGTGTTTCGATTTGCGATTGCTTAGTGAATTCTATAAGTAAGACATTTGAGGAGTGTTAGATAGGCTCCAATTAGCACAGTGGCAGTGTGTTCGATCGACATATATTAGGTCGTGGGTTCGACTCCGAGTGGAGTATAAATTTTTATTTTTTTTTTTCTTTGTTTTTTATTTTTACGTTAAAAATAATAAAAAGTGAGAGAACAACATCACGCGATGTCTTCGGAAGAGCGTCCCGCTATTCTAATAGCGGGACCAGCTGAAAAGTCTGGTGATATTTCCAGTGGGTCAAGCCAACCAGCAGCAGTGGTTGAGCCAAAGATGAAGAGGAGGAGGAAGATGAAGCCTGCTCCGAACCCATTGAAGCGCACTTCCCTCTCAGCATCAAGAGAAAAGCTGCCTGACGAAGCGAGGGAAGAGGCGCGCGCCATAACAACTAGGGCAGTAGCACGGCAGCAAAAAATGCAAAAGGCACTCAATTATCATCTCCCATATGTGCCTGATGGTAGAAAAGGCCAAGATAATGAAGCTGGCAACATGTTCGCATCTCTGGCGGCTTCTGAGTCAGATGATGAAGAAGAGGAGGTGGAAAAAATTCACTCCCATATTAAACAGCTCCAGCAAAGAGTGCTAGCTATTAAAGCTAAGCAAATAGCAAGGAGGGAGAAGGAGCGGCTGGGAGAACTTCAGGACTCTCGGCAGCCACAACAACAAAAACAACAAAAATCAAACCAGCAGCCTAAATTTACACAGGCTCAAAAAAGATGTCAGCAGGCACCACAACAACAACAACGACAACAACAGCAGCAGCAGAACAGCCAGCAACAACAACAACAACAAAAGCAACCACAACAACATCAACAACAACAACAACAGCAGCAGCAGCAGCAACAAAAACAACAACAACAAAAAAATACTTCAAAAGTAAGAGTTCCACCTATAAATACTTATAAGATGGAACTCAAGGAGACGATAGAACTATGTAAGTCGGCCATAGGCAACAACTTTTTTATAAAAAGATTATCATTAGATAGGCATGCGATCCACTGTAACACAGTGGAGCGCTATCATAAAGTTAGAAATTTGTTGAAGGATTCGACGACTGAGTTCTTCTCCTACACCCCGAAGGGGGAGAAGCTGCAAACTATGCTGCTGAGGGGGTTAGAACCGTCGACTGATCCGGAGGAGCTCCTTGCACTGCTTAAAGAAAAGGAATGCGAAGAGCTCAAATTCGTGGGGGTTAAGCCATTCGTCACGGCTAGAGCCAAAAGGGAGAAGCGTAAACTACCGTTTTTCCTGGTCCAGCTAAGTCCCAACAGCAAACTGGATGGTCTAAGGAGCATAAAAGTCCTAGACTACCAGGTTGTACACTGGGAAAAATTAAAGAGGAGCGAAAACATTTTACAATGTGTTCGCTGCCAAAGGTTCGGGCACGCCGCGTCGAACTGCGAAATGCAGCCTCGATGCGTGAAGTGCGGAAAGAACCACAAGTCAGAGGAATGCGCTCTAGGCAAGGACGGAGCGACAGAAACAAGCCAACTCTCTTGTGCCTTATGTAGGAACACGGGACACACCGCAAATTATCGGGGTTGTCCCAAATTCCAATACATCAAAAGAGTAAATCTGGCTCGGCAGCAGAAAGTGGAAGTTAAACGTCCACTCGTGCAGGCACAAACACCAGCCGTTACTCCCCAAGTTACCTATGCCCAAATGGCAGCAGGTAGGGGAACTACGGTACAACAAGCAAAGGTGGCTTCTCAGGCCCCAGCGCCTAGAGCACCGGACCCTGTACCTGACATGCTGGCTATCTTGCTCTCTATTCAGGGGCAGATGGCTCAGCTTCAGCGTCAAATACAGGAACAGACTACGCGGGTAGATCAAATATACGCGCTGCTGCCGGGCCTAACGCACCTCCAGTCGTAATGGGTACGTACATGGCGGAGCAAACCCTGAAGGTCCTTGCAGTGAATGTTAATTCACTGATTAGGTTCGAACGAAGAGCCACACTGTTTAAGTTGCTTAAAGACCAAGCCCCTGATGTGCTTTTGGTTAGCGAAACTAAGCTTACCAAAAGACACAAAATGAGGCACAGAAGATATGAAATATTACGAAGAAACCGACCCAATTCCATTCAAGGAGGAGGTGTTGCGATCTTTGTAAGAAAGGGACTGCATTTCAAAAGAGTATACAGTCGTGTGGTACGTCGGTTTCAGGTGCTGGAAGCATGCGTCATGTACATTCCTCTCCGTAGTGGAAAGCGGTTGTACATGGTGTCTGTCTATGCACCTAAGGCTACTCAATCCACCTTATTCATCTCAGAGCTCGAGACACTTTTTCGGTTCCTGAGGCTGGAATTGGAAGACAATTATTTTATTATCGGCGGAGATTTCAACGCCAAACACAGTGATTGGGGAAACAATATACCAAATACTAGAGGGAACCTACTATTCAATTGGTGGGGTCAGCACAGTGTGATGTATCGACTCGGCCTCAAAGCGACGGATAGTCCGTCGTTTCCCAGACACGGGTCCTATTTGGATCTCCTGCTGTTCGATTCACGAATACAACTGACGTGCACTAACCAACAAACTACAAACTGTCTACGCACTTTCGTGTATGACAGTGACCATTGCGGTCTCAGCACCGAAATAACTGTTCCCAACGAAATTGCGGAATTGGATGAGTTTGTTCAAAGGCATTCCTACAATTATAGTAGGGTGCGTTGGACACACTTTTCAAGAATACTGACCAGAGCACTCTCCTCGAATTCGCTCTACCCACCGTCCAACAGAAATCTGTCAAACGAGGAGATTGACAGGTATCTTAGACTAATGGACGATACAATCAAACGAACAATGGACAAAACGATACCACGGTATCAACACACTGACGACGAAGACTTATTCCGCAACGCAACCATTGACGCACTGCACCGACATAAAAGTAGACTGCTGTCAAGACTAAAAACCTTGTACAGACAGTTTACTGACAGACATAACCCGGAGATCATGACATTGAAGTCGTCGATTAAAAACCTCCAAACATTAATAAAGGAAAATTACAGAAAGTCTGTAAGTTTGTATTGGAACAACAAAATTCGGGCTGTAAACACCAGCAACCCGAATATGTTCCCGCAAATAAATAAAATATTTCGGAGAAATAATCAGAACGACCTTCCATGTCTTAGAATCGCCCGAACGACGAACAACGAACAAATACTTGTAGCAGCAGGCATCGATCCAAATGAGGCCGTTGATGATGACAATTTCTTTGTGGTCGAGGATCCGCAGGAGAAGGTAGAGGCTATAGGAGCGACTTTCCAGGAAGTGTACAAGGCGAATTATATCATTGGCCCGAACCACGACCTGGAGAGTCGAGTCCTTGTGCACAATTCCTGCCTTCGAAATGAAATTGCGAATTGGCGATTCGAGAACTCGGGTTTCACCCAGTTCAGTGACGAGAATATGGCAAATAATGTCATCACCAACGAAAGGGTATTACCACCTTTCATTTCGAAGGAAGAGCTCCAAACGATCTTCGAATCGCTTAGAAGTAAGAAATCAGTGGGAACCGATGAAATACCGAACATTGTGCTTCGACATCTCCCACTAGAAGCGGTGGACATTTATACCATCTTGTTTAATAATGCAATGAATAATGCACATTATCCAGCGCATTGGAAAACTGCGGTGGTACATCCCATTCCCAAAAGGAATAAAGATACTTCCAATCCGGCGAATCTCCGCTCGATTAGTCTTCTTCCAAACATCAGTAAGGTTTTCGAGAAAGTGATCAATAGAGTCCTGACTAAGTGGGTTGAGGACAAACATATAGTTCCGGATAATCAGTTCGGGTTCAAGGCGGGGCATGATGTCATTCATGCTGCGTCTAAACTGGTTTCTGATATCCAGTGGAACAAAGGCAAGAAACAGTGCACTGGTGCCTGCCTGATTGACTTGGAGAAGGCCTTCGATACCGTATGGTTAGAGGGACTCTTCTTCAAGCTGGACAGGTTGGGCATTAGTAAACCACTGCTGTATATTCTCTTTGATATGCTCTCCAGTAGACAGTTCATCGTGAAGAATGGCGATGTGACTTCTGCTGGAACATTTAACATTAAAAACGGTCTGCAACAAGGTGCAGTAAATTCGCCGATCCTGTTCAACATTTACACAAGTGATCTGATAGGTTCACTTCACCATGCCATAGCGTACGCAGACGACTTAATTGCGTACAGATCAGGTCCAAAGATTGAGGTCATTAATACACTTTTGCAACGTGACTTCGACAAAATTAAGCGATATTGCGATGACTGGAAGTTGAAAATCAACTTTCAGAAGTCGGAAACCATTCTGTTTAGGACGCCTTTGTCTGGGGCCTCTAGGGATACCAGAAAGAATTGGCGAAAGTTCTCTATCGTCGGACAACATGGACAGCCACTTGCTTGTCGAAATGTAGTCAGATACCTTGGGATCTGGCTAGATCAATATCTGTATTTTAACAAAGATATAGATGTTGCTCTGGCCAGAGCCAGAGGTGCTTTTGCCCTTACAAGGAGACTGTTTTATAACAGCCAACTCGATGCGAGGGTGAAGGTGATCTGCTACATGGCCCTTATCAGGCCCATGCTTGTATTTGGATGTCCCGTGTGGTTCAACGTGAGAGCAAGTTTATTGGAAAAGATTCGGGTGTTTGAGAGGGCTTGCCTTAGGGCTTGTCTTCGCTTATACAGAACACCAGAGTCTGAGTACATAAAATTCTATCGTAATGAGGTCTTGTACAATAGGGCGAACCTAATAAGAGTGGACAATTTTGTTATTAAGTTGACTCGAAGGCACATTGCAAGAGCAATGACATCGTCGAACAACCTGATCTCTGGGGCTTACTACCCTAATTATATGTATCATGAGAGAGTTCGCTTTGACGGCTATGTTCCTCCAGAAGCGTTCCTCTACCTTGATAGCAAAGGTCTGATCCAGGACAGATTGGCGGTGCCGCTAATCTTCCACGTTGCTCGAACAGCTGCGGACAGGCGACTCAACTACGACAGAGACGTCGCACACGGCAGTGCGGAGCGTCTCCGGTTTAGTAGGGCGGTAGGGAGTCGCGACATGAGGGATGTTGCTCAGCAGCACCAGCAATTTTGGTGGCTTGTTGAAGGAGAGGATGCGTCGTCGTCGTATTCCGCCTGCAATAGGTAGCTTCATGTTTTTGTTCTTTTAGCCATGGCCGGCTTACATAGTTTTAGGTAGGATTAAGTTAGATTTAAGTAAAACAAAAAAAAATATAAAAACAAAAAAAAAAATAAATAAAAAATAAAAATGAAAAAAAAAAAAAAAGTATATATATGTACATATATTTATATATTAAGTATATATTTATTATGTATATATATATATTTATATGTGTATGTTATGTATTAGATTTAAGTAGGTTAAGTAGATTAAGATTTATTCTTAGGTAGTTTGTAAGTGTTACTTTTAAGTTTTATAATAAAGTAAAAAAAAAGTCAGGTTACTAAGTTTTTGTTAAAAAATGTTTTCTTAGTTTTAATATTGAATAGAGATAGTGTAAACATGTAACGTAGGATTCGTCGAAAGACATAGATTAAGTATTATGTTTAACTTAGAGTGCCCGCATGGGGCCAGTAAGTTAGAATAAGATTATCTGTAAGTTATTTAAGCTAATTTTTAAGCATTTTTTTGTCTAGCATGTAAGAATTAATGAATTAACTGAAATAAAAATGCATTTAAAATGAAAAAAAAATGAATGAAATGAAATGACCTGATTGACTCATTCAGTGCTTTTTTTATTCAGCGTATATCATATATTTATAAACTATGGCAGATCCTGAAAAAAAACAAGAATTCTAAATCGATGCGCTCCACCTCTTTATCGATTTCAAGTCCGCATATAACAACATCTATGTATAGAAACGAGCTATGCAGAGACCTGGATTTAGAATACTCGCTGCTCTGTAAATGTCGAAAATAATCGCTCAGACGTCTTTAATTTCGAAAAAGGATTTAGGTAAGATGATGCGCTGTCATGTAACTTTTTCAACATCTTACTTGAGAAAATTGTGCGAAATTTGCAAGTCAATACCGAAGGTATGTAGTGTACAACTACTGTCACTGTTGCGTTCACAGTTATTGAAACAGAAGTCCCAAAAATGGATTAAGTGGTGAATGAAGGCAAAATTAAGGATATTTGTATGGTACCTTCAAGAAGGGATACACAACAAGTCGGGCAGAACGTCACAATAGACAGCTATACCTTTGAGGTAGTCAGGGACTTTGTATACCTCGGCTCCGCTATTAAATCTGAGCGAAATCTCAGCAAAAATCAAACGAAGCATAACTGTTGCCAATCACTGTTTCTTCAGCCTAGGAAAGCAAATATGAATAAAAACGCCTTATTAAGAAATACTAAGGAGACTCTATATGAAACCCTCATCATCCCAGTCCTGCTTTATGGCCTTAGATGCCTAGACCCTCCACGTCAGAGTCTTCCACTCCAACTGGGAGGGACAACGCAATAGAGAACGACTTCAACTTGGATGGCGCGCGCAAGTGGAAGGAGTCCTCAACCTACTTGGAGTTCACAAACTGAAGGCAGTTAGCCAGAGGCCGTGCTAACTGCAGAGGCCTATTGGTCGAGGCCCAGGTTCAAGCCAGATTGTAGCGCAATCTAACTAAGTAACATAAGTAAGTGTATTTTGTTTTGCTTTTTTGTCTACCAAACCAATTTTTGCTAATTCTGCCTTAACACTTATAATTTCATCTTCATATGAAAGAAGATATACAGATTTTGAAAAAAAAAAGTGTTCTGTCTTTGTTCTTTTCTCAATCTGCATGACCAATGAATATTTCTTTGTGGTGGACTTACTTGTACCTCTGCATTTATAGGAGTATGTACCTAACATGTAGTTGATGATCGGTTTCAGACCTATGTCCTATGTCCTAGGTTTAGTAGTTGGTTCAGGGTACCCCTTCTTCGGACTAGACAATCGAAACCATAATTCCATTGACACGGAGGAAGCTAATTTTCGATAAAATTTTAGAGAGTTTCGATCATAGCGCTCAGCTATGCGGTTGGCTAAGGTATCGGCTCCTATAATGTTTTTTGATTTTAGATTTGGACATTACCATTATTCCAACTTCGATCTCGTCTAGTAATCGACTGAGTTCGTGATCTTCGCTTAATAGAAACAACTAAGATGGTTATTTTTTCCTTGCCAATAAGGTAATCGCCAGTGGAATAACTTTTAATCGGATGATAAATTTCGCAGTCTTTGTTTGGGATGGATGATAAAAGGTTTAAACGGCACAGGAACAACTGCATCGTCTTTCTTAAGACTGTATAATTTCAAAACGACTAACAACTGAAAAAAATGCTACAATATCTTAAAAGTAGTAAATATTTTTAGTCATTTGTTAAAAATATTAGAGATTCTGCAGCATCCTACTTGAGATAACGCTCATTTACAATGACATATCGGCTGTTAGCTCTTTGGACAAGGCCAACCTGCTTACTGCACACTTTGCGGCTAGCTCAACACTTCCAGATTGTGGTTTTCCCCCGCTTACCCTTGAATGTTTCAATGGGACGAATTCACTTTCGCACAGGCGTTGCAGCAAGACTACTCAAAGATCTAAACATACACAAATCCGCTGGTCCAAATGATATATCGTCTCTTCTTTTGAAGAGGTGTTTTTCCACGATGGCAAAACCAATCAATCCTACTCTCAAGTACTCTGCCAGTCCACTGGTGATATCATGGCATCTCTCACCGCAAAGTGGAACCAAAGCGTACATCGATCTGGCGAAAGCAAGTTACTTGCATTTAATATTTCAAAGGTATTTGTGTCGAAGGTTTTTGCATTTGAGATCGTCGAGCCTCTTCTTCAACGGATAAGAAATTACCTTTTGGAAGGACGTTCAATTCGAGTTATCTTGGATGGTTTTAAATCTGATATTTACAAAATACAAGCCGGTGTACCACAGAGCTCGGTTCTGCCTCCGACACTTTTTTTAATTTTCATCAATGATCTCTTGTCTGCTACTTATAACCGAATATATTACTTTGCTGGCGACAGTACTCTCTGCTTTTCATATTCGTTCCCGGACTCACGTCCCTGCTCTTCGACTGTAGAACGGGAAAGGCAACGTATTTTAAGCTCATAACAGCGTAACCAATTGGGGAACCATCGATAGAGTGGAATTGTGTGCAAACATTCTAAGGGTACTAATAACCCCTTGTGCGCGTAAGTAATATAATTTTTTGCTGAAAATGCAACTTTTTTGTGAAAAAATGGATACAAATGAATCATTGAAAGTATTGCCCATCGCTAGCTACAACTTTTTCCCATCTTTTTGGCAGAGCTCGAATACCGTTACGGTAAAAGTGTTCATCTTTTGAGGCTACCCACGAATAAAGCCAATCACGGCACTTTGTTTCACTTAGAGCAGCATCTCTGTAGACTTTTAGAGCTCTCGATGAGCTTCAGCCGCCATTGTCATCGAATGAAAGAAGAAAATCAACACTTCTCGCAAATGATGATTATTTGGTGTCAAAACGGTTTGTTTGCCATATGTCCAAGCTTGGTTTATGACGTTTTGGATATGTCAAAATCGACCAACACTTACTGTTGGAACCGCACATTTACAAACAGCGAGAACTTTCGTCTGATCTTTAGTTTACCGGATGCGAATCTGGATTGTCCTGTTTTGATCATGTTGTTTCACCGTGATTCCGATTAATCCATTCATCGATCCTTGGTATAAGACGATGTGTCTATCTTTCTTTTAGGGATATGTTCCATTGTTAAAAGTTTCCGATACTGCGTGGTCTTTCGTATTTTCTTTTTTCGTCGCTTACCCGGTTATTTAAGACTCGCTCGCTTTTGAGTCTGACTAGTTTATCAGCAAATACACTAAAGATATGATTAGTGCTTGCAACTTCAGCGAGAAGGAGTCTTTCTTCTGCTTTGGGCCTGCGATATTACTTACCAGCCTTGTAAGTGCACTTATATTATAGTTTTCAATGACTTTTCACTTAGCTATTCTAGGTGATGTTTCAAACTTAGACAACTCAGAAGATACCTCAGAAACCGGTTGAGAAACAATTTCATGCCCTCTAACTCTAATCTTTATCGTTTAGCGAATTTTTATACCTGTAATATGGTCGGCGAGTTCAAATCGTTGCTAGTTAACCAGCAGCATACAGTTGAGATTATTTCGTTGCTGTAGAGTTGAACTTCTAGTGTTTTCGCTACAACCACCACGGTAATATCGTCTGAAAAACTAATCATCACTCTTCGCTTGGAAGCTGTAGTCGTCCAATTTCGTCGTACATAGTGTTCCATAGTAGGGGGGCTGAGACCAAATCTTGTAGCACACCTAGCAGTAAGTTCGTGCGCTTAAACTCCATCGTCACAATCATAGAAGAGGATTCTATTCGAGAAATATCATATTTCGTTATAATTTAACGGAGTATTTACATGCGATAAAGATAGCTCATAATACATGTTAAATGCGATCTTCACCACCAGGGTTATAACGCTATAGTTTGAAAAAAAAATATTTCGTGGTACTTCCTTTCCAACGTCTGCCCTGTACTTCGTTTTCAACGTCTGCCCTGTACTTCCTGTCGAGTTCTAGTTATTATCGCATTAAATGCGTCTACTTTTGATCGTGAATTACGAAAACCGTATTGGTTTTCCGATAGACCTCGTATTGTTTCAATTGCTGGCAAGAGTCTATTGTAAATGATCCGTTCTAGGATTTTTCCGTCTGTGTCAAGCAAATAAATAAGGCGATAGAATGAAAGATCACCCAAATGATCACCTTTGGCTAAAGCGATAGCCGTTCATGTTTTTAAGGGTCAGGGAAAAGAGCCCTCTTGAAGACACGCGTTAAATATTTCGGCAATTAAATCCGGTCGTGCTTTAATAGTGATCGTTACGCCTTTATTTGGAATACTATCCAGTCCCGATGATTTTTTATCGAGGACCTTTTTACATCCTTTGAACAATTCTTCGCCTGTAGGCAGAGGTTACAACCAGTACGATTAATTTATTGGTGAGGAGATAGGGTCGCAATTATTTTTCACAACATTATCTGACATGTTGACGATGGCATGCGGAGGCCTTTCAGTAAATTGACACACTTTGATACTTTTTTCAGTGGGATTCTTGCTTCTAGATATGCTTTAAGTGTACATAGCATCAGCTGGTCGTCGGCATCCCGAGTCCGGGAACGCTGGTAAATTCTTTTCGCATTGTGGCATACTTATCTCCATCTCGCGATTTCCCGGGTTCAACAGTCCGAATATTGACGCTATTGTATCACACAAACACACCATATTTATCAATGCCACAAAACATAATATCATTGTAATTCACATTTAAACTTATCTATTACACTCTAAATATAACGAAACAAACATATTGAATTCGAATAGTAAATTTAAAACCAGCGCCAAAAAACCAATGTTCACCATCCTTTTAAACTACTCTTTGTTCTAAAATGTAACACAGTATGTACAAAACAGCATCACATTATACGAGGGTTGGTTGAAAAGTTTCCGACCGAGCAATGATACAAGACATTTTTTCTCAATTTTTTTCTTATTTTCCTACATAGTCTCCTTGTAACTCTACACACTTCTCCCAGCGATGCTCCCATCTCTCTAACTCGTCTAAATAGTACTTGGCGTTTTTCTCTGCAAAATAATTATTCACGAAGTTGATTGCCTCCTCATTTGACGAAAATCTCTGGCCTCCGAGCGCAGTTTTGAGATGAGGGAACAAAAAGAAGTCACTTCGGGCTAGATCTGGTGAATAAGGCAGATGGTCAAGCAGTTCAAACCGTAATTCATGGATTTTCGCCATGGCAACCGCTGAGGCATGAGACCGCGCGTTGTCTTGGTGAAACAGGATTTTCTTTTTCTGCAAATGTGGCCGTTTTTCCGCAATTTCTGCCTTCAGCTTGGCAAGTAATAATGCGTAGTATGCTCCTGTAATGGTTTTTCCTTTTTGAAGATAATCGATTAAGACAACTCCTTTACTATCCCAAAAAACAGTCGCCATCACTTTCCCAGCCGAAAATACAGTTTTTGCTTTTTTTGGAGCCGGCTCGCCATTTGCAGTCCACTATTTTGACTGAATTTTTGTTTCGGGCGTATGGTGTAACCAAGTTTCATTAACAGTAATTAATCGGTGCCAAAACTCGAATTTATTCCGCCTAAACTGCTCCAACAGAGCATTGAAAATGTTCATTCGAACACGTTTTTGGTCTAACGTAAGCAAACGCGGCACCCAACGCGCGGACAGCTTTCTCATGCCTAGATCTTGATTTAATTTGTAAAAAACACGTTCTTTGGACATTTTAATAACCTCTACTATCTCTCTCACTTTAATTCGGCGGTCGTCTAACACCATTTGGTGAGCTTTAGCAATGTTGTCGTCAGTGGTTGAAGTTTTTGGACGTCCCGAACGTTCATCATCTCCCAAGCTCTTACGGCCACTTTTAAATTCAGCTGCCCAAAATTTCATTGTGGTAAATGATAGTGCAGAGTCCCCATACACAGAGTCCAACTCATTTTTGATTTGCGTAGGCGTATTGACTTTCATAAACTAGAATTTAATAACAGCTCGATACCCAATTTTTTTCCATTTTCACAAAAAACACTCACATCGATTCACTCAAACGACTGTCAACTAAAAACAGCGCATCCAAAATAACTGAAACTTCGGTAAGTAATTGTCAGAAGATGCACAACTAGCATTCATTAGCTTTTATTGACGAGTGCCGCTATCTTTACGTTGCAGTCGGAAGACAACTCTCGTACATTTAACATGAACGAAAGATCAACGTTGTCGTTGGCACCATTTAAGCAACAAATCTTTTAATTTTTTTACATGTTTCGCCGTCTCTCGCAAGGACACTATTTTTTTTCGATTTTTTTTTCTTCAAATATTGAACTTCGCGAAAGATACTTATCCGAGGATCTACATCTACTTAGGCTCTAGGGTATTAATACTCCATTTATACCGTCTGATTGTTGTCCGGTTACTGCGGATTACTGAACCGGAACCGGCCGTAAACATTATACCACTATGATCGTTCACGCGCGAGTTATTATCTCTCAGCAGATCGTAGCTTGCAGAAATGACCTCAATGAAGAACCGGTTCTTGCTGCGCTAAACGTATTTGTAGTTCCAATTTTAACTTCGAGAAGAGCCGACCATCTGCGATTTGTTCATATATAGACTGCACCATTCTGAGGCCCATGCATAGAAATCGCCTGCGACTGTGATAAGACTCTTGCCAATATCGTCGACGAAAAATCTGTTCAAGATTATTTCGAAGCTTACGATAGCAACTCTGGTGGTATATAACAGCTATATATGTAGATACCGTCTATCTTAGCACGTACAAAGCTCCGGGTATTCCTGGATTGGATGGAAGCGTTTTTACAAACCAAAATCGCTGACCTAATTGTTGGGCCGGTAGGCCAGCTATCTCCACTTAAGTTTCAGTAATCGCTATGTTTATTTTGAATTCACTAACAGTTTGTTCTAGTAAGTCTTGAGCTGCTTTGTAATGACTTAGTTTTAGCTGTAGGATATTCATATTTTTTGGATATTGTTTTGCGCGCGAATAAATAAGGTAATTTTCTGCAACCGTTTATATATTCCGATTTGATGGTGTTGGCCTTGGAAAGCAACCAATTTGGTCTGGGTTTGCAGTCTCTTAATTTCTGGCTGTTTTCCCCGAATCTAATGCACAAACCCATTCGGTCCTTCCGGCTCCGAACTCAAAACATCTAAAGCAATGCTTGATCACAGTTTTTCTCGTATTCGACAATAAAGCCGACCGATCCGCACTTTCCTGATTTTTAGCAACTGGCTTGCGATTTCCGCGGAAAAGCTTATGGTGGCCATTTGCGTTCCTTAAGCTTTTCTCATATTTTTAATCATCGCGGTTTTGGACGTTCACTTGGTCCTTTAAGGCCACGCAGATTTCCTCCTTGGACGTCACTTCGTCGATATCTTCGGATTCTAGCAAAACCCTTGCATAATGGAGCTAACGTTACCGTTTTTTCCAAGCGCTTCCCTCTAGAAATCAATAAGACCGTCGATTTTCGCTCCAAGTTGCAGCATTTTTGTCGTATCGTAGTTGTCGCAGCGGCGAGGTTATAGATGACGTCGGATCGGAATCCGCATCCCTGAATTTAGACTATTTTTGTGTAGCATTACTGACTACATCTTCCAAGCTTACGAATGATGGAGCAGATGCATTAGCACAGGTATTGTTTGAGATATTATCATTGCTATTCTCGAAGAGCTTATATTTTGACTTCTGAGATGCTTCAGATGCTTGACTGTTAGTTTATGTTCAAAATGATACGATTTCGCCCACCACTCCACCTTAGGCTCTGTATTTTGCTCTTTAGGTTTATTTCTTTCGACCTGAACTCAATAAAAGATAGAGATACCTATAACTCGAAAACGCCTCAACTTTACAATCCTATTTTCCATGACACTTAGTCATCAGATAATTTCATTAGATTTCATGGTCATACGAAGCTGATGCTGATTACCTTTCTGGCTCGCCATACCACAGTTTCAGATAAATGAGACAACAAAAGGGTAAAGTTGACAATTAACATAGGTACATCGGCGTGCAACATCCATCCCAACCTAATCCCATCACTTGATTACGGTTAAAAAGCTCCTCGATGTGTTGAAATTTCGATTCGGCCTCGACTCGGTGGATTCGGTTTTGTTTCGAACCCCCGTACAACCATCGACCTGTCGTCATTTCCAAACCAATCCACTTAACAGGACGATTTTATGTACGAGTATTTAACTTGATGACTTTGCAAAGGACTTCGGTTTGCTTCAGTAGCCTATTGTTGAGGTAGCGCTTGACATCTTTTGAAGGACTTTTAATTTGATTATGCCCGTGTTGTGATTAAGTTGTGGGTTTGTCTTTCTCTTCGAACAGGCTTAATTGTTTTTCAAATGAATTGATGAGTTAAAGAATGATTAAGTGTTCTTGATGTGATTGTGAGTTGAGTTCAAATTAACTTGAAGGATGTCGCAGATAAGAATAAGTAAAATCGAAAGCTAGTGAAAGCCTTAGGTCCTTCCACCGTATGGTGACAGCATATTGCCGGCAAGGTTCAGTGGTGTGGTCGTTATCCATTGGCATACTTCACCAAACTATGCAGTTGAGAATGGCAAAGACGATACTCAAGAAAAGACAACTTCGAAAGGTTTATCAGCTTTCGCAACGTCAACCGTATGGTCATTGTTTTAAATGCCACGAGAGCGGCTGAGTATCAATCGATCAACAACGTACATGAAACCAAATCAATCATGCCATTGGTTGCTGGGGCTTTGGAAATCGTGTTCAAGAAGTCCGTATCAACCGTGGAGCTGACATTGAAATAGACAGTGTCGATTATCAAATGGTAGATACTCTACGTCTTCTTACTGCATCTGCTAACAAGAAGCAATCCAACTAGCTAAGGATATAGTAACGACAGGCGGAAATGTTTTGCAGGCACTTTATCATACACGCAAAAACATTGAACAAATTTGCTCATGACAGCATCGGCGACCACTGAAACCCTGGAAATCTTTTTTAATATCTGGGACATATGGTATGTACGTTATTGTTTGTTGAAGGCGAAACATCTTAAGCACATGGCTTACAATAGACATCCGAATTGATGAATGTATTGAACTCAAAACACGGCTTGCAGTGATCTCAGCAGTAGAGCGCTATGAACTAAAAGTGCATTATTGACGTAGAAAAAAGGAATGTAGCGTTGTGAAGTCCAACACAAGACCAATGCAACAGCCACCAAAGCTGAAGAAGCTACAAATAGTGCTTAACCACTTGGGCAGCTGCGATTCGGACCGAGGCTCAAGTAAGCCTCCCGCAGCAACAAATATGCGTAATCAGCACCACTGCCACAGTAACGCTGAACTAACCTCAAGGATAAGGGCTCTAAAGAAAATCAAGGCAGTTGGAATTGCCATATCCGAGAAGGATAGCTAGATTGTGGAAAATTACTGGAAAAGTAGTCAGATTACAGGCTTTTCTATGCAGACTTTAAATTTTTCTCTCACTAAAGAACAAAGGAGTTTTCAATCCTGGTCAAGCAATTAGGGTTGAGACTCTAACCTCTACCCATCAATTCTTACTTTCATCTCCGTGCGATGAAGCCTGGAAGCCTAGTACCTCTGAGTACCCAAACCCCTGTGGCATGTCATTGGCGGTTGCAGACAAGAGAAATTCGGACATTAAGGGCTTTGATCAATTTGAGCTGCTTGACGCACATACTCCTTTAGAGTTACCTCGACGTACATATATTTGGCCAAGGTCTACAAGGGATAAGGACGACAGCATAAAAGACGAATTCTATGTAACATAGTTCTGGGTCAAGCATTTGGTCGGTGCCCCAGTTATAACATAAAAATTGTGCGAGAAGATCCTGACTGGGTAAGAAAACCATGTCTGACAATGAATTTAGCTTTTCAGAATTTGTGTGTTGCCTCATAGTAAGCAGTACGCATTATATATCAACACCCATTAAGGCTTGGCTATCACCTGATTAATTACCTAAATGTACATCAGAGTGATAGTCTTGAGGCCAGACATTCCTTCAGGATTCTGGATGTCTGAAACTTCCGAGGAGCCAACGTCGACTCGGATCGTAACCGTATTACAAAGAAGGTAATACGAATATCACAGGCACAACGGAGTTCTCTACAACCAAAGTTCGAGGTCTAAAAGCTGCAATCGCAAGAAATCGCTAAAATCTTTAACGATCATGTCGCATTCAAACTGTTTCAAAATCCTTGCCACTGTTAATGAACCATCAGGAAAGCTGCTTCTGATGTGATTGGCTTGAAAGCGCAAGCAACTTCTGCCTGGATGACGAACGTAGGCAGCTACATTTACATAGAAAGGTGCACTGATCAAAGGACGAGAGCTGCTCGTGAGCTCTACGCGTAAAAAAGAAGGGATGGCAACAGGCTCATCGAAAAAGAAGCAGCACGGGAGGCACGTTATCGAGCAAATGGAGAAATGTTACTGCAAGAATAACGTTGGAAATCTTTTTGCCGTATTATGTGAGCACCTGAAGCATTTCATGAACAATTTGGATGGTCCATACCAGTGCGGTCTCAGGCCAAAAAAACCCACCATCGATCAAATACCCACTCTACGGCAGGTCTTGGAAAGACTCGGGAATTTTAGATCGACATTCAGCATTTCACTCACCGTTGTCGACTTCAAAACGGCATATAATAGCATACATAGGGACAAGTATCTAAGTGAAGTGGACTTCAACCAGCATCTAGTGCGCACTGGAGGCAGCTAGCAAGAGATCGTGCTGTCTGCAAGGGATTATTGGTTGAAGCCCAGGTTCACCAGAGATTGTTTGGCAATATGCTAATATGATTTGGTTGTCAGCTCATCAGTACATTAAAGGGTAAGTGTTTTAGGTATCATAAGATAGCCTTTGTCAGACTCTTTTGGCCTGATTACCATAGACGACTCTTCTCTGGGTAACTTTTGCTAACACTGAAAACTCAAGCACGAGATTAGTGGAATATCATTTTCAACAGAAATCTGGCAAAGGGGCAAGAGAAGCCCAGCGACCATGATTCCTGGGGGCCGTCAAAGGTGAATCGAATTTTCCTGAACCAGTGTTATCATACTTGAAAATCGTTAAACAAATTTGCATTTGGTATTGTCTGTGTCACTCTCCATAGAACATTCTTAGTATGTCCCCACTTCAAGGTTGAAACAACACCTAAGCTAAGCTATCACAAGAAAGGACGACAAAATATTGTATTTAGTTGCAAACAAATTATAAACATTATTTCGAATTAGTTTGTCGCTATTTGTTGCATGTCACACAGCCTTCTTTCATCGTTTTGTGCCCACAGATTTTTTTATTGCGAAATTGTAATTTTTCTCCACTCTCCGGAGAAACATTTCCCATCTATCATTTGAATATGAAACGCTCTTCGGATAGGAATACGAAAAGTAGAAAGTAGCAAGCGGAAGGCTTCCCCCCCATTCTGTTCAGTACGGTGTTCAGTGTTCGGTGTTCGGTGTTTGGAATGATTGCCTCCTTTAAGTGAGTGTCTCAGAGCTCGCATTTTTTTTTCCACTTCATTTCGTTTTTTTCTTTTTGTTTCCTTTTTTTCTAAATTAAACTTCTTGATGAATATTAATAATACTCTGTCAGATACAAATCTGTACAGGAGAGCGCCCATTTTGCATTGAAATCCACAGGGGCAGATATAAAACGGAAGGATGTCCCTTACCAGCGCTTTGGGAAAATTCTAGGTAAAAGGTTTTTTGTATAATTTTTTTTTTATTTTCATTATTTCATTTTCTTTTGCGTATGGCTTGGGGGTGTGACGTAATCCGTCTCTTTTTTTTGATCCTTTGTTTCTTGGAGGGCAAAGATAACAGTGGCACTTTGATTATGTATAACAAAGGAAAAGACAATTCGAAAGTGTTGGACTTCGGCCACAAGAAAAAGTGGATTACGGCCATAAGGCGACTTTTAACGCAGAATTTCAATTACTTTGGAACAGTCAAGGGTCGTTAACACTTTGAAAACCACGGTGATGTTTTTAGATTGCTTGAGTGACCCCAATTCGACTTGTTCTACGAGTATAATTTGAGTAAAAAAGTCTAGACATTGTTGATTTGTCTGTAATAATCTGTGGGAAAATCACAACTTTTGACTGTTGTATTTATCTCGTTTTATATATGCATTTATATAGGTACTTAGTTAATTAATTAATACAAATAATTGATGGTATAGAGGTCCGGTATGAACCAAGGTCTAGTATATCCTTTCAGAAAGTTATACGATTAGTCATCCATTGTACTGAAGACAGTGATTTTGGAGTTGCCACAAGCTTCGAATTCACTTGCACATAATGTTTGTCAGAGGATTGGAGGGAAGCTAAGCAATGCTATTGACATTCTCTCCGATCTATTATCACGTTTTGGTGACTTTCTGGTTCTCTTCCATCCGACAATTTTGAAAGCGCTTGTTCCACAATTGGGCTCATCTCGGCAGGCGCTAATAAAGTTAGTTAACAATAATGCGTGCAATGGTGCCATCGACCAATTGTTAGAAGGGTTGGAGAACCCATAGAATCAAGGAGCTGTTCGCACATATATTCAGTGTTTGGCTTCCATTTATCGTCAAGCTGGACATCGTCTCTGCACTCATATTGAACAATGTTTGTCAATGATGACGAACTGAGGGAGTTCTGTCTGCAGGCGTCTGAGGAGTTTGTTCATCGCTTTCCAGATGATGTCCACCTCTATATTCCCATAATAGTGAAATTATTCATAAAATATGTTACGTATGATCGCAACTATAAATACAAAGACGATGAAAGTGAGTACGGAGTGGTGATAGACACAGAAAACGAGGAATATATCGACAACGAGGAATACAGTGATGACGACCATATGAGCTGGAAAGTCGTGCTGCCACGTGTTTGAAAGCTCTAATTTTCACTCATCATGGACTGATTGAAGACTTCTATCGAGTGTTTCCGCCGGTTTTGATTTTGCGATCCAAACAACTAGAGGAGAACGTGAAACCTGACATTTTCATTGCTCTGTTAAAGAACACAAGACCAGCCGAAGGCATTTCACATGACCTAGAGTCAGTAGAGCAAGTTCCCCGTCTAATTAGTCTCTTTCCAGATCAAACGCCGGTAATTGTGAACGCAATTCAGCCTCTGATGTGAGAAAAATCGATGAAAACCAGTGTTTGATCCGTTTAACATGATTGCTTGATAGTTCTGCAGAATTGATTTGACCTAGGAAATCTACCGACATTGATCAAAAAGTGAAGGAGCGAGGCTTTGCGTGTACGAGCCAAATCATCTTATAAGAGATGTCCTATCAATTGAGTTGCCTACTTGTTTGCCGATTTTTATGGAACGTCTAAAGAACGCTGTTACCCATTTAAGTTCAGTCAAAACACTGACAATGTTTGCTGGCTCACCGTTGCGCATCGATTTCTCTCCAATTTTGAATGACGTCCTGCCTGCTTTAGGATATTTATTGTGAAAGAATCAACGTGCACTGAATCTGAACTCCTTGATACTATTGAACACCCTTGTCGAGAACTATTTTCATTCATTCGGTATACAGTTCTTGCCATATCGCCATCAGTGAAATTTAACCAAACGATGGCGATCTTTATATGTTTCAATTAAAGTTAGTTATACTTACAACCAACGCTTTGCGACAGCCCCATGCTTTGCTAGGCATTCACAGTCAACGCTTGTCAGCTGTGTTGGTTGTAGTGCGATCACAACTACTTCAAGGCACAGCCCTGACATGCACTTTGGATTCATTCCAGGATTTGTTAAAAGCCAAATTATCCAGCTTGTGTAGAAACTTTTGACGCCCATAGTACAAGGAGCAAACACTGAACAACTGCATAAACAATATAACTACTCGCTGGTCAAATACATTGCAATGTCCAAAGGAGGCTGTCCGATTGGCCTCCCGACTATTCGCCGATCTGCAAAAACGTTCTGGAGACACTCACCTTCTCTTCTGCTAGTTGACCAAAGGAGGAATTGGTTGTCATTTTGAACTAAATTCCATCGGTTCTCTTCCGAAGGTCATTATCGAATGCTTTGGAGCGAGCCATGCCTTAGGCGCTGTTGCTGTAGGAAGTCTTCAATGCTTTCTACCATTGATTCCAAAAGTGATCGAAGCCCAGGCAAAGAGACAGTATCTTCTGTAGTAGTCTCTGAAATAAGTTATTTAATCGCTTTCGACTGTTGCGGTTGGACTTGACCAGTTACTGTTTTCGGTTCCATCGATTTGCTGACAGCTGTTTAAACATTGCGAATGCTCCGAAGAGGGCTCCAGAAATGTTGTTACCGAATGCTTGAGCAAATTGGTCCTTGTCAACCTAGATGACACCATGGCGACAGCCGTGGTATCAAGTGTGTAGTTTTATATATACGATCAGCCACAACCTTTCGATGTTCTACTCAAGCGTTGTATTGGATAATTTTTGTTTGCCCTACTTGATCCGGAGTAAGACGAGTACCATTTATAGCGTTCAATTTTGTAGTACATAACAACCCAAATATAGTGAGGGATCTACTGCCAACACTCCTACCGTGGTTGTACTCCGAGACAAAAAAAACAAAAGCGACTTAGCCGAGAGGTGGAGATGGGTACCTTCAAACACACTACCGACGATGGTGTAGATATTCGTAAGGCCGCCTTCGAAAGTTTAAACACACTGCTACAACAAGGCTTAGATCTAGTGGATTTTCCAAAATCAACCTCCGGTGTGTTACAATTCATTACATACGTGCACTTCGGTGACGTGTTTCTGTATGTCGCAACCAGTACATTATTTTCTAATCATATGCCAAGTTTCGACCGTTTTCGTTCAGTATTTTTCCAATAGATGCGTTTTAACATGGAGAATACAATTTTATCTCCCGCCGCATTCGAAAAGCATTTCTCGAACGTTTAGAAATGGAAGGTGAAGAATTTTTAAAGAAAACTGGAGATGAGACTTGGGTCCAGTGTGTAAACTTAGAAAGCAAAGAACAGTCAAAGCAATGGATGCACACTCATTCCCCAAACAAGCCAAACAAACTTTTTCCTATCGAAAAATGATGGCCACAGTTTTATAGGACAGTAAAGGCATATTGTTGACCGAGTTTATGCAACCTGGAAACACAATAAATGCAGCGGTTTACTGTGAAACTCTACATACGTTAAGAAGAGCAGTCTAGAACAAAAGACGAGGAATGCTTACCAAAGGTGTGGTGCTTTTGCATGACAGCGCACGACCACACACTGCTGCACGCACAAAAACTTTAGTGGAGGGATATTTTTGATCACCCTCCCTACAGTCCTGATTTGGCACCAAGTGATTATCACCTTTTTCCAAAATTGAAATCATCCATTGCATCTCAACATTTTGGAAGTAATGAGGAACTGATGAACGGTGTGAATCAATGCATCAACGCACTGACGGAGACTATATAGAAAAATAATTTAGATGTTAATAAAACTATTTAATGTTTTTGGTTTTATGCAGTTGTTAGACTATGTTCAAGCTGGATTGTGTGATTATTATGACAGTAAGGTGCTAATGTATCTCATGGTAGCTAGATTGGCTGTCTTGTGTCCCAAGGCGGTATCGTTGAGACTGGAACTATTTGGACAGCAGTTGCATGATACCTGCACCCATAAAATTAAAGTACATTCTATGAAGCAGGAGTATGAAAAGCAGGATGAACTGATACGATCAGCTTTGCGAGCTGTTTCAGCACTGGCACGGATTCCAGCAACTTGCTGCCTTATTGAAATCCATCAATGGTACGCCAGAGCTTAATAAAATCTACGATCACGTTCAGAAGCATTCCCTGTCAAATAACAGCCCCTAAAGTATTTACATGGACCAGAGTTAGAAGAATAATTAAAGTTTCTATTATTTACAGTTTGCTGTCGATAAACAAAAAAATAAAATAAAAAACAAATAAGTGAGCGAAATTGTGAACTTTTACGATTCATCAAATTTAAATCAACAATAACAATAGATCAACCGCAAGAATAGGTAGAGATATAGTGTGGGAGTGAGTAGAAGGCTGAGCGGGATATGATGATGATTTTTTTTTTCCGCGCCGCAGTTAATTTTAAATTGTTTTCCAATTTGTTACGAATGCTCCTTTTATGTCTTTTGTTTGAATGGGATCGCTTTATCTCTTCTCTTTTATCAATCTATGTTTGACTTCTAAGTGTGTAAAATGAATTTTTGCCGAGAAGAAAGTAGCAGATGTGACTTTTGGACGCGTGGCATTGCCTATCGAATGGATGGTTTCATCAGAAATTATTTCCTCTTTTTTTCGATGTATTATGCAGGAATCGAAACGGGTACGTCTGGCGTAGTGGTCGACAAGTTAATGTAGTAAGTTTTTAAGTTTTTGAACAGGTTGTCTTCGTAGAATTCGGAAAATATCGTTCATCGGAACTAAAATTTCGAGTTCCAAAATTCGTTGTTGGCTAAAATATAGCGACTAGAAGTCAAAAATCAACTTGACTGGAATACTATTTTCCATCCCTTTATCGTCCTGTTCCAAGCTACAATACATACCATAAGTCATTCGTACTTCCATGTCTGCATTAACGATGTTGTTGTTTTAGATCGTGAACTGCTGATTCTTTGTATGTTGACGAGATATAATGGGTTTTGTCGTAGCTTATTTCATAGTCAATTCGTTTGGTTATATCTTAGGTCTGAGATTTTTAGGTAACTTTAGTTAAACGAGTCGACCTGTGATTTAGTTGGCCATCGACTGACCACGATAAATGTTGATTAGGCCAATAACACAACCTATCAAGTTCGCGTTAATTGCATGCCTTACTTCCTCTAGATTGATACTAGAAAGTATTTATATATTCGGACTAAAATTGAAATTACGAACTGCGTAAATGGAATCAATGATATTGTCTTATATCCAAGGGGTGCAACAATAGCTCTCCTATCCCTCCGGATTGGGGGTCAACTTCCCGGTAGTGTATTAAATGTTACATTGATATGAAAAAGCCGAAAGTCTCGGATGTGAATGGTACAACTGTAACGACCCACCTTACTCCGAAAAGGCAAATAATTGTTGGTACTGCAGATGGAGTGTTAGATGCCTTCACAGACCACGTAGAGCCGAACAATTCGAGAACACCTTAGATTGTTATAAAGCAGATCCAGCCGTTGTACAAAAAGTGCGATGGAATTGACCGGGTGTAAGGATGATGAAATCCTGCAACATATACTAAAGTGTTTGCTACTGAGATGACAGAAAGCGGTCTCGAGTTGTGATCGAGAGCCTCTAGACAATTCGCACCAACGGAGGAAAAAGCGGATGGTACCGAGGACTCCTGTTATGAACTCCTCGACAAGTTTCTTAATATCCTAACCAAGATGCTGAAGTCAATACATGCAGTTTAAATGCAAAGCTAGGAAACGAGGACATCTTTGATGGCACAGTTGGTAAATATCAATAAATATATAATATTCGACCGCGCTTTTGGGCTTATAGACTTCGTATCTGGCCGAAATATCATCGTAGAAGGCAAGCGGTTCCCACATCTCGGCATTCATATGATAAATCTATCATCAGGCAGAATTGTCACATTGCGATCGACTTTGTCGTCGCTAATGTATGAATGCTGATATCGCGGATGGTTCTAAGAAGAGAAAATACTGTGTGGAAATTTCACGACAAAAGCAAATCAAGTGTCCCTTAACCTCGTTCGATTACTTTCGGTTTTGCGATTTTGTCTCGAAGAATGGTGAAGCTGGCGGCAAGCCATCAGAGATGCCTCCTCTGATGTGATAAGTTTAAAGTAGCTCAAGGGCTTTACGAGCAAAACAGGTAACATGAGCAGGAGTAAAATTGACACATGTCAAAACAATAAAATAGGATGGTCATATCAAAAATGAAGTCGAATAAAGCAGCCGGTACTGAGGTCAAGTTGGCCAACTGTTAAAGGCACTCGGATATGGCCTGTTAAGGACATATACGAAATCATTTCTAAAATATGTGTAAACGAAAGCATAAGAGAGAAACTAAGCATTTAATTCTGAAAAATGGAGACGTTGTTGTCCATGTCAACTATAGAGGCATCAGTCTACTTAAGATCGCTTATATTAATTTTTCCACCGTACTGTATCATCGACTACCTGATTTGTCTTTATCAGTGTGGCTTCAGGCCAGGAAAGTAAACCATGGCCAATCTAGGAAAGATACTTGAATTGTAAGTCGCCACCCATCACCTAGCTGTAGATTTTAAGGTCGCGTATGTCACCGTATTTGAAAAAGTCTTGCGATAAGGCGATGCATTGTCATTCGATTTCTTGAACATGGTATTTGATAGTATTATTCGAATCTTAAAAGCCAAAACTAAATGCACGATTTTTTAAAAACTTTTTTGTTTGCCTATACGGATAACATAGACAATATCATCAGCACACAGTGATCTGTTTTGTGAAGCATTTCCAAGTATTGCAGCAAGAGCCTTGAACATAACTGAAACTCAAGTCTTTCTATTAGCGAGTCCGGCACACAACATCTACGACTCTGACAAAACATCGCAATAGATTTGTAGGTATAGCTTCGAGTTGGTCGAAATCTTTGTCCACCTAGGCCCGGCACTTAATATAAACAATACCGCCTTAGAGATCATTCGAAGAGTAACTCTTGCCAATTGGTGTTTTATTGTGCTCAAAAAGATAAATAAAATACAGCTAAATAAAGTAATGATCGCCCCAGTTCTTCACTATGGCGCAGAATATGAACCCCTACCCTTGATATTCATATCATGTGCTAAACTACCAAAATCATCTTCCATTTCATAAGATGTGGTCTTTGGTACAGCACGCACTGGAGCTTTGATGACTATGCGCGCCGGCTTTCTTATGACTCTGGTTTTATGGATACAATGCCACTATAACTCCTGCATCGAGTTTCTTTGTGCCCAAGACTGGGTTCGGCCAGAATCTGATCCGAAACCGATTTATGATATGGCGCTGATGTCTTTCTGTACGACTATAACGTTTTTTTAGAAATGCTTGTGTTTGTCTTCCAAGCGGAGATATACGCAATCCTAATGGCAATGAACTATATTTTGCAAGACGAATGCTTTCCATCGTCTCTAAGAGGTCAGCGGCTCTTCTTCCGACCCTCAGTCGGAACGATGCGTACTGGCGGCGTAACGGGACCTTGCACTTTTGCTAAGCTCTTAAATGTGCTACAACATCCTTCAATGCTTTCTGTAAAAGTGATGACGATACCGCGGAGCACTACCTCTACGAACGTGAGGCTTACGCTCGCATCAGGCTGCAGTTTCTTGGCGTTGACTTGGCGGATGCTTTTACTGTACCCACTCTATCACTGAAGCGCTTACTCGTCTTTCATTGAAAAAGAAGTATGAACACAAAAATGGAGGTACTTGATAATAAGTGCTTCTTCAAGTACTTAGAGTACTTATCCGCATCGACCAAAGATGGAAAAGCAGATTTAATCAAGCACTGTACGGGCCGTACTGCGGCATAAACTTAGCTAAAATTGTCAGAGTTCATTTGCCTAAGTACATTGGGAGACATTCAGAGCGGTTAGATACCAGCGCTCCAGAAGCCTATGAATCCAGCGCCGTAGGAGAATGCAACAGGGAAAGATCCCACCTGAGATAGCGCGTGCATGTGGAGAGCACCTCAAATAATTTGGCATACAAAATTTAAACCTATTGGTTTGTCTGAGTGGAGAGGCATGTTGGTTGAGATTATGTTAACTAGGCGCCACCAAACTAGGTAAATATGAATCGAACTGAACCTAAAAATTTCGCAAACTCGCTCTAACCACGCACACCTCGGTTAGTCGGAGTTCCTTTCTAATTTGGGGCTGTTGTTGATCATCGCCTACGTTGCATGATTCGCTTTGCTTAACAGTGGAATTTTGGTTAAATTTTCCGTTAAATGGTTTGTAGAAGTAATCCTTTCAGATATTCGGAAAAGTCTGCGTAGCTTTCAAATTCCGCTTTAATTAAATGCGCGAGCATTTCTTATCCTTTCTTGAAGCGCCGTCCCCTACGCGGTATTTCCATCAGTACATCAAGTCTGACGGCTTGCTGATAATAGCATCGCAAATTGTTTACCCTGTCGGCGTTATAGGATTTCTAAAGATTCTGGGGTTAATCTGAGCCCCAACAAATAAGCCTCTCCAGCTAATACGATCTCTCGGTTCCTTCAGTGGCGCACTCCAAGTTGGTTGAGGCCCCCTTCCACTTGCATGAGCCGTCTTAGATACAGTCGCATTTTGCTGCGCTATCCTTCGAAAGAGAATCGAAGACTTTTTCGGTCGTAGCTGTGGTGCCCATTTACTCAACCATGGGCCAGACATATAAAAATTTGGATCTGTAGACCGATGTTTCTTTCAAGCCCGTTCGCGGTTGAATCTCCCCCTCCATCCACCGTTAAAACAAACGGGGACGAAGATCAAACTCAGTATCTCTTTCCCGAAATGCCCAAGTGCTTCTTTATCCGCTTTTGTCAGTCCAAGCCTTTGCGCCATAGAGAAGGACCAAATTCAAAGGTTTTTTATATTAAGACATTTGTTTTAGTTTTGTATTTGTTACCCGCAAAGCAAAGGGCTTACCTGCAGGATCGAGATGATAGTGTACCATTTTGAGATATGGCAATACCAATGCATATACTCGTACGCCAAATCTGACATCAGCATCGTAGAGTTTAACGTTTTTAATGGCAGACGTTCCAAGACCGTTGCATCATACGAGTGCTATGAGTATTTTAATTTTTCACAGAGACTTGAAAAATTCATCTCAGCCAAAAAATGGAATTAAATCGTGAACATTTTTGTGTGATGGTTTTTTCTGACCTTCGACGTATCTTAACCCAATAACTCGCTTCGACTTTTGGTGCCACCACGTTTTGCTGGTATTCTGAATTCAATCGTGGTCTCCTTTCGCTGCAGGACGAATTTCATGAAAGTCGTCCAAAAAACGGTTGTTGTGTCAGAAAATATCGATGCTGTGCGGGAACTGTACGGACAAGATCGTCATATGGCTTTCTGTGAAATTGAAGCATGCATGAGCATCAGTTCAACTCAAATACATTTAATACTGTATGAACATTTGGCCGTCAAAAAGATTTCTTTTCGTTGGACTCCACATAATTTGATAATCACTTAAAAAAAGCATCGTGTCAACTGGCCCAAAGTAATGTTGAAAATATTCGATGGGGGTGCTTCAAAAGATGTCGTCCTAGTAGGAGACGAATCATGGATCTAAGAATTTAGGCCCGACACTCAACAGCAGTATGGGTCTTTCAAGAACGAGCCAAATCCAACAAAAACTATTTCTCGCATTAAGTACACCCGATTTACACGGAAGATTCGTTCCAGAAAATATTGTGTAAATTGATATCTCAGATTTTTGTATGAAAAACAGTGAAAATTGAAAAAAAAAATAAAATGCACAGAATTTATTCAGTTTTTTTTATTCAAATTCATTTATTTCAACGTAAATAATGATAAAATAGAATTGAAAAGTAAAATATATCGGTCCATTCATGTAATTATGTACAAATAAATAAAGAAATTGTTTTACAGAAATTAAGAATACAAAATTCATAAGAAACTAGTGCAAAATTTTAATTACATACTATCATCACTCTTTTTGGTTGATGAGATTTCGCTTTCATCACTCAATATTATTTTTGGCGATTCTGATTCAATATATGATAAATTACTGACAATTTCGGATGGAAGAGACTTGGTAATGAAATCAGTAATCAACATTTGTGTTTTGTTTTTGGTAAGATCTTTGTATACCTCCTCATATTGAGCTAAATAATTGTTGATATCTCGCTGGAATCGAAGAGCCCGCTTAACATTAGGGTCATGTGGTAGAAAAAAATTACCTAATTTTCGCCCGATTGCAAGTCCGTTGTGGATGGCTTTCGCTGTGAATGCAATTGGTTCAGTCTCCTCATCAGAACCGTTGTCTTGATCAATTGAATCATCAATCATGTTAATTAAATCATCCCCATCTAATTCTTCATCAGCCACTAGCTCTTCAATATCAGTTTCAGTTAAATTCTCGAAACCTTCTCCTCCCACTTCATGCGCCAACTCAACTATCTGAGAACATTCATTCTCTAATGGTTGACAAAAAATCTCACCGTCAACTACTTTTGGCCATACTATTTTCCAACAAGCATTCAGCGTTGATTGCTTAATCTCGGAATATGATAAGGCAACTTGCTTAACACAAATCAAGTTGTAAATTTTGAGGGTGAGGTTGGCATTGTCAATTAACAGAAGCACTTTAACGGGCAAACCTTTTACACTTAAATACGGGGACAAACAACTTATGAAACCATTCGTTAAAAACCGCCAGTAACCCATGCTTTCTTATTGGCCATCCCATAAACTGGCAGGTTTTTGATTTTATCCCTTTAAATGCACGAGGCGTTTTTGATTTGTTGCCCGAAGCATTACTACAGGAAATAACTATTATACGATCCTTCGGTGTTTTATGACCACTAGCTGATTTGTGAGCTTGAGGTACAAGCGTTCTTTTTGGCATTTTTTTCCAGAATAACCCCGTCTCGTCAGCATTGAATACCTGATCAGGAGCGTATGAATTAGCTGCAATAATTTCAGCCAACTTTGCTGGGTATTCTTACCCTGCGTCTACGTCACCAGATGCTAGTTCACCTTTTAATCTTAGATTATGTAGAGAATGCCTTTGTTTGTATCTTTCAAACCAACCGTGACTAGCTGATAAGTATGACTTCTTCTTCTTTCTGAAGAAGTAAATGGTAAATCATCCTTAATTTGTTCGTAAGTCCTCAAAGCCTTATTTGTGATGGCATTGGTATCAACTGGAAAAGCTTTTGAGCTTGATCTTCTATCCATATCATTAACGCCTTTTCCATGCTTTCAATACCAATATCCCTTACGTAACAAATTGTGCTTTTACTCGTACCAATCCCAGCTGCTTCACTTTTTCTGATGGAGCTTTCATTTTTCCTGATGCTTCTTATTGTGGCTTCATTCATGGAGTACGATTCAACAACCGCTGTTAACCTGTCTCGACCAAGAATTTTAATTTTGGTTTCTAAAGAGATGACTTTCCTTTTCACGGGCTGTTTAATAACTTTCGACATGGTGAAGCTTTAACAATTTTAATTGAATTATAATAATGCTAAAAATATTATAAAATAATAAGGGTACTAATTTATTATAAAACATAAATAATTATCACTTACAGTTAAATATGAATTTCTAAAAATTTCAATTAAAAAAAAAACACCACAATATGTATGCACCTTTCTGCTGCTGAAGGATGACTAATCTGACTAATCAATATGTTTAGCGCACAAAAATTATACAAAGGGAAGTCCCTTTAATTTGTTCGTTTTCAACAATTTTATTTTGGAAAATTCGTGAATTTAAAACCGTGTAAAAGCGAAAAATAACGTGTACATCGAGGGACAGGGACTTGAGAAAAAAAATCGTGCAAAAGTAAAATCGTGTAAAAAAAAGTACCGTGCAAATCGAGGGACAGTGTAGTTCGTAGCAAATAGTCGCTTGTTTTCTCGAAAAACCCGGGCATGTCGTCCCCATGCCATTTAAGGAGCGTATAACGGTCAATTCGGAATGGCACAACAAAGTTTGTTTGTCTTTGTAGAATTATTGTAGAATTGGAAGTCTTTGTAGAAATAAGGAAAAGGAACGGCCGTGCACGGATCATTCTATACCACGACAATGCAACCTCCACAGGTCGGTTTAAACAAGCGACCTTTTCAGCGCTCGACTTAATGGATCTTTTGCGCCGTACAGGCGAGGTCACCGTTTTTCGACGCCTAAAGGCCAGTTGATGCGTTTGAAAAACATGTTTTGGAGTTACCTCGTTCAGAGTTGAAAGAGTGCGTCCATTCATTGATAGTACTCTTATTTTGAAAAACAATAAAACCTTTCTCGACGGTAAATATTTGTTTTAACTTGTTTTAAACAAAACTTAAGTAGTAACGAGACTAAGGGCTCTCTCACTTTATTGCCTCCTGAGCCCAATGTGGCTTCATTGATGACTCAATTCATTACCGGCCTTGATGAAGCAGCGAGAATTCTCCATAATGATATTGGGATATTTCACTACCTGATGAGTTTGGCAGGGCTGTCAAAACTAAACATAACATTGTATGGCTCGTCCTTATGCGCGCTGCCGGCTTTGAGGTCGGCGACTGGACTCTCACGAAAGAAATGATCTTATAGACGATGCTTAGGTTTGTAATCCCTTTCACTTGAGAAGGGCTGTCATGATTGAGGTCCATCCAAATTCCGTTATGAGTTTGCTGCTAGACCTCTTTTTCACTTTTTTTAAATTTTACTTTGCTGCATTTCCAATTGGATTTTTGTATAATGAATATGTAGTTACTTTCTGGTTATGGTCGGTTGAGGACCCATACGTCAGTGACCGAGCTCTTTATAGTTTCTTCGAATCGTTTCTATGATTATGTGCCATTGCTTTACTTAAAAAAGAATCCCTTAGAGAAATTTTGAATAAGAATTTTCTGTGGCTTTGTATATTTCCAGCTTCTATATGTTATTCACTTTTGCAGAAGCATAAACATTTCCGGAGGTATATTGGAATACTTGATTTTTAATTTGCCTTCCTTAGGATAAGGAATTAGCTTGGATTAGTTCAGGCATTTACAAATCTGAAAGCTTTCCTTCTGTCGATTAAAAAAATGGCAAATTTGGGTGGCCGCAGAATTTCACGGAAAAAGGTCTATTAGGCTAATATTATTTCAAAATGTAGAAAAGAGTGGGCTTGTCTTTCCAACTGCGTTAAAAATGAGTTTATTCTATCCAATTTTGCAGTTTAAACCTTCCGAAATAATTAATGCGTTAAGTTGATGACCTGATCAGCCTAATATGAGCTTCATCTCACAATCAGCATCGAAATAGACCTAACGAGTACTTCCGCACTTTCTTTGCAATCTCCGCAATATCAATGTCTATTCCTCATTGCTAATTGCTTTAAAATAGTTTTAAATCTTCGCTAGTGCTTCGGTAATCTGGAGCCTGCTAAGTGTCTAAACAATCCGCATACGAATCCGAAAACCATCGGCTTTCGTTTGGAGTACTCCGAATGTAGTACATTTTTTTAAAATACATCAAACCTCTCTGGATCACACCTACATCACTGTCTTTTCGAATTCCTTCGAGTTAAAGTGATGGCACTTGTGGAGGATAATACAGTTATGCTTCCCAACCTTCAACCTTCCCGGTGCCTTGACCTTCTTCCATACAAAATACAAGCGAAGGCCAACTGACATAGTGCTTCATCAGATTGATCACAATCACATAAATGTGACAGATTTCCAGGCCCCACTCCAATTTGAAACAATATATTTATTTTATTGGAGAGAAGATACCTCGAATCACAATAAAATATAGAAAATATGGCTAAGCTTAGAATTTAAAATATGTCCTTGCATCTGAACTCATGCGGAAACCTTCAAGCGGTTTCCAGTTCTCCTTCCACTCTGTTTCTTCACTCGGCCTTATAAAAAGAAGTCGAGATGGCATTCTAAAGTGTCACAACAAAATCACTTCATTCCAACTCCTTAGGGGCTAAGATATTGCGAAAGGGACGAAACGAAAACGAAAATCATTTCGTTTTCCCTTTTCCGAAATGGATTCCCATGGAAATTGGATTAAATTTGTCCTTAAGCCCCTACAGAAGATATCCTTACCCGATCTCATTTAATCCATTAAAAGCATTCAACTTTTCTGTGGAAAATACGGATGGCTTATTGTTGAGTGTAATTTGAGGTCACAAAAGGATTGCCTTCTGCTTTATGAAAAAAAAAAAAAATTGGAGACAGTAAAATATATGCAAGAGACGAGGAAATTCATCGAATCGCAGTCGAAATAAAAACAATAAAATCGCATAAATATGTAAGGATTTTGATGGAATATATAAATGTGATTATTTTCGAGAAGGATTTTCGTCGACCTAATCCTTGGGAGTCAGTGTGGAGTGGTTAATGGCACCCATTACCTAACCCTATCGGAAGTGGTGCAAGGTGTATCTTTTAAAACAAATCGACTTCCCTCGACAAATAGATATAAAACTGAAACAGAAGACTGAATCAATGTAGTGCAATCCTGCTTTGAGATAAATATTCAATGGTCCCTTTGCAGAATTCTTATTTTTACGAAAGAGGGTAGGTACTCGCTTACCCTACATTCCTTCCAGCACGGGCAAGAAAATACGTGAGAGAGGAAAATTGTAATTTTCTTCATGAATTAACTCTATTTATGCATGAATTGGCAGATGTCAACGAACGATTGGTATGTGCATTGGAGGCGGTTGATCAGATCGGATGGTAGGAGCACCACAACTGCGCCATCAGACCGCATCTATCAAAATCGTTTATTCAGCTGATTGAGTGACGATGTCGCCGATATGCGACGTAGACGACTCCAATGACGGAGTTGTCGGGGAGCTGACGGAGATGAGAAGTGGTTAAACGATGTCAGTCGTGTCTTTGCGGTGACACAGACTCAAAAGGAATCATTCAATTTGATGTGCGGTTTTAACGTTTTTCGTTTCCCTCTGAAGTTGAGAGTTATTTGCGAACACGATAACAAAAAAAGATTTATGCGTTTCCTCTGGAATTGAGGCACAATCGGAGGGATGTTTATGCTTGTACGGTGTTTAGGGAAATCCTCTGTAGATTGATTGAAAAGTTCGTAATCCGTTTTCTTTTTTTTTCGATTTATCGAAAGGATTTAGTGCTAAAGTATTGAGAACTACATTAACATTTAAATCAGTCTTTGACTTAAAGGGTTACGCGAAGCTTTGCTGTGTTTTTGGAAAATCGAAACTAATGACTCAGGGCTGAATCTATGAAACCTTTCCGTCTTGTGTCTACTCTGCAAAATGTCTTACACAAATATTCGTGTATTGTGACTGGTGACAGCTGAAGACAAGAATACAGAGTCTTCAGGTGGAAGGTGATAGGTTAGGTAAGGTTAGGTAAAAGTGGCTGTTGGAAAGACCAACGTTTGTCTGTGATACTCCTCCTCCTGAAACCAAAGCATATGAAAGCATATGATGAAGCGTAGGAGACTGTTAACGTTTATGTTCTTTAGATTGCTTAAGGCATTGTAGAAGCCACCTCCTAAGTTAAGTTTTCTTTTTTGGGAGAGAGCTGGACATGTACAGAGTAGGTGAAGGATTGTCTCCCCTTCCTCCTCGTCCCCCCTTCCTGCAGCTTCAACAGAAATCGTTTGTAAAATTTCCAAGTCTTCTTGCAAGTTTGCTATAAGCCAATGTCCAGTGATACCACCTTTGATGGCGCTGAGATCAAAATTTACAAATTTACTATTTACAATGATCAGTCTCTTAGATCGATTCAGATCCAGAGTTGGCCATATCTGTTTGGTCACTAGACATGTTGATCCAACAGTCGACCTAAGGTCTGTTCTTTTGTTAGCATCCAGCCTTATACCTACCTATGCTACCCTTTTCCGGTAGAATATATAAAGTGGTTCCAATTTTGGCTAGTTCGTCGGCTCAACAATTCCCTGGATTGGCTCTGTGGCCCGGCACCCAACATAGATGAATTGCTCTGCCATCTCCCGAAGAGATGATCGGCATTCAAGGGCGGTTCTAGAATTTAATGAGACTGGCTTCAGGGACTTGATAGCGGCTTGACTATCCGCAACGATGCTGATATTCCGCCTGACTTCGGCCAAGACAAAGCTTCTTTAACCTCCAAAATTTCCGAATGGAACACGCTAAGTGATTTGGAAGACGGGAGGAGAGACCTAGGTGTATTTTATCTGAGAACACACCACCATCAACACTGCTATCAGTTTTAGAACCATCCGTGTGAAAGTGGATTGACTTGTCCTCCGTGAATGCATCTTCCTCCCAGAAGGATCTACAGGCGAAGTCTATATGAAAGTCCTTGTCAAAGTCTGGGTATACTGTAGTTGATGTTCTCTGTGAGGATTCCTAGTATATGTATTGAGAATATTAGCGTGCCCAAATAAATTATTTGTCTACTTTGTAGTCGCTTTAAGGCTAATAGCTACAGTCGCAGCTACTTGCCTGCTGAAGATATAGAGGGGCGTTAAGTGAAACATATACCCTGAATGACTCGAACTGCAACCAACTTAAAACTGCTATAATTTCCAAACCGTTCATGACAGTGAGCTCAAATTTTGACACATAACAGACAATTTTATTATTTATAAGCTTTTTAAACGATTTGCGTCTCAGTTGTGTTTAAAAATTTTTATACGCGATGGAATTCAAACTTGATAGTGTGATTGCTTTATATTTGGCTGGGAAACAACAAGTAGCTGTCGTTAGAGCCCTTCAGTACCTCAACGTGAATAAATCATTTGTGTCTCAAACCATAGCTCGTTACCGTGATACTAGCAGCGCCATGGAGGTGGCCATAAAAAACAGCAACATCGGCAGAAATGGTTCGGAAAGTAAAGGGTCGAATTGAGCGAAATCCGCGTCGAAGTGGAAGAAAAATGGATCGTGAGCTCAACATATCGTTGGAACGGATACAACACATAGTGATAACTGAGCTTGGGCTCAGGCCATTGAAGTTCCAAAAAGCACACGATCTTACACCGCAACAGAAAAAAGTTAGAGTCGAAAGAGTGAAGGAATTGCTACTCTTGCACGAAAGTGGTGAGTTGCCGAATTTGGTTTTTTCCGATGAGTCGCCATTTGTTATCGAGCAATATGTCAACAAACAAAATGACCGAGTTTACTTGCCAGAGAGGTCCTTCGAAAATTTACACCTTCGGACGGCCACCAGAAAGCAGGCAGCTCCGATGGTGATGGTTTGAGCCGCCATCACAGCCGATGGTCGCTCTCCGCTCGTATTTTTGACCGTGGCCGTGGCATCAAAACTAATGCGATCGTATACCGTGAAACTATCTTAGAGGCAGTATTGAAGCCTTGGGCAAACAATCATTTCGGTCGGAGACCGTGGACATTTCAACAAGACTCGGCACCACCTCACAAAGCGCGCGTCAACCAAGATTGGTTAAATAGATTGCAAATTCTCCGGATACAAGTCCGTTAGATTTCTCTGTCTGGGGTATTTTGAAGGCGAAGGTTGGCACTGAAAAATACCAAAGTTTGGACCACCTCAAACAAGCACTTCGCCGGGAATGGGCCAAAATACTGCAGAGCCACAGCGTGTAGCGTGCGATGCTTTCTTCGGCTCTCTCAAGGCCATTATTCGCGCCAAAGGTGGAAATATTGAAAACTACTGATACAATTTGAAAATTGATGTATTTTCCAACATTTTTTTCTTTGGCACAATAAAATTTATCAAAAAATAAAAAAATTATAGCATTTTAAAAAGTTATAGTTCGAGTAAGTCACCCTGTAATATCCACTGCAGCTCCGCTTATGCATAGAAACGCTGTTCTTTGGACTCTACTTAGTTTGCTGCAGTTGACTGCATTGTCTAAAGCCATCCACCGGATAACAACCCCGTATGTAAATACCGGTCTTATGAACGAAATTTATAGCCGGTGGGTTATCCGAGGTTAAAGACCCCATGTGTTCCCAATATCTTTTTTTTGCTAGAGAACAAAGCTACTGCATCTTTCTGGACTCTTTCTTGAATGTTAGCCTTCCAGTTTAGTTTTTTGTGTTTTCTGCCAAAAATGAGACGCAGATATTTTGCTGTATTGAAAAAGACTAACCTGGTATCGTTTCTTTAGGGAGGGTCTCTGATTGGAATTTTATATTTTCCGGAAAAGAGAACAAGATTAGTTTTATGGGGATTCACTCCCAACCCAGAGCGATCTGCCCAACCGGTTAATCTTTAAGATTTAGCTGAAGGAGTTCTTTAATGTTATTAAGATGCTTACGTCAGACGTCTATAGCAATGTAATATGCATAGACAATAACCCTGCTAACACCCGCTTCCAGATATATCAGCAGTTCATTAACCACTAAGTTCCAGAGAAGGGGAGAGAGGACACACATCTTTTAGCAGAAGTCGCACCCTGTTTGGGGTTGATTATCCTGCTTTTTAGCATAAGACTGGTCAATTCCTCAAGTGAGTCGTCTACCTGCAGAGTTGACAGCGTAGACGTGATTGCGGATGTGTTGACGTTGTTAAACACACCTTCTATGTCCAGGAAAGCGACCATTGTATACTCTCTATATTGTAGGGGTCGTTTTATGTCGCTGGTCAATGAATATAGAGCCATTTCCACCGACTTTCCTCTACAGTAGCCATGTTAAGCCGTTGACAGAAGTCTAGGATGAATTTTAGCTCGTATATGGATATCAATCAGTCATTCTAGAGTTTTTAGAAGGAAAGATGATTGACTTATAGGTCTGAGGTCTTTGGGACAACATGAGAACATTTTCGGTTTTTGTTAATGAAAACTACATTGACTTCTCTCCATGACAGTGCAATTTGGTTCAGTTTTACACAGCTCCTCATGATATTCTCTAGCGTAGGCACGGTAATATCTAAGAACCTTTTTATCTCGGCAGGTGTTATACCGTCCGGACCAACATACTTGTATGGTTTAAAGCTCTGCAGCGCCCAAAGCAGCTTGTCTCTTGTAATCAGACCATAAATTTTGGTCACGGTTGCTGTAGTCCTGTTTTTGTTCCTACTGCCGCGAATAGGCAGCTACGTGAAAAGTGGGTCTGCAGTAGCAGGTTGAGAGATTCAAAACTTGAGGTTGCCCAAGAGCCATCAGTGTTTTTCAAATAGCTAGGCATCGTAGGATTTGTAGAGAAAGTTTTTCTTGCCTGCGATGCAGCTGGGGTTTCTGTTATTTTGTCACAGAATGACCTCCAGAATTTTTACTTTACCTTCCTCAATTCTTATTTATATATTTTGAAGTATTCTTGGTATCAGTCCTGGTGCTTTTAGCTAGGTCCCAGTGCTGATGTCCACCAGTGCGGCTTTTTCTTGCCTCTAGGTTGAATAATAGGGCAGGAAGCAGCCATAGGCTGATTGAGAGCCAGGGTGAAGTCCTTGACTTTCATGTCGAGCTCGCTGGTGTTAAGCGGGGGACTGAAAACTTCAGAGGAAAGTGTTTTTGACAAGATTCCTCTGTATTTTGGTCAATCAGCTTCCCGATAATTCTGGAATGCTGGTTGTCTAGGAGGAACATCACCCAGGCTGAGTTGGATGTATCTGTGGTTTCAAAATGAGTATTCAGACGATACCATCCAGTTCGTTAAAGCATTTGAGTGATGTTGTTGGAGATAAGGGTGATATCTAGCACATTCTGCCGGTTTATTGTTATAAAAGTGGGCTCATTGCCCACTTCATGCTGCAATCATCGCAGCCGATGATGAGGCCAGTGACCCCACAAGCGGAGTAGTGGAGAAAGGATTGGCCATCTGTACAGTCATCAGCTTTATACAGATAAGGCTAGCTCTTCCGGAGATCGCCAGATTACCGGATATTCCGTTCGCGGCTGAGCCCACAGCCGAGCTGATCCTCGGTATGGGTCGTATGACACTTTGATCCAGCCCAGGGAAAAAAGGAGCGGTGGGAAAGGGTGAGGGGGGGGGAGCATCTTTTATTTTCAGGATTCATCTGGAGAACTTCTCGAAATTCATTGTCTTTTCAGCCTCTGCAACTCGACAAGTTCGATGCTCAGGTAGAGGCGGATGTTAATAAGTTTCAAAGAAATTGTCGAACGTGGCCTTAATAACAGTTTACACCATGTACTCGTATATGAGTACCTGACTAAATTTTTATTTGTAGACATATTTTTTGGCTTATCTTATTTATCGTACTTACTTACTTACCGGGCTTTTGAGTTGTGTGGATTTTCTGTGTGAAACTCCAGGGCTAATACACTTTTCCAAGGCCAACTCATTTTTCTTTGCCTACTATGTTCCAACACTATATCGTAGAAATCAAATCATCGCGCGTATCATTCCGAAATCCGGGTTGTGCATATATTTATACATATATATGTATATATGAGATCACCTGAATTAACTTTTGCTGAATTCGGCCATCGACCTGTTGAGCTCAAGGTGATGAATATTATTAGTAGCGGGCCTAAATTCGATGAATATGTATTGAGTTCTAACCTGAAATTTCTTTATTTTTCAAGAATATGTTTCAATGTCCTCTGACTGCTTGGAAACAGCACTGGTGCTTGCCGCTTTGTGTACCGCAGAAAAGCTTGAGAAGCTCAGAGATTAAATTCTTACTTACTTATTCGGCGGTATAATCTGGGCGAAACTTGGCCCTCAACCAACAAGACTCTCGCGCTAACATGATCTCTCTCAAGTTGCCACTTGCGCCACACCCCAAGTTTGTGGAGGTCCCTATCTATTACGTGAGCCAATTTACCAGCGATCGTCCTCTGCTGTGCTATCCCACGGCGATGGACTCGAAGACCCTTGGGGCGGGAGAGGTAAATTAGCTCAGCAGGGTCCTCGAAAATGTCCAGGTTTCTCCGCCATAAAGTAAGACCGGGATGATTGGGTCTTGTATAAAGGCAGTTTGCTCTTACGAAAGAGGACTCTTTTACTCAATTACCCTCTGAGTATAAATAAAGCTATTGGCAAGTGCAATCTTCCATCTGATTTCTGCGCTGATGTCGTTGCTGTGATAAACTGCGAAGTCAAAGAAGACAAAGTTCTCTACTTCGAAGTTATAATTGCCAATTTCGACATTCTGGTGACATCACGTACGTTTTGTCCTTGTTTATGGCCAAAATCAAAAACCCTTCGTTGACGATGATTTTAAAATATTTCTTAACATTTAAAGTCTAGGTAAATTCATTACCAACCTTTACGGAGCAGCGAGAATTTATCACTTAATCCGGAGAAATCACAGTCGTCCTGCACAGCCTGAGGACTTAGACAGGGATGTGAAAACCTGATATGGCTTTGGATTGCTCATTTCTATGCACGCTGTCATATGCAGCTTTGAAGTCTACAAGTAGATGGCGACTGTAGATTTAAAAATTCCCCGGTCTTTTTCGACATCTGCCACAATAAGAATATCTGATCGATGGCTGTCTTTCCTGGTCACAAACCGTACTGAAATAGACTAGATTATTCAAGAATTGTTTGGCTCCATGTACCTGCCTACAACCGTCGTCGAACTACAGGCTTCTTTAAAAGGGCACTTTGAGGACAATAAAATCAGGAGTAGTTTCCCTAATTGCTCGTTGACAACATTCGCATTGGTGTTCTACGGTTTGTGTATTTAGGCTAGGATTTTCAGACAGAGGGAGAACGCGATCAGCAAAAATTCTAGCAGTCTCTTGCGATTGCACCTTTTCAACTTCGAACTTTTTGGCAGATTATCTTAAAAAATTAACATCCATATAAGCGTTATCTTAATTCTTTGTAGCAGTCGCCGAAGTAGATGTCGTACTTTTTCATCCGCTTTTTGCCCGGCTTATCTCACCGCACGTATTGATTTGCGGTAATATATTTTTCTATCAAACTACCAGCACGTGGTCTATTAAACTATTCCAAGTTACCATGTGCAAATTCTAAGTTCGTGGTACTCCCACGTGCAACCCCCAACCTGGAGGAACACATTCTTAATAAAACCCCTGGACAAATGGTCCGATTTAACAGTTAAGTGTCAGTAGCCTCGCTGAGGTTATGAGAGCTGTCATCTCTACTCCAGGATTCCGATATAACCATGGAGTTCCCTTCAGACCTGTGCTCCGAATACCTCGAAGTAGCTCTAAAAAGAGGTGAGCATCAAGTAGCTCAAACCAACTAGAACTACGGATGCCACCGTTGACCTGTATATGGAATTCCTTCGCCGCCGTACTTATGAAAGAGAAAATGCATTAGTGCGAACACTCTCTACCCCTTTCTAGTTTGCAGACTTCAATCATGTCCATTAGGGGTTGAGTACTATACCTTTAGCCGAAGGTTCTAGGTTCACAATCTTCACCACGTGGTGATTGGCAGAGGCGTAATTGAGGACGGTTATGTCTTTCATTATGAAAGCCATTAAAAACCACACATTATTTTGGAAGAATAGTATATGCAACATTTGTCAGTGATATGCCTCGGTAGTCCTTGCAAGACAAATGATCGCCTGATTTGGACAGAAGTCATGTACAGTTGATATTTCAGTCATCGGACATAATTTTCATTATCCCTATTACCTCTCAGTGATTTCGTGATTGGATCCTACCAAAAGATTACTTCCGTATTTATAAAGCTTTGCTGGTAAGATATCAGAACAACAGTTTAGTGTTCTTGAGACCACTTGGCATCTGATTATAATAATACTGCGTTAATAAATCGATCATTCCCGACGCAGCGGTGAATAGAATTTCTTTAATCTTCGAAAGGCACTCGTTCCGAACCTGTAGGTAGTTCCCAGGAATCAGGTTTTCTGCAGAATGTTGTTATCGCATGACTTCTTTTCTCTCGCAGGGTTTTCTTCTTATACTGCAACATCTTAGGATGTGCATTTTCCATCATTTCCCTCTGGTATTTAGAATCATCAGAATACTATAGGAATCTCATCGTGGATTTCTGGTAACTTCAAGTGGATTCATCTATTTGCATTATGATTACCTTCAGTGAAAGGTGGGTGCACAGCGTAGAGTGTATCACTTACCAGTTCATTGTAGTTTCTGGATACCTTCAACGTGCGGAGACGCGCAATGTTAAGTTTCCTTATTTGGGCTATAATCAGTTTCTTTGCATTGTAGAGCCAGGATTTCAACGTGACTCAAAGAGACAACGGGCAAAGTGGACGTTTACTATTCTTCCAGAAATATGCACATCCGGAATGCTTAATACGTCACTCATCATCAACTATAGAGTTGATTTAGTCAATATGAGGACTTCCATTGCAAAGGCTTATCGGCCGCTTTAATTTTTACAATTTTCGGACTCCGAATTTTTCGAGGTATTGTAGATCAGAAAAAGCGTTGAATCACGAAAGTGTTATCATCAGAGCTAGCTCCATTTACAAAGTTTCTCCGCTGTTCTCAATGCTCTTGTAAGGATCTGTGGTTAAAAGTTTAACAAGTTGTGTCCAGATAGAAAGCAACTTGTGTGCAATGGTTATTATTGTACTTGGTGGTACCAAAAGCAAAATCGATGCGCAGTCATAGTAACAGCATTTGTGATCGTTAAGTTGACGCTGGTCAGTTTTTATCCTGTTCGAACAACATTTAGCCATCGCTCATCCTTTTAAGCTAATTCTAGTATCAGTAGTTTATATCTCATATTTACAATCCAAAACCAAGGATTTATTTAAGTCTTCTCTACCCAGTCGAATGATAGCTACCTTTAGTTTGACACAGCTAGTTTGGACCGCTGTTTTGCTTCTTGGAGTACGAACTTTGTTTATCGATTAGCACCATTCATTTAGCTTTGCGATGACATAACACTTAGAAGAAACTGGTTACTTGACACAAATAACGTTCATTTCTACGCCAAAGGTGTTTCGGTTTTATATAGGTGGCATTTTGTACTATGCGTCGTTAACAGGTGCCCTTTCCTGGAACTTACTTCGTTTTATCTTCGCGTAATCGTACATACAAAATAATCAAGCTTCAGATCTTCGAATGAGTCCTGCTGTGTCCAAGCATTGATGCCAAATGGGCAAGTCAAGTCCCAGAGATTGGAATAACTTCAGTAAAATTGCGTCTTTGGTTTTGAGACGTTCACACAAGATGGTAGATATGATCTTATAGCCGATATAAAGGAGTCGATGCTTTTATAATTGGCGCTACCTTAAATAGCTCGGCAGGTAGGCCGTTCGGTCCAGCAGCCTTATTATTTTTAAGCTTGGATATTGCTATCCTCACTGCATGTTAGTTGCGTGGACGGATCTCTTGACTTTCACCGTCCAGTTTGAATATTTCATTCTTCTTGACAGCGGAATTTGAGTTGTACTCGCCGTTTAACACCCTGCAGATGTGGTTGTTTTCACATCCACAGGCTTCTGTTCGGGGCTTGTTGTCCTGGCACGTTCTTTTAGTCAAATTTCCGAACATTTTGGCAGGAGTAGCACCTCTCAATTTCGTCGATCTCTCATTTGGTTTACTCTTTCTCTTTCGTATGAAAAAGACAATGCTTTTTCTATCTGTTTTGCTTGTAGAGCCCACGGACCACTCTTGAATCGTAGACTTTTCTTCAAGATCTGGTCGAAGTATGAATTAAGATATTCTTGGTGTCAAGTAGTTAATGATTAAGTAACGACTGAATGTATTGTAGTTTTATTGGGATGAACGTGTAATGCCAATGCCATATTCAAATACATGTTTATACTTATACATATATGGCAGGGATAGCCAACCTAAGTACATGACATCTCCTTCTTTTTAGATTTAAAAACACTTCATAGAATTGTATTAAAAGATATGAAAGGATTTGAGTTCAAAGGAAAATGTTTAAATTTAATATAGTTAATAGCAAAATAAAAGCTAATTACTATCAGTTACGTTATTGCCAAGATAATTCAAGAAAAATGCATAGATAAATGATTGTGAAAAATGAGATACATAAATAAATTTTGTGAAATGATTTCGTTAGTCAAGCTATGAAGCGATCAGGTTGTTTGAGGACACGTCCGTATCTTGTTGTCTTAGCAGTGGAGTTTTTCGAATGTGTTGGATTGTCGACTTCTAGTGTTGATATCATTGGATCTGGACTCCGGATTACTCTAGTCGGCATTTGCTGGTGATATATTTGATGTTACTGGTTTTGCGGTCGTGATGTTCGCTTTGAAAGGCTGGATATGAATGGTGTTTCGTGTAAGTAGTTTTCCATCGTCAGTGCGTATTGCCAGGGATGTTGGAGCATATTTGTATAGCTCCTCGGCCACTCCAGTAATCCAGCCTCGATGGTTGCGCTGTATGCGTACCCTATCTCCGACGTTGAAGGGTTTCGATAAGGTAGATGTGTTGTCGTAGTTTTTCTTGTAGTTTTGTCGCATTTTGGTTAAATTCTCATGTACGCCCGGTATAATCTTCGGCTTAAGTAGCTCTACGAAAATTGGTAGTGTTGATCTTGTCAATCTGCTCATAAGGCGTTGGTTTGGAGATTGTGGACTTTCGTTTCGAGGTGAGTTTAGATAGTTGAGGAGCGCTAAATAAGGATCTGAATGATCCTTAAAACACTTTTTTAGCATTGACTTTGCCGTCTGAACGTATCGTTCGGCCAGTCCATTTAATCGCGGGTAGTGGGGACTTGATTTTTGGTGTTGTATGTCTCAATCTTTCACAAACGCAGCGAATTCGTTAGATGCAAATTGTGGGCCGTTGTCTGATTCCAAGACTGATGGAATTCTATGGGTTGCGAACCAAGCCTTTAGGGCTTTAATAACATCCGTTAAAGTTGTTTGTTTCAGTTCCGTGTAGTCGAAAAATCCGGAGTAGCTGTCTGCAATTGTAAAAAATCATTATTGTGGAAATGAAAAATATCGATTGCTACTATTTCCCATGGAAAAGTGGGAATGGTTTTTATAATTAGTGGCTCCTTTGGTTTTGCTGGTTGGTAAGATTGGCAGATATTATATCGCTTTACAAAATTTTTGACATCGTTATACATTCCCAACCAGAAAACTGTTGCTCGTGCACGATTAAGGCATCTTTGTATTCCAAAGTGGCCTTTGTGAATAGTTATAAGTGTCTCTGGTTGGAGGGTTTTATGAATAACGATTTTGGCTGCTTTATAGATAATTTCGTCTCTGTATGTAAGCTCTTCTCCGAAGTTCCAATAATTTCGTATTTCGGGTGTAAGGTCAGCGATTTTCTCCTGTAAAATATAGTTTTTTAAGTAATATTAGTTCTTTGTCTTTTGATGTTCCTAGCTTTAGTTTTTCTTTTGTTATTATTGTCAGTTCTATTAAGGTATGTATTTCTAGGTCGTCGTTCGGTGTTTTATTAACTTCGTTGCTGCAATTTCTACTTAGTGTATCGGCAAGTTTTATTTCAGTTCCTTTGCGGTAAACGACATTTGGCGCGTATGGGACCACGTGAAGAAGTATTTTTTGAAGCCGTGGTGAAGCTGAGCATAGTTGTTTTTTGAAAATCATTTCCAACGGCTTGTGGTCGGTCTCGATGGTGAGTTTTTTCCCATAAACGTGTTCGTGAAACTTTTCACAAGCAAAGTGGATTGCTGTGGCTTCTTTTTCGATTTGAGGATAGCCTTTCTGCGTGCTCGTTAGCGCTCGTGAAGCATATGCTATAGGCTGGTCATTTTGAAGAAGTGCTGCTCCTAGACTGTGTTGGCTAGCGTCCACTTGTAGTTTCGTGTCGAGGTTGGAATCGTAATATCGCAGCACCGGAGTTGAAGAGATTGTTTTTTTAGAGCCTCGAACGAAGCTTCTTGTTGTTTACCCCAACACCATGAGATTTTTTTTTTAGAAGTTCTCGTAACGGATGAGTAATTTCGGATAAATTTGGAATAAATTTTGACAGGTAGATTGCCATGCCGAGAATTTGTTGAAGTGCCGTTCGGTATTTTGGAACTTGTAATTGTTCAATGGCAATCGTTTTCTCAGAACCAGGGGGAACACCTGATGACGTTAAAATGTGGCCAAAGTACTTTGTTTTCGTCGCGTTGAAAACGCATTTATCCCTGTTTAGCTTTAGACCAGCATTAGAAAGTGTTTTAATGACTTTACCTGATAGTTGTTGCAGGCCCTCTTTAGTGTTTGCATGTACTAGGATATCGTTTCTTCATTTGAGCGGTTATCTCGAACCACTTGTAAAGCTATAACCAATTTTTCCACGCCAGTGAAAGGTTGCCGTCGGAAATTTGTAGTGGCTTTGGTGGTTCAACTTAGTTATCTGCGCCAGGAACTGTCGAATTCGTCTCTTCTTCTAAAGGCATCTTATCGCTTCTTACTTTATTTAACTTTTTTTTTAGTTGCGGAAGTTATCGCTTTTTTTGTTCTTTCTTTTTTCTTCTTATTCACCCCACTTCTGATACTATGTTAAGTAGTTAATGATTAAGTAATGACTGAATGTAGTTCTATTGGGATAAACGTGTAATACCTTAACATATACAAATACATGTTTATACTTACACATAAAAGGCAGGGATAGCCAACCTAACTACATGACACTTGGTAAAAACAAGCCCTGTTAAGGACTGTTCAGATTACGTACGATTACCATTATTCTCTTGTTTTTCATTCTTATTTTGTGTTTCGTGAACGTTTTTTTTCGGTCAAACCCAGAAGTTTTGATTCTAAGTGAAAGTATTGATTGTCAACACCCAAATACTGAATGGTTTGTGATAACTTATGGCAATGTTTTATCATTTATCGGCCGCCTAAGATGTCAAAATGTCATTCCCAGATGATCAACATACGATTCCGGAAAAACATCTCAGCTCAGACGCCTCTTAATATGATCGTATTCTTATCGATGGCTATAAAACGTATATATGTTATGCCTTGTAGAAGTATGATCTACGAGGGGCGTTCAAACTATTCTCGGTATCGGGGTGAAGCTGTGGTTGTATATATAAATTGACTTATTTATCAAGTAATACTATTATTTTAGTGCATTTCATATAAATGTGATTATTAATTCGCGTTTTATCTCTAGTTAAACAGAATCATAATGGCAACTGAGGCGATGATGGTGAAAATTGAGCATCGCGCTGTAATTAAATTTCTCACTAAGCAAGGAAAAAGTCAAAAAACTATTCATGAAGAGATGGTGGCTGTTTACCAGGGTTCCGCACCTGTGCAAAAGTGGTCAAGTGAGTTGAAGAGAGGCAGAGAGAGCATTGAAGACGACCCCCGCTCCGGCGCCCCGGCTACTGCTTGTACGGGAGAAAGCATCAAAGAAGTCGAAATATTTGTTCTTGAGGATGCCCGAATAAAGGTGAAAATGATGGCAGAGATCACCAAGCTTTCAATTGGTACCATTCACACCATTCTTCATGACCATCTTAACCTTTCAAAGGTCAGTGCAAGGTGGGTGCCACGAATGCTCACAGCGCCTCAGAAAAAAGTGAGAATCGCATGCTGTAGAGAGCTTTTGGAGATGTGTAGTGAGAACGCGGACGGTGTTATGGATCGAATTGTTACTGGGGACAAAACATGGGTCCACCACTATGACCCTGAAAGCAAACAAGAGTCCATGCAGTGGCATAAAAAAGGAACAGACCCCCCGAAGAAGTTCAAAGTCACTCCGTCTGCCGGGAAGCTCATGGCCACAGTTTTTTGGGACTCAAAGGGAATCTTGCTCATTGAGTACAAAAAAAAAGGTGAAACCATCAACGCCACATCCTACGCTTCCACTTTGCATAATTTGCGGGAGGAAATTAAAAAGAAAAGACGGGGTAAACTCGCAGCGGGTGTGTTGCTTCTTCATGACAACGCTCCTGTTCACACGGCGCGAGTTTCCAAGGCTGCTGCGCGAGATTGTGGTTTCGAAGAAATCCAACACCCACCCTATAGTCCAGACCTTGCCCCTAGTGATTATTTCCTGTTTCCGGATTTGAAAAAATGTCTTCGTGGAAAAAGATTTTCGGATGATGAAGAACTCAAGTCGGTATTTTGCAGAGAAAGAGGAAATTTATTTTTTTGAGGGTTTAAAAAAGCTTATCTCAAGATGTAACAAATGCATTGATGTAAGGGGAGATTATATTGAAAAATAAAAACAATTTAAATTGAATTCGCATTTTCCTTCATATCGATACCGAGAATATATTGAACGCCCCTCGTATGTATTTACATTGTAGGTTTCGCTATAGGTTTCGTATGAAGTTCTTCCTCACTCAGCACGCTCGTTATTTGTTAAATTCTTTAACATTCAAATAATCCATTACCGAGTTTCTTTTTCAATTCGGTTCGCAAGACCAATGAACGAAGACATTGTGCATTATCCCTGCTTTAAATCTGATTTTGCTCTTATATATAACTTTTTTCATTTCAGATGTCCTGGCTTGGTCAACACCTGAAGTAAATAATAATTACATCCGGAGAAGATTAGTAATTAGTTTTCTAAAAGTTCAGACATATTAAATATAACTTCCCTAAATTGGTTAACTAAGGAGGCAAGCTTAGATTTCTATATAATATTGGTTGTAGCATTCAATAAACAAAATGTTATCGACGCAACGGAACTAATTTCGTTACATGGCATTCACCGTTTAAGCTACTCCAATCCTCTTAATTAAGTATGGTGCTTTAAAATTTGAAAATTGAAAATTATTAGATCTTCAAAGCTCATTTAGACACTTTAGGAGAGAAAATCTAAGCTTTTCCAAATGAATTTAAGTCCTTATCTTCGTAAAATATTTATTTGTGTACGTTTCACTCTTATTTTACGCGTCTCTCGCACTACTGCGACGATTTCTTGATTTTAAAATATTTTCACATATATGTACCATCCATAGAAGAGCTAGGAACTGTAAAATTGATGCAAAGAATACACATTCGAATGGAGTAGATGACTGTAACTGTAGGCACTCTTCGTTTGCGAAGCAATTCGAATGGAATCCTTTTTGTAAGAAGATTTTAAATGCTAAATTCCTGTCAGATTGTTGGATCCTTGTTGGATTTGCTAGCTTTTGAATGTACTTCTAATTCGGGAGAAGTTTTGACGCCCGCAGCACTGCACTGTAAAAGCGGATACATTTTACACTCATGACGTTGACGGTTGTTTGATGATAATGAGAGCATCAGGATATTGCGGTTTTGTCATTTCTTATTCCGTACTCCAGCTAGGACCTTGTTAATACACATATCTATGGGCACATAGGTATGTAAATTCAAATGTATCGGGTGAGTAATTGCAGTGAGTGTGCCATTGCTTTGATTGCAATTTGCAGTGATTGAAAAGAGCATTAATTAGTACGCGTAGTTAAAGTGCAGGGGAAAGTGAGGCAAACTAAATTACTGACTTAAGGAATTAAAGGAGCTGAGACTATGCATTCTCATAATTTCAATGTCATAGCATAATCGAGGTATTGTGAAGGGTTTACGAGGATTTTGAGGTTAACCGAGCATCAGGAAATTCCTACAAATTAATTTATATATTGTAATTAGTATCGGCAATCAGTAGAATTTGGATAAAGCTCGTACATATGTATACATACTTGTTTACGAATGCAGTTAAAATTTCATTTGATCGAAAAATTAACTATTTAATAATTTAATTGTACTCTGCATTCTTAATTTAAATGTACATCCGATTATGTTGTGCCTCACTGTACATGTATCTAATGATATCCTCACGATATCAAATTAATTATAAATTTTCTACTGATCATTCGATACATGTACAGTTGAGTTAAATTACAGTCCTCACAGCAGCACTCATCAGCCCACTCATGCAATCGTTACATGGCTTGAGAACAATTAAATTCGTAAATGTGCGTGAAAGTTGATGGCTGTTGCTGAGCGACACTCTCGTTCACTTGGATTTAGATTACCAAAGGGGTAACTATAAATTTTGAATTTCATTCGCTTTTTCCATTGGTTTTTTTTTCATTCGCTTTTATTCGCGTTTATTCGGTTTTTCATTCGCTTTTTTTTGTTCCTTTGGTTCGTCACTGAATTACAAACCAATACTCATAAGACTATGTTCTGGCCCTATTTAACACGATTTTCGATATCCCAAAAGTAAAAACAAATGTACTCAGACAAAGAACTAGTCCATTGTACTGCTTGTATATCCATTTTACTGAAATTTCTCGGCCTTTCGAAGAAAGATGTAGCGATCCTTTTAAAATAAAATGGCATATTTTTTTTTGTTTGTTTTCAAAAAGTAATGTAAGCGAATTCTAGCTTGTTCCCTTAGGAAGATCGCAATGGAAATTGGTAAGCGTGACGGACGACTAGGTGCGCGCAGTACTATTAAAATTAAAAAGGAAAACAAAAAAAGTTTATTCAAGGGATGGTAAAACCGAACAGTGATGTATTTTAAAGTTAAAAATCAATAAAACAAACTCCTCTATCCGAAGACATCTACTTGAATAGGCACCTGTCATATTTAATGGAGACTTTAAGACCCGTTTGGATGGACAAACCCAATCTCACGACCTTATTTTGGGTTGAATTCGTGAGAAGAGTCTAGCACGGCTTATCTAGACCACGTGTCTTTGGGATGAAATCGCAAAGAACTCGGCTAGATCTCTTGCGGCAATCGTAAAGAAACGCCAAACTTGCTGGCGCCAAGTTTAGCGCTCGTTCCACATGGATATTACAATAAATTCCAATGGATGTCAAGATTATCGTGTTCAGCGCAGAACATAAACAATCAATAATTTAATAAAAACCCGTATTGTGTAGAAATGTTATAAAATAAACGAAACATTCATGCTCACGAACGAGCAATACGCTTGCTCTCCCCTATGTCCATCACAACTTTGAGGTGCGTTGCAGACGTTCATGCTCGAATTCCCTGAACTCTCTTGTTATAATTACGCCTTCTTAACACTAACTTGCTTTTTTTCAAATGGATGCAGTCGACGATGTTGAGAATTGGGATGAGCTGGTGATAGTGCAAATTTCGTCATCTCGGAGAAGTTGCGTCTCCATGTCGATGTTGATTGTTCCGACACTTCCCTCAACTACCTTCTTCAGTGCCGAAATCCTAAGTAGGGTGCCGTTCCACTCGGCCACCCGGTCTTGAGTTGAGTCGCTTAAAGTAGCGTTTGGTGGGTGGGGTGGGGGGTGGAAGGGATGTTGCCCTATACTCACGCCCCTGTGTAGAAGAAATGGGAGGTCCCCAGGTATCAAAAGTTTTCGCTAGCGAAATTTTTTAATTTCATCCCCTCCCCGTCGATCCTATCGACATAGGTGGGCTACCTAGCGATTGCTAGCCATTTAGTCCAGTACACTTAACTTCGTTTTGTTGGAGAGTACTTAAGCTCTTTCACCGCTTCAAGGTGGATGATTAGGAAAGAGTGAAATAGCTCATACAATTCATCGGAATTCTTCCGTACGTCATCCTTCAAACATTTCCGACAAGACATTACATTGTTGTTGCTTTTTCCTGTTTGGATTTCATTGTACAAGACCCTTACCCGGTGGCTACAATGTGGACCCAAGTGAAGGAAGTACAATATATTCATGTTTCAGCCCTGAGTATCGTCAACATGACACTGTCCAAAGTCTACTCTAATCGCTCCACAAAATAACCTCATTTTTAATTGGATAATTGATCTGTCTTGGCTAGTTTCCTGAAATACATATCGCAGACGTATTGGACTGGTATTCTATTCCTTAGATGGAATTGGCCTGAGCCAATGGCTTTTCCATTTCATTATCTCAGAGTCAGCTTGTATATCACTTCATTTTCTCTCCAAAGGGACCGAAATGACAAACTTCTTTACATATTGCTGTACCACATTGGTCTTCGAATCCGACCAGGCATTATCAAATCTGTCCATATTACCTATCCAAAAAGTTTCACAAGGTTCGCAATTTCTTTTAAATCTCATCTTCTGAAAATTCTTAACGAAATGTGTGGACATAGAATCTGATTTAAGATTCTGAGGTAAATTTAAGGCCGAGCACCCAGCAGCCAGCGCACTGCTGGTTTATAAATATAAGTACAATAGAGCTAAACCAGCCCCATAATTTGAATTTCAAAAAGCAATACTTTCTGATGGTTTTCATTATACAGTGCATATCTATTAGACCGTCAGTACTTCATCGCTCGTTTTCCATGGATTCATCTTCATTTTTCATGAATTTAAATTGTTTTTTTGTTTTATTCGTTTTTTAGATGTTTGTATGTTATTAAGCACGTGCTTGCAATTTTCGATTCGCATAATCCAAATAGAAATTGTAGGTATGGTACTCCTATCTACACTTTTATAACTTATTCCTGGCTCTTGTTCGCGAGGTGTGTACTCGTAAGTGGGAGTGTTGCATTCAGTCGGACACAGGAACGAATATGGATACACCGAACACTGGATTTCTACCCTCTCTTTGGACAGATTTTCATTTATTTTAATATATTCGTTCAATTGGGGTTCGTTAGCTGCTCTTGATCACTACTAGTTTTGTGAATAAAATTTTCAAGTGGCCATTATCGCATGTGCAAAAATTTAAAGTAGCTACAGCAATGGCGGTTGCAATTGCAAGTGTCAATTAACAGGAACGTGAATGTGAAGTCGTAGAATAAAAAAAATCAGGAAAGTCATTTGAATGGCAGCAGATTGAAGTATGAGAGTTTCGAAGTGCTGAATGCGTTGGAAGACTAAAGTTTAATTTGAAATGAAAATTGCAATTGTTGGGAAAACCATAGGTAATCCACTGTATCACTAGGCTGGATCGGATTTCTTCCAGGCAATGAGTTATCAGCTATTGATTGAAAACTGAAGTCATATGAATTGATTCAAATATAGAATATCTTGTGATGCCCACAGTAAATATAGTATATGTAGTATGTGTTGTAACAGTCCTTGTGATGACATTGTTTTGTCTGCTGACTATTTTATTTTTATTTATTATTAAATTAGCAATACAATACTACAAGACAATTCGTCTTTTGGAAGTATGGATTTTAAATTTTGACAACTTTATATAATTTCTTTACAATTCATAATTTGTAGAGTAAAAACAACAATAACAGTTCAGATCGTATTAATTAAGTTGATAAGAATATGAACAGTTTTTCCTGAACGGCGGTATAAGAATTGATTATCTGCAATCCATGCGGTAGATTGTTCCAGGCACGAATTGCAGATACAAGAAAGGATCGATCACCAATACAATGTGCGAAAGAGGGAATTATTAGTTTTTTACCTATACTAGATTGGGCAAATCTTATCATTTCAAAGAGGTAACATGGAGATTTAGTATTAATAACTTTGAAGAGTTTTAAGATATTCCGAAAGTTAAAATATAGATCTAGCCTCAGACCAAAAATAGACGATGACCAGTAGGACACACTGCTCGACCGTGGAATATTATAAATAAAACGAACACAGTCATTAAATGCAACATTAAGCCTACGTCTACAAACAGAATCTAAGTACGGATACACAGAACAATTAAACAAAAGGTGGGGCATTATTAGTGTTTTGATCAATCTTTTTTTTTGACAATGGGACTCAGATATTACGCTGAATATCGCAATCTGCGGAGTCCGCAATAAACTTTCCGTAGAGAACCTTTAACTCCATCGCAGCATGTAAGAGAGGAGTTAAAATGAAACCCAAGATACTTTACAGAACTGATGGCATTGATGGGGTTGCCATCAAGAACTATAGGTGACAAATCATTAAGACGAAATTCGTGAAGTGAAAATACAATAGATATTGTCTTAATGGGGTTTAGCTTCAATTTATTGTCTTTAGACCAATTTGAAATGCTATCAAGGTCTTCGCTCCTCCTGGCAATACCATCTTCCATTAAGCCAATAGGACGCGAAAGGTATATAATTACGTCGTCGGCATACATGCGTATTTTGCAGTTTTCAACAATCTCTGGAATATCATTGATGAAAAGACAGAATAACGGAGGTCCTAGTACAGAGCCTTGGGGAACCCCCGCTCGGACAGCTTTAGGATTAGAGTGACCTAGTTCAGTAACGACCGTCTGTACTCTATTTCGCAGATATTCCCTACACAATTGAAGGGAAGAATTCGAAAAATTAAATTTGTTTTTCATTTTCGAAAGAAGGAGAGAATGGTCAATACAGTCAAAGGATTTGGAGAAATCTAGTAGGACTGCGACACAAATTTCATTTCTATCTAAAGCAGATTTAATGTCAGAGGAAAGCTTTAGGACAGCAGATTCGCAGCTATGCTGACTCCGAAAACCATATTGCCATTTGGAGAGTAAGTTATTTTCATGCAGAAAACTTTGCATCTGAGAAGATAGTATCTTTTCAAGGGCTTTTGACAGAGAACACAAAATACTAATAGGTCTGAAGTCAGCAGAGCACTGGGGATTTGACTTTTTAGGAATAGGAATGATATTTGCTCTGTTCCATATTAGCGGAAATTGAGAGCTATAGACACAGAAATTAAAAATATGGTGAACATAAAAAATAATGTGAGGGAGTATAAGCTATAAAAACCAGGAGGGAGATACCATCAGGTCCAATTTCATTTGATTTAACTGAGTTAATGGCATTAAATACATCAACTTCATCAACACATCGAAAATGAAAATTCGAGGACGACTCATTAGTACTCAGATCATAGTTACAATTATTTACAGGGGGTTCAGGAACATCCGGAGAGAAAAACTCACTGACTTCATTAGGAGATAACGAACACACAGACAATTTACTATCAGGTACTACACAATTGCTTAGAACCCAAGTTAGGTTTGACCTTATATATAAAATAGGACTTCTTGGCATTGCGAATAAGGACAGTGACTTCACTTTTTAAGGAAGTATATTCAAGCCTGTTTTCAAGCGTCGGATAATGTTTGAATTTTTTATTGTATAAAGACGCTCTCGTTCAGTAATTTTACATTGAATTGCTCTACTATACCACGGACATGAACGAGAATTAATACGTTTAGTTACAACAGGCACGAAATTGTCATATAAGAAATTGACTAGCTCGTCAACATTGGGTGTAAAATATACATCACGCCAATTTAAATTGTAAAGGGCATGTGTAAGTCCAGTAAAATGAATGTCTTTAAAAGATCTAAAGTTGAAAATCGTATCGTAGTTGGATCGGTCTACAGAGAAATTAAATGAACAAAAAATTAAATCATGAATAAATTCACTAGTCATACCTATTTGATCGAAACATAGAACATTTGAAATAGTGTTAGTTAAAAACATGTCAAGTAGTGAGTGGTTATGTAGAGATTTAGAATACGTAGGGTATCGAGAATTAATTGGAGATAACCCAACCTTATCACAGAAAAATTGAAATAGACTAGTTGTATTATTGCACTTAAGTATATTAACATTGAAGTCACCACCCACCAGAACTTTGGTATAATTGCTTTGTAATTTTAGTAAAATTTATTATTATTATTATCAAGGGAACGAAACAAATTAATTTGTAGGGTCCGGGACATAACGCCGGGGTACTATGCCCATGTGGCGCATAAAATTTCTTCAAGTTCTTCTACGTTTTCTTCTAAAAAACATTTAGGAGGCGAGTACACAACAACCAGAAGCATTTTCTCATTCAAAGCACTAACTTCTATACAACAAAATTGAATCACAGACCTAAAAGACGTATACAGACATTTAGGCTTCAATGAATTTTTGGCATATATACACGCACCCCCACCTACCCATCTATACGGTCACTTCTAAACAATTTGAAATTGGGGAAATCAACCATATTAGTTAGAATATGACTGTTAAGCCATGATTCAGAGACCATTAACACATCAGTTTTAGAGGTACAGAACGTTTGATACAAGATCGTATACTTAGCTCGAATGCTTTCGACATTTAAGTGGCAAATCTTAATTCCCTGATTTGACCCACACATTGTATTGAGAACGGCCCTGATTAAGTTGGTGCTCATTTGGTAGTTGCTATTCTGAAAAGTTCATATTTATTGTGTTCGAGTTCTGTTTCAACCCAACCATATTATCTCCGCCATATCAGTTTCTTACTTCGTTTTGCGTTGCCAACATCTCCCCTTATAAGGTTGAATAATTTTCCTGTCGAACTCGAGTTGATTTCCGCACCCTGGTCAGTGGTTCTGGCTGAGTCCTGTTCTGGCTGCATGTTGGTCGGTAATTTACGTCTGGCTGTTCTTGATCACTGACAGACGAAGGTGATATATGTTAACTTTTGAGCGGTGACAAAGACATTTTGATGATCATTTCTGGCTGCAGTAATAGGCTCTCGTGCTTGAGAACTATCGCAACTATTAGCTGCATTAGCTGAAATCGATGGAGAAAAGCTGTCAATAAAATCAAAACATTCATTAAAATAATTAATATTATTTGGTTCCACTTTGTTGCTAGTATAACGATGGCGTAATTGGTTTTGTTTCAGATTATTTTTGCAATCTAAGTCGAACATTACTAAATAGTTGACGTTTCTCAAATTTTCCTTTATTGTCCCAGGAACCCATGACGTCTTATATCTGAAACAGATATGCTGTAGTACTCATACTGCTCGGATCACTGCGCTTAGTAACGTACAGCAGACACACGTACAATAAAATTTGACGTTTTATCGCATTGAATTTTTATGTTGTTCTTCCATACATAAGTGTATAAAATTCCGGTATAAACAAACTGTCGTTTTCAAAATACGTCAGATAACCTAAAGTGTACTAAGTTGTACTAAACTGCAATTCTATTACATCGGATTTGCAGTAAGATTAGAATCTGCTATATATTGCAGCAACGCATAGGGTGCAGTACACACGTGTTTTTCCTTGTATTAAAAACATTATTCTCTAATTTTACTGCACGTGCGGTAAATACATGTGCTTCAGGCATTATTCTTTCGGTACATTTTAGCATATACTGGTTCTGCAGGATGAAATGTTGTGATGTTTTGTAGTGTTTCTTGTGTTAAAATATTCCTCCATTTGCTCGTTCCGTCTTATAGGTGTTCTGTTCGGCTTATTTAATTGATTTAAATTTGTTGCAATTTTTGTGCAGATGAAAATCTCCTTCGGTGTCTTCCCAACTGAAGTATTTCGATTCGGTGTTGACCGATAAGCGAGTAGGAATTCTTATCCGATATCCGTACTTTTTTCGTATTTGACTCTTTTCACGATGTTAAAGAATCGTTCTGGTTGCATTTGAATTTCAGGGTCTTCCAATAGGGAATCCCGAACTTGGACAGTTGATAGCGGCGATATTGTGGAAGCTACATCTGTCAAATTGGCTGTCGTTCATTCAGTCTATTTTGCGAAATCACCATGGATGGACATAGCGTTCAAATGATAAAATGGGTGTTCTGTTCGGGCATCGTTCCGCGCGCTTCGCCTATTTTACGGTCACCATAATTGTCCTACCGAGAGGACTATTCGCAGTGTAATGGATAAATTTGGGTACACTGGTTCAGTAAACGATAAACCAACACACGTACGTCGCCGAAATGCAATATCTGCTGAAAACATAGCCGCTGTCCGTGAGAGTGTGCAGGAGAACGTCTCATGATATTTAACGTAAACCACCTGCCATCTAGACCTTATGTTTACGGGATGCCCATACATCCATAGGGAGCAAGGATACGCCTTGCCATCGCTCTCCGTCAATTCTTTGATACCAATTCGGAACTGTGTTGGAGGCACAAGTTCCACCATTGGTATGAGCTGAGGCCGACCTAAAACCTCTTACTGTTCTTAGGGTCACAGCACCCAGTACTTATTTGCTACTCTACATTGGGTTAAACCAAAGGAAAACCCTTCTCACGATTTGAGTTTAAACCACAGCCACGATGACGCTCCCATAAGGGGGCTACCTCAACAAGTCAGCCCCGGACCGAAATCCGGGGGGCTCCTGACTCCCATGGTATTGTGATTTAAGTCCTGGTATGGACTACCGGTGGTCCAGCAGCCAACAAGACCTATGACCGGCAACTTGTTACTGGTCAAATCGTAGCAACCATTCAGAGGGGTTATCTGAAGATGTTTACGATAAGACCAGTAATATGCTCTGCCCCCGCTTTTTATTAGACAACGTCATTAATGGGCGAAGCCTTGATAAATGGACGGGGGACACTACAGCTCGGATATACCGATACTGTCGAGCTCTGACTACAGAAAGTCAGTTAGCATCGCTCTATACGTTCTATAAAGAAATAAGGTCCAATGATGCCGCCATACCATAAATTACGGATGCATTGATGCTTGGTCGAACACTTGTAGATTGTGTTCGTTCCAATAACGGCAATTTTGTTTGTTGACGGAGTCGCTGAGTGAAAAATGGGCTTCGTCCGAGAAGATGATTTTTTGGCCAAAATCCGGATCTCCGGCCAACATTCCCAACGCCCAATTAGCTAGCCCACGGCGTTGTCTATGGTTGCACGGCTTCAATTCTTGCGTCAGCACAATCTTCTATGGATGTAGGCCCAAATCCAACCGCAAAGTAAGGCGGGTTGACTCTCCGGCGATGCCCAATTTAGCTTATCGACGCCGAACCGACATTTCTGGGTATTCTTCTAGGCCTCTACGGCGGCTATGTTTTCTTCATTTTGCACCAATCTCTGGTTGGTGGCTTAAGATCCAAGAGACTATACGCATGCGAGGAATTGCCTGCACACTGAAGACAGGATGACGCGTATTTAGAACTGATCCGGAATTTCGATAATATTTTTTAATAATCCCCGCATGTTCGACAAGCGTAAAACGATGCATAATGAAATTGCAAACCCTACTGAATATTTTGACCACTGGATGTCACTTGTAACGTTGACTGCTGCTGAAACTTAACAATTGCAAGAACTATCATTGCTATCTGGTCACCCGTTATAATCGACGTAACTGTCATGTATTTTTCAAAGTAAGAGTCTTACCTTTGCCGCATCGTCGAACTCCTTGGCATCTTTCTTGGAAAAGCCGTCCATTCCCCGGGTCATAACGAAATTCGTGAATGCTTCTCGCCAATGCCTCTATTTTAACTTGAACTGCTGTTCCGTTGCCTCCTGCATTGATGTTACTGCGTTGTAGGAGTTTTTGAACAACTCACTGTTTTGAGCCATCTGCTTCTGTACAATGATTTGCATCAAAATTTTTATTTATTTTTATTTTTTTTGCAGAATGAATCCTCGTCGCCATTTTGTTGTGTCCCAGAAATTAATAATAAAGGCAGTAGATTTCTTTTAAGAACAACAAATAAACTTTATTTTACTTCACTGACTTAACTAATAAATATTAAAAATATCTTAGCTTGCTTGGGCAGCTAAAGAAGTCACACGCAGTCCAAAAGAAAGACAAGAGACAAGGAAGGCCGAGTTGCGTTTCAACCCAAATATTTTATCTCCGGCATAGCTGTTTCTCACTTCTCGTATTGGTCGTGGCATGGTTATCGGCATTTTTACGTTCCCAACAATATTGCTTTCAAATACTCATGCGGTGTTTCCTCAAGTCCTAGTTAAGTATCGTAGAGTTCATGGTAAGTGAATACATATAAATTTCAAATTTTCTGTAGCGTCGTACTTGCTCTCACCGCCCCATTTGCAGACCACAGAAACCCAATTAAATTTCTACAAATAATCACTATCACTCAGCTCAGATAAAATGCCCACTGGGACGCTATTTCAAAAATGAAACTCGATAGCGCTGCAGCCATAAGTTAACTTCTTCGGCGCATCCCTCACAGCGCAATGGAAAAGAAAAACTTCTACTACAATCAAGTTGCACATAAATAAGCTGCTAGCTCTGATTTTATTGTACTCTCCTCCCCAATAAAATCTTCGACCATAAAGGTAAAAATCAAATTGCATCTCGGATTTACTCGTACCTGCAGTTTCCCTTTTATTTTTTTTTTTTGGAAAAGCGAACAACTGAAAATCTTTTCCCACACACAGTTGGTGAATGGATTCGTAGGTACATGTATTGTTTGAGTGTGAAAATCCTCTTGGCGAAATTGGACGAAAAGAAGCATTTTACATGGGAACAAGATAAACCTTTTGTTGGTTGTAAAAATAAATATTTTCCCTTGGCACGTGTAAACAACAGCAAACGTACCATATTCATATGCTCACATACGGGTGAATTTGTATACCAGCCCCCCTCTGAATGGGCTAAGAGTCTGCCAAAAGCTCCAAGCTACAGTTCGTCCAAATGTAGACACAAGGATGCATTAAATCTCCTCCGAGTACCAAGAGTCAGAAATACTAAAAAGAAAAATAAGAACACCACTCCCTTCATCTGCCATCAGTTTGAAGTCGGACAAAATTGCAAATAGTTTATGGCCAACATAAAGATTGGCACTGAAAAATCGCATAAAATACACGCGCGATGTTCGTTCAAGTGAAAATCGCCATGGAAATGGAAATTCAGCATTGGTGTCCGTACATAGGAGGAGAAGATACAATTCAATGACATACACCTGTCGCAGGTAGGGTAGCTACCGGCATCGTATTTATAAATACTCTTTCACAAAGTATTGTAGTATGTCATTGTAAATGTCAGAAGTGCTCTCACTCGTATATGTACATATACATATGTTTAACAGACAGTATCTGGTTTTTAAATAAAGACTTACAGCAGTAAATAATCAGCCAGTTCACGGAGTAATGAAAACGTAGAAATTCGCCACTGAGTATCGACGAGAGGCATTAAGAAAATGTTCGAGGGAAAGTAATGGTGATGAGTTCTGTAATGGCTTACCGCTTCATTCCCTTTAATGTTCGGATGGCCAGAATCTTAGACCTGAAGCCAAGGTTTGTCACAGCCATTTATAATAACAAAGGGTGTTTAATCAGCGGCTTTGCTATCTAATTATTTCCATTAACTCTTTCCTTACAACTACGTCTGTTTGATCTTCACATCTACTCGTAGGTATAACAGAATTTGAGCTCTAGTGGTATATAAAATAAAGCCTTTCTCATAAATTAAGGTAACACCCTATCTTTTATAATAGGCTCCATGAAGTAGATTTATTTAATTGTTGGAACAGGGGACTTAGGCAAAAAACTATTTCAATGATTGCACCCATTCGAATATTTATACATTTTACTGGAATTTTCCAGTCTTTCGTAAAAAGATGAGTAAACTGCCAGGAGTAGGAGCATTCACCAATTCAGCGCCAAGTACTTAGAGCCTAATGCACAAAGATAATAATCCGCGGCATCGTCATTACTTTCACATCAGCAATCGTAAGATATTGTAGCAATTATGGCTAGCACACTTAGGAGGTTAACAAAAGCGTAGTCCTCGTTACGACGCTAGTAAGCAGACTAGCACTTCTCCTACTGAGCGATAGCAGGCAACTCGCTGACCTCTTAGAGATGTGCGAGATCATTAGTTTGATCTGCCCGCATGCTGAAGAGTCATGTCATCTGCAGTTATATTTACATGAATATGTGTTAATGTGTTAATGTGTTAACGGAACACTGGCAGTCCTAAATCAGGATCGGGTCCTGAAAAATTCTCCTCTGGACTTACTACTTAAGCGAGTTCATTGTGACCCGTTAGTACCTGGGACCCCAAATAAGACTCAGGAAATTCAGACTTTCGACGGCGTTCAGAGAAGACTTGTATTCTTGAACTAGCTTGGACATGATGAAAGGGTTTAGTTAGGCCTTAGGCGTAGTTTGGCTGCCGCTAAGTTTTCCACCGGAAAATGCAATGGCCAAGTCTCGCCCGACGAAAACGCCTTCATGATCACGTGTGGGTTACACGACAGATTGGGTACGTCGAGAGCACATGCTTATCAGTCAATTTATTTTGAATCGTACTGCCTCCATTTTCGAGCAATTTAAAGACTAGCTATCATTTAAGGAATTATTCGTGGGTTCGGTTGATACTTGTACTAAGCCTTACTTCATAGAAACAGTAGAATTCGATTATTTGAAATTGTTTTTCCATAAGCATGCCGCCAATTTAATAAGGTATATTATAATTTTAGATACAAATTATATGGAGTCCTGGGATCGACATGAAATGCTCTAGGGTCGGTTGAATTTAATTATTCAGTCACTTGTTTAAGCATTTTTGCCACCTAGCTGAATCGTCAGTGTGCCCAATTCTTATCGTCAAACATCCCTTTGGATAGAAAGTTCACTAAAAACAAATCCACATGTTTCAACTGTCTTCCCATTGGTTTCTCATAAAATAAGTCTGGGTCAAATTTCCGTTGTCGGCTGTGTAAATTTGTAAGGCTGTAAGGCTCGTTACCACTCATTAGTGCACAACGTTGAATTTACGAACATTGCACCTAGAAACTTCGGTTCCTTTATTTTCGGTTCGCATACTGCGGCAATTCGCTAAAAATTACCAACAAACGTATCCGTCCGATGAGATTATGATGGATTGAAATTATCGCTTGCTGAGCTCCAGATTAGGAAATGGAGCTCTACTCGTAACTATTGGGATCTTCTCGCAAAACCAATACTATTGTAGAAGAGTGTGATTATTTATTTCCTGATCCGATTATTGTTAAGTTTTCCAACTTTTGCACAATCACGGTAAAGGCCAAAATCGGAAAAACATGCGCATGATACTTCTGAAATCGTGCTATATTGGCTTTCTTCAAATTCTCGGTGCTGGGCGACATCCTTTTCAAAGGGTTTAGCTTCAATCCTAAAGAAAATTGGTTGATATTCATGGTGCTATGTAACAACAGTCTCTACAATCTATCAGACTGCTATCTGATATCTTTTGAGGCATGTACTGGTTACGCAGATTGATTAATAACAATGAATTTGTGCATGATAAAAAGTGTAACGCATTGTGGCATTTTATCTTTGGTTTGTGAAGAAATCAGACAAATGGAATCGATGCATTCACGGTTTGGCATATACTTAGATTCGTTCAGCTAAAATTATAATTATAAAAATTTCAGATTATGGTCTTTGTGAGCCACATAACACATCTGCGTATCAGATACCAACTCAGAGTTCTTAGATGAAGTTTTCTTAGTACTTGTCAGAATTTCCATAAGTTTCAGATATTCAGTAACAATTTATGAAAGTGGGAGTATCTTAGAGTTTTGCTTTCGTTCGGCGGTAATTCTGAATCATACCCGCGAAGCAATTCACCATTGTAGGCAGAAATTTATTCAATGCAAGCAAACCAGCCAGCCGATAATTGGTAATTTACCATCACTTCGAACTCAGCAGAGCAGCTCATTTTTGAACACCGGATGTGATTAGTATGATAACTTTGGCGATAGTTGGAATTGGTAAGTGATCTTATTACGGACGCCGCTTTGCGTAGATTCGTTTCTCGCTGTGGAAAATATTCAAATATCTTCAGGGATAATGGGAACATTTTCCAGGGAGTTCGTCAGTGCCTCAGGAAAAAGCACAAATTGGTGTTACACTGAATACAAAACGACACCATTGAAGCCGGTCTCACCAAACATGGAATAGCGTGGCACTTCCTTCCATCTTTGTCATAGCACTTCAGTGGCCTTTGGGAGGCTGCCGTTAAAACAGTAAAGCTGCACCTGTATCGCGTTAAGGGAAGTTCTATTTTAACATTCGAAGAGTTTTGTACGTTTATGTGCCAAGTAAAAGCACTGTTCATTTTTCGACCTCTATGCTTCATTTCCGATACTGACTTAACCATATGATGATATGGTAATTTTCGCTTGCGTGAACCAATAACAGGACACTAACGGCGACATCGATTTAGCTAGAAGAGTGAAGATCCCACAACTGAGATGGTTGGGTCTTGCGAATGAACTTCAATGCTCCAGTCCAAAAAGTCTTTGAATCTTTCCCCGAGGGATAGCGCAGTAGAGGAAGACCGCGACTTAGGTGGCGCATGCAGGTGCGTTAGCCAATTTAGCATGTGAAACTGGAGTCAACTAGTTAAAGATCGAACTGGCTGGAGACGCTTGTTAGTAAGAACCACTAATAGGCGTTCCTGAACTAAATTACGCGGCAATTCCAGGAAGTTGTCTATACCAGTAGTTAGTATCAGAGAAATTTCCGGGGGCGACGAAATGGAAAAAACCTACGACCTCAAACCTGCCGATATGGTGGTCGTGAAAGAGCTAATTCTACCACCAACTAGCGACTTTTACGAAACAGTGCATGAGGGTGCAGATGGACATACCATATACCAGCCGTACCAGTTGGACCAATAAACAAGCTAGCAATTCTACTAGTGTGGTAAAACTTGTTGCAGAGGAGGGCGGTCTGTTTGGAACTTACAAAGAACATACAGCCTGGATGAAACCACTTAACATTTTGTTATTAAAGCTCTATATTTGTCTCGAGACCCTGGAATAGGAATGCCGGCATAACAAACGGCTGCCAACTTTAACTCTCATAACCTCATCTACACTGGTTGCACGGGACCGTTTAACCCGACCTTTTGTCCTGGAATTTCTTAAAGAACCTGATACTCCAGGATGGGAGTTATAGTTCAGAGGTAACTAGCTTCCTGGGATACTCGCGGATATCTTGTTGACGAGCACATAAAACGTTCTAAGGACAAAGTATTTCGGCTTTTGCACAGAGAATGTAAGAGTTCTTACCACACCAATTGCTGCCGAACAGCTCAGGAAGTCCCGAGCCTGCTTAAAAGCAGATATTATTATAATCAAAGAAGTGCAATAGATTGGATTGACCAAAATGCGGATGAAAAACTACGACTACTACTAGGACGAATGCTAAAACGAAGGAAGACAACGCTCCTTTAAATGTAGAATATTCGAAGGAGAATCAGGGAAAATGTCTTAAGCTTTCGGCATGTAAGCGAACGCCTCAAAACAATCCGCATCAAGGCCAAATTTGGAAATATAAGCCCGATTTGCGATCATGCGCCTGTAGAGGATAAGTAAGACGTAGTATCGAAAGTGAATTGCATGACCTTCTACATATACCGAACATATGCTCGATGTCACTGCAATGACACCAAACTATTGACAGGAAATCTGTATGCTGGACTAGATTAGGAAGATGTCTTTGAGATGGTTATCGGAAACACAGCCCGCATACCACCATGTCCGACAATGGGTTCAGGTTCTTAGGATTTACAATCATAATCTATTTGTAAGCAGCATGTGTGTCCCAAATTTCAACATCCATAAAGGGGCAGGGTTACCCGCTGCTCAATCAACAACCATGAACCAGATTTATCACAATTTAAACGATGCAAGACACTCCCCCAGCATTCTTTATGGCCGAACTTGAGTGAAGGGCACATGTTTCTGGGAAAGAAAAAGAGAAAGAGCTCGGAAAGCGCATTACCGCGGACATGGAGAGATGTTACTGCAAAAATGAGGTCCGAAAGTCTTATTAGAAAATTTAACCTACATACCAGAGTTACAAACTCAGAATGGAAGTACTCAAGAGGAGCAGAGATAACTAGTTGCAGTGCTGCAGTTAGTGCTGAAAATATGGAGATACTACTTTTGCAGACTATATAGTCAAAATACCGCTGTTAAGCAAAGTGAGGCATTTACAGAAATTCCTTCAGCCTGACCTAAACGAAGTTAAGGCAACAATATCGAAGCTAAAGATACTGGCGCAGAAAATCTGCCTGTTAACAGTGGCTGGAGATAACCCAGTTGGGAACACAGGTCAGCCCATCTTTAAGATATGATCTGCGGAAAGCATCCCCGGCTAATGGAATCTTAGCACCATTTCTTCGATCCAGAGGAAAGGAGGCCTTTTGTTTATAGGGGCATTAACATTACTTATTTCATCTAAACCATTCCTGAACAATCTGGTTAGTCTATCACAGTGCGGTTTCAGGTCAAGAAACTCCACCATTGATCAAATATTCACACTAGAGCAGATCTTGGACCAGACCCGGGAATTTTTAATCGACACTTACCAACTATTTGTCGACTTTAAAGCCGCATCGAGATTTCTCGCTGCTTCATCAAGGTCGGTAATGCATTAACCCAAAATTTCAATTTCAAGGAAGCTTCTAGGCTAGGCGGCGGGAGTCAATGATATCTGCGCAGAAATCCAACGCAGATCTTCCGACGAACGGTACCGCAGACGCGACAGCATTCAATGTGACACCTGAAAGTGGAGAGCGATCTCAATCAACTTGGAGTGCAGTACTGAAGGCAGATTGCGAGGTATAGTCGTAGATGGACAGACTCCAGCTTGACTCCAGACCGTAGCGCCACCTCAGTAAACACCTAAATACTAATAAATTATTTAATTTTACAAAGGTGTTCTTATATCGATTTTGCCAAACTATGTGCAATTTTTTCTGAATTTTTTATTCCTTTGCATTGCTTCGAATCTTAAATTTTCTCAGAAAAAGGATATAAAATTCTATAAATACGACCAGATAGATACGAACCGAACTATCTGCTGCAACCCTATGAAATTTCATTTGACTTTTTTTTTTCTCGAAGATGGATTTTTGTAGGAATAAAATACGAATAAGTTGAACTAGCATTCCATAATCCTTTGCTGGAATCCGTTTTCCTGTATTTGCAAAATTCCTATCTATCGCTGCACTTGTAAGCTATTCATTGCAAACGTATTGAACATATGCCAAGGAATTCGTTTGGAAATGGAAATTTCCTTTTTTTTTTCTCTTCGTATACCATATTCCTCGGAGAACCATTATTAGAGGAAATTTCGTAGAGAGAGAGAGAAAAAAAAGCGGAAAACAATGGTAATCGGTTGAGGGAAGGAAATTACGAAGGAACAGATAAAAACGTCACTTTAATGGTGTGGAACGATATTTCTTTTAGTTTATCTTGGATCGTTTAATCCGAATGAGATAAACTCAAAAGGGTTTGATTTAAAGAAGTTTCGGTTTTTCTGGCTGATTGGTGGTGAAATTGAATTCAAAAAGTCACAGCAGGTGGTTCTGCCATTAACATTGACTATACATATATACATATATTCGAGATTGTGTCTCCTGTGGGATGCACTTCCGGTTGGGGTTGACAGTACAATGACGGCGAAGGCCAACATAGTGCTGCTGGCCGAGCATGTCGTTGCCAGTTTAGCCTGTACGAGTAAGGATTTGCTCATGCAGTTACCGGGGACCACCACTGGGAGGTTGCGCTGCTGGCCCAGCATAAATCATAGGGCAGTCAGTAGGTTTGTGATCAATTGCCACGGAAGTCCCCGAGGTTATACCAAACTTAAACAAGGTGACAGAAAAAACTTAAATTATTATAGGACTATTTCGTTAATTTGGGCGCTTTCTAAAATTTTGTAAAAACTGGTCAAAGAAAGAGTTATCACCTTTCTTGAAAAGCACTCGTTTTTCAGTGTGCATTAGTATAGGGGAGGATGGGGCTGGTTGTAACAGGGGCAGGTTGTAGCCACGAAAAAAGCTGTCATGATCGAGATGCCTGAAAGAGAAAAATGTTTGCGTTGACCATAGCTACCGGAACTGTAAGTCAGTTTTCGTTTGGCAGTCGTTGGAAGACCTTGTAAGTGTAGCTGTGAAAAGCACCGGGCAACTTTTTTTTTTGTTCTTTTGTGCACGTTCTAGGCACGATATTTTGTTGTTGGTTTGTCTATACATTCATGTTTTACCTGTGCATGAATATACTTGTTGATACCGTAGAAGTTCAGGGATTTTTATGATTATACTTTGAACGTTCAATTTCTATATAGGGGCTAAAAGTAACATGTGCCTGGGGCAGGTTGAAACATATTACAATATGCCCCACATAGTCAAATTGTCTATTCACGTCTATTCACCAACCTATTACGTTTCATTTCAGAATGAGAACGTATAAACGTAAAACTGAGCGTGGAACAGCGTCGAAAGACTTGTTTGTAAGAGCTGCGGCTGTTTTAGAAGAAGACAGGACGAAAACAATTCGTGGTGTGGCAAATGATTTGGGACTATGTCATGTGACCTTGTACAGATATTTGAAGAAAAGGAAAGCTGGCACAGAAAGTGGTTTAGAAATTGACGTTGGATACAACAGACAAGTATTTAGCAAAGGACAGGAGTGTGACTTAGTGAATTATATAATTCAGTTCAGTAACATTTACTATGGGCTCACGCCAAAAGATGTCAGAAAATTTGCGTTTGATTGTGCGCTGAAGTATAATATTCCTATGCCAAAATATTGGCGTGAAAATAAAAATGCTGGCGTTGATTGGCTGGGTGTCGTTTTGAATAGGAATAATAATATAGCCATAAGATCGCCAGAAGCAACCAGTTTGAGCAGAGCTACTTCCTTTAACCAGACGAACGTAAATCTTTTCTTCGACAAATTGTCTTCACTAATGCAAAAACATAGTTTTTGCCCATCCCGTATCTGGACCTGGGATGAAACGGGTGTTACTACAGTACAAAAGCCAAGAAAAGTTCTAGCCAAGAAAGGCTCTAAGCAGGTTGGATTCGTAACGTCTGGTGAAAGAGGCACATTAGTTACAGTCTGTGCAGCGGTGAGCGGTTCTGGAAACTCGATTATCTTAACTCGCCTTAAATATAGAGATTTCTTTATTCGTGATGGACCCCCAGAGTGCATAGGAGCCGGTAACGCTTCCGGTTGGATGACAAGCACGGAGTTTACAAGATATATGGACCACTTTATAATGTATGTAAAGCCATCTGCTTCGGAGCCGGTGCTTCTGTTGCTTGACAACCATAGCTCCCATTTAGATATTGGTGTTATTGATAAAGCTAAGAAAAATGGTATTTTAATGCTATCTTTAGACGTCGGAGTTTATCGTCCTTTCAAAACTTATTGCGCCAATCAACAAGATGCCTGGTTGCGTAATAATCCAGGAAAAACGACGACCATATATGATATTCCATCTGTAGTTAGAGCCGCTCTTCCTCTGGAGCTGAACCCAGCTAGCTACTAATGGATTCAAAAAAACTGGCATTGTTCTTTTTAACAGAGACATCTTCCAAGACTTTGATTTTTTATCATCTTTTGTCACCGATAGGCCACTAGCTGACCCTAATTCATTAACTTTAGATGAAGGAGTCCTAAACTGTGGAGATGTACAGCCAGGACTGATACCTTCACTTCACGAACCACTATCTTTATCTAAACCTAGTACAAGCAGTCTTACCACTGAAAAATAGGACCTGGAAAGACAATAACCACTTGTGGCAGCTCCCATTCCCTAGATGTTTCTGAATTGAGATCCACCTTGCCATCACAACCAGGTCCATCAAAACTCTGTCAAACCAGTTTAGCCTTTTCTGCAGAAGCTGTTCGACCCTACCCAAAAGCAGCGCCAAGAACTGCAAAATGTAAACGCAAGTCAAGGAAAACCGCTAGTTTAACGGACAGCGAAGAAAAGCAAGCACTTGCAGAAGAACAGGCCAAAAAGCTTCAAAAACAAAAAATTGTCAAGATTAAAGCAAAAAAAAGTGACAAAAAAAATATTGATTGATTCTTCAGATGAAGAAGATGAAGAACATTGCTTAATTTGTTGCGAACCTTTCGGAGAAAGTTTGCCCGGTGAACACTGCATTCAGTGCATAACCTGTAAGAAATGGGCTCACACTAGGTGCACTAAGGGCAACATTTCTAATTATGTTTGCATTAATTGTGATTCAGATTAATCGACTATTCTTTCCGAAATTTTCTAAACAATGAAGTCTCTTTTTATGTTTATTCTGTTTGTTATTTTTGTATGTCTTAAAATTGTAGAAATTAACTTTTATGTTTATTTTGAACTTGCTTTCGTTTTCCAATTGCCAACACTATTTTTTTTTAATTATTACTGTATCTACGAGATCTACTGTATCTCGCACATGAATTGTTTTGTTTATTAAATAAAAGAAACATATGTATAAATAAAATAAAAAATAAAAAAACGGATTGTTGTTATTTTTTACCCCTGATAGTGTTATAACCAACCCCAGAGACGGGGTTGAATGTAACAGCTATGAAATTTTATAAAATACCATATTTTTAGGAGTTCAAAGTGGAGATCTGCTAATATTCTAAAATCAGTTTATAGCCAAAGGATTAATCTTTTCAGTGACAGGTTTCATTTGAATAATCTGCCTCTGATAAAGGCTCGCAGCAAATGTTTTAAAAACCCCGATCTCCCCTAGATCTAGATCGGAAATGTCAATACAAAGCGCACTTTTAGGCTTCTGTAGTTATATAGACAATCGTCTGGATAAAAAATGTATCGCCGCGCTCTTCATTAATATTAGCAACACTTTCGATACTGTGAACCAAATTCGAAAAATATGAATTTAGCTTATTCTTGGCTGATTACGTCATTTCGTAATAGGAAACAAATTGTAAGGATAGGTATATACAATATCTCAGTGAATGCCTAAATACTCCAATCGCTGTTCCCCAAAGTTCTGTTCTGGGTTCAGTTTTTTTCTTATATATATAAATTCTATTTCTATTCAAGATTTAAAGGGAACTAAAACTTTATTTGCTGATGAAATATGTAGCTAGTTCTTAGTCTTGTATACCCGAATTCGACTTCGTGGCTGATATTATTCATTGTCTCTTTTAAGCTCTAGGATACTTCCACTGAAACAACTTTTCTACTTCAAAGCCTTGAAAATCTTTCATTTAAGATTGGAAATTCGCTCAATCAGAACATCAGAGCAATGGAATGTCTCTGCCTCATCACAAAACCCATACATTTTTTTAATTTTTGAACCTCTGCTGCTACCAAAGTATTTAATCGGTTAGCTCTTGAAATAAGGGGTTTTAGAAGTTATTTTATCTTCATCAAAAAAAAAAATACTAGCTGTTTAATTTTGACTTCAATGAAATAGTTAATATCAATCAAAATTAATATATGTAGTATTGCAATAATCTTATATCGACTTTCGATCTGTATTTTCATTTGTAATATTTAAAATATCACCACAGAAATGATGATGGTTATTAAGCTATTTTTAGTGAATTCATATATCATTCAATCAGTATTTACCATATACATAGATGCCAAGAAGAGGTAACGGTAACATTGGTCGGCGTTCTCAGAATACAACACGACACCGAAATGTACCAGCACGTCGAACGGAAGAAGAACGTGCTATTAAAAGGGAATCAGCTCGAATCAGAGTGATTGAAAATCGTGCGCGAAAGTGAGCAGAGATCAACGAAGCTTACAATAAACAAGAACGATTGAGAAGAAGAGATGTCCATGCTCGGCAAAGTGATGAAGCAAGATCACAACGTAGGACTATTACACGGCAACGTCGACAACAACAAATTCTTCCGGTGAACATTGAAAGTGCAGCCTTTCGATATGACCCAAACATTCAATACAGTGCGCATGCATCAGTTCAATTCGGTCAAATGCCTGTCGTTTGTCAGCATTGTCATGCAATTAAATTTGAGAAATAGCCGCCGGGATTGTGTTGCGCTAACGGCAAGGTGAAATTGCCAGAGTTGCTTCCACCACCAGAGCCATTACGCACGCTGCTTTACGATGAATCTGCTAATTCTAACCATTTCTTGCAACACATCAAGATGTATAACGATTGTTTTCAAATGACATCTTTTGGTAATGAAATTGTAAATGAACGAAATTATAATCCAACATTTAAGGTAATTTTACCAACATCAGCAATGAATGCTAATACACCAACACTAACACCATAAAATACACTAACACCACACACAATACAGGATACACGATACATCATGATATCATGCTAAGAAAATACAAAAATTACAGAATTTGTCTCCATCTATACAGATTCATGGGCAAATTTTTCATCTTGCTGGATCGCTGTTGCCGCATCAAGATGAAGAATAAAAATATCTTCAAATATACCTTCTTGGAAATTCGCATGATGAAGTAAATCGGCGTTGTACTATCTTTAATACAACGAAAATAGTCGAGAAATTGCAGCAAATGTTACATAAACACAATGAGCTCATCAAACTGTTTACAACTTCGTTGGAACAAATTCCATCCGATGATCTAAAAGCGGACAAACAATCAGCAGGAACTCATGAACGACAATACAATGCACCTACAGTTCGTGACATATCAATTGTTGTTGTTGGTAAAATTTTGGAATCGCGTGATATAGTCATCAAACGCCAAACTGAAACGCACTACAGCGAATAAGTTGATACACATCGATCGTATGACGCACTGCAATATCCGCTGATGTTCTGCCGTGGTGGAGACGGATATCACTTCAGATACAACTTGATAAATCCGGCCAACGGTTAGTACAAAAAAAGGAAACACTTTGATTGTCACTTCATAAATTGTAAATTTTTAGGGGTCGAGATAAGTAAAAAGGTCAGTTCAATGAAGTTTTACGGATATCGAATGATGATTCGCCAAAGCATTGACAACCACGTACTGAGATACCGCCGATTGTTTCAACGATATGCAGTTGATATATACGTTAAGGTTGAGACAGAACGACTCAATTACATTCGATTCAATCAGGCTAAGTTGCGATCTGAAGAAAATATACACTTGCGAGATGCGGTCAATAGCGACGCAGGTATTACAGACCTGGTCGACTCACAATTTTGCCATTGACATACATATGTATATCGGCAGTCCGAGACACATGTACTCCCAGGACGCGATGACTTACGTACGCAGTTATGGATTTGTTTGTGATGTTTAATTGCAATCTAAAATGGCTAGAGGTTACGCAGTTATTGCATCACGGTCAATCGCCAAGCGATCGTCACGACTTTATAGCACGAGTGTTCAAACAAAAACTCAGATGTTTGATGGACTTCATTGCAAAACAACGTGTATACGGTACAGTTTGATGCTGAATGTATTCAGTTGAGTGGCAAAAAAGAGGTTTGCCGCACGCAGACATTCTTCTTTGGATGGTGGACAAAATTACACCAGACCAAATTGTTGACATCAGTTCCGCCGATATTCCTGATCTTGAGATAGACCCAGAGTTGCATGAAGTGGTAAAGAGCAATATGCGGACAAAACAATCCCACTTCGGTTTGTATGTCCGACATTTCGGAAACTCAAACTGTAAACGATGGATATCCACGCTATCGGCGTCGCTCACCAGATGATAATGGCCAAACATTCATCACTCAATTGAAAGGAGCGGATATCGTGGTTGACAACATATGGATTGTGCAATTTTCGCTAATATTGTCTAAAGCATTTAAAACACATATCATTATTGAGTATTGCAGTTCAGTAAAATCGATTAAGTATGTTTGCAAATACGTCACCAAGGGAAGCGATATGGCAGTTATTGGAGTTGAACGAGATGAAATTAGCGCGTTTCAGATGGGCCGATATGTGAACTGCAACGAAGAACTCTGGAGAATATTTTCATTTGCGATTCATGAACATCATCCGACTGTTGTGCATCTGGCAGTTCATTAGGAGAATGGCCAAAGCATGTATTTCAACGCAGAGAACGCAGTACAGCGAGTGGAAAGACCACCAGCAACAACATTAACGAGTTTCTTTTCAACTTGCGCCAGTGATTCGTTTGCGAGATGCCTCAATATTACACGTGGAATGCATCGCCGAAGAAAAGGTTACGCAAAAAGCAAGGCCAACCAGCAGATGGATATCCAGGTGTGCTTTCAACTCATGCATTGGGGCGAGTTTACACAGTTGCTTTTGGTTAATGTGTGCAGTTCAACTTCATTTGAGTCGTTGCGGACTGTGGATGGTACGTTTGCAAGAAGCATGTTGTTCGAATATGAACTAGAATATACATATTTACTCGTAGATATAAATATTTGAATTTCAAAGTGTAATAACAATACATAAAACATAGAAATGTCAACACGTAATTTACAAAACAAACAAAACATGTACTAAAGCAAAACACAAGAAAAAACTATAGATACGAAGAAGAAGAAATACATCAACCCAGCCATCAACTGCAACCAGAAATTCAGCAAGGACCCCGTCGCTGCAGCCTTCAAGATAAGTTGAAGAAATCTCCAAAGAGGTGTGTGTGTGTGCACAAGAAAAATCATCAGGAGAAGTGCATACCTGGAAGAAATTCAAAGGAAATCATTAGTCTGAAGTTCAAGTGAGTCCTTTCCATTATAATTATTTGCTCTGTACACAAAATTTACATATATAGATATATGTAAATATATAATACACACATTCATCTCTATCGTTGCAATTTTTAAAACATATATGTACATATATGTATATACATTAGGATGTCCCTTACATGGTAGATTTTTTCTTCGTTTTAAATTTCGTAATGCATACCCCCTAATTCTTTTAATAATAATAAACGCTATCTGTGTGCAAAATTTAATGGTTATATAACAACGACAACCCGTGCCGGCAAAGCCTCAATGTATTCCTATATAAACGGTTCTAAAACATCTAGTGGCATATAAGCTATAGAAGAACAAAATTCCTATTTTAAAATAAAAACACAATGGAAGATTAATTTGGGTATGCGTTTATTTATAAAAATTAAATAACTGTATAATTATACAGGATACTTTCTTTTCAAAGTTTCCTTTTTACAATCTAGGTACAACTTTCTATGTTCTTGAACACAGCGTAACAAGAACTGCTTTTGTTTTTCGTCAACAGTACTTAAACCATGAAAATCTTCCATGAGCTTCACATCTCTCTCTGCTGTGTCATTGACTGCCTTCAAGTGCATAACTTTTTGTTTAGCTTCCTGAAAGGAAGGAATTTGATCCCAGGAAGGGACGTTTTCTTGGAGAAAAGCGTTATCAATTTTTAACCGCGATAACAAATTTGTGCTCTTTATGGTCACGAAATCACTCAAACATTTTTCAGCAACAATAAGAAAAATTATTTATTGTCAAAATTAACAGTTTTTCTAAGGATAGAATGAAAAACACTTATTCAACTCACCATATAATGAGGCAGATATTTCTTCCTTTGACGGAACATATGTATCTCTTCCCAAAATCATATAAACTTTCTCTTTGTAAATTCGATACAATATTAGCTTTGGATTATGTCTCATCTTCATCATCAAATGGTGAAAATAAAGCTATTTCTTCTGATAAATACCGTAAATGTTGACTGAACTTGGTCAAAGCTGCTTTAGAACTCATCTTGTCGACTGTTTCATAGTTTTTCAATGTTTTTAAGAAGCATAAACCTTAATTCGGGGCTTTTACTGCCAAATTGCACCCAAGCCAGGGCTTTAAATAAGCTGTTGCAATAAATTAGCAAATATTTTGCAATGGTAGCTTGTTTTTAGTGCACCTTTTAAAATGGGATTGCAGCAAACATATCTTTAAAGCGTAAATAGCTCTTGCCATCCATTGGGCTAAGAGGTCTGATTTTAAATTTGTTTTCATTGTCTCCTCCCAAAAAACAATAGAAAGTTCAATCAATTCCCAATAATCGTCACGTGTAATTGGTTAATTAATTCGTTAATGACCGTCTCACAGAAATATTTCTTTGCGAAATCAGACCATGTTTCGATAGCAGTTGGATCAACGTTCTTCCAATTGTCTCTGATTTTTTTTAGATATCCGGTCTGCTGGTAACTTGGCGGATCTTGGATTCAAATACACATCTCAAAACCAGCTCATATATATCATATATGGTATGACGGCAAGCAAAAAGTAACAATTCTCTTTCTATTTTTTGCTCCAAGAGCACACAAGCCCCATTTAAGCGACCTGTATTAGAGGCCGTTGTATCGCAGCATATAATCTGTACCTTATCTTTGAGGTCAGCGCATTCAAAATAGCTTGAGGTTGATCTTTGCCAGTAGAACTTTCGAGTTTGGGCACTGCTAAAATATGTTCTTTTTCTCCGAATGAAATCAGAATTGGCAGGCGTTCTTCTTTTGAACTCGTCACAGTTAAACTTGGCAACAGTTTTCCATCCCAATGAACGGTCACAATTTCAGGCACGTTGTTCTGAAAATCAGATTTGATCGATTTTGCTATTTCTTCTGTCATTTGAGTCCGAATTCGTTGAATAGAAGACTTGTTGATTGTAAAATCTTCACAACTGACATCAAGTGCTTCTACTTCTACAGCCTGAAGTACGTAAACAGAATCCCTTACACTTAGTTGACACCTATCTAAAGCAGCAACTAATTTAGGGGTCATAAAACACGTCCTTCCTCTTTTTGTGGAAGACAGCGAACTCACCGGTTGCGTTTGCGAAGTGGAAGGCAAATTTTCGTCCAAAGTTTCGTCAGAACTGATAGACTGTTAGTGAAGATCTTGAGGTGGACCATTGTGTGGGCTCTGGCTCTCTCTTTTGATCTTTTCTAGAGCATCAGCGTGTGAGATATCAAAAAAATTATCTAAATCTTTTTGAAATTTCTCCTCGCGGTGCTTATAAACGTCCTGTCTCTTCAAACACAAGTTTTTTCACACAGTTAGGTCCAGCTCTGGCGGGTATTCTTGCCTTTTCCCAAAATATAATGCACTCCCGCATCACAAGATTTGCACTTTCATTCACAGTCAATTTTACTTCGCGAATATTAAAGAAAAGAACTGAGAGGACTTGGCGATTAGACGGTAGCTTTGCACCAGTTATTTGGTGATTTATCTCACCAACCAAGAAAATACTTTTCTTAATATTTCTTAGTTCCACTGACATGTTGAAACTCTACTATTATGCACTTAACTATTCGATAAAAGGCCAACAAATGACAAATAGAACCAAAATGGGGGTCATCCTCGTAAATTGAATGAAAATTTACTCTCACTTCGGCACGGGTTGTTGCGATTCAGATAAGATAAAATTTTATTTTCAAGTATTTTATGGTCAAATTAAAAAAGTTAGATCGTAAGCGTTAAAAAATATTAACTTTGAAAAATAAGGGACACCCTAATATACATATTATTAGTGATTTTGTATAATTTTTCACATCTTGCATAAGTTTTCAAATCATGTCCTTCGGAAAATTACAAATTAACGTCCTGAAACGTATCAAAAAGGACTATGAGAATTTTGGGAAGGCAGACAGTTCGCGTTTGAAAAGGGTGAATTATATTCAAACTCGTATTTCCATATTAGACGAGCAAATGGTTCAGACAAACAGATACCATGAGCATATCATGGTAGATGATGGCAAAATCCGCGAATTGTTTGAGTATTACAAAGCAGATTTGTTAGATGAATTAGAAAAAATTCCACTTATTAAAACTGCTACATACGGTTCAAGCGCATGTTATGAAACATGGAGGTCGTTTCACGACATGTTTGTGGCATTAATTCATAACCACCAATTTTTAAGCGATGTCCAGAAGCTTCATCATTTGAAGTCGTCTGTTAGCAGTGAAGCGGATCGTCTTCTACAGCACTTGGCTATCGGTCAAAGCAATTATAGTACACCGTGGAAGATCTTGACAGAGCGCTACGATCATATAAGAGTGTTGATTAATACTCAGCTGAAACTTTTATTTAATCAACACACAATTACCTCTGATTCATCGGTTAACATCAAAAGAATCCTAGATACTTCGCAAGAAATAATTCATGCATTGAAGAATTTAGGCCTGCCAGTAGATAGTTGGGATGCTATTTTAATTTTTATTATTTTGCAAAAGCTTTTGAATAATACACAGCAGTTATGGGAAGAAAAGCTAGTTTCGAGTAAGCAATTGCTATCATTCAAGGACTTTGTCGAATTTTTAGTGTCGGTTTCGTAAATTAGAAGCAGTAGATCCCAAAGGTTCCAGTAGCAAATTCGAGCAGTAGATCAGGAACGAGTAACGTTTTTTATAGCCAGGAGGAGTCAAGAAGACAGGTCAGCTGTAGCCTGTGTCAAAGGGGTCAGAATTCGCTTAGGAATTGTGATAGGTTTTTGCAAATGGATGTGGAGCGTCGGAAGCAAACTGTACGTAGAGTGAAAGTGTGCGAAAACTGCCATTTCAAACAAAGATATCCCAGCGCGAAATGCTGCCATTTCTGTAAACAGCATCACCATTCTCTGCTACACGAAAATACTCGTAGCACTGGGAGAGTCACACACGGTGCACTTTCAACTAAGCTACGAGGGCGGATCAATAAGTCCGTGACTTTTGGATTAAAACACAGATTTTTTGATAAAAAAATAATTTTATTTTTCAACGTAGTCTCCCTTGAGCTCTATACACTTTGTCCAACGCTTCTCCAATTTTTTTATCCCTTCCAAAAAAAATGATTTGTCGAGGTCCTCAAAATAGGCCTTTGTTTGCGAGATGACTTCATCATTGGAGTCAAATCTTTTTCCACCAAGCCATTTCTTCAGGTTTGGGAACAAGAAGTAGTCGCTCGGAGCCAAATCTGGAGAATAGGGTGGATGAGGGAGCAATTCATAGCCCAATTCATGGATTTTTGCCATGGCAACTGCACATGTGTGCACCCTTGCATTGTCTTGGTGGAAAATAACTTTTTTCTTGGCCAAATGAGGTCGTTTTTTTTTCAAATCGTCATTGAATCGGTCCAATAAGTTGGCATAATATTCCCCATTGATTGTTCTTCCCTTTTGAAGGTAGTCAATGTGGATTATCCCGCGTGCATCCCAAAAAACAGTCGCCATAACTTTATTGGCTGACAAACCCACCTTGGCCTTCTTTGGCGCCGATTCACCCTTAGAAACCCACTGTTTTGACTGTTGTTTGTTCTCTGGTGTGTTGTGATGGATCCATGTTTCGTCCACGGTTACAAAACGGCACAAAAACTCCTCCATATTGCGATTAAACAACGCCAAACCTTCCTGTGAAGTTGTTACACGATTGCGTTTGTGGTCGACTGTGAGCAAACGCGGCACCCATCTTGCGGAAAGCTTTCTCATGCCCAAGTGATCATTCAAAATTGAAACCACTGAGCCATGCGAGATCCCTACGGCTTCCACAATCTCTCGCACTTTCAATCTTCGGTCAGCCAACACCATATCGTGAATTTTTTCGATTGTTTCGGGTGTAGAGACCTCAACTGGGCGTCCAGGACGTTCGGCATCTTCAGTGCTTGTACGGCCACAACGAAATTCAGTAAACCACTTTTTTACCATTGAAATCGAAGGTGCAGAGTCCCCATAGTATTTATCAAGCTTAGCCTTGGTCTCGGTAATGGTTTTTTTTCGCAAGAAATAATGCTTAATAAGCACACGAAATTCACTTTTTTCCATTTTCTCCTCAAATTAGTGAGTAGTCTGATAAAAATAGCTGTCAAACACAAGCTAACTGACGCAGCAAGTTTAAATTTTGACAGGAGTCAACTGACAGATGCCTGTTGACAGGAGCAGTGTTGCTGTTTCAGTAAAGGGGTCAGAAATTCAAAAAGACTTATTGACCCGCCCTCGTACGTTAGTCCAAATACTTCGGTGTTCCAACCACACACATCAAACAACATACATCTCAACAGTAATCATGTCAACACGAACATCAAAGTTTTGTTAGCTACAGCGTAGTTGAGAGTTAGATCTTCAGGTGGAGGTAGCAAAGTTTTGAGAGCTTTAGTAGATCCGGGGTCTGAGGTTTCGTTCATCACGGAGTCAGCGGTCCAACGACTTGGTCTGAAACCAAAGAGGACGTTTATGAAGATTAATGGGCTGGGGTTAGTCAGCAGTGGAACCACACAAAAGGCCGTCGACCTGGAACTTGAGTCGTTGGCTATACAGCCAAGGTGCAGGCATTAGTTTTTAAAACACAGACTGGGTTTCTTCCGGCCCAATACATTGACTGTAGTAAATGGAGTAGTATTCGAGGCTAACCTTTGGCGGATTCAACATTCAATATACCGTCAAAGGTAGACATGCTATTAGACATGCTAGCAGACATTTACAGCGACATCCTTCTCAGCGAGGTCATCAAGGTTGCGAGGAACTCCAGTCCGGTCCCTCAAAAATCCCAGCTAGGATGGATTTTATTGAGAAAGATACCCAGTGACGTTCAAGTAAGCGGTTTTTCGTGCCAACTCAACTCAACCATCGACACAACTCTCCGAAAATTTTGGAGATCGAAGACAAACCATTTCCAAGGTCTGAAGCTGAGGAAGGAAAGGAATGTGAGGCACACTTTATAAAAAATACCATAAGATTGGTATTTTTGGTGGTCGGCATCAGGTTTGTCTACCGTTTAAGGATGGTAAGCATCCCACCATGGGACCAACACGTCACGGTGCTTTAAAACGACTTTTACAGTTATAGGGGAGACCGGTCATCAAGGAGTCCAGCACGACAACCAAGCTGCGAGTGGACTTTGATGTGACACTTAAACCAATCGGTAGGTCATTACTCAACGAATACTTGATGATCAGACCTAAGATGCAGAAGAACGTAATTGATATCATAATGAGATGGCGATTATACAAGTTCACATTTACAGGAGACGTCGAAAATATGTACCGTCAAATTCAAGTCAGCAGCCAGGACTCCAATTATCAATACATACTCTGGAGAGAACAGCCTGAGGAAGAAATAAAGGTGTTTCGCCTATGAACAGTGACGTTTGGTACAGCTTCAGCACCTTACCTCGCTATTAGAGTTTTCCAGAAGTTGGCAAACGACGAAGCCCAAGGACTTCCATCAGCAGCACAAGTTTTGAAGGCGGAAACAACGTCGAGGGCGTCATCACCGGTGCAGACAGGATCGAGGAAGCGCATGTAAAGTCCCTCCACGGGAATAACCAAAGGGTGATAGCGTATACACGTCAGGGGTTTTGGATTTTTCCGCTCAAGACCACCGTCAAAAACTTCATTTTCAAATGCAACATATGTGGGATTGGGGCCCAGACCGACATACAATACCCTTCGAACGCCAGACTAACATTTACACACATAAACAGAACATGTACCGCAATCACCGCTACAAAACAAAACGAAATTAACAAACGACGACAAACACAAAGAGAACGAGATATTTGCCAAAATAACTTTGAGTAGGGAGTGCGGTTTGAGTCGCCAAACCAAACAGCCGTGTTGCGATATAATTAATTTTTAAACGTGTAGACTAAAATGATTAGTTAAACTTGAAAAACTTTGAGTTTTGAAGAGAAGCGTTTTATTTCGTACTTTCGTACAAACGAGCGCAGAACCGTAGGATCCTGGGAGCCGAAATCCTACACATATGTTACAGGTTTAGAGCGAAGCCATTAGAACAGCTGATGGACAGAATTCCAACTGCCAAAATGACGATATCCAGACCTTTCACATACGCTGGCGTGAACTACGCCGGAACGGTAGAAGTGAAAACGAGGAGAGGTAGGAATGCGAAACAATACAAGGGCTACTACATTACAAATAATGGTATACATGGCGACAAACGCGATTCATATCGAGCTCGTGAGCGATATGACGACACAAGCGCTCATCGTCGTATTCTGACGTTTCGTGTCAGGACGAGGACTCTGCTGAGAATTGTGACTGTGGCAAGAACTTCATTGGAGCAGACAACGAGCTTCACAAATGTTTCCAGGAAACCAAGATTGAGTGGAAGACAATAGCGAATTCACTGGCAAACAACGGCACAAAATGGAACTTCTTTCCACCTGCTTTACGTTTAGCCGGGAATTCAACGCTAACGTCTGGATGTGTGAACTCCAGACCATTGTGCCCATAATCAGATGACGTCAACGACTTACAGCCAATAACACCAGACCACTTCCTCATTAGTTTCACCACCACAACCACACTACGAACTAATGAAAATGAACTACTTAGAGCGATGGAAATGAGTGCAGGCGTTACTGCAATCGTTCTGGAGATGTTGGAGTTCAGAATACTTGTCGCGACTGTAGTAGAGGCCGAAGTGGATGAAGAAAACACACGACCAAATCGAGGAAGGCGATTTAGTTCTCGTAAAAGATGAAAGAGTGCCACCACTCAAATGGAACATGGCCAGGATAAAACAGCTTCACTCTGGTCCCGATGGCCTGGTCAGAGTGGTGACACTCTTCGACCATATTCATATCGCAGGATCTCGAGGAGGCAATCACGTCCGCGAAGGCTTCGCAAAAGTCCAATACATCATTTAAAATGGTTATTACCATTCTGGATAAAACAACAACGCAACACAACATACAGCAGCAGAAATAACCATTTTAGTAGACATTATGTAATTTAAAATAAAGACCGAGCAACTAAAATGCATATAACATTCATAAAAGGGGTAATAATTAGATGAATGTAATCAACGGTAACACTACTTGATGGTAAAATCGTAGTTCACTCAAACACAAATTCCATTCAACTTTATTGGAAACTCATCCATCGCATTCGTTATACGTGCCATATTCCTCAAAGCAATAGTACAACACAACCAACTCGGCAATGATCAAACCACTCAACAGTCATATATGCAAACATACTTATCCACACATACATTCCCCCTCGTGTTGAGCTTAGCCAGTTTTCCCATCGGGCGCGTCCCCATTTGGTGGATAAGGGGCCACTGTGTGTGGATAGAGTATTAACCTATACAATACATACACAGGGTTGGTGGAAATATCAAATACCATCCGCGGACCAAAAAACTGGCAAGAGTGGAATTACTCCTAAAATAAATTCAATGATTAATAGTGAGGCAAAGAAAAATAATGTTACGGTGCAGGGACCGGTCGTATCCCCAGTTCCGGCGGCGTAGAGTGCGAAAGCAGGCTCAAAGTCGTCAGTCGTCGAGATGCAATGACTGCAATAATAGACAAACGTCAATATCTCCTACGGCGGTGGCAACCTTGGCCCCCGTAGGTAGTAATACTACAAGGAATCTCCTTCAGACAGACGTCGCGATAGACCCGTTCAAGAAAAGTATGAGAGTCACGCGTTCACCACCAAAAACAACTGTCCTGAAGGAACACGTGATAGAAAACCCACGAATCAGTCCCACAGTGGTAGATCGGAGCCCAATGGTCACACCAAACGCTGAGATTCCGCCTCAAACGGGAAATAAAATATTACAACTGGGTGAAAAAACTAATGAGTTGATTGCTTTTTATAAAGACAAGCACAACGTCCACGGTGAAATAAAAAAAATCGGAAGTTTGATCAAATCCGCTTTTTCGAGAAGCCGAAGTCGAGACATCTAACCTGAGTTGCGCAAAGTTTCTCAACTCGAACGGGAAGTGTAAATCATTAATCTTCGTCTTGAGGAACGCCGAATACCAGTGGCATTGTTGCCAGAAAACAACTCAGCCCATATATTTGATAAATCGCCAAGCCCACAAATTAAATGGTACCGTCCTGTAAAGAGGGTCAGGGAAGAAGACAGATTTAATAACGCTGTGGAATAGCGTACTAAGATTCCATCTCCAAAGAAAAAGCGAAGAATAGCGCCAGAAGAATCAAAAACGCATTCAAAAAAGTGACCACATAAATCCACAATCAACTCCCTATAAGTCGGAGCCCCTTACTGCGAGAAACGTTGCCAAAATGAAAACAATCGGGTGGACGAAGGTCGAAAGAGGTGCTCTTAAAAATCATGCACCAAAGGCGAAACGTCCCAACGCAATTATTATAAAAAGAACAGGGGAAATTACGTACGCTGACCTGTTGCGGAAATTAAAATCGGACACGAGCTTAAAAGAAGTCGGAGAAAACGTAAGTCGAATCCGGAAAACAGCAGGCGGAGACCTCCTTTTAGCGCTAAAAAAAATCTCCCGATATAGCGACTTCGAGCCTAAAAGAAAAAATCGAAGATTCGTTAGGTGAAGATGCTAGCGTTCGCTCAATCACGCACGAGATATTCCTCGAAGGAAGAAGTTTGCGCGGCCATCAACGAGTTCCTTCGAGATTATGAAGTTAAGCCGCCCTCAGTAAAGACAATGAGGAAAACATTTGGTGGGACTCAGGCGGCCACCATACGGTTGCCTGTAGACATCGGTAACAGATTACTTACAAAGTACGCTTTGGTTGGATCTATTGCAGGATCCGAGAAGAAATTTCACCAAAGAAATGCTTTAGATGCCTCGGGTTTGGACATATGGCAAGAACGTGCAAAAGCCCTACCGATCGATCGAATGCATGCTTCGGATGCGGAGAAAACGGGCATAAATTGAAGGTCTGCAAGCAAAACCAAAATGCTTGGACTGTAGTGCAAACTCAGTAGACTTTGGGCATATAACCGGTAGTTAGGTGCCCAGAGTTATAAAAAAGTAATTGAGAGCCTACACGCGAAAACATGAAAATTGTGCAACTAAATTTAAATCATGGTAAGGTAGCTCAGGATCTACTGCATCAAACGGTCCATGAGCATAAGGTCGACATTGCAATACTCTCGGAGCAATATTTCAATATTAATTCGGGCAACTGGGCGCATGATGCGACGAAAAAAGCCGTAATACCACGTTTCAGATACCACCTTTCGGCGAGAAAAACTACTTCGTACGAGCAAAGTTAAACGATATATACATATGGCATACATCTGTTATGCCCCTCCAAGCCTTACTATTGAGCAATACGAGCGAGTCGTCGGAAGCATAGTTCTGGATGCTAAGGATCATACGCCAACTATTGTAGTCGGTGATTTTAACGCATGGGCAGTAGAATGGGGAAGCGTTCTAACGAATAAAAGGGGAACCATTCTACTCGAAGCGCTCTCTAGTTTGGACGTTGTCGTAGCTAATATGAGAAATGCGAACACGTTTTGTAGAGCGGGTGCAGGCTCGGTTGTTGATATTACGTTCGATAGTAGCAGCTTATCTAGACATGGCGCGTCAGCAACCACTACCTTAACGCAATTATAATCGATCTCTATAGTCTTACACGACCTCGAAATACCCAGTCTCAAACCAACAAGGCGAAATGGAACGTAAACACCTTAGATGAGGAGCTCTTACAGTACGCAATCGCTGAAGCTTTAGTTGAAGGGAGAACAGCTAACGAAATCGTACGTCAAGTAACGCGACAACTGCACGTTGCCTGCGATATATCAATGGCTCGAACGGGGACACAAAACCGCTGGCATCTAACGTATTGATAGAACGACGACATTAAGGAACTTCGATCAGACTGTCTTAAGGCACGAAGAAAATACCAACGGTCTAGACGCGATACGGATAGACATTTGATATTGAGGACAGCGTATAAAGAAGCACGAGCCGCACTCAAATCTGCCATTAAGTCTAGCAATATACAGTGTTTTGTACGCAATTGAACGAAAATGTATGGGGCAAAGCGTACAAAATCATAACCGCGAAGCTCAAAAGGCCTCAGAGACCGGCACCAACTTGCCCGCTATTTCTCAGCAGAATCGTAGAAACTCTGTTTCCCTCTCAACATGACGGGGTTCAATATTAGAGCGAATTATGTGCAACAGACTACAGCCTATCATTGAAGAAAATGATGGACTCGCGGAATATCAATACGGCTTTTAAAAGGACCGATCGACAATCGACGCGATTAAAGTCCAATCGGCCATAGAAGGTAGACGATGGAAAGGTGGTAGTAAAAAGTACTGCGCCGTGGTTACACTTGACGTGAAAAATGCTTTTAACTCGGCGAACTGGTCGTGTATTTTACAGTGCCTCGAAGGATTAAATGTGCCGAAGTACATTATAGGTTTCGCGGATGATATTGCTGTTGTGGTCGAAACGACTTGAAGAAATCGAGTTGTATTGCAACGAAGCAATATCACTGATAAAAAACTGGCTACGCGATATGAGATTAGACCTCGCGGAACATAAAACGGAATTCGTTCTCATTACGAGTGGAAGGGTGCTAGAGACGATAACTATAAAAGTCGGAGAGCACACAATTATTTCCAGCCCATTTATTAAATACCTGGGAGTGATGATTGATGCTCGGCTTAATTTCAAGCATCACCTCTCATACGCTTGCAGGAAATCGTCGAAAGCGATAGGCGTTCTTTCGAGACTCATGTCGAATATCGGCGGCCCGAAACAAGGCAAACGATTAATGCTTGCGAGGGTTGTAGCCTCCATAGAGCTGTACGGGGCACAAATATGGTCTGATGTCACGAATAAAAGTGCACAGATTATGTGCACTGCGAATTAGCACGTGATTTTGGTACTATCCTCTATGGTACCAATCGATATCCTAGCTTTAAAAGCTAGATGACTTTATGAAAACCGCGTGCAAATCGGGCCATCCATAAATCAAGCGAAGAAATTCGAAAGAGGCTGCAGTATAGAACCGTGGCAATAGCAGTGGAACGAGTCCCAAAAAGGGAGATGAACGTACCGACTAATCCCAAGGATTGAAAGATGGGTAAAACCAAAACACGGCGAACTGTACTATCTTACACAGTTTTTGACCGGTCACGGTTGCTTCCGGGAATATCTATTCAAGCGAAAACGTGATTCGAGTCCGTCCTGTCCTCGCTGCGTCAACGCGGTAGAGAACGTGCAACACGTTTTCTGCGAATGTGCGGGGTATGCAAACGAAAGAACTACATTGTGTGAAGAATCTGGCGAACGGACAACACCGGAAAACATAGTTCAATATGTGTTGAAATCTTAAGATCTTTGGGCTACGGTGAACCATGCAGCAGTACGAATAATGTGCGATCTAAGGAATTTAGAACAGCAACGGAACGCGAATTCGCTAAGCACCCCGTGACGAAGCAAGAAACTCAAATCCGTCCCTCGCGAAGTAATACTTAGCGGTGGTTCCACTGGGGAATAAACGGAAAGATTCCCCGGGAGATGGTTTTAGTCACTAAGAATCTGACATTACCAATGGGCGTCGGACCATTGGTGCCTATGCAAATTCCCATTCATGCACATAACTATATTCTGTCTAACATAAATTGGCAGTTAAGTGCCAACTACAATCAGATCAACACACACACACACACACACTCTCACGCACTTCAAACGAAAACAAATAAATAACATTTAAAATATCCAAAAATAAAAGAAATTCTAGACGTCAAAGACATTAAACTTGCCTGAAATCACAGCAACAGATCCCCAGGAACATAAAGACACAGAAAAAACAATAGAGAACAAAAAAAAAATACGAAATTATTACCATGCACTTCACTTAACTTTTACACAAATTAAACCTCCAATTATGGAAATCGTAGTATGGTGACAATGAAGAAAGTAGATGGGCAGTAGAATCTGCATTACTGCAATCTTGTTTTCTCTTGTTTGTAATGCCCTCTCGTTCACGTCCGTGTGCATTGTAAATTGTTCTAATACCATTTCTAAATTTATCCTAATTATCGAAAGTGGTGAGAGAAGCAGAAGAAGGCAGCATCCAGGGACATTTACGATTGTGAACGCTGCGTTCACGGGCGGGGAGAATTTTTGAATATCAACAAAGATAGACATATTTAGATATAAATATTTGAATATCAAAGTGTAATAACAATAAATAAAACAAAGAAATGTCAACACGTAATTTACAAAACAAGCAAAACATGTACTAAAACAAAACATATGGTATGTCACGACACAAATGTCAATTATAAAAATAACATTTTGGATTACCTGTTAATAAAGATTTTCATTTTTAAGTTTTATAACGTTTAAGATACCGAAAGACATAGTCGTTATTATTTAACTCTTTCAGGGCCGGTGGTATGAAAAACGTACCACATATCTAAGCAATCATACCACATTTCTATACAAATTAAAGAGCTTATATTTTGAAAAAAAAAATATATCCAATGTAAGAGTGAGACGTATATACGGAAAAATTGGGTAATTTGAGGTGACTGTCTTGTAACGTGAAAACGCTTTAACGGTTTTTGCAATTTCGCGACTCGTGGTTTATCGTAAAATACTCTTAGTGAAAATTAATTTATTTTATTTTAATATCTGTTCGCTAAAAACGTATTTTGTTCGAATTAGCCAAATATCGGTTTCCTGTAAGCGTTTTAAGTTGGTGGTATAAATATCATACCAGTGGGCATTGAACAGTGGTTTTATTTTAAAATAAAAAAAATGTGTTGCAAAAACAGTTAGTACATAGTTAAATTTACTTGTGATCAAATTTGTTTTTCAATATTAATGTAATCAACCGAATTTTAAGAACTATGGCATGTAGGAATCTAAATAAAAACGATATCTCGTATCCGCTCGAAGAAAATGATTGTGAAAGCATCATCTTAGTAGAGATTCCATCAGACGAGGATTCTAAAGTTGACGATACATTTGACAACAATGATGAAGAAAACTATCTCCAGCGTATCTTTGACATATGGTAATTATTGAAGAAGATATTCAACACCTAGATATTATTGATGCAGTTGACAATGGAGGGAGACAAAATCCTTCCAAATATGTTTTCCAAGATGATTCTGACAGCGAAGACGAAATTGTGCTAAGTGAACTAAAAAAAAGTCTTAGAAAATCATTATTCAATAGATTCAGTAGCTGGATTTTTAGACACAAAGCATTGTCCAGCTGAAGAAGTTGAATGTTTGGAAAACCATGATGCTGCTTCAAGTTTCAGTAAAATTTTAACACAAGAGATTATTGATCCCATCATGTTCCAAACCAATTTGTTTGCTGAGCAATCAGGCAAACGTTTCACTCCCGTAAATTGTTCAGAGATAAAAGCTTTTATTGGAATCAACTTTCTAATGGGTATAAATCCTCAGGGAAGCTATAGAGAATATTGGTCAACTCGCCCTGAATTACGAGATTCTTATATTTCAAATATTATGCCCGTCAAAAGATTTGATTGGCTTTTGGGTAATTCACATTTGCATGATTCATCACTGATGCCGAAAAGAGGATCACCAACATTCACTAAACTATACAAAGTTCAACCTTTTTTTGGATCTTTTGCAAGACAGATTCCAAGTGTGCTTTTATCCCAACCAATTTCTTGCAATGATTAAATTTAAAGGTAAAATAAATTGTTAATTTTTTGTTAATTTTTTTCACTTTTTCTCTTTTTTAAGGTCGTTCTACTCTTATATATGTAGTACATGCTAAAAAAGCCAATCAATAGAGGTTTCAAACTTTGGAGGTTGTGCGACAGTAGTGGCTACGCCCTAAAATTTAATCTTTACACCGGAAAAAAAGGAAACCTCGTTTGAAAAAGGCTTGGTGAACGTGACGTCAGATTTTGCAAATAAAAATCAGACAAGTTCGGTCTGAGCTTTCATGCTACACGCATCGATCTTCCAGTATATCTCTATATCGTTTTGTTTCTTTTTTCTTTTCACAAAATTAATAAGAGCGCGAGATCCCCAATTACTGGGGACAATCTTTTGTCCTCGGTTAAAAAGCCTAAGCGGCCGTTTAAAATGGCTAAAAAGGCATTAAACTCCAATTACTGGAGTCCCTTACAGTGTCATCCAGACAGTGACAATGCAAGTGAAGAAATGAATGACGGTGTGCTGATAAACAATGCCAAGAAAGTGATTGTACCCCCTATTAAACTTGTGATGTGAATTTGTGCACAATCTAATGAAAATTATGAAAATCTCTGATTATTCCATAAAGAAAATCTCCATTGGTGTAAAAATTTAGTGCAAAAGTATGGATTCTTATAATTCTGTGCATGAGAAACTAAAATCTGAAAATTGTCAATACTTCACCCATGATTTAAGAAGCGAAAAAGCCTTTAAATTAGTCTTGTTTGGCTTAGGTGTGTATGACACAAATGAACTAAAAAATGAACTTAATAGACTAGGACTTAAATGCAAAGAAACCAAAATGATTACTAAAAAGTACGAAAAATACACGGATACTTTTTATATAGTTTTCCTCGAAAGGGGATCAATTAAATTAAGTGAACTTAAGAAAAGGGTTCGTTGTATTTTTCACACTCAAATTAAATGTAGCTTTTATCGCCAACAAAAGAATAGGGTAACGCAGTGTCGAAACTGTCAAATATTTGGGCACGGCGAAAAAATTTGCAAAGTGAAAACATATTGCTCCATCTGTGCTGGTCATCATAACAACAACAAGCACAAGTGCGCGAACTGTCGTGGTAATCATGTTTCAACTGATAGCGCATGCGCGAGCAGAAGCAATGACTTGCAGCTGAGACAAAGATCTACAGTGAAAGCTTTTCGCCCATCACAAAAGCGCAACAACAACAATCGCGATTTCAATACTCACTGTTGTCAATGAGCGATTTTCCATATCTCCCTACACATGTAGGAGCCCAGATTGGGAATTCCAACAACAATTCTTCGACTTCAGCATGGAAGTGCACCACATCATCCTCAGCAGCAACACCTTCTACATCAAACAACAACAACCCGCCCGTCACCAACACCAACGGAGAATTGTTCACAATGGAAGAGTTGAATTCACTCGTAATGGAGATGATTTATAAGCTAGGTACATGTAAATCTAAATTAGATCAATTTAATGTTATTGCACAATTAGCGACTAAGTTTCTATACAATAATGTTAAATAATCTCAATTATAGTAATATGAATGTTATTACATGGAATGCCAGAGGTATTCGTAGGAAACATGTAGAATTTCTTAATTTTTTAAATAATAAGAAAATTGACATTGCTCTAGTCACTGAAACATGGTTGAAATCTAAAAATCGGATTTCATCATCCGACTATAAATGTTATAGTGTAGATAGAGAAAATAGAAAAGGTAGGGGTGTTGCAATTTTGATTAGGAGATCAATTCAACACGAGCTCTTGCCCTGTGTGCAGACTCGTTACGTGGAAAATGTAGGATTTGAAGTCACCTTGCGTAATCAAAGAAAACTGAAAATATTTTGTGTGTATTTTCCTGGAAAAATTACGGGTGCCTTAACGGCTGAAGAGAAAAAACTTGGTCTAAAAAATGATATTAGAAAACTATTTAGTATGAACTGTGAATTTTTAATGGAAGGTGACCTAAACTGCAGGCACAGAGATTGGGGTTGCTTAAGAGCAAATTCATGGGGTAATGTAATCTAGTCTTGCTGTTGTGCTGCCAATGTCTATTATGTTCCCGCCTAGTCCTACTTATCTTCCATCTAGTTCTCGTGGAAGTCCCTCAGTTATTAATTTATTTGTAGCAAATGTCCCTGGTCCTACGTCACAACCAATTTCGATAAATGAGCTTAGTTCTGACCATAATCCGGTCCTTTCTCATATTCGTTGGTCGGGTTTAGAACTAGTGCAATATTTTCTAGATTTGAAAAACGCAAACTGGACTAATTATAGAACAGAAGTAAAAAGAAACTTGCGAACTATTCCAATGAATCTTGAAGACATTGAAAGCAAACAGGATGTTAACTCAATTGTTCAGAAATTTTCCAAGGGCATTATTAGTTCAGCTGAAAACAACATCCCAAAAGTTTCGATAAAAACTCGCAGGGCTAAGATTCCATATCGTATCTTTTAATTTATTTGAATAAGGAGCATGCACAGACGAAATTGGCAAAGATATCGTCAACCTTTCACGCAAACTCTTATAAAATATTTCAATAAAATAATCAATAAGTGTATTCAAGCCCACAGAAATAACGAGTGGAATAAAAAGCTCCAAACGCTACATAAGGCTTCCAAACCCTTTTGGAATATTGTTAAAATTATAAAACATAAATCCAAGCATATGCATTGTCTCAAAAGTGGCCCCAATAATTATTATACAGACACCGAAAAGGCGAATGTATTAGCTTATAAGTTTTCTCAAAATCACACCGTATCTCAGCATTTAGGGGATGGAAATACAAACAGTATTGTAGAAGATGCTTTACAGTCGTTTAGTATGGTAAGTTGTGAAACTCCACCAAACGAGCTCATAACCGAAGGTGATATAAAATTTCTTGTAAGTAATCTACTTACAAAGAAATCGAGTGGAGTGGACCAAATAAAAAATATTTACCTTAAAAATTTGCCTAATTATGGAAGTCTCACATTTATAGTCAATTCCTGCCTTAAAATGCAGTACTTTCCAGATACATGGAAACATGTGAAAGTAATTCCAATACCAAAAGCAGGCAAACCTTTAGACAGAACAGAAAGCTATGGGCCAATAAGTTTACTAAGCGCTGTAAGTAAAATCTATGAAAAAAATTTTAAAGAAGAAAATTATTAAAATAATTGATGATCAACGCATATATCCTAACGAACAGTTTGGATTCAGACGAAACCACGGAACTTCGCATTAAATTATCAGGATATGCAATGTCATTAAAAGAAACCGTGAAATAGGTAGATCCACAGGTATGATCATACTAGATATTGAAAAAGCATTTGATTCTGTGTGGCACAGAGGTCTCATATACAAAATGATAAACTTAAACTTTCCTCCTTTCCTGTCTAAAATCGTTCAAAGTTTCATGTCGAATAGGTGTTTTAAGGTGCATGTTAATTGTGGTGTGTCCGACCTGGTAAACTTTTCCGCTGGTGTACCCCAAGGCTCTGTTCTTGGCCCAGTGCTATACAATTTATACACTGCAGATTTCCCATTCCTTCCAGAATGCAATGCAGCAATATACGCTGATGATACGGCAATATTTTCGTCACATGAAGTTGGTCTCAGTATTGAGACGAATCTTAGAAGTACGGCTAAAATATTACAAGATTACTAACTGGAAAATTAAACTTAACACGGAACAAATTCAAGCAATCTTTTTTTCCAGAAAAAGAAAACCTTGTTTCCTTCCGACTAACCAGTTAACTATTGGTGGGCACCCCATAACGTGGGAACCATCTGTAAAATATCTGGGCATTAATCTTGACAAGAAACTGACTTTTCCAGAGCATAACATTAAAACAATTAAAAAAATAAATTTTGCCATTAAATTGTTGCGCCCATTTATCAACAGAAGATCATTGCTTTCGAATGAAAATAAATTAATAATATACAAAACTGTTTTCCAGGCAAATCTTTTGTACGGGTGCCAGGTCTAGGGTAAATGTCATAAAAAAAATTACAAATAACTCAGAACAAAATTTTAAAAATGATGTTAGACCTACACTGGCATCATTCTACATCAGACCTTCATAGAGTAGCTAATGTTGAATTGATCTCCAATAGAATACATAAATTTAACGAATCATTTAGGATCAGATGCGACATTCCTGAGAATCCCCTCATTAATCAATTACTCGTATATTATAATTAAAGCGCGTGATGCTTATTCTCATTTATTTACCTATTTATTTATTTATTTAATATATATACATACATATATTTATTTATTTATACATTAATTTTTGTTTATTTATTTATTTAGTCACTTATATAGATATACATAATTGTATACATACATATGTATATATATATTTTTTTTTTGGCAAATTTGTTAAGCGGTTTGTGTTAATTTATTCTGTTTATATCACTTCAAATTCTTTATCTAATTTTTTTTTTGTGTTTTTTTTGTTTTATTGTTAATTATCAAAAATTGGGTTTTTAATCGTTTTTCCCTAAGAATATCATATTTTTACCTTTTTTGTCTTTCATAAATTTGTACACAATTGTTCAGTAGAAAGATATACTATTGTTAATCACACCTCTGTACTAAAATCTCTGTAAATCGTGCGATAACAAGCTGTAATTTTTTTGTAAACGAGATAAAGAAAGACTAAGACTTAAGACTTAAGACTTTAATTTGACTACCTCTTCACTTCATATATGTTGTTACTTGAACTAAAAGAAAAAAAAATAAACGCCTGTGGAACGGTTCAGCAAAACAGAAAATTCTTGCTAAAAAATATCAAAAGCGACAAAGAATTGAAAAGAGGAGAAAATGATTGGCATATCGGTGGCAATGAATTGATATTTATGAAGTGGATGGATAAAAGAGCTGTAATAGTTCTTCCGAACTTCCATGATCCTAAAGCTTACGTAAAAGTTCAAAGACGACAGAACGATGGTTCCTGAAGAGAGGTGGAAATACATGAACAGCGTCGATAAACTTGACCAGCTGAAAAAATATTACGAAGTTGACCGGAAAAGTAGGAAATGACGGCACCGAATTTTTTTTACATTTTCTAGATATAGCAGTCGTGAATGCATATACCATATATTGGCAAAATATACAGGGTATACCTTACCACTGAAATTTACGTTAGATCTTATATCAGATCTGTGCTAACGTTCTGACTTACAACAAAAAGACAAAAAAAAAATAAGACCACCTTACGCGTGAAAAAAAATAAACCGTTCGTTGACAAAAGTATTCGATCCTCTTAGTCACATCAATCTGTTAGAACTTCATTGCGTAGATGTGAACGCTGTAGCAGGACACCAAAGGAAAACACCATGGATGTGTTCTTCTTGCAATGTTCCACTTTGTCTAAGCCAGACAAAAACCTGCTTTAACGAATTGCATAAATAAAAAGAGGTTTTGTGTGAAGTGGTATAATTTTCGTAACATGTCCTTGCAAAGAATCCTGTAAGTATAATTTTCTTTTTTTTCCTATTTTTTTAATAACATGACGCAAACAAATTGATTTATGCAAAAAAAACGAGCAATTTTATTTGTTTTCCTGTAGTGGCCCGGAAGGATTTGATTTAAAAATTCTTTTTTTTTAATAAAAAAAGCAACACAGGGAATTCGCAATTGCAAATGAACGATGGCATCTACAATGAAGCGATAGTGCTGATTGAAGATTTATATTTGCTTATGAGTGGCAAACTATTGACTGAAATTGATATGCCAGCGCTAAATCGTCAAACTAGAGATGTATTGAATCGTGAATTGGAACGCGAGCGTATTTACGATACGACAACTTTGCAAAAACAAGTACAAACAAATGTTTCATTGTTGAGAGAACAGCAAAAGAGTGCGTATGATCAAGGCTGTCGACGATGGAAACGGTGAACTATTTTCCCTTAATGTGCCCAGCGGAACTGGGAGACGATCCTGATATCATTGATATTAGCAGCAATACATGCTCAAAGCGGAATTGCGTTAGCACTCACATCTACCAGAATTACTGCAACACTGTTGGAAGGTAGAAGAACGGCACATTCAGCACTGAAGCTTCCGTTAAACCTGCAAGTCAACGAAAATCCTGTTTCCAACATTTCAAAGCAATCAACTAGCAAAAGTGTTGAAAAATTGTAAATTGATCATATGGGATGAGTGCACGATGGCGCACTCGATCGAACATAGAAAGATTTTCGCAACAATAATCGTTGCTTTGGTGGAGTGATGATACGGTTGGCGGGCGAATTTCGACAAACAGTTCCTGTGATTCCAAAATCAATAGCGGCGGATGAATTAAACGCATGTCTCAAGTCATCGTATTTGTGGCGATACGTGAAAACAATTCCTTTGAGTATGAATGTGCGAGTGTTCCTGCAACCGGATAGAACCGCAGAAGTTTTCTCCAAAGAACTGCTGAGAAACGGAAATGGGCAAATTTAGGTTGATACTTCTAGTGGCTTAATATCGATTCCACCTGCCATTTGCCAATTCATTGATGTCAATGACTTGAATTGGACGATTCAAAATTAAATTCCGGGAGAAATGCATTTATACAAATCGATCGAACGCGTTGAAAACGAAGACGAAGTCATGAATTATCCAGTGGAATCCCTAAATTTTTTGGATTTGCTTGGCATGCCGCCTCATCATTTGCGTCTTATAGTTGGATCTGTTTGTTTGTTTGTTTGTTTGTTTGTTTGTTCGTTTGTTTATATAGAAATACTTATTAACCTGTGAAAGATTAACAAAAATTGAATATACGATTTGATTACATTTAAATCATGTCAAAATAAATTTAAGCAAAAATTAATTAAAAAATGAAGCAAAATTGAATTAAATTAAATTAAATCAAATTAAACAATATTATAAATAAATTTGAGAGATTGAGATTACGATTACAATAATAACAATAATTACGTTGGATCATAAGGAAATTAAGACATTATTTTGACATATTCGTATTCCGTATAAAAAATTAAAATTAAAATTCAAATAACAATTAAAATTGAAGCTTGAAGTGCGTATAGGGTGAGGAATGGTTAGTTGCTCTGAAGGTAAAGTTGAAGCTCATTTCTAAAACGCTGAATGCCGTCTTGCTCCCGTATACTACGGGGAAGTGAGTTCCAAAAACAAATGGCACCGACGAAAAATTGCCTCTCAGATGTTAAATAAGTAAATCGCGGTAGTATTAAACAGGCAGACCTGTTAGATGCCGGAAGCTGGATTTTTTCGTAATGATACGACGGCTGCTTGGTTTTAATTATGCTACATAGAAAAACGAGCGTGCGAAACTTAAGGTAATTTGCAAAGGACATGTTCACCAGGTGTTGAGCAAGATGTTAAACATGAGCATGTCTTCTGAGACAAAAAACATATCGAGTGGTGGCATTAAATGCAACTTGTAGCTTCCTTTTGGTCTCGGTGTCACACCCATGAAAAATTTCAAATCCGTATGTCAGTTGGAGAATAATGAGAGCCTTGGTCAATAGCAATTTCGTTTTCAACGGTATGAATTTTTAGGTACTCCATAAATTGCGAAGCACACCATATTTTTTCCCGACTACAATATTAATATGATTGTTCCAAGGTAAAGTTCTGTTGAAGACAACTCTTCGATTTTAAGGGAAATCAACAAATTCGTTCAAAGCAATACTCGGAAAATACGAAAGCTCTGGTTTAGTCTTGGAAATCATTAAACATTTACTTCGGTTGAGAACTAAACCACATTTCAAAGACCATTCTGAAACTTGTTTAAGGTCTACGTTTAAGATGGCAACAAAATCCTCAATAAAGCCTAATGGACAGCTTCGATATATCTGAATATCATCAGCACAAATGTGCTTGGATGAGTTCAGCACACAAGACACAATATCATTGATATTGAATGAAAACAAGAGAGGGTCTAAAATTGAAAGTCTGACAGTGCACTATGTATAAAAACAGCCTGCTTTCTATCACTCAGAAATGATGATAGGAATTTAACCACTGGAGTAGAAATGGAGAAATATCTAAGCTTTTTGAGAAGAACAGAATGATCTACCATGTCAAATGCCTTAGAAAAATCCAGCAAAACTAAAAACGTGACATGATCAATATCAAGTCCACCTCTTATATCTTCAACTACCTTAAGCAAGGCAGTTGTGTTTAGCACGAAAGCCTGATTGAATTAAAGCTAACAGATTATTTCGCGTAAGAAATTTATCAAGCTGATTATGCATGATGTGTTCGCGTATCCTTGAGAGAAAGGGCAGGATTGATATTGGTCTTAACTCATCACCTAAAGAGTTTTTGGGGCTTGGAATGACCTTTGCTAGTTTCCACACCAGGGGAAAAATTCCAGTCCTCAAAACAGTGTTTATAACGTGTGTTATATACGTGTTATATTTTTTGGCAGAATAGCTTTCACAAAAAGCGGATGAACACCATCAACACCCATAGCATTCGATTTCACTGACAGAAATCTTTCAACAACATCTGCATCACTCCCTCTTTCGAACCCAAAAGAAGATGTCGTAGAGAGGGAAGATTCGATTTGTTTTCCGATTCCAAGCGACGAATTAAGTTCCTAATTTTTCGACCACCTGTAGCAAAGGTGAAACGCTCAGAAAAAAATTGCATTTTGGCAGTTCTTATCTCTCGAACGACGCTAGTACGCAAATTTTTATAGGCTCGATGAAATTCTGTTATTCTAAACATTTCCTCTGGCGATAAGACAAATCACGTTGCACCATAACTTCACCAATCTTTTGACATTGTTTTGACATGAACGTGTGTATCTGTCATCATTATGCTAAGAATTCTTCATGCCCCGAAACTTTGCAATGGAACCCGACTGATTGTGATGAAGCTAATGAACAATGTAATAGTGGCAAGGATTTTGAAAGGGCCGTCAAAGGTAGAAGAATGCTTAATTCCGAGAATTGCCTTCAACCAATTTGCCGTTCCAGTTCAACCACATGCAGTTCCAGTGAAACTTGCATTTGCGATGACCATAAACAAGTCGCAAGGACAGTCGCTGGAAGTGTGCGGCATAAATCTGAAAATGTCATGCTTTTCACGCGGTCAGCTATAAGTGGCGTGTTCCCGAGTTGGAAAACCATCCTCACTCTTCATTGCATGATAGACATGATTAATTACAATTGCATGATAGACAACATTTTTTGTTGTCTATCATGCAGCCTTATATCGAATACAATCATTGTTCTATTTCTTTTTTTACATTTCAATAAAACGAAAAGAATTCAATGAAATCAACACTTTATTTTATTGTATTTTCGCCATATATTGGGCGGGATGAAGTCCGTCGGGTGAGCTAGTAAAATTATATATTTTATAATAAAAGTTTTTTGAATAACTAAAATAAATACATATATGCATAATTTATATTGTTAATTTCCAATTGTATATAGATTTAAATGTAAATATGTTTTAAACTAAACAAATTAGTGCATAATAATAATAAAAAAAATAAATATTGGATAAGCAAAGATTTCCTTTGAATGATTCACAGAGAAAACGAACTCACTATCCATCCTCAAAGCTCACTTAATTTTTTCTTTATTATGTTGCCAATTTATTCTACGCCCATATCACCCTTCCACCTTCAGTGACATTCGTTAGAGCATTTGTATTCATACGAAGATGTAAACGAGATTAATTACAATTTCCCATGTGCACAATTCAAACCAACACCAAGGATCGACAGTGCTCACAAAATCCATGATAAGATACTTCAATTCCGAGCACATTCGTTTGGTTTTTTACCCGCTTGTCAGTACTCCAGCCCAAACCCCAATCCCATTTCGGTTCGAACAAGTGTATCTAATAAAAGTCAAGTCTTCTCGAGACCTGTTTACCATTATAATCAGCAATGTTACCAATTCTGTCGTCATAGTCGTCGTCGTTGTAGTGAGTATCTATAGATACGAGTATACCCGATCCTGATGCCTTCACAATACCCCATTCCATTCAACTTTTAATTGGACTACATTACGCTCCCATATATGAGGTTTCGGAATCGTAGTAAGGAGTCATACATATATGTAAACCGTGCTGCTGGTTGGAAACACAGTCCATGGTGAATAGACTAATAGTAGTTTAGGTGCACTGTAGCAAGAACTTTTATCTGCATTGCTTCGTCGTGTCGTCATGTCCTGCCATACCATATAATTAGCATATTTTACATTCCTTGAAATTTGCTTAAATTAGCTAGTGTTGTAGTTTTAGTGGTAGACAATGTCTTAACTTTTCGACTTTTTGCCGATTCAGAAAGTCATATTGTTCGAATGGAATCGTAGAGACTATCAAATGATATGTGGCACAGGATGATGAAGTGGAAGAGCCAAAGTTTATTTTGCTAATTAGTTACATTTTAGAAGTGAAGAATCTAAATAAAAAATAGTAATTCCAAGTCTAAATACAAGAAGATACTCGTATTGCTAATGCTATTGAATACGAATAGGTTAGGTCAGGTCTTTATAGAGCAGAAATCAGAAATCATTTCGTATGTGACAACTGCCTGGTCACTGCACCTTGATGTGTACTAAGGCAGGAAAGTTCCAAAGGAAGTGCGACACAAATTCTTCTACCTCACCGTGCGTCGCTTCTCTTTCTGAAATCGTTGTGCAGAATTCTCACTTTTCAATGGCAGAGTGTCCCATTTGTGTAAATCTGGGAGTTTCATATATGTATACATATATTGGGATTATGTGTGAGTCTTATTTGTTTAGAAGTCCTACAATATTCTCGATGAGTTCACCTGTGAATAACCTTAGAGAACACTTTAAGGTGCGTTTACTATTTGTTCCTATGGATTCGAGTCTGGCCAGTTCACTATCGATGCAGTTTCCTTGATTTTCCGGGTGACCGTGATCCAACAGAGTGTCATCATAATGGTTAGCCATCTCGTTGAGTGTTCCGCGGTTGTCTCCAAACACTCTATTTACGGCGTTCGAAGTTAAGAAACCGATTGCTGCTTAACAGTCTGTGTATGGGTATATTGCAAAATTCGTAGAGGCATTGGATAAAGGTTGAGTCAAGTATGATTAACTTACTGCGAAAGACTACAAGTTGTCTCCATTCATTCCTTTCTGGAATCAAGTTATTGAAGTCATTTTCAGATCAATAGGCTGGCATATCATACATTCAGCTTATTTGATAGCTTGGTGTTCCAGCAAGAAGATAGAATTAATTGCAATCTGCATGCCGAATAAGTCATAGGTAGCAAATGGAATGACATCTGGAGAGCCGCGACTGCAAGAGCTCATAATGCGTCAAGGGTTCTTCCTGATACGTTGATGACGGTTCGTCTTTAAAGTGAAAGCCACCAAACGACTATAGCATAAGTGGGAACTGTGCTCGCAACCGTGGTATAAGCTTCTACTTACTTACTTACTTAGGTGGCACTACAGTTCGGGACTTGAACCTGGGCCTAAACTAACAAGCATATCCAGTTAGCAAAGTCTTTAGCTAACTACCTCCAGTTGCACACTCTAAGTCGGATGAATTCCCCTTCTACTTGTGTGCGCCAACCAGGGTGAGAGGTCCCTCTACTGCATTGTCCCTCGGGGTTGGTTTCGAAGACTCTGCGGGCCGAAGCATTGGCATGTATTTGTCGGTATCACTGGACAGCGATCAATGCAAACAGAACCGAATATTTTCCCAATAATTTCTTTCTCTAAGCGACAGAGGATATCTTCATCCGCATTCGATAGAGCCCATGCCTTAGCACCATAAAGTAGGATAGGAACGATTAGGGTTTTATATAGTCTCCTTAGTTTTTCGGGATAGGGACTTATTGCCTAACTTATTAGCCGAAAGAAACAGCGATTGGGAAGAGTGTGTAATGTGTTGTTTTACTAATTTGTTAAAAAGGAAAGACTGAATAATGCCTTTGACAGGGCATGGAAATTAACTGTGTATTTATTAATTTAATTCCGGTACTTATGCAAATTTGGAATAGTACGGTGACTATGCTTGTAAATGAACGTGTAACGTAGCAAGAAACATGACTCCACAATCGGTGATACACTTGCTGCAGTGTTTCTAAGGTGGAGCACTTGAATTAGTTCAAATGAGTATTAGGTCAATTGGACCGTGAATCATTCGTGCTATATTTATGTTATTGATATTCTGTTGTGTGGTTTGCTTCTTGATACGCTACAAGTGATTCTGCGTTTTATTTCTGCTGAGGTGTTGTCATTAGAATTTATAGCAGAGCTGTTGATTCCATGCATACACTTTTCTGACCAGATCTGAGAAATGAGTTGGTGTATGCTCTCTATAAAGTCATTTCCAGGTTCCTTGAATAACTTGGCAGGTAAGCAGTGAAGTCCAGCTTCTTTGTTGGATTTCAACAGCTTTAATATTGCTATCCTTACTTAATTTTGGTCAAGTGGATGGATGTTTAGGCTATTGTCGCCTAAGTTTAATGATCTATTCGCCCTAACGGCGGGATGTTGGGCTTCGTCGCCGTTATACAGCTTGCAGATAAAGTTGTTTCCTTATTCTCAGCACTGTACAAAGTTAACTTCTTCATCTCTACTGATTTCTGTAAGGGTCTTATTGCCTTGACGAGTTTTTTTTACAAGTTGGCAAAAGATCCGTTCGTTATTCCTGGAGTACAATCTCTCACTATCTTTCGTCGCGCGATTCTCGTGCCCTTTTTTCTTCTTCCGAAGGAGCTCACGAGCTGGTATCGTCCTTCGCCGCAGCGTCGCTTTGTATAGCTGCATGTGCTTGCAGGACCTCTTCATCAAACCAGGGATTTCTTGGTATTGGTCGGGTGAAACCCAGCACATCAGTTGCGGCGTCTCTGATGCCACGTTGTCAGCATTGACACTGATCTTCGGTACATAATAGGAGCTGTAGAGTGATTTCGGGTTACGCATTCGGCGAAGATTCTGGCGTGCTCTTGCGATTGCAGCTTTTGTACGATATATCTTCTGACAGTAGGTCTTTTTGTTATGTCGCATGGGAAATCCGCATTTGCACCTTAGCTGTACCCAGTTGGTAATCCAAGTCAACGTTGGCTGCCTGAAACGTTCGAAAATCTAGAATATTGCAGGCTTGCTTTACCTCTATCTCATTGTAATCAATTGGATTTTTGGTTTCATAATCTGGAGACCACCATATTCCTCTGTGTATACTGAGATGAGGAAACCGTGTGCCTGCTATAATGAAATGTCGTCTCGCAGCAAAGTCAATAAGTCTAAGTCCATTGCTAGACGTGGTGTCGTGTAGACTATCTTACCAACTGACCTACCAAAAATGTCCTCCTTTTCTATTCTGGCGTTAAAATCGCCTAATACGATTTTAACTTAATACTTCGGACATTAAACATAGGTCCTGTCGAGGAGCTCGTAGAAGCACTCGTTGGTGACCTTATCCTTGTCTTCCATAGGGGCATGCATGCATATTAGGCTTATGTTAGCGAATTTAACCTTGATGCGAATCATCATGAGATGCTCGTTGACGTCTCGGAAACTCAAAAATTCTTGCCTAAGTCTGCCGCATATGGCAAATCCGCATCCGAACGAGAGCTGTTTCTTTTCCCTATAGCAATGACCATAGCATATACCACTGTTTTTCATCCTCCTTATGTCCGACACATCCCATCGCACTTCATGGCGGCGGTGATATCTGCGTGGTAGTAGGCAAGTGCGTCTGCTAATTGTTCGACGCTTGCTATTTTAACCTGCATGTGTAAGGGTGTAAAATACTTAGGCAGTTGCCGGGGACCTGGAGGTGAAACCAGCTGCTGGCCCAATCCAAGTTATAAGACAGTCAGCAGTTTCCCGATCACTCGCCGCGCAGGTCCTTAACTGAGTTCTGTGTTATTATTAAGCATTAAAGCTGCGCGAATGTGTGAGAGTGCTAATACACTTTATCTGACAGCAGCATCGTCATTTTAGGGTTTTTAGGGGTCTTGTAGGATTCCGGAAGAGATCGCAGTCCATTTTGCACAGCTTGCCCCCTGATCTCCGCACTGATTCCGGGCTGCCTCTGAGTAGGTTAACTACTTAAAGCTGTTATAAGAAGCTTTATTTTGTCCATTTCACTTGTTACCTTACTTTCTTTCCCAGGGTTTGGAAGTCGTGACATTAAAATACTCTTTATGGGCTATTGCTGGGCCAGTCTTGTCTAGTGGGGTGGCCACTTTAAAGAATAAGCTTCTTCCTAAAGTCTATCTTAAACCATAAAATGTAGTAATGTGAATATCTACATTTTTTTTCCTTATCTTCCTGCCATGTAAATCCATTGTGAGAACATAAATCCTGGTCCCGCTGAGAAATTTAAACATTTTCAATGATTTGCTCTGTTGATTTTAGAATTATTCACCAAACGGATGCATATGGAAAAATTCTAAAAAAATAAAACACACAGATACGATCCAATTGCATATTTTCTCCATTCTTCCCTAACTCTGATAAAATTTACACATTCAAGCCAAAAGGAAAAACAAGCACATTCATTCTTACATGCAAAAAAAAAGAAGAAAACTGAAAAAATTGGAAACATGTTGTTTGCTGGTAGTTTAGGCAAACATATATCCGCCGTTCCTATGGTTATTGTGCAGCGAATATTCAATGAACTTTAAAATATCGACAGCGATAAATTTTAAAAGTTTTCACAACATCGACTAGAATGGCTTAACTTTGCGAGTAATCTGTTGCTGTTACTTTTTTCCAAAACGAAAAAAAAAAAATCGGAAAAATCGCTTTGCAAGCGAGACTCGTAAAAGTGCTATCGTTTACTTTGAATTTATTGAACTATTTAGGAAAAATAAAATTGGATGTATGTATGTAGGTACGGTGCGGATACATCGGATTTGAGCTTATGTTTTCCTCTGAACAATTTTTTTTTTAATTCCATTTGTGGAATAATTGAGGCTTACTAAAAGTTTCCATAAAGCCAGATTCATTTGATTGATATTAGTTTACTTTAAATATATTATATGTAGATTAATGTGAACTGTTTCCATATCTTTATTAATCGACCAATTCATTATACGCCAGGTATGGGCTTTTATGAACTAAATTATTAGTTTATTACATTTTCAACTGTAAATGAATCATAATAATGATGTAGTCTCGACATATGTATTTCCAAAATTTAATTAACTGCAGTTGATGGGGAATTTATTGTTATAGCTAAATTGGTTGTACATAGCTAGATTTAAGATAGTTAACGATTAAAATCTGAAAAAAACGTAATTCGATTAAGTACCTATACTAATTGGAACAATGGAGAGAAAAAAAAATTAAACCTAAGTCCTAATTATTAACAACTTCAGCACCTATGTAACTAGCGGTTAACTGCATCGTCTAAAATGCTCGATTTCGATCGCAAATCAATTTTTGGTATTTAGGGTGTCCGAAAAGCAATGGATATTGGTAAGCTCAAGATCCAGCCGAAGCATTGAAGCCTACAATCGGTGCTGTAAAAATTCAGATACGTGAGAGAAATATACAAGATCAGATATAATTATACGCGTTACATTTTTCAACGGTTAATAAAAAAAGATGGTAGCAGATGATAGAATTCACTCTAAGTATTGTACAATAAGAATCAAACTGCTTTTTCGGAAGGAGGTTTATAAATGCTACTCGTAACTTACAACAGCAACAAATTTATTTTACGTTTGTATTACATTTTTACATATCTGAGAGTGGCCCATCGATTTCAAAGGTTCAAAGATTTTATGAAGCCACTTAAGCCTCTGTACATCAATTCCTTCTCTCGCATGCACTTGGTGAAACCAGAGAGCCTTGTATATTTGAGTGAAGGAAGGGTATCCAACCCTTGAAGGAGGTCAATGGGGGATAAAAAAGTTTATATTAGGCATCAGGACGATGGCAGAGGAGTCCCATATACGGACAAATGACCACATCCACGCCTCTGGTCAGTTTGAGCTACTTGTCATGCACGTGCCTTGAGCGCTATTTTAACGTATTCAGAGTTCAGGTCTAAAGAAACAGCATTTCCAAAAAATTCGGTGTTGCTACTAGCACGAAACTTTTTAGGCGAACCCTTTTTCCAGTTATTTTATTAAGGATCATCCTTGCGGATAACTTATTTGGAAGTGGATTGTCTAATTGAGGTAGAGTTAGGCAAGAAAACTTACGCTTTCGGGATGTAAGCAAGCCCTTCACAACAATCCGTTACGTTCGGGAATAGAAGCCAGATTTGTGTTAATGATCCTAAAGAGCATAAGAATGACAGTATCCAAGACGAATTCCATGGCCTCCTAGACCGAACATACGCTCATTATCCCAGCTATGACACCAAAGTTGTGCTAAGAGATCTTGACGCAAGGCTGTTAAAGAAGCTGTCTCTGAGAGAGTCATCGAGAAACACAACTTTAACAACATCGCGTCCAATAATGGCTTCATGTTTTTGAATTTATATTGAGGTGTAAAATTTTAGTAGCCAACTAGCAGCTCCCCTCATCCATACAATGACTTGGCTATACCCTTATACCTCAACCATCTACCAGATTAAGATGGAAACATTCCGTCATTCTGGATGACCGAGTTTTCCGAGGAGCTATAGGATACAATTCCTAACATCACAGGCTCGACGGAGTCAAGTAAGACCACAAAAGTTCAACCTAGAAAAGCTGAAACCGCATGGATCTTTGTCGATCACGTTTCCCTCAAGTTCTCTAAGCTCTTTAACAATCCAATCCTCCATATACTATAAGCAGTGGAACATTAATAGAAATTTTATCAAAGAGTCATTAAAGAAGATGCTTCAGATGTGTTTGGTTTCAAACCGCCGCCCCGCCACAAAGAAACTTTGGTTTGACCACGCATGTAGGGCATAACATACATATATACCCACACATACAGCCATAAAAGAAGTATTCAAAGCTGACAAGGATTAGAGCTGCTCGTAAATTCTACGAGTGTTGACAATATGGAAAAACTAATTCTGCAGGCAGTATAAGGGGTATGGTTCTCTAAATTTCACTGCAAGACAGCATGAATCATACACCTTTGATGAAGATGACAGAGAATTACATCCCACTAACCGTAACCAAGTTCAGGTGACAATATCGAAGCTAAAGCCTTATTAAACTATTCTCGCAGGCGGACTGATTATTGATCACTGAAAGCAACTACAGATGAGTTGATTACTTACATGCACCACCTCATATGCATTATATGGTGAGAAGGAAGCATCACCTTTGCAGGTTTTTCCCTGCATGTCCGACACTGTTCAAAACACAATGAACAAAGTCCTTGAAGAGTATTCCTTGTAGTAACCAAAATACATATGAATTTTGCCCACTTAATATGTAGCCCTTCCGTCGATCCTATCGCAGCTTGGAAAAATTCATTATTGATGTTGGAACGGAGGTTGCTCCGCATTACTAGGAGTGACATTACTGATCTTCACATTTAGATCTTCCTTCTGATAAGGAAGTAGCAGTTTGGGCTTTGATTAAAATACGTCACTTCCATGCATCATTTCTCTGCTACCTCCAGTAGCGAATGAATTGTTCCGAGATCCCCTGTGGCCGTATAGACTAATTTTCTCAGTTGTACTAATGGTACCAACAATTGCAGTATGAAGATGTATTTACATATTTATGGTGCCATAAAATGGTTTCCGCGTTCCGTTCCATTGTCGAGTTCTCAATTGATTCGGACACCACGAAGGCATCCTCTAATTCGTCGGCTCGCTGTCTATCTGGTTCAAATATTGCTCACTTGCGCATGATATAAAGTTATTATTATCATTTCGATCTCTGTGGCTGTATACAATTGTAGACGCCATTAGGCCTATGCTGCGGGTTCCCAAAAGGCCCAACGTCACATCTCTAAAGTCTTTTAGCGAGGTCCTAAAAGATGCAAAAATGCTCGCGATGATCGATAAAAGCGACGCCGGCGGATCATTACACCGGAATGGTGGCAGTTAGGTAATTTAAAGCTTTCGGGCAGCTTCTTGGCCACCGTGCGCGAAAAAAAAACCCTCACAGAAAAGCCGTCGGTGGATTAGAAGAGGTCTGGCCGGGTGCAAAGATTGAGGTTGTGGCTAATTAAGATATCCCTAGAACCCGCACTTGAATCGCAGATGAACCCTCCTCCCCTGAAGACAATCTGGAGATCATTGGGTTCAGTAACCTGACCGTTCCGACTCATGACTTGAAAGTCATAAATTAATTAATCCTCTCGCTCAAACTAAAGGCATCACTCGGTTCAGATTCGAGTCTATGACCTCAAGGTCTTTCAAAAATGATGAGCTTTCTCCTTTAATTGAAACAGTTAATGCAGCCTCAGATCTTGGGCCATCGATATTCTTTCCTGAAATGGACAGCGACGACTCCAATCTTTTAGAGGTGACAACCAAGCCGACGGTTTCCACTTCTGATACCCTCTCGAAAATGGAAACCGATGACGAATTAAAAAGAGTTCCTTTACTATCAGAGGATGAAGATGGGCTTTTGGGCACAATTTCAGAATCGGAAGACTCGTATGAAACCGTGGTGGATGTTCTTCGGGTTGGTTATTGCAATGATGCTACGCTTTCTCCAAATTAACTCCCATCAGTCCAAAAAGGCCTCGGCCGCACGCATTTTGCGCCTACCCAAAGCCGCAGAAGACATAACCCTAATCCAGGAACCATGGATTGTAGAAGGCACTGTTCGTGGACTTGGGAGACCTAATTACATTCTGCTTTACACAAATGTAAGATCAAAACTTGTATTTTGTCTTAATGTCGTCGACATCGACCACATTACGAGCCCCGCAACTCGCCGTTCTACGCAAGCCTCTGCGGCGCATATTGGTGAAAGACTTGAAGATGTTTCCTTATAAAGTGTAGACGGTCTAGCAGCTGATAGGTGTGGACCTTGAACCGCATCTAACTTACGCTCACGCCCTCTTGAATCTCAACAACGAAGTGGACGATTTTGCGTCAAAAGTAATCATGAGTGATCACGCCCATTTCTACTTATGTGGATACGTGAACAAACAAAATTTGGAATTCTGGGCCATTCAAAATCCGCAAGTGATATATGAAGAGCCGTTACATCTAATGGTGTGGTGTTTACGCTGGAGGAGCCACTGGATAATTTTTTTTAGAACAACATGGGCTGAACGGTCACTGTGATGGATGAATTTTTCATTCCTCAATTGGATGAATTGGGACTTCAGAACATGTGATTCCAGCAGGACAGGGTAACGGTGCATACTCCACGAGCCACAAATTACATTCTAAGGCAGGTATATCCTGGTAGACTGATATCGCGTTTTGGGGTCTTTCACTGGCCTGCAAGATCACCTGATTTGACCGCCTTAACACTTTTTTCAGTTGGGTTATTTAAAGTCACGGGTTTATGTGAAAAAACCACAAACTCTGGCAGCCCTCAAGGAGAACATCCATCAGGAAGTGAAGAACATACTACAAGTAGTTCTGAAGAAAACAATTGAAAATGCCATAAAAATAAGCCAAATGGCAATCAACAATAGCGGTGGAAACTTAAATTAACAATTAAACAAACATTGTAAAAAAACAATTATTTTCTTTGTTCTATTCCAAAGATATACACAGCCAACATTGTGGTCATACATTGTGGCCCATATTATATTAGTACTAACATCATTGTTTGCAATATTGGCTATAAGCCCACCTTTATAACTGTAAAACGACAAGAAGTGCTAGATATCACTCTTGTCATCGACAACATCACTCAAATGATGGTATCGTCTGAACACTCCTTTTTAGATCACAGCTACATCCAATTCAGTCTGAATGATGCTCCTTCTAGCAAACTAGCATTTCGGAGTTATCGGAAATCTGATACAAAATACAGAGGAACACTTTTAAAACTACTCTCCTCTGAACTCTTAAGTCCCCCGCGTAACACCAACGAGATTGACGTGAAAGGCAAGGATTTCATCCTGGCTCCTAATCAGGCAATGGCTGCTTCCTGCCCTCTTATTCAACCTAGAGACAAGGAAACGCAGTACTGGTGGACATCAGCACTGGGATCGTTTAGAAACGCTTGCGGAAAACTTTTTAACCAACCAAAAAGCACAAGAAAAGCAACGGACTAGGACTCATACAAGGAATCTCTCAAAATATGTTTATAAAAAAAAAAACAACTGAACAAGGCAAAACAACCATCCTGCAGGGCGCTTGGGGGTAAAATAACAAAAACCTCTGAGTAGCCGCCTCAGAAAAATCCTCTCTAGAAATCCTACGATGCCTAGCGGTTTGAAAAAGTAACCGATGGCTCTTGGACGACCTCAGCCTGCTAATGGATACCCACTTTCCAGTTATCTCCTTCTTCACGGCCAATAACAACCATAGCAGGACTACTGCAGCCGCCACTGAAATTCACGGTCTGATCACAAAGGACAAACTGCTCTGTGCGCTGCATATCTTCAAACCATATACAATAAGTATGCTGTGCCGGACAGGATAATACCCTCAGATATCATCCTACCAACGCCTGAGAATATTATGAGGAGCTGTGTAGATGTTTTTTCAGTCCCATAAAATGTTCTCATCTTGCGCCAAAGGACCTTAGACCTATAATTCTATCATCGTTCCTTCTGAAAATTCTAGAATTACTGATTGATATTCATATACAATCTAGAATTGATCGGCGACTTTTACCAACCGCTCACCATGCCTACTTTAAAGGAAAGTCGTTAGAAACGGCTCTACATACATTGCCTAGTCATATAGAACGAACCCTACATTACTGAGAGTACACAATGGTCGCGTTTCTGGAGATAGAAAATGCCTTTAACAACGTTAATGTCATATCCATAATCACAACTGAAATGTCAACTCTGAATGTAAATGTATCACTTGGGGAGTTAGTCACTTTTATGCTAAATAAAAGGATTATCAACTCAAAAGTGGGTGGTGCTTCTGCTAAAAGATGTGTCAGCATAGGTATGCCGCAAGGCGGTGCGCTTTCAGCCGTTCTCTGGAACTTAGTGGTCAATGAACTGCTGATATATCAGGGTAGTTGCCTATGCGTATTACATTGCTATAGCCGTCTCAGGAAAGCATCTCAATTAAAGAACCTAATCAAACCTAACCTAGGCTTACGGTAAAAATTGTGTTTCTCATCTACTGTTGACGTTTCTATCGGTGCATGACACTGGATAATGCTTGTCTTTCCAAATTCATTATATGTAGAATCTTGCAGTTAGTATCCGTTTTTCCCTGTTTAACGCACTTCCGAGGCGATGGTGCATACATTGACCCTACGTTCGACTAACGTACGTTTGTTGCCGCTCTGCCAAAACAGCAGAATTACCTAGTTACAAACATAGATGGCGCTACAGACAAGCTGACATACTCCATAACCAACTAACCGCTCTAGTTGCTGCGATCTTTGGCAAACTTCCCCCAATTGAGCTCCACCTAAAGTAAATTCTTCCTCCATTGCGCTCAGCCCCAAGATAAATATGAAGTTGAAGAAGAGCTCATCTTCTATCCTTTCATCATCCTAAAAAAATTTCTGGATTGTTCCAGTAGAAGATGTCGTATTAAAGAGAATGCTCATATCCAATCGAAGAGTCAAGAGGATCAAGTTTTAGCAATGTGATCCTTCTGATCTGTGGAAGCTTAAAGTTGACATACAGATTTAATACCTGCGTTTGTTCATATGCCTGAAACTCAAGACCCATTGTCTTAAGATTACGACAAGACATCCATATAAATGCTGTTAATGCTTTAGCATTCCCCGTAGTATATGTCACAGAGTCTTCATTTATCCATCTCATTGCACAATGACAGTGAAATCCACTTTGTAGACATTTAGAGAATCAGCATATTGTTCCGTCAAGGATCCACTCATTTCAGTCATATAGTCAAAAATCGCTGTGCTATTTACGTAGTCTGTAAGGTCGTCCATGTTGGAGGATATTTGTCGCTTCACGGCTTGAATAACTATAAGTGAACGGGTAGTTAGCGATACAGTACGGCGCTTAACCTGATTGAGGTGACAACTTAAAGCATAACGCCATTAAGCCAATAAACGCTTCTGATTGCTGCAGATGGTTGTGTGGGGAGTTCTCTTCTATAATCTATATTTTGTCTTGCGGATTCAACCAGTTGCAGAGTCTTTAAATGACCGGAATTAAAATGTGTTGAATAAAACGTGGTGGCAAACATTGTACTGCATATGATAGGACCACGACTGTGGCGAAAACTTTCAGTTACATTAGTAATGAAGCGCACAGGCCTCGGGTACGATTCTCGTTGTTGAGCAAGAAAAGCTGTAACAAAATACAATAATATCCGAAATGACTTAGCTTCAGAAAAATAGCATACGCATGTAAATATGTAGTTAATTCACTGAAATGAAGATGTTGGTTACTGGCTCCAAATAACAGGTCATATTTTGAACGAGGGTCCAAGAAAGGGCCTGAACTTCCAACTCTAGGGTTTCGAAGTACAAAATAACCTCAAATAAGGCGCAAAGAAATATCCGTTGATGTATTGAACGCAAGATTCTTGGTGCCATCTGCGTTGATAGGCCTTAGGCGAGAAAGTGCAATCTACGAGCTGTGCGATCATGTAGTGACTTCGACCTGGTCAGAAAAATTTACATCAGTCGTCTGAAGAAAACTTCGTCTCACATGGGATGGGCTCTCAACCTTCTTGGCGTGCGCAAATGGAGGCAATTAACGACGACAGAGCTAAGTGGAGAGGATTGTTGGTTGAGGTCCAGGTTCGCAAGGATTAGATTCGCTGAGAGGATTATCAATTCAACCGGCAACGAGTAACGAGTAAAGTCATATTTTTCATATTTATCTAACGTACATATTTTCATAGTCAATCTAAGTAGGTATTGTAATTTTATTCATTTGAAATCGAAATCTTATTTTTGACAATAAATTGTTAACACACATGGAGTAGTCTTTCTCAACAACAAAAATACCCTACGCATATATTGTACATACCATACACAAATTCACCAGAGACCAGACAAAATTACACATCACTCAAAACCCCCGGAATCGATCGATATTTGTCCTTCTCATCCGGATTCACCAGATTCATGAGGCTTTTTTTATAGATGCATGACTTGTAAAACATTCTGACTCAAAAATTGGTAAATTAAATAAACAACGTGACCACCGTAAGTACAGTATCACGCATTACATAATAACACATAGATCGCATGTTTACCCAGTTACATATATCTAACGGCATCTACATATTATTAATTCAGATTTCTATCACACTCGTTGCAAATAAATTAAACTCTTGCCCACTTCCTATCTTATTTCTGCTGAAAAAGAATACCATCAAAGTGAAACGTGGTCGCGCTAAGAGGTGTCTTAATCGAGCGTTAATTTTTACGGAATTTATTAATCGCAAAACTCCTATATCTATGCTAAAAATCCGATTAGCAAAACTAGACGAAGTCTGGTCCGATTTCATATCTTTACAAGACCAGATGCACGAATTTATTGAGGATCCAGATTACATGCATTTAAATTCGGAATTTGCCGAGTATGAAGCAAAATGCTTTCAAACTTACTCAGTCCTTTCAAACGCGATATCTGATACCGATCAAACTGATCATGTGAACAATGATCAGTGAAATCATTTCTTCGCGAGGATGCAGCAAATTTAGTTAAGCATATAACGTGCTCAGAAAGTAATTATGTTGAGGCGTGGGACGAATTAGAAAGACGCTTTGATCAGAGCCATCTCATCACACAGTCGTTTATACAGTCGTTTTTATCGTTACCTCTTTGTACGACTCTAAATCCACAGCTTCTTCGAAAAATAACAGATGGTGCAGATGAAGTTATAAGAGGATTAGAGGCTTTAGATTCTACCAGTAGGGATGGTTTATTTATATATTAATTCAAAAGTTGGATCACGAGACGAGACGAGCTTGGGCAGAAGAGGTAGGTTCAAGGAACGACTGTACCATCATCGAACTGTTAGATTTTTTGCAAACCCATTGTAGCTGCTTAGAGACCTGCTGTACAATCACTCGTTCCAAACAAAATCAAGGTAGCGGTTCTAATGTGGTTCGATCTCATTTTGTCAAACCGCAATGTCGCATTAAGTGCAAGTCAGATCACATTCTGCCTCACTGTAAGGATTTCATGGCCCTAAACATACAAGCATGCCGCGATTTCGTTAAAAAAAATTCTTTATGCTTTAATTGTTTGCAACAGGGGCATGCTTCTAATAAGTGCCGTTGTAAATTTCGCTGCTGACTATGTAATACGCAAAATTCAACGCCTACTCAACACTTATCGGACTCGAACTCAATCTCCAACATATCATTACTACCATTGTAAGGCTCCGAGTCCACTATAACAGTCAATCATTCATTTGAAGACAATCGACGCATCTCGACAGTTCTTCCTACGTCACGCTACGTTCCTGGTCACGCTCGAGATAAACAAGGAGTAAACCAACTTCTTCGCTTATTATTCGACTCAGAATCCCAGGTGTCTTTCATTTCCGAAAAAGCATTTCAACGGTTGGGCCTACCTCATAAACGTTCTCGACTCCCTATCATAGGTATCGCATCTACCTCCGCCGGAACCACTAATGGATTACTGTCTCTGACCTTGTTTTCTCGTTTTAATTCTGAATTCATTAACATCGATTGCCATGTTCTATCAAATGTCACATCTTCGCTACCACCATATACCTGAAACCATTCTATCCAGGGAACTCGCCTATCCGAATTTTTATGTGCCTGCTCCTATTGATATTTTAATCGGTGCTGACAAATTTTTCAACGTGATTCAAGGAAAGGCTCGGTTTGACTTAAAAACTACCTTTACTTTAGTCCCGACTATATTTGGGTGGGTGGTTGCTGGAGCTAACACACAGTTACCAACAAATGGAATAGATATAACAGCCTTTTGCAGCGTTTCGAGCTTTCGAGAGTTTTTGGAAAATGGAAGAGATAGCTGCTGAAATGCCACATGGAAGGGATTTCTTCCAATAAGACATTGGAAACCTAAAATGTATACTATCTTGCACATGGTGCTGTTTTTAAAGCAGATAGCAATACAAACAAAATTAAAGTTGTATTTGACGCATCGGCTAAAGCCCAAAATACATCGTGATCTATTTTCAATTTGCCTTAGGTATTGTCGGCATTTGTATGTCATTTCCGGCTACATCGAGGAAATGTATATACAAATTTAGATTACACCTAAACATACGGACTTCCAAAGAATAATTTGGCGCGAAAACCCAAATGAACCTTTAAAACATTACCGATTATTGACAGCAACGTACTATATGGTACATCAGCGGCACCATTTTAGGCAGAGCGTACATTCAATCAGTTTGCGCTTGACTCGCCTAAAACATACGCTTTAACATCCAAAATACTTTAAGAAGACTTCTACGTTGATGATGTCATAACTTGGGCAGATTCCTTGGAAAATCTTATTTCCCTTCAAACTGAGCTAGTGGAAGGGCTAAAATCTGCAGGATTTAATTTGCGTAAGTGGACCACTATCTGTTGGCCACTCCTTATATCATTGCCAGAGGAAGATCGCGAACTTACCCCAGTAAAATTTGAAGATTCCAACTAGATCAAGATTCTCAGTCTACAATGGTGTCCATCTCAGGATGAATTTTCATTCAAACTTAAATTAAATAATTTCAAGGCATGTACAAAATGTCGCATTTTATCGGACGCATCGCACATTTTTGAATATTATTTCCGGAGCTTTGGCGTAAAAACTTGGCAAGGGATGACGAGGTTACAGATTTTCTAGCGCATCGATAGATCAACATCAAAGATGAGCTCCCGTATATTGATTCATTATCGGTTCCAAGAATCATGATCACAAACAAATCGAAAGGGGAGCTGCATGCGTTTTCTGATGCATCTCTAGATGCATATGCAGCAGTAGTATATTGCCGAAGTATAAATCACGTTGAGTCAGTAACTGTTAGGTTTGTTGCAGCCAAAAAAAGAGTTGCGCCAATTAAGGTCCTTTCGCCTCCGCATCTTGAGTTATGTGGAGCTGTATTGTTAGTTCGCCTGGTAAACAAAATTAAAGGTTGCTTTCAAGAATTTAATGTCAACATTTTTGCCTGGACTGTCTCATCAGCAAATTGCCTTGCATTGGCTGTCAGTGCCGCTAAAAAAGTGGTACGTTTTTATAGGCGTACGATTACATCGGAAATTTTATGGAACCATTTTAATCCTAGTCGAATGAACTTTCATCTGCAGAGTCAAGGCTAATAAAGTGTGCACAGATGTCATCATTTGGTAACGAAATCCATGATCTTAAGAACAGTAAAGGACTACATTCGAAAAGTAAACTATTACCTCTCTGCCCGTTTATTGATTCGTGTAACGTACTTCGAGTTGGCGGACGGCTAGAAAACTCGGATTTAACAGACTCAGAGAAACATCCTATCATATTGTGCAAATCTCATCCAATTCCCAAGCCTATAGCACAGTAAATGCATAAGAAATATCTACACCCGGGAGTGTCACTTATGTTTGCGATAATAACACAAAAATACTACAAACATGGATGCAGAACCCTTGCTTGTAAAATTGTGCATGATTGTGTTATGTGCTTTCGGGAACGCTTAGTTATTGTCAAACAGCTAATGGGAAATCTCCCAGCTGAGCGTATACGATACGCGCGACCATTAAGTAATGCTGGATGTGATTATATTGGTTCTCGGGGAAGAAATCCTAAGTTCGTAAAGGCATATATCGCGCTCTTTCTTTGTATGGTTACGAAGGTCATACACCTCGAATTTGTGGGAGACTTAATAACTGCAGCATTTTTAATCGCGTTACATCGGTTTTTTTCGCGTCGCGGTAAATCGTACCAGATATTGAGTGATAATGGCACTAATTTTCATGGTGCTAGGCGCATATTGAATGAGATGTACGAGCTCCTGTGTAGTCAACAACATAGCACCATTGTGATCGAGCACCTATCGAAGGATAAAATCCATTGGAAGTTCATTCCATCCTCCTCTTCTCACTTTGGTGGATTGTGGGAGGCGGGTGTTAAGTGCACAAAACGTCATCTGAAGCGCGTTATAGAAGAAATCAAACCAACATTCGAGGAGATGTATATGTTGCTAACAAAAATATAAACGATACTTAATTCCCGTCCTATGTGGCAAACATCAGATCCCGATATTCTTGCTTTAAGTCCTTCCCATTTCTGAATAGGCGAACCTCTAACAGCCGTTCCCCAACCAATTGTTCTCAACAAACCTATTTCTATAAATACTAATTGGCCTTTATTACAGGCAATGCTACAAGGCTTCTGGGTCCGTTAGCACAAGGAATATCTCACATCATTGCAACAACGAGCAAAGTGGCAACGGACATAGCCAAATTTAAATATTGGTGATGTTGTTTTAGTCAATGAACCTAATTTATCACCGTGCAAATGGATTATTGGACGAATAACAAAAACCCATCTAGAGTTGTAACCATCCGAACAAAATTTAGTAAATTCGTTCGACCAGCAGTAAAGGTTGCTCCGCTGAAAGATAAAAATCTTTCAGAAGGAGTTTGTATGAAAAAGTACTAATCCATTTTAAAACACCCGCAATAGCTTTTAGTACTAAATTTGATAATCCGCCACTTTTTGGATTCGCTGAAAGGACTAGCAATTCAACTGGCAACGAATAAAGTCATATTTTTTATATTTACCTAACGTACATATTTTCATAGTCAATCTAAGTATTGTAATTTTATTCATTTGAAATCTAAATCTGATTTTGGACAATAAATTGCTAACACACATGGAGTAGTCTTTCTCAACAACAAAAATACCCTACGCATACCATATATGTACATACACCACTTAACCAGACACCAGACAGCATCACACATCACTCAAAACCCCCAGAATCGAATTCAACCACTTGAAAAATCTTCTTTTTAAATATCGTAAATATAAATGATCACCACTATCCAAGTGATAACCTTAAGTGAGCCAACAAAATGGTAACTCAGAAGAACTGTATGTGCAGCATACAGCCTTTTCAAATTATTCCTAAATAATTTTTCGGAAATGGAAGCTTTCTTTTTTTATTAGAAATCTTTCTTCATGGCAGAACAAAAAATCGTCTGGGTTAACTTCAGCTAACAATACAAGTCATACTAACAATACCAGATACCAAGGAAACACCCTTACAGAATGCTGGAGTTTGCTTTAGTTTTTCCAATTAAGACTCTACCTTGAGGTGCTCTGGGAGCGAAACCTTAACCGCACACAATGTACAATTGCAACAAACCGTTCTTATTTATGAACAGGAAAGAACTACCCCAAACACAAATTGTGTATCTAGTTGCCACATAGCCGACCACAGGAGCAACAGTTACATTCAACTAGAAGTCAACCACAGCTGCATCTAGACAATAATGACCTGTTATAATTGGATGTGGGGGTGGTCACTAAACAGAAGACGGGGTGAAATGGAAGCTTGTTAAGAAGGAGGATATCTACATTCGAATACGGAATAAAGTACATACGTCGAAGAATGAATGAAAAGAATACAACACTTGAATAGGAATATGCCATACAAAAGCAGCTGATAGTGTTGAATGCTAGGCGACCGCTAAATTAACGAAAAGAGAATGTAATAGTGATTTTTTAATGCAGAGATCTCTGGCATCCTTACAACTAGTGGTGCAAGCAGTGAACTCAGTCAAAAAATGCTCGGGATGTAAAAATGTATGCTAAAGTGTAAAGAGTCTTTTATTAGATGGGCTCTGTTATTTTAATCCCTATTCTCTGAACTCACGCATACCATCCTTTGAGACATGTCATATTTGTACTCCAGATTCCGTATTATTTAATTATGAAAAGGCATACGATACAACAACGTTTGAAAACCATCCATTTCTTTTATCGAAATTGGAACGACTAGGTTAAAACTCATTTATTCCCAAAGACATTTAAAAGTAAAATTTCAAATTTTTGCTAACATAACTTTATTGAATAGTGTTAAGAGAATACAAAAATATTTTTTTTTTATTTTTTTTTTAAATGAAGGAACCACTGTTTTCAAGCTGTACCCAAACAGGCACAATGGGAACATATGATTGATAATTTTTTAAATGGAATTTTTTAAGGCATTCTTTTTCGACACACAGAACTATGTTGCAGAACTAACAAACCCACCTGACTCTCATGTGACATACTTTGCATCTAAGAGGCTTTTCAATTCTCTTAGAAAAATGTTGACTTTCAGTCAAAGCAACGCTTGCACATATGGATCGTCTTGATGTCGAAGGTTGTAGAATTGTATATCTTCTAAGATAATATCGAGCGATATCTCTTTGTAACGATAGCAAGTCATCTTCGGAATCTGCTGCGACTTTATAAAGTTTCCAAGCGCTCACCAACGTTGAGCTTAGCATGGACGTAAAAAGCGGCCACCACACTTTTTGCCTCGAATTTTGATTTTATAGGCTTTGACACACTGATCGTGCAAGTCAACGCCACCCATACCGTTATTATAATCCGCAATAAGATTCGGCTGCTGAATGAAAACTTTTCAAACGCAGAGTTAAGACCATCTTCTTCGTTTGTATTGGTAGCATGTGGAAGATTATCGAAACTCCTTCCATAAAATAATGATGATGAGATTGCTTTGAAATCCATTCTAAAAAAAAAAATGTCAGATTTTACCATTATACCCAAACGGGTACACTTAACTTTACGCGTGCTTACCTAGGGTCAAAATATATGAACACTTTATTTTTTTAATTTTATATGATTTTATTATTCGTTTTTGAACTTTTTCCAAAGAAATAAATAGAAAATTGATAAAACAAATTATTTTTGCATTGCAAAATAGAGGCAAACTTCCGAAAAATCGAGGAAAACGAAATCGCATCTGAGACGGAGTAGTAAAAAAAACTATCGCTTTATATTTTTGACAGTAAACTGCACGCCTAAATTAAAATTTCATCAAAGCAAATTTGAAGAAGAGCAACGGTAAAATCATAAAGTTGTTAAATTGTCTGTACCCAAGCAGGTACAGTGATAGGAAATGGGTTAATCCATAATAGCCCAAAGCCAGCGAAAAATTATAAGTTCTCGAGAAATCCGGTGCCGCCGGCATCGAACCTAAAAAACCTACGGCATCACTGCCAAAGTACAATTAAAGAGGAGGCCCGTTCGTCCGATGGCGAATGTAGACAGAAAATCTAGAAAAACAGCAGATGAATAGAATAGCTCTGCAGAAAAATTGAGACGAAATCTTATAGTAGAAGGACAGTCGGTGCGGAGAATCTGGAAAGGTTGTTACTGCTTTGCAACATCCCATCGGCAGATAGAATGAATCACTTAACCTGGAAAAAGGCAGACAATATTTCTGTCCACCCAACGATGACGTTAGGACAGCAATTTCCAAGTTTTAGTCTAACAAGGCTGCTGGATCCGACGGCTTAACTGTCTAGCTGTTTAAGGCAGAAGGCGATGATTAAACACTGAGGAGCCGTCAACGGCTCACTGAAGAATGGGTCTAAGAAAGTATGCACGGCGCATGTAACTTCAGCATTGTTTGTCCGATCTTAAGGAATAAGTCTCCCCTCTATCGGTATGGTTTTACGCCAAGAAAATCCACCGTAGATCAAATTTTCAAATCTTGGCAAATCTTTGACGAAACTCAAGAGTTTCAAATCGATACATATCACGTTTTCACTAATTTCATATAACAGTGTCTATGGGTATGGTCTATACGGTGCTAGTTTGGTATCACCGCCGAGCTAATTCCATTATGCAGGATGATAATGGAGAATGTATGCTGCTCCGTGAAGGTCAGTAATTATAAGACCGAAACCTTCGGAGGCAGAAAAGGACTTAAACAAGGCGATGGGTTGTCATGTGATTTCTTCAACATCGTCCTAGAAAGAATTGTCCGAAACTCAGAAGCACCATCTTTCATCTTTCAAAGCCTGTTCAGTAACTTGCATATGCAGACGACATTGACATAATGGGAAAACACAGCAACCTCTCAATGCGGCTATTGAAGCTCAAGCACGGCAAAGATGAATTTAGCGGTCAGCAAAGGAAAAACAAAATATCTGCTGTCAACAAAGAGGAACCCACAATATCGACGAGTATGACAAAAGGCCATGCAGCTACAACTTTGTGGTAGAAAACGACTTCATATTAATTTTTTTTCTGTTACGTTAAGTGTAGCCATACCCACTTAACACTCAAGTGGGTATGGCTACACTTAACGTGCTTGAGCACGTGTTAAGTTTTTAGGAAAATGAGATAGAGAGAGGAAGAATGATTTTTGGCCTCTGCGGTTGTTTCGCTTCATAGGTGGAATCCAACATTAAATGGCGAGACTATATTATTAGTGTAATTGGACTTCTATTTCTATGCAACCACTCATCCTACGTGATTTTAGTTGCCTGAAAAGGAGAGTGTCTTTCGGGTGCGGCTGAATCCCGAATCATTCACTTGAGCCACGGCCACCCACCTACCCTCGACTTCGATATTAACACCGATGAGGGCACCAGCGGGGAAATTATGCGAAGAATCACTCTTTTTAATCGCTGCTTCTTTGGGCTAAGAAGGCAATCGGGTAATAAAGCCATCTCCTAAGCAAGCAAACAGACTTTATTAAGGGTTCTGGTCAATCCATTCCTGCTTCACGGTGTTCTTAGCCTTAAGCATAGAAAATAAGTATTAATAAATAAAATGTAAATAAAGTCCAAAGACATAGATATAAGAATTTAGAGTAGCTTAGAGTGCCTGTGTGGGGCCAGTAAGTTAGTATAAGATTGTTAAGTAATTTTAAGCTAGCATTTAAGCATTTTTTGTTAGTATGTAAGAATTAATGATTTAAGAAATAAAATGCATTTAAAACTAAACTAAAAACTGCTTCACGGTGCAGATTCTTGTACGCTGACGAAGGTGATAAAAATGAAGTTGGTTACCTCGAGCGAAAAGAATTCACCGGATAATTTTCGGTCCCCCAGTGGAGAATGAAAGAGTCCTTTTAAAAGCGATGTACCGGTTACCCTGGACACCAGCGGCCCGGCCAGGAAAGTTTGCGACTCCAACCCAGAGGTAGAACACAGTAGAGCATATCGTCTCATCTTAGGTGGCACACACAAGTAGAAAGAGATCTCAACCAACTTTGTAAGCGTGTTGTGGTTGATCCCCTGCAACTATCAAAACTTGCCCCAAATCAAAGATAACTCTGGAATGCGCCTATTCCAGATGTGGGTTCTTCGAGGTAGTGCTTTAATGGCAGCTACGCCTGGTTAAAATAAGTTAGGCGCCACGTGATTTTTTTTTATTTTATTGGGAACCAGGAAACTTTTACGATTGGAGAAAACGAAAACGGACGGTTAGCCTAGAAAAGAAAATTTTCCACCGAAGTAAGAAAGAATACGACAAGAAAAAAAAGAACTGGTTACACCATATACTTAATAACGGCTCCGTTGGACCACAACGATTTACTAATTTTTAAATTAGCGGGAACACTCGTCGGTAGAGTAACCCGCGATTTCATTGTTCCGAATACCAACGGTATCTGAAACGGGTCGCATGTCTCATCTATTTTCTGGATTTTTGCGCACGCCCGGGCTACCGGAGTTTCGATTTAACAATTAAAAAAAAAAACGAATCCCTAACTACACTGCACTTCACTATACTTAGCTTTTTGTTGTGACGGTGCTGTATCCCTTCTGATGCAGTCTTCCTCTTCTACGTCGTTCCACTTCCTTACTCGTTTTCCATTTTTCCTTTGATCCGCCAGGAATTTAACTTGTGTTTCTATTTTCGTGAGCTATTCTACTTTACTTCTACTAACTTGAAAACAGCAAATGAAAAATTGCTTCTCGCAATTCCAAAATTAGTCGCACTAACACAACCTGTGCCGACTCTCAACAACTCCTTAGTCACGGAGTTCGTTGGCATTTCCAGTTATAACTGTGAACTTCACTGACAGAGTTTATGAAAGTTGTGGATCCTAGCTATATCTATTTCCCATAGTATTGGATTTTTTTGATGAAATTGCGAAAAGCAGTGTTTCCTTTGTTTCTCATCTGGGAACTTTCTCCCCCATCTAATTAATGAAAGAAAAGGAAACTCGATCAAAATGTAGCTGGAGTGTTGGGACGATAAAAAGAAGGTATAGATATAATTCAATAAGAGATTATATCTCGATCCAATCATCCTCTGGATCGGCGATCGTAATAAAAGCCAAGCATGTTATGAGTTCGTTTATGATGTTTTTGAGCCTTTCAGCCCCGGTTATGTATTTTTGTTATTTGTAGTTGATTGTTGTTGTTTGCTATTGTTTGTATGTTTATATCATTTGTGGCTCTTTATTTCCTCGTTGGTGGCTGTTGTAATTCTTGGCAGTCCGCCTACGTACCTCTTCTGCTCCTTCGGTACTCCATCGGTGGGGTGCTGGCTTATAAAGAGGTCGCTGTCCCTTCGAACCTAACTTTTACATCTGGTTTGTCCTTGTTGTATGCTTGATTACGCTGCCTGTCCGCTTTCACACTACTGTTGCTCTTTTTTTGCTCCCTCGTTCTGGCGTTACTACATATAAAGAAATCGTCGTCTCTCCGCCCATCCACCGCGTTGCTGCATGCTAGTTTCCTGGCTAGCTACAGGTGTTTCATCCTTCCCCACCCATCATCATCGTGTTAAGGTCTTTGCCTTGAAAAGACTGCAAGTCCCCACCCGCCGCCCGTTGTGAGTCTTCCGTCTACCCTACGGGCTCTGACAACAGTGTTGCTGGTGAACTTGAACTTCTGGGTCGTCGTGAGTTTCCCTACTGCTCTTAGCGCTTTACCGACCTAACCTCCTAGTTCTCCTTTGCGGGGAAAATCGCCCGTTAAACATAAGTGGGCTGTTTTCCGAGGTTTGGGTTGATGGACCACTGGCTGATAGGGCCATGGCTCCCCTCCCCCAGAGCTCGGTATTCCTACTCAAAAAAAAAACGAGTGACCGATAGGATCTTGTTGCGGGAAAATTTACCACTGAGACCATGTTTCATTTTAATTCCTTTTCTTTAAGCTTTATTTTTATATTTGGCTTGATGATTAATATGTAGTTCTTCCTGTGGGTTACAGCTACAAGTTACTTGAGGGGTGTCATCTCCAATGAATTCGTCGAATGTAGTCGGTCCAGGCAGATCAAAACCCTAAAAAGGTTATATTTCCAATACTCTCAATAAATTGGTCATTGATTTTTTGGCTTATTAAAATTTCACCTCCAGCAGATTGTATTTCAAATTCGTTTTCGGTAATTTTTGCGCTATTGGCTAACTTGGGATGTATTAAGTTATTGTGCGTTCCTGTGTCAATCAAGTATTTCTTGCCGTCTCTCGTTGCATACTCTAGGCATGGTACGAGTATGTTGGTGAGGCTCCTGTCATAAAATTCGCCTCTAGTGGTTTTTCTTCTGTCCTTCCTGTTTCGTTCTCCTGATTGGTATCATCTCCACATTTTTGGGCATATTCTTCCAGATATTGTTCCTCCTCTTGCGTCTCAATATTAAACACCCTTTGTCATTTAGGTGGGTGGTTAACTAAGTCATGGTTTTGTTGGTTATAATTTGGTTGGTTATCAGACTGAGGATTTTGGTTTCGGCGATTCATAAAATCCGCTTGTCTGAACGCTTCCATCAATTTCCATGCGTGCTGGTGATAGGTTGCGTTGATCTAGGTGGAGGATGATTCTTCTAATACTCGTATCTTAGTGCTTGGTAATCATGTATTCCTTTGATGTTGGTGTTGAACATTATAGGCCATATTCCTTTTTTGGAAAGTCAGAGGCCTTGATGGTGGCAGCCGTTTTTGTTGTTCTGGCCTAGACGTAAACATCTGGTATGTATTGACATATTTCAAAAGTCTAAATTCTGTATTTCTCAACTTGAAACGCTTCTGGGAGCGTTTGCGGCCTTTTTATAATTACAATTCGAGACAGATCTCTATTTAGTCCTCTTACAGAAACATCAAGTGCTCTGTTTCAATAGCCTTCGCTGAAAGCATTGATTTCCATAGGGAAATCTTCGATTTTTCATTGGTTTATAATCAATAAAAATTGGTGGTTAACATTAGCTTAGTACTCGCCTATGCTAAAGTTTCTTGATCTAGTGATATCCTTGACTATCACTTAAAATATGGTATTGTCCGCATTATGGATCGACGATATACAGAGTTCCCCCTAATTCGTCAAGGATAATTTGGAAAATGATTTTTGGGTATACTCTAAAAAAAACATCGTTCTGCAGTAAGGGTCTATCTCCAATTTCTACATCATTTATCGAGGATTTAAAAAAAAGGGCTTACTTTGGTGTACCCTGACCCATGTTAACGAAAATTTCTCTGTCAATACTAATGGTAGAAACTTCATTTAGGACTTTATTTTTCGAAGAAATTGCAGCCTTTCTAACTGCGTTTAAATAAAGTTATATGTTGTTTGAATCTTCAGATATCTAATTTCTAAGACTGCTTAATTTTTCTTGCCCATGATAATTTTTGATTTTGGGGTCAATTTTCTCCAGAAAATGCGTAATAAACGTAACTCTTTACTATTTTTTCTTATGAACGTAACAGTAATAAAAAAAAAATAGAAAAGCCCATAGATGTTATGATACTGGGGAAAACCTGCAGCAGGAAATAAAAGAAATTTGATTTTTTACTTATGTACGTTTCTAACAACAGTTGACAATAAGAGTGGTTTTACAAGAATTAATAATTTTCCAATAATTCTTTTTAAAACTGCAATAAAAAGGTTTCAAAGCGTTGTCGTTTATTTGGCGAACTGTCAAAACCCTCATTTCCTTTCCCTGTTCCTTAAAAGTTCTCAGAAGTCCTATTTGGAAAATTTACGAAACAAAAATGGTATAAAAGATTAGAAAAAAATTAATTCATCAGCTTAATTTCTTACGTCAAGGTTATAATTGCTTAGAAACGCTATTTAAAATGTTTCCCTTTACAAACCAGGAATAAGAAGACATTGTTTACGCTTATGGGCTGTGCAATGGAAGTCCAACTAGAGCGCGATAAAGGTAGGATAAACTTTATCCTAACTGATGACTTCCTAGTGAAGAAGTATTTGGAAATACTCAAAGCCTTCGAAACGAGACCAGTTTCAAATACACGATCTAACTCGGGAGCCCCACATCTAAAAAGAATTTCGGCTGAAGAAAGAATACTGGGAGCTGTTAGAACTGATTTATCAATCAGCATCAGATGCTTAGCTTTGCAATTCTATGTTTCCAGACATATTATTTCTAATGTACTGCATGAAGAAAATCTTTTTCCATATCACCATTCTTCTACTACCCTATGTGGAAAAGAGATTTGAGTTTTCTACAATAACTGGTTGCTGGAGCGGAGCTTGGATGACAACGAGTTTATTAACAAAATTCTTTGGACGGATGAATCTCAATTTACAAAAGATGCGATCACAGATTTTTATAATCTTAATACGTGGGCTGCGGACAATCCACATACAAGGAGACTTAAATAATTTTAACACAAATTCAGCGTCAATATATGGGCAAGTGTAATTAGAAACAAGTTAATCAGCTAATTCAAACTACCATATAGGCTAAGTTCTACAAATTATCTGAAATTCATGCAAAATGAGTTAGCGGAACTATTGGAAGACATACCACTGATTCAACTAGCTTCATTACATTTCCAACAGGATGCTGCTCCAGCCCACTATGGTCGTGAGGCAAGATGAAGAGAACGGTAATCGTTGGATAGGAAGAAATTGACCAGTTCACTGGCCTGCAAGATATCCTGACCTTACTATTGGATTTCTTTTCTATAGGGAAGAATGAAGGAACTTGCTTATTCAACGAAAATAGCAACTTGAAGTGAATTGGAAGAGCGTATTCTCGAAGCACCACAAAAGTGATGCAGCAGTTAGCATCAATAAACATTCGCAGTGGAATCCAAAAACGGGCTCTAGCATGAATACACAACCAATGAGGCCACTTCAAGCACCTGTTGTAACTGTTTTAGTACACACATATAATAAAAATTATCTAAAACCATACAAAACCATTTTTTATACCAAGATTTGGAGCTTAAAGCAGAAAAAACTTTTTTTTTAAATTTTACCTGCTGCACGTTTTCCCAAGTATCATAAAATCTTGTTTCTAATTTTTTTTTTATTATTGTTAATCAAAAATTAGCATGGGCAAGAAAAATTGAACAGACTTAGAAATTAGATATCTGAAGATTCAGACAAAATATCAACTTTATTTAAACGCAATTACAAAGACGAAGTTTCTACCAGTATTAACAGAGAAATTTCTCCTGACATGGGTCAGGTTAAAGTAAAAGTTACCACAACAAATCTTACTCTTTCCCTTTTCTTTCGGCCTTCACCCATCCACATTTTGTGCGTTGGTTCTTCAAAATCTTAGAAGGGGGGGGGGGGCAGCCATGTGTCCATCAGCTACTGGTGCACACTTCTAGAATATTGAAGGATCAATAGCCGCAGGTCAGACGGACGCACAGTGCAACGAATGTATGGAAAAAAAGGACAAAAATCATAGCTCATTGTATAATTATTTTATTTATTAATTTTTGTTAGTTTATTACAAAATGGTTATTTATTTGTGTATTTAACAATTTTAAATAGGTTTTCAGACTGATTCTAAGTTACATTATTCGCTTTCTAAGTCTGTTTCGGATTCTGTTTCTGTTTCTGTGACTGATTCATTTGAGTGATCCGAATCTATATTTACATCAATGTTTTAGACTGAGTATCATCATTAATATATTCGGCAATGTCTGAAGTAATTTTTTGACAACTATTTGAAACTTTTCGAAACTTAGCAAGGCCTGGATCAGACGTAATAAGAAGCATTTTCATGATATTACTATTGGTATTGATTCGTGATGATTTCCGGGCATTGTGCTCTCGGATATAGCGAATATTCTTGTGCCTACACTCCAATGCTTCTTCAGACAACTGACCTATCTGAATTGAAAAGGATAAAATCACATTAGGACCATGTATTAACAGTTTATGCAAAGTTACAGGCATCTAATACCAGTAATAATTACTAAGATATATCTCTTTTGTTTCATGAACTAATGTCCTAAACCTTGGCATATTAATATTTTTCCCGCTGGATATTACTCTTAGTATCATTGATAATTTTGAAATCAAATTTTCGTTTATGCCGGTAATTGAGGAACTTACAGATGCATTAGCAAAAAATCGACGGGCAGTATTTCCGTCATTAGTGGAACCGAGCCCAGGCTTCGGTTTGTCAATAATTAATTCAAGCTTTTCTCTTTTTGTATATTTAATTTTCTTTCTAAAAGCTTTTTTTTTAAATCTTCCCCTTTAGCTTGCTACTTTTTGAAATCCAAACGATAAGAAATATGTAACATGCATTCAAATATCCTTATCCAACAATGTAAGGGTGACAAACCAAAGCCGTAATCTAACTCATTTGGCTGAAGACGTTCAATTCCCTCTTTGTTCATATCTTTAGGGGTACATCCACAAATGTAAAACGTTTGAGCTGAGTTCGATTCACTTATAACATTACAAATACTACCATCTATCATGGTGAACAACATTTCAAAATTTACAGTGATGCAGCTGTCTTTAAAAGTAATGTTAAGAGGAACTACTCGTAATTCATTAATTAATTGATCCAGATTTGCTTTCTCATTATCTACCAAATTTGCTGACTCTTTCGAAAATATGTACTTTATAGGTCGACAATAAAAAATTGATGATGGTCTGGGACTTGCCCACTTTATATCACCACTATCTTCTAGTGGAACAAGTGCAATAAAAAATACAAATTCATCTGAACTATTAATATTCCGAAACCTCTGCTTATAAGCACTATGCCCAGAGCTTCCATCAAAGCCCCATTTACATACTAAGGTTACAAAAGTGGACAAAGACAAAAATTCATCTGCGATGGGCTCAATTATATATTTTGCAGTTTTATTGAGTAATTGCTGCAAATCTAGTACAGCATGACTATCTGAAACATTTATTGTATCAGGTAGTCTTTGATCACTAATTTTTTTTATCGCATAGTAACTAGGGAATGTATTCTTATGAATACTATTGACCGTGGAGCTCAAGATATTGTATTCGGAGACTGAGTCCCAGGTCTAAGTAAAGAGCTAAGGCTTGAAGACCAGGTATACATTTCTCATAAGATAAAGTCCCTGACTCCCTTGATTGAATGACAGCAAAAGAGAGCTCATTAGAGTCCCAGTTATGGATAAGACTTTCAACTCTGCGCTTTTTTGATTTATGACATAGGCTCTCAAAATCTTTTTCTGGTCAACCTCTTTGTAACTGGGGTATTGGACGTCTGTTCTCTCAACTAGTCCGCATATTGTGTATTTTGCATTCGATGAGTGCGGTCCCATCTAGTTTTTAATCTTAAAGAAATTAAGCGGTTTGTTTCTTTTATACTGCTCATAATTTGTTTCGGAGCACTTTGCAAACCACGCTTAATCAAAATATGTTCAAAAATGGCTTTTACTTCGCAGTTTGCATTAGCAACTCTCCACACCTCGAATCAAGATTGGTTGGTAAGTTCTAAATTATTTGCTGAAAAAAAATGATTTAATCTAAATCGGCACGTTTCGGCACGTAAATTATTTGGGAACACAAAGTACACGAATAATGCTTTCCACAAAAAAAAACTGAGGGTGGGTTATGCCCTCAATTTTTTTAAAGCTTATCTAAAGTTAGAACAACACAAGATTTCGACATTGCACCACACAAATCACATCCACATACCCATCTTCGATAATTTCAATGTATTAATTTTATTGATGAACACTTCAAAATATAATAAATTTTAGCCGCAAAAAAAAACACTACACAATTTGTAACGTACGATGACAATTATCAAATGAATTGCACAAATTACTGTGTGCTTATGTTTACATCTAAAATAACAGTTAATTTTTTACTTAGAAGAAAGAAAAAAATGTTGCCATACACATTTTTCTATTACTTACTTTTATAATAATACGATCTGTGCAAAAAAAAACATCAAAACCAAAAATTGTAATTTTGGGACGGTCCGTTATTAAGCAGACAGAGGATCTACCAAGAGGAAGGCGCAAGACCAGCGTCCAACATAAGTAGTTGTACACAAAAGCCTTTGATGGAGTTTTCGCCTCTTGTCTTAGCCCTAGAAGACACCTCTGCTCCACCCCTAACTCTCTTGTCCGATTCATTGTTTGACCCTCCTCTTTCTTTTTTGTGTCCGTTGTCTCATTAGCTTGACATTTGCAAAAGTTACGTAGCTAAGAGTACATCTATTTCTGCGCGTGGTGGGGATTTTTTACAATTCTAAAAATGGATTTAAATTTGCTACAACGAACTTGTATTCAATTTCGCTTAAAAAACGGATTTAATGGTGCCCGAACGTTGGAAATGTTGGAAATGTGTTTCGGCAACGATTCTCTAATGAAGACGGTCATTTACCAATGGCACGAGTGGTTCAGAAGTGGTTGTGCGTCAATCGAAGATGATGAATGCAGTGGCAGACCATCAACATCGAAAACCCATGAAAACATTGATGAAGTAAAAGAAATGTTAGTCAATAACCGCAAATTAACCCTCAGAGAGATAGTGGAGGACTTGAGCATTGCCTATGGATTCGTCCAAGACATTTTGGTTAATAATTTGGATTTCCGTCATGTAGCAGCAAAGTTGGTACCAAAAGACCTCAATTTCATTCAAAAAAGAGACCGTTTTGACGTCGCAAAAGAGATGATTTGCGAGGCTGAATCCGATCCCACATTCATCAAAAAGATCATTACTGGAGACGAGACGTGGGTTTATGACTACGACACGCAATCCAGACATCAGGTAAGTTAATGGCATTCACCAAATGAGCCGAGACCAAAAAAACCACGTCGTTTTCAGTCAAAAAAGAAGGCAATGCTCACGGTTTTCATGGATTACAACGGTGTAGTGCATCATGAATTTTTGCCAGAAGGTCAGACAGTAACCAAAGTGTGCTCGTATTATTTGGGCGTTATGAGACGTTTGCGTGAAGCAATTCGCCGAAAGAGACCAGAATTGTGGGCAGAAAACTCGTGGATTTTGCACCATGATAACGCACTGTCGCACAGTGCCATCATTATTCGTAATTTTTTGACTTTTTTGACGAAAAATACAACAAATACCATCCAACAGCCACCGAATTCACCTGATTTGGCTCCCTGTGACTTCTTTCGGTTCAATCGAGTTAAAAAACCACTACGGGGAACGCGTTTCAGGAGCCGAGAAGAAGTAATGGAAAAATCGCAGGAAGCACTGATGGATATACCGAAAACCGAGTATAAAAAATGTTTCGAGAATTGGATCCAGCGCTGCCATAAGTGTGTTGCAGCCGATGGGGATTACCTTGAAGGGGACAATATAGAATTAGATGAATAAACTTGTATTTTTAATTTTCTGAATACATTCCGGTAACTTTTTGATCGAGATATGAACTCACTAAATGGGGGACACATTGGGCTGGTATATTCGAAACGGGTCCGGACAAGGGTAATGTAAAGTGACCTTATCACATAGGGGTTGCAAAATTGGACCATCGTTTGATAAAACCAAGTGATGAGTTGGGTTTAACAATTATCTCATTAATAAGCGATCAGAAATTTGACGTTCTATCGTGTAATATTCCAAGGTCGCGAAAGTATTGAACTTGGGGTATAGGCTGGCCATGCAAAAAATAAAGTCAAGGAAGAGATTGCTTGAACTCACGTGACAAAATCATAAATTGACATTTAAAACATTAAGCTCTAAGCAATTTTTTGACACCAAGTGGAAAACCTATCGAGGTCTTTTTGAAGGAGAATGTATCTTGGGGTTAAGAAGTGGTTTTGGAGAACTTAGTGTCGTCGGAGTAAATGGATAGGGACAGTGTTATCTTAAGATCGTTGGTAGTTAAAATGAAAAGAACGAACGTAGGTAACTACCTTGGGGATACAAGAAGTGGCTAAAAACTAGGTTGAGAATGCTGACGTAAATCGTACGCTATAATAGAGGTTTTCCAGATAAGAAGATACCCATTTTAATAATATCGGGTAAAAACCGAGGGATGAAAATTTTAAAAGGATCAATTGATGAGAAGGCTCTAGAAAGATCTGTAGCAATAACATCGACTTCGTTGCTATTTCTTAGCGCTGAAGGCGCAAAAGATACTAATTTTGTAGTAGTTGATCTACATTTTCAGAAATCCATGCTGAATGGGTGATATAAGTGACTTGCAGTGCAAGCTCAGTGTTTCTGCTATTAAATGCAACAAAAAATGAATGTTAAAATCAATTACAATATAAAAAAGAAAACTGCGAACAATGCTATTAATTAAATTTACAAATTATATTTTTAATTCTTACACAACTTGACTTCTTGGTGGTCCAAACGAGAAAGAGAGTGATGTCAAAACAAAATCAATTATTTGATGATTGAATATTAAAGTGGACTGTAACTGTTCGTTATTTAGAATACATATGTAGAGTAATATACATATACAATGTTTGGCTCAGTTCTAATACTCGTATGAGTAGTAAGTAAAACGAATAGTCAATTCATTAAGTTTTCATGTGAAGTTAATTGAAGTTGAATTATCAATATTTATTTCTATAAAATAAAGTATTCAGGAACACTCAGAATTTCATATAAAAACTTTATGAAAGGGATCTTCCGAACTAGGGAGAGTTCGCCTTTTAAGTGGAATAGTTGAAATACAGGTTAGTGGGTGCGAAAGATTGGGGGCCTATCTGGCCCAGATACAAATTCGTCATTGAGGTTTTGTAACTTTTCTGCGGTTAGGATCAAAAGATTGCGAGAAAGAAGGTCCAATGGAGAAATTGGGAAGGTGTTGAAAATATATGTGGTCCGGTGATTGTTTCAAAATTGTTGTGGCAATAGTATGTGGGTCGGTAGATGATATATTATCGAACAAGTGAGAGTGGGGTTTTATTGCAATTCGAATTGATAAAAAAGACTTCTAATAGCTGATAAGGTTTGCTTGCGCTGTGTCGGGAATTGGATATTGTAGATTCCAAGATAGTTAGAGTAGTCAGAATAAGAATTACTGCGTAGAAAAACTGGGAGAAATGGAGTTAAATATATACCTGTAAAAAATGGAAAGAGTGTCAGTTAAAAATAGGTTGGTAATATCAAAAGAAGATTTGCTGAGATAAATATTAGCTTTGCGAAAATTAAGTTTGTGAAGGTTGTAAAAAAAGAAAGTAGGGGAAGATATGGACTGGAGTGGGCAGTTATGCAAACGTTATCGATAGTTGATAGCGTTAAGAGACAAAATGTTACTGTGGAGTTAATGGGATTGCTAGTGACGATAAGGTGTGGTTGCATACCGATGGAGTTAGGGACGCCACTTACTTGGCATAGGTTTCATAGGATCGGTGAATAGACATCCCTTGGATGAACGATCGTTCGACGCGGTAAAAAAGTCGTGGTCATCGGATGGAATCCACTTCAACAGAGACAGATAAAGTCATAAAAAATAAGAATACTAGTATCGTCGATGGAATCGCTTAGGCCAATAAGTTGTCAATCGCTTTAATAGCAACGATGTAGGATTCGATATGTTGAGCTGAGAGAATGTAGCAACACATAACGTACAGGGACCTATTGGGAAGTGTTATTTTAATTAAAACAAAGTCAAATTTGACAGAAAAAGAGATAGCGGTAAGAGATGACTTGAGCCTATTGTCAATATGTGAGTCATCTTTAGGGAGGGTAAGATCATCAACCTTAGGGAAAGAATGATCGTCATCTCGGAAAACATTATAAGAAGATGGGAATGACTGTTTATGTCGTGGATCAGATTGGTCTCTGCAAAAGCATAGGCGTCGAAAGAGAGGTCATGAAATTTAAATAAAAGAGCTCGAGTTTTGAAGCGCAAAGCTCTTACGTTTTGGTAGTAAAATATAAGAGGGATTTTGTTGCGTAGAGAAATAGGGCAATATAGTTGAGATACAGAAATAGAACATAAGTTAGGATCGAACAAATTTATCATGGTCCGCTGGGCTACGCTGAGAGACTCTTTTAGAGTGTACTTGTTCTGTTGGATGGAGACCATGACGCTTGGTTTGATTTTTCACTCAATGCAAACAGAGTCGGATTTGTCGTGAAGATATGCAATAAAGAGACGTATGTTTTCGTATATCTTTTTAACGCTTAGCCTAGAGATCGCATAACGGCATTCCGTGGTATCTGTATTTTGTTGGGTCAATTTTACGTTAAAAGGGAAGGGGGTCGAAAATTGGGGCAGAGGACCGTGCAACCGAGGAAGAGTATGGGATAGAAGCGGAATTAGGGCTAATAAAGTTTGGATATTGGGGTAAATAAGACAAATTACATCAACCTGAATTCTAGTCTCCGTTTTGAGCTTTGGGAAGCTCAATGATGATGTTTCAAGCTCATATGATGTATTTATTAACACTCTTATTAAACATATTTAGGATTGCGCCTTCATATAATAGTAAGACCAAAAAGATCTGCTAACAGGCTAAGACCGTGTAGAACATATTGCGTATTGAACAAAATTAGAGGTAAACATAAACTAAGATTAGAAAGTTTACGACATCCGAATAACCATAATTGACAAGAGAATTATAAAATTAAAATAATTACTACAAATATAAATTCTATATGCCAAGAGGTAATCTGTGAGGTGAATGGCAGGTAGCAAACAACATTCTGAATAAATCTTCCTTTTCGAAAAAAAAACCTGCAATCTACGTGTCACTGGTTGTGAAGTATATTATCTGAAAATCGCATCCTTGCTGACACTGTTCGGAAATATAATATACATTTTATTTTAAATAATTATTTTCTTCATTGAAATTGCAATCTATGTTAAAACTAAGATAAATTAAATTGAAACTTAATCTAATGTAAACAATTAAACGTAACGTGAGGTTATGATTTTACTATTGTATGACACTTATTGTTAAAGAATAAAAAGGATGTAATTTCCGAAAAAATAAACTTTCTCTTTGCAGTCACTACTCAAGAAGAAAAGACGCGTTTTATTTAAAATCCGTAATTTTTCTACCCAACTTACCCTACACCTAAGCAAAAGTAAAACCTTACACACCCCCACCTTTGAAGAAAATAATTATTTAAAATGAAATGTATGTTATATTTCCGAACAGACACATTTAACAATTACTTGGCAACGATAGATGAGGATCTCCAACCGAAAGTTCCCCATAAGTCTTATACACACAAACTTTCCATTAGTAATAGGCCCGATTTTTTGCAAAGTAACAGTTTTTCTTTTGAACCGAAAACTGCTTTCGAAGTTTTAGAAGTAATTGGTTCTTTAAATAATTCACATGCTTGTGGATACGATGGTATATCAGACCGTCTAGTTAAAAAAAATTGCTTGCCTTATGGTTGATAATCTATCGTATCATATATCTTCAACGTAAGCATATTTTCTAGAGTTTTTCCTGAAGGGCTTAAACTTGCGAATTTAATACCACTTTTCAAAAAAGGTTCAGTTGATAATATAGACAATTATAGACCTCTTTCACTTCTTCCAGCAATAAGATAAATTTTGGAAAAAAACTGTGAAGAATAGAGTGTGGGGTTTCTAAATAAAATTAAGTTTCTTAATTCTATGCAATTTAGATTTCAAAAGATGCCTGAATATGGGGTGGCCGTCTTCTACCGTGAGCATCGAACTTGTCGAGTTGTAGAGGCTGAGTAGGGTCAATGACTCTCGAGAAGAAATTCTCCAGACGAGTCCTGAAACCAAAGGATGCTCCCCCCCCCTCCCCAACTCCCAAAGCACTCCATCATTCCCCTGGGCTGGATCAAGGTGTTATACGACCCGTGCCGAAGATCAACCTGGCTGAGGGCCCAGTATCTCCAAAAATAGCTCAGTCGCAAACGGAGTATCCGGATACCTGGCGACCTCCGGATTAGCTAGCCTTATCTGTATATGGCGGATCTCTGTACAGATGGACATCCCTTTCTCCGCTACTCGTGGGACTATTATGGACAATAATCTGAAAACAAAAACCGAGGCCGGTACTCCTCAATTACCGGGCGGTGGAACGGTGACTACACCGACTACCGGCAAGGCTCCTGCATTGCCGAGAGGAGGCAAAACTGTGGCAGGCCATGGTGCGCCATCCTCTAAAGGCAAAAGGAACAAGCCAAATAAAAAGAATTCAGGAAGTGTTAAGACTGTGGCAGGCCATGGTCCTATCACCTCCTCCACCCCTAGCAGCAGCAAGTTTGTGGCAGGCCACGGACTTGTCGCGGCTACCAAAACTCCTTCAGGGAGTGTTAGGACTGTGGCAAGCCACGGTCCTATCACTTCGTCCGCCCCTAGCAGCAGCAAGTTTGTGGCAGGCCACGGACTTGTCGCTGCTACCAAAACTCCTTTGGGGAGTGTTAAGACTGTGGCAAGCCATGGTCCTATCACTTCCCCCGCCCCCAGCAGCAGCAAGTTTGTGGCAGGCCACGGACTTGTTGCTGCTACCAAAACTCCTCCCTCCAAAGAGGAATCTGGAGCTCAGCCGCATCGGCAAGCTCCATCTAAGGCGCTATACATAAGACGCCGAAATGCTTCACGCATTATCAAAACCTTCGGATCCATTCCGGAGGTGGAGAGAAGTGCGGAAATAAAGAGCAAGGTTGAGTGGGCTAAAAACATCCTAAAAGATGGATTTCCCACTGCTTCCATTGCTCACAAATTGTCAAAAGACTCCTCTAAGCGTCAGAGATCGTTGGAGGAAACCGTATCGGTTTCCAAGAGGCCCAGAATTCAGTTCAGTTCCACATCCAACAGCAGATCTCTGAAGTCCTATAACGAAGTCCTAAAGGACGCATTGGTGATCGCGGTGATCGATAGAAGCGATACCGACGGTTCCATTACACCGGAACGGTGGCAATTGGTCAAGTTGAAGCTCTCCAGCAACTTCTTGGCCATCATGCGGGAGAACCCAGGACCACCTCCTATCACAAGCGACGCTGGCTGGCACCAAGGCCATGTCAAGCTCATCGCTTGCTCCGACCAGAGATCTCTCGATCTCTTCACCAAGGCCATCGATGGTTTAGGAGAGGTTTGGCCAGGTGCAAAACTCGAGGTCGTATCTAAGGAAGACATTCCTAGTAGACCTCGAACTCGTACCTGGATTCCAGCCGAACCCTCCTCTCCAGAAAATATCCTGGAAATCATCCGGCTCAGCAACCCGACTCTTCCGACTCATGACTGGAAAGTCGCGAAACTGGAGGAACTAAGGGGTTCTTATAGATGCGCGTTAATTGTGATCAATAAGGAATCCCTTAATCCTCTGGCGCAGACGAAAGGCATGATTCGGTTTGGATTCGAGTCCATTCATTTAAGGGTGTACAAAAAGGATGAGTTGGATGCTGATAAGCAATCTTCTCCTCCTTTAACACCTGACATCACAACCGTGGATCTTGGAGCATCGATATCCTTTCCAGAATTGGATAGCGATGACTCCAATCTGTCCGAGGTGACTACAAAGCCGTCGGTCTCCGATTCTGACACATTGTCGGAAATGGAAACCGATGGCGAAGCAAATAGAGGTTCTACACGATCAGAGATTGAAGATGAGCTCTTGGGCACATCTTCAGAATCGGAGGACCTCAACAACACCGTGGTGGAGGCGACTCTGGAAGACTGTAGCAATGATACGGTTTCTCCAGATTAATCTCCACCACTCAAAAAAGGCTTCGGCCACACTCATTCTGCGTCTTTCCAAAAGCGCAGAAGACATTATTCTAATCCAGGAACCATGGATTGCAGAAGGCGTGGTTCGTGGACTTAGGACACCCTCATACGTTCCGCTCTATACAAGAGACAAAGGTAAGATTAGAACTTGTATATTAGTGAAACGTAGCCTTAATGTGTTTCTACTTCCCAACCTCAGTGACCCCGACCTAACCGTTGCCAGATTAGAAACTGCCAAAGGCTCATACTGGCTGGCATCGGCTTACCTTGGCCACGACCAAGTGGGCCCTCTCCCTGGTGATAACCTAGAAAGGGTGGCACTGGAAGCGGGAAGGCAAAAAACTGGCCTCATAATCGGATGCGACGCCAACGCACATCATACGGTATGGGGCAGTACCGACATCAATGATAGAGGTGAGTCACTTTTAGACTATATTTTAAGTACTAACCTCTTAATTTGCAATATTGGCAATGAGCCCACTTTCATAACAAAAAACCGACAAGAAGTTTTAGATATTACTCTTGTCTCCGACAGCATCACCCAAAGGCTAACAAACTGGATGGTATCGTCTGAACACTCCTTTTCGGACCATAGGTACATCCAATTCAGTCTGAGTGATGCTCCCCCTCGCCAACCAACTTTCCGGAACTACCGGAAAACTGATTGGACAAAATATAGAGGAATCCTATCGGAAACGATATCCTCCAAACTATCAAGTCCCCCGCGTGACACCAATGAGCTCGACATGAAAGTCAGGGAATTTACTCTGACTCTCAATAAGGCTATGGCCGCTTCCTGCCCTCTTATTCAACCAAGAGGCAAGAAAAAGCCACACTGGTGGACATCGGCACTAGGACTGCTCAGAAACACATGCAGAAAACTTTTCAACGCAGCAAAAAGCACAAGAAAAGTGACCGACTGGGACTCATATAAAGAATCCCTCAAATTATACAAAAAAGAACTGAGGAAGGCAAAGCGACAATCCTGGAGGTCATTCTGTGACAAAATTACAGAAACCTCTGAGGCTTCGCGGCTAAGAAAAATCCTCTCCACAAATCCTATGATGCCCAGCTGTTTGAAAAAAACCGATGGCTCTTGGACAACCTCAAGTGATGAATCACTCAACCTGCTTCTGGACACCCACTTTCCAGGTAGCTCCCAACTCGCGGCCAGTAGCAGCCCAAACAAGCCTACTGCAACCGTGACCAAAATTCATAGTCTGATTACGAGAGACAAACTGCTCTGGGCGCTACATAGCTTCAAACCATACAAGTCTGCTGGTCCGGACGGTATTATACCTGCCGAGCTACAGAGATCCTCAGATATTATTCTACCAGTGTTGGAAAATATTATGAGGAGCTGTGTAGAACTTATCCACATTCCACTGTTATGGAGAGAAGTCAATGTAGTATTCATTCCCAAAGCTGGAAAATGTTCTCATGTGGTCCCAAAGGACCTCAGACCCATAAGTCTATCGTCATTCCTTCTGAAAACTTTAGAACGACTGATTGATATCCATATTCGAGCTAAAGTTGATCCAAGACTTCTGTCTACGGCTCAACATGCCTACTGTAAAGGAAAGTCGGTGGAAACGGCTTTGCACTCTCTGACTAGCCACATCGAACGATCCCTACAATATAAGGAGTACACAATGGTTGCTTTCCTGGACATAGAGGGCGCCTTTAACAACGTCAACACATCCGCAATCACGACTGCGTTGTCAACTCTGCAGGTAGACGACTCACTTGGGGAGCTGATTAATCTAATGCTAACAAGCAGGATAATCAACTCCAAACTGGGTGAGACTTCTGCTAAAAGATATGTCAGCAGGGGTACGCCGCAAGGCGGTGTCCTCTCCCCCCTTCTTTGGAACTTAGTGGTTAACGAACTACTGATATACCTGGAAGAGGGTGGTAGCAGAGTGATTGCCTATGCGGATGACGTTGCCATAGCCGTCTCAGGAAAACATTTAAATACCATTAAAGAACTCCTCCAAGTAAATCTTAACAGATTAACCTGCTGGGCAGATCGCTGTGGATTGGGAATAAACCCCCATAAAACTGATCTTGTCCTCTTTTCTAGGAAATATAAAATTCCAATCATAGACCCTCCTTCAATAAACGGTACCAGTTTAGCTTTCTCCGATACAGCAAAATATCTGGGTCTCATTTTTGACAGGAAACTAAACTGGAAACCTAACATTCAAGAAAGAGTCAATAAAGCTACAATAGCTTTATTCTCCTGCAAGAAAGCCATTGGGAACAAATGGGGCCTTCAACCTCGCATAACCCACTGGCTATACATCTCGGTCATAAGACCGATACTCACTTACGGGGTGGTTGTCTGGTGGACGGCCTTGGAAAATGCAGTCAACTGCATTAAATTAAGCAGAGTCCAAAGAACAGCATGTCTATGCACAAGCGGAGCCTTGCGGTCTACCCCCTCTGCGGCATTAGATATTCTGCTTCACTTGACACCCCTCGACATTTTTAGCAAGCAAGTAGCTGCGACTGCAGCTATTCGCCTTAAAGCGACTAAACAGTGGACAAATAATTCATTTGGCCACGCCAACATTCTTAATACATTAGGAATCCTCACAGAGAACACCGATTACACCATACCTGAACTTTGGTTTGACAAAAACTTCCATGTAAGCTTCCCCTCTAGATCATTCTGGGAGGAGGATGCTTTCATGGAGGACAAGTCAATCCATCTCTACACAGATGGATCTAAAACCGACAGCGGAGTTGGCGGCGGTGTTTTCTCAGATAAGCTTAACCTAAGCCTCTCTTTCCGCCTTCCAAATCACTGTAGCGTGTTCCAGGCGGAAATTTTGGCGATTAAAGAAGCTCTGTCCTGGCTGAAGAAAAACGTGATATCTGCAAAGGATATCCGCATATTTTCGGATAGTCAGGCCGCCATCAAGTCCCTGGACTCGGTCTCATTGTGTTCTAAAACTGCCCTTGAATGCCGATCATCTCTCATGGAGATGGCAGAGCAGTTCAACATTCACCTCTGTTGGGTGCCGGGCCACAGAGACATTCCAGGGAACTGCAGAGCCGATGAACTCGCCAAAATTGGAACCACTCTACCTATCCTACCAGACAAAGGTAGTATAGGTATACCAATCGCTACGTGCAAACTAACACTAAAGCTAGATGCCAATAAAAGAACGGACCTTAGATGGACTGCTGGACAAACATGTCTAGCGACAAAACAGATCTGGCCAAAGCTGGATCTGAGTCGATCTAAGTGTCTGATCCTCTTAGAAAGGAAACATCTCAGCGCCATAATAGGTGTCATTACCGGACACTGCCTCATAGGCAAGCACGCAAGAAGGCTTGGCGCTTTTACTAACGATTTTTGTAGAAGCTGCATGGACGAGGAAGAGGAGGAGACAATCCCCCACCTACTCTGCACATGCCCAGCTCTCTCTCAGAGAAGGAAGCTTCACCTAGGAGCTTTCTTCTACAACGACCTAAACGATCTAGAAAAAATAGACGTTAACAGTCTCCTACGCTTTATTAAAAGCTCAAACTGGTTCCAGTAGTAAGAAGATCATAGATCCACGTGGCATCACAATGGGCCAATAGGCCTAAGTGGGTTGGTATTTCCAACAGCCACTCTTACCTAACCTAACCTAACCTATGGGGTGGCCGTGGTGTAGTGGTACTAGCCATCGCTTCTCACTCGGAAGGTCAAGGTTCGAATCCTAGCCACAGCAAGTTTTCATTTGTGTAATTGGAACTCAGTCAGAAAAAATCTGCCTGTGAAGGCATAACACTGACATGTAGATTTGGCTGTTGTAGGGTTTTCCAAGCACAAAACAACCGTTAAAATTCACAACCTCACATTCCGAGAGAAGAAAAATCTTTCCGTCCTATTTGGACTCCCACCCCTGGAGAGTCGTCAATATCGAAACCAAACAAACCTGAGTTTCAAACCACTACATCACAAAACTTTCCTTTCTCCTCCTTCTATCTTTCCGCCCGCGCCAGGGCAACAGTATAAGGGTATTATTCATAACCCCTTAGGCGCGCGTGAATTATAAAAAAAAAAAAATATGCTTTGTTTCGCTTTTGTTCACAAATTGAGTACCGAGCTGACCATCGACAAGTGCACATGCACAAGTACACTGTGCAAAAAAAAACAAACAACAACAACGCGCGAATGCAGTGAAACCCCAATCAACATTCACAATGCGGGCATCCCAACCTTCCTTGATCAGTGACTGAGTGTATGTAACAACCGATGGATAGCGGGCAGTGGGTTTGAATTTTGTTGGTGTGCTGTTTCCTATTGTTGTAAGGGCATTGCACCTACAATAATTGGATTCGGTAAACGAACTCTGAATTTGTACTTCACATCTGAGCTTAGTAACGTCGGTGTTTGTGTTTTTTGTGTTTGTCTTTTTTTTATAATGTCGGGAACTTAGAGTGGATATTGCGAACATACGCGGGCTAAAAAGTAATCACTTTTCTGCGTACGTCCACGTCTGTAAATAGAGACCAGCAGTTTTGCCACTTAGTGAAACACAGTTACATCCCCGCCCACACAACTCAGATCACTCTGATCTGAAGCTACCTGGCTACGAACTAGTGCCATTATTCTTCTCTCACCGCGGTCTCGCCATCTACGTGCGTAGTGATCTAGCTTACCAAACTCCACCACAATGTAGTCCCTGTTCCAATCCGGAATTCAATTTCATGTGGTTAAAATTCCATCTCCGTAAGCAAATTATCCACTATTGCTTTTTTTACAGAAGCCCCAAACTGGACAGTAACTTGACCTTTAACGAGTTTGATGCGCTGTCTGGCTCCATTCAACGAATTGTATCCCTGTATCCTCATACGGAATCGTTATCGGGAGATTTTAATATACACAATTCTGGGTGACTTCGACATTCTGGACAGACAACACCGGAAGGATGGTGTGTTGAGATCTTTGCTGCGGAAAATAACTTAACCCATCTTGTAAATGAGCCCAAACGAATACCAGACGTTGATAGTCATACCGCCAATACCCTGGACTTATTTTTAACATCTTACCCCAACAAATACAAGGTCAACGTGCTATCCCCTCTATGCTCGTTGGGCCATTGTGTCATATCAGCTAATTTCTCGTACACCCGCAACACAGTTCCATGGCAATACGAGAAAGCCAACTTGAGCGGTCTTAACAGCTTCTTTGGGAAATTTAACTGGTCGTTATGTTTCCTTGATAACGACGTGGATGCCGCTGCTGATATGATCCCAGACACCATTCTCTTTGGGATGAGAAACTTTATCACTCATCGGATGAAGAGTATCAAACCAAAAGAAAAGACGTGATCCGACTTGAGCTGTAAAGAGGCTGTTAGGGTTAGGAAATGTTTTTTCGGTCCTTCAAGACCAGCCTAACTGAGGAAAATCGAAAAACGTTCAAACGAGCCAGAAATGACTGCAACGCCTTTCCTAAACGTGTAAAATTTCAATACGACCAAAAACTGAGGCAAAAAATACTACAATGTCGTAAAGGTAGTATACATTTTTGGTCGTTCGTCAAAAATAATAGAAATTCTGCCTCATCCTCCATCCCAACGCTCATTTACAATGAGATTCCAGCTGTCAACTCTTTGGACAAGGCCAATCTGCTTGCTGCAGACTTTGCGGCCAGCTCAACACTTCCATATTGTGCTTTGTTTCCACCTACACTAGAATGCGTCGAATCTCCAATGGGACAATTCCACTTTCGCACTCGTGTAATAGCAAGAGTTCTTAAAGATCTTTTCTCAAATCCGCTGGTCCAGATGGTTTATCTTCCTTTCTTCCACGCTAGCAAAACCACTGCCTAAGCTTTTTCACCACTCCTACTTTTTCTGAGTCTTTCCAAGCAGATGGAAAACAGCATTTGTCCAGCCCGTCATTAAAAAAGACGAAACTTCCTCTCCTTCCAACTACAGACCCATTGTACTTACGTCCTTTTTTTCCAAGGTTATGGAAACGCTGATAAATCGTCAGCTCATGATATATCTCGAAACACGAAAACTTCTTAATGACCGGTAGTATGGTTTTCGTAGCAATAGGCACACTGGTGTTCTGATGGCATGTCTCACCGAAAAGTGGAATCAAAGCGTACATCATTCTGGCGAAAGCAAGATAGTTGCACTTGATATTTCTAAGGCATTTGACAGAGTGTGGCATCAGGATCCTTTGTCGAAAATGCGTGCTTTTAGGATCGACGACTCTCTTCCTCAATAGATTAGAAATTACCTTTCGGAACGTTCAATTCAAGTTGTTTTGAATGGTGTCAAGTCTGATATTCACAAAATAAATGCGTGACCCAGGGCTCCGTTCTGTCTCCAACTCTCTTTGTAATTGTTATCAACGATCTTTTGTCTATCACTTCTAATCCAATATATTCCTATGCTGATGACAGTACTCTCTGCTCTTCATATTCGTTCCCGGACTCACGTCCCTGCTCTTCGGCTATAGAACGGGAACGGCAGCGTATGTTAAGCTCCTTAAATTCTGATACTAACTGCATAACTAATTGGGGAAACACTAACAGAGTAGAATTTAATGCTTCCAAAGCAAAATGCTGCTTTCTGTCATTAAAGCGAAATTTAAACACCCAGCCGTTATCCATGAATGGCACTTGCATCGTCGAAACCGATGAACTTTCCATTCTCGGTATGTGTGTCAATGACATCTTACGTTGGAATGACCACATATTCAGTGTTGTCAAAAATGCTGCGAAATGTCTAGATGTCCTCAAGCGATATAAGACTTATTTTACCTCCTCTGATCTGGCCTCAATATATAAGGCGTTTATCTGCCCGAAATTGCAGTACAATGCCCACATCTGGTCCGGAGCGCCCAAAACATCTCTGCACATGCTAGGTAGGATCCAAAACCGTGCGATAAAACTCATAGGTGATACTAATATCACTCACACAATGGACACACTCGAACACCGACGTAAGGTCTCGTATCTCAATCTGTTTTATAGCTATTTCCACCACCAGTAGTATCATGCCGCTCCTTCAAACCTTTAAGCGTAACACCCGTCTCGCTATCAATGCTCATCAGTATACCCTCAAGCCCACTTTCGGACGTACTCTAAAATATCGTGATTCGTTCCTACGCGGTACAACTCGCTTATGGAATGCCCTGCCTAGCTCCTTATTCCCTAGTTATTATAACCTTCAAACATTTAAAACCAACGTTCACCGGTACCTCTCTGTCTATTCTCCCTGACTTTCCTTCGCCCACGCTGTGTGCAAACATTTTAAGGGTACCTAAATCCCTTAAGAGCGCGCAAATTATAACAAAAAAAATAAAAAATTCTCTTATATATGTACGATAGATACTGAAAAAATCGCACCTGGCCTATTTATAGACAAAACTAAAGCCTTTGGTATGGTCAACCACGATGTTTTGTTAAATAAAAGTTGCAATGCTGATTTTCGCGGCTTCATGTTTCGCTGGTTTAAATCTTACTTTCATTAAAGAGTGAAGGTAGATGATATCAGAATCGTTGTTAAGCATCTAAATCTGGGTGTTCCCCAAGGCTTTGTTCCAGGGTCTCTACTATTTTTTTAATTTAAAACAATTTAGTTCTTAGCTTAGATTTTAGATGCATACTTACTGCATTTGCGGACGATTATGGCATGGACTCCGTGGATGATTGTACAAACATGTTGCAGATTAGAAATTGGGATTGGATATGGATGTCTGGAGATGAATATCCATATCTTCATGAAGAGAGTTGATGTACTTAAACGTTTTCTTTTTGGAATCCATCATTGCGGAACCGATAGATATAATTTCACTTAACAATATAACGAAGTAGCGTTTGGATGTTTATTCATTGCTGCACCTTTCATTTTCTAATTCAATTAAATGCGAAATTTTTTTTTCGATACTCTGATCAAAGTCTTCCACCCATATTACACTGTCAAAGGTTGACAGTTTGTCCGTAATCAGTCTGACAAGTGAGATTTGATTGGATTCTTTGGAGTCACTGAGGCACTTAATAGCAAGGAGCACATTTGAGAGTCTACAAAGTCAGCATTGTTTTCATTAATAGAGCAGTTAGTTAATCCACAAGACATAGCAAATATCGGGAAAACAAAATATGCCACAAATGTAATTAGTGAGAAAATAAGTTAAAAGAAAATGCGCTATACGCACTGTCGTGAAATTAACAATCTATAAAGTGAAATAGGTTAATAATAAAAAGTGTGCGTGAGCGATATCAATTTTTGGGTGAGAGATTGGGTTGTTGGATTGATTTGAAGAAGCTGCGAAATAAAAATTGAAAAAATATGCAACAAAGTAAGAATGCGACTGAATAGCGTGGCGGCATGTTCTAAGATTACCACTAGCGAACTTATAGTTATGTTAGGTTAAGTTATAGTGATCTTAATTGAGGTTCACTTAGCCCAACAGTAAGTCCTTCGTGATATCTATCTAATCGGTGAACTTCATAGAACAAAGATCATTTAGATCACAGAAATGGTAACTGCCTTTTGGAAAGCGTTCTGATGCAAGCTAAGGCAGGGTAGTTGCAAAAAAATTGCCCCAAGGATTCCTCTTCCTCTTTGGTGTATAACTTTGGTTTTAGGGATGCGAATTTGGTCGGATTATCAGCAACGCAGTTCTCTTGTAAGTCTAAGTACCCCAGAATCCAACAAAGTACTTGTGGTGCTAAGCCATCTTATTGAAAGAAGCGCCGCAGTCCCTTAATACTTTCGAATTATGGTGTTCGAACTAAATATCTGATCGCTACTTGAGTGTCTGTGTATATTCCAATATCGGACCTAGGAAATGGATTTAGGCTGAGCCATGCCGCGGCGTGATGAATAGCTAAGACTTCGGATTTGAAGATGGTATAATATCTTAATACACTGAAGGATTTGTGCATGCAGGTTAGGTTAATTGAGGTCAAAATAGAGGTGTGATGGATATGTTATCACACGAACAATAGCCAACAAAACGGGCCCATCGCGATCCCTATGGACCCAGATGTATTTATATTCAAATGGTAAAAACCTGAACAATCTCCTTGGTAAAACATTCAATTTCTTAGCAAAAGCCAAGTGGGGTTTGAAGTTCGTGCCCTCTATTTTCTCTAGGTTTTCGAAAAAGTATTTCCTTAAAAATTTTCTTAAGCTACCCGATATTACCCAGCATTCACGCAGTATGTGTGTTATGTCCTCAACAGCTTGCAGATCACCGCAGAATCTGTATCCGTATCTGACAATTTGAGTCTTTTTGCGCGTCCTGTCATGATTCCTATTATTACCCTAATCTTATCCCTGTTTAATTTTAATAACTCCTTAGATCTTTTGTCGTCAAAAAGTGGCCATTTGTGCATGCAAAGGTCGTCAGACAATGCCTTGGTCGTTGGTGGCAGTGTTACTGCGAAATCGTTCATGCTGTATTGATGTAGCAAATGGAGAGTTTTAATCTATCGAAAATACAAGCTCTGGGTATACTTTCAGTTTTTGCAAGATACATAGAAATTGTTATAGTTTAATGTTCTTGATCCGAATATTTTATCTCCTGCAACGCTGGAGATAAAATATTCAGATATAGCAGGACGGTAGGGATATCTCAATGGTGGTACCAGATCTGCTGAGTATGACTCGGCCGCCATTACAGCGTCAGATGATGTGTTGTTTGGTGAAAGTAGTGCTTGCGATGGGTCAGTCACAGGATCCTTCTTTTTCTTGAACAGCTTTAATATTATACCTTCAACGCTAAAGTTTATTTTGAAATTCCTTGCATCAGGCAAAGTAATGCTTTCGGCTATAAAAGAGAGGGCAAAGAAGAACCAGACCTTGGCTATTTATGTGGCAAATGAACTCTTTGAGAACCCACGACTTATATCGTATATCGGCAACTTAGAATGGGGAGTTGTGAAAATATTGCTTAAGATTTTGAAACAGTGTCCCCTGTTCTTATTCATCTTCCAGAGCTATCTTTTTGAGAAACTCTTGTCATTAGAAAATCACTAAGTTTGCGCTTTGATCCGGTTTTTGATATTTGACTAGTTTTAACTATCCCATAAAAATGTTAACCCAAAACCGGTTCCTTTAAAGGAGTCGCAATCACTTCTGCACAACTTTTTTGATAAACGTCCCTCCCAGTCCTTATTTTCGTCCTTCTTAAAATGATTGCAATTTAAAAAATCCTACTCTGGAAATAACACAACATTTAACATTTCAAACTTTGCACTATGCACTTGTATCTTGCAACAAAATTCAAAACTTAGATATATTTATACTCTTCCCCTGTCTAATTATAAGCCGGTTTTTTCAAAACATTGTTCTTTTTGAAAAGGAAGAATTAGTTTTTCTTCGCCTCCGGAAATTCAGAGTTTCTCTTCAGTCTTAAAACAGACAGCGGAGAAAGTTCAATATTCCAAGTTTACAAGTAAAAACGGCAACAGCACTACATAAGGCTACAAGGCGAATCCTTATTACGATGCTTAATAAATATTTGCAAGACTTTTCTAGTTGGTTGCCTTTGAAAAGTTACACTTTGTAGATATTCGACAAACTTCAAAGTCCTGTGTTGATAGAATGCATCCTGAGGAAAAAGCACCATCCGTAGTAGCTCTTGTAACATCCACAAACTGTGTAATATAAAATTCAAGTTAATTGAATTTGACTTTTCATTAAGTGACAAGATGTTGAAATTTTGAAATTAATGCACCATTACAAGATACTTGAAGCAAGAATTCTAAGGAGGAAGATTTTATAACTAACATGCCAGGGGCTTGAAACAAAAGTTTCACCAGACAACATTTTAGGATTCACTCACTGGATATGAAAAAAGATATATGTGGTGCATTTAAAGAATTTTCCTGCAGCAGATATTTATATCTTCTCATAGGATATGATGTGGCAGTTGGAAGGATACTAAAGTCGTTTCCTTTGGTGATACATATCTACGAGTATGTAGGTATAAGTATAAATGTATTTGGCGCGATTTTAGACGTCTCACTTACATTGTGCCAGATGAAAATTTGTAGCTCGTTAAATTGTGTCCAGCTGATGGCTTGCGATTTTGATTGTACGTCAGCTATCCAGAACCAAAGATTTTGTCTAGAGTTACCAGAGCCGAGATTCATCGTTATCCTTGCATGACGCAGTTGGCAAATAGCCTGGGTATAGATTATTTTCAGATTAGTCCATTGTACTTCTTGTAGGGCCCCCGCCCAATTATGAAGGCTTCATAAGAAGATGAGTAAACAATTCATTGGTTAAGTGCTCACAGTACCAGCACACATCACAGATACGCGCATAGGCCGACCCTCAAAAATAGTTCTCCACGGCATCGTCATCATTCTCACAGCAAGCGACGCAGGATTTGTTATACCTAGCAGACTGAGGGGCTTATCACTTAGCTTGGAAGTTGTGAGAGGCCTTAGCACACCTTTCAGTGCAGTTTTACTTTGGAAAAGCAAATACTCACTATATGATTTATTGCTTTCAAGATTGCGCGTATATTTTCGCTTGGAAGACAGACCAAAGCTTTCCTGGCGAGGAGTGAAATCTAACGTTGTCGTCCATAAGCTGTTAAGCTTAGTTCATAAGATTTCGTTATCCCGGATGACACCCAAATGCAATACTTTGCTTCTTTGAAGAATTTGATGGTGATGCCTTGAAGTACTAGATGAGTCAAACTAGTCAGCTTCCTCCTTCTCGTAAAGAGAACACCCTCAGTTTTGAGAGGATTGACTGAAAGCACATTTCTACTGAGCCAATCGTTCATCAAGTCTAGACCTGCCTGCGTTTTAAAGCGGACAGTCGGAAGACACGATCCAACAAACAATACAGCTATCTGTATAGACGTCAGAACGTTAAGTATGAGTCGACCAACGTACATCATAGCAGTGAAGATACTATTCCGGATTGCGGGCAACCTTCGCCTATCCCCGGCAACACATTCGTGTATTGGTTGCAGTCAGCATCCGAAATCAGTGTTCTATTCATCAACATTGATGCGATCCACAGAACTAGTGATTCATTTACGATGTGTTGTCTGGCCTATTTACACGTGCTGTTAAAAGTTACGTTGCCGAAAGCACCCTCAACATCGGTGAGATGCCTAAGGCGTATTCCTTCTCGTCGAGTGCGCCTTCAATTCAGCCTACCAGATTCTGAAGGGCACTCTTGCAAGATCTTCCGCGTTGGTTGGCGTATTGCATCGCAAACAGAGGATGCATCTGCAAGACAGTTTTGCGTAATACATGGATCTCGACCATTCTCTCCATTCTCTTCAACACGAACGAAGTCAGACTAATATGTCTGAAGCTCTTGCGAGCGTATAGTTCTCTTTTCCGATTTTCGGTATAAAGGCTACTCTCAATTTTCGCCAGTGTTTCGGCATGTATGCCAATGCCAGGCTACCAGTGAATATATTCTTCAGAGTTACCAGCAGCTGATCTACACCGTTTTCTAACGTAACTAGGTATATGCCAACGGTGCCAGGCGATTTAAGGCATTTAAAAGAAGCATATTTAATATCTTCATCTGTCACCATAACCTATGAGATATATCAGTTACGGCGTGCTATGTTGCGGCCTCGTTAATAGGAGCTGCTAGTGAGCTGGGAAGTGAGCCTCAAGCATAAGACCGAGAGTCTATATGTTTGACTCAATATAGGTGCCATCAGATTTCAATAGTGATTCCAGCCTGGTTGATCCCCCTCTTTTGAGGGCTTTGACTGGCCTACTGATTTCACCGACAATTTTACCCTTTTCGCAAAGGGGTATATAAGATCTACTCTTCGAAATCCCAAGTAGATTATTATATTCTTTTTGCTTCGATTTGTAAAGACTCCAGTCTTCCTTCAAATTAGTCTTATATGACCTAGGAGTTTTATGGTTTCTCTACAAAGACGCAGCAGATCTGCGTTCACCTGAGTTACGAGCTAGCTGCAGGATTGCTTATAGCTGAACATGGTACATCAAAACATTTAAATAAATTGTACAATAGTTAGAAATCAAGACCGCTGTGCTTCTGACAACTAAAGACTGTAGAGAAGTGACCTCTACATCTCCTGAGGCGATTTTTTTTTGAAAACAGGTTTTTACGAGTAATTAGAGCTATTCATATCTTCTCCGCTGGTTCATTTTCAGCCAATGCTTTCTCCACCAGATCTATCGTACGGGTTTGCTTCACTTTCTGGAGGACAAAATCCCTGCAGTGCTTAAACTCGTATTGTAAGTTCTTGTGTATATTGGTCCGCATTGGACTTAAAGTTCAGACCGCTCTACTTCTAAGGCTACTGCAGTTCAAATTGTGAACCATACAATTTGGAAATCAAAAATTGAAAGGAGCAGCTCCAGTTTTTATTATTAAAGATGATATTATTATTATTTTTGTGAAATCATTTATTTGACTTATAAAATTAATTTTGTATATTAATAAGATTATAGAAAATAATAAGATTGAAGAAGCTAAGGTTTGAGTTAAAAAATATTTTAGTGCAGCTTCATTAGATATTAAGTTATTATCTCTTATTAGGGGAATAAATGATAATAAATTAATTTCTAATCCTATTCAGGCTCCTAATCATGAATTTGATGAAATTGTAATTATTTTTCTTATTATTAAAATAAAAATAAATATAATTTTTGATGAATTATTAAAAATTAAGCCTTGGATTAAATTGAAATTGTAAAGTGCAGATATGTGCGATTGCAAATATTCTGTAGATTTACTATAGTATAATCATACTATCAAAGAGATACAGGGTGAGGAGAATTTTTCTAAAAAGTCCCGTGGTAAGATGATGTCTGCAAATATTGTCAAGAATCTACAAATGCTAGTAAGAAAGCGCTGGAAAATGTCGAATTACATACTACCCGTGTAAGGACCAGAAAATCCGATGAAAGAAGAAAAGGGCATACACAATCCCCAAGTTCAATGAAATCAAAGTGTCACTCAAACGAACAGCTGAGGGACGAATGCAGGTACCACCAAAAATGTCATACAATACTCAGGAGGTTATAGATGTTAGAAGTACTCATAGATAATGCAAGAAGAGCACCCAGTTTTAGTGAATGAAGAAACACCAACGAAGGGGGCGCAGCTATTAAAGATCAATAAGACTGCTGACTCTGATGGCTTGAGGGCAGAGCTTTAAAAATTCAGCGGTAATATTTTCTTACTCCAAATTATTAACAGAATATTGGTTAGCGAAAGCTTGCCTTCACTATAAAAAATTGCCATACTATATGTTATAAGAACGTCATAAATGTTGCACATATATATGATTCAATAGATACAACCTAATGTAGGAACATCTCAAGCCTTTAAGGAATCGGAATACCGATTAAAGGCAAATTTCAACCAATTTGAAGCCGAAACTAATCGACCTTTAAGCTGCCCATGATAGCCAACATCATCTTATAACATACCTTACCATAACAAGGTCGGAACTAACGTGTTGAGGAATCTGGATGTCTTCCTCAAATCACAATATTCATGAGGCTTCCGGTTTTTCTTCATTTTCTATCCGGACCGTCGAGCGCTGTCAGAATCTATATATTACATGTACATAGAATAAAAATTAAAAATAAAAAAAAAATAAAACTTTTGGAATCAATTTGTTAATTTAATTTTTACAAAACGTAAATGAATCCAAGCCGGAATAAACAATTCAGTGCAATAAATATTTTGTCCGAGAAGATGGTTGAAAACGGAGAAACCGATAACACGCACAGAAGGCAGCCGCAACTCAATTTTTTAATGCATAAATTATCTTTCCCTGATGAGGAATTTATAATGATGCACTCGTATTTTATTTTCTTTTTTTTTTGTTTGTTGGTGGGCATTACAAGATATGCCGAAAGAACAGAATATGAGAACTTTTTCCTTAAAATTTTACTTTACTTTTCAATTTTAATTTCGGCCAACGGAGGGCTCACAGTTACGTGTTGTCAAAACGGAAGGGTTAACGGGTCGAGCAGTTCTAGAAAGTAAACGTCTCACGAACGGTTTCAAAGTATAAACGGGAAAAAGGCTTATACTTACTCACGTTTCTTACTACGTACGTATAAATGTATTAGTGGTAAAAAGGGCTATTGGGGTTTTCCAGCCTATGCGGGTCGCTAGCTGAGGTTTCTGCTAGTGGAGCAGAGTAAGCCGCCTCCGCGACAATCACTTCTTCGTAGTCCTTTTGTTGTGTGTCTTAGTTTTTTGTCTAGTTTTTACGGTGGTGTATTTCTCATCCTCGGTAAGACGATAAGCTATCGAATGAGCTTACCGCACACACACACACATGGTGTTCCGTCAATTGCTGTTAGAGCAAAGGGAATCACATCAAAAACTCCAACAGCCTCTCATCGAATCCCCAAGCCAATCATACAAGTCGATGATCTGAGTTTGTGGGTCATGGTTGTTAGTTCTGCTTGTTTTGTCGTCCAAGTGATTGCTTTGGTATGAAGCCAGAACTGTGACCAAAAACTAAAGCTAATAGGTTGATAGCTACAATTACGACCGCCGAATAGGGAAGAAAACAATTTCGCTAAGGGTACAGAACGACCGCGATGAATTGTGGGCTTTCCTTTTAAATTATGCTTTAAATTTTTTTGTAGGGGTAGGGGATTCTTTACGTGTATTCTTTTTTAATTTTTTACAAACAATAAGGTATAGGGCGGGCTTGCAGCCATTTTTGGGTGTGTTGACCTCTCGGAGCATCAAGGGGACACACCGTCTGAAGGATCCAGACAAAACCGTGGCATCCATAGCAAGGCAGAAAGTAAGAAACGAAGGGGCAACACCAGAAGGTAAGGAGAAAATGAGAGGTCAACAGACAACAGATGAACAAGGGAATTGAGGATTTTTTAGGCGTGATTTGCACGCAACAACGCATCTGTTCACCAATTAGAACAAAACGTCTCTGTCAGCACCAGCAATTTCGACGTGTTTAAGGAGTTTCCGTACTTCGTAATAAGCAGAAACTCCATGAATGAAGCCCTAATGAAGATTCAAGGACCAGTTAATTACACTAGAAGGCCCCTCCTACTTCAGCCCGACTAGTGTAATCGCTTCGAAGTTCCCAACTCGAAGCACGAAATGAATTTTCGGTAGAATCTTAATCCAGCAAGTTCTACTACACAGTAGCTATCACAGGATGTTAAGCATAGAAGCAATCATAACATATGTTGAACTCTATCGGGGGAAAATATTTCTAAAAAATATTTAAGCGATGAGAACGAATGGAGGAGAAAATATGGTTGCAAACTATAATGATCTCATCAGCCCCCAGGTTCCAGCAAGGAAAACTGAACCTATGTTTGAAGGACTAGGCGATTGCGGATCGCAAAGCGCTACGTAAGAGAGCTGCAATAGAAAGAGAAAGTTTGGAATCAAAGAGATCGAAAGACTGCTGCGTCGTAAGTGGATGCTGCTTACCTCAAATGAGCTTCTTATATAAATTAAGTGAATCTCGAAATACCAAGGAGGGAGAGACCAGCTTAACTATAAGAAAGCCAAAGCAAACACTCAGAATACTTTTGGGGCAGTAGCTAATGCAACATGAAATAAAATTATCTCCCAACTTCATATTATCACCTGACCTGGTTATCAGCAATGTTGGCTCCCAGCCAAAACCACTAAGTAAGACAACAAGTAATTGGCTAGATCCTCTCCAACAGGTACGTTAAGTAGACTATAAGCTGGAAAGTACTATCAGAGCTTCTCATGTCAGATTATATAAATATCGAAGTCCAAGTCCGTCCAAATTATGCGTAGCCTTAGAACGAAACACAAGGTAGAGGAATCTGTTCGGATATGAGTAGTGTTCTCATCAATCTTAGACTGATCTGCAGCGACTACATATGGAAACCAAAATGCTCCTAAAGACATCACTTAAGAAGAATTGAGAATATCACGGGAATATGAAAAGATGTGAAAAGATCGATGAAATCAGTGAAACCAGCAGGCTGGTCAAAGTTCTGTAAAGGAGCAAATCTTCCAGACTGGAAACATTCAGAATATTTGATGGCACTAACACTGTGTCGAGAGCAGAAACTCTCTGTCTCATTACTGAGGCTCACGTCGAGACAACAAAGCTGCAATTGGGTTGAGTAACACAACTCGCCGTATCTGGTATGTCATCGGTTGTGGTGACGGATCAGGCCATCAATCGCGTTGTTTCTTCTTTTGATAGTTTCAAGTTGCCTGGCACTAATAACACATATGCAGTTAAGTTAGAAAAGGGGTATAGACCAGCTGGTGACAATTTTAAAGAAAATCTTAACTGCTGGCCAGGCACTGGCATACGTAACTAAAATACCTACATGTTCGGCAAGAAGAATCCCAGACCTATCAGTCTGGCTTCCTTCATTTTAAAGAGCATAGAGAAAATGGTCGAGCTCTACGAGGATGAATATGCGCTTGGCATTGAAGAATTGCTATCGACAAAGCAACTTTTGACTTCATGTGAAACTCGCCTAGACAACACGAAGTAGACGAAGTTTCGTGGATGAAAGCAATAATGGTGAATAGGAACCTGTTGCGGATGCTGACTGCAGCTTATATATGATAACGGGGGGAAACAAGGTTGGCCACAAGGCAACTTTCTGGTTAACGCTCTCAAAAATTCTTACGTTTACGACCAGGCATGTATCTACTCTAAAAGCACCTGCACACAGGGCAATTTGTACACACAATTTCTAGGACGTTTAAGTTGGGAGAAATTGTGTTCGACTCCGCGGACGTCCCTGTTTGTCAGTACAATCTAGGATTTCATTTAATATCGAGCAAACAAAAAATTAGAAATTCACTAGAGAGGCAAATCATCATAACACTATTCGGTTCCACGACCGGTATCCAGATTTTCTTTTCGTTTTCGAACATTTCGATCTTCACTCAATCAATGACAGATGAATATTAATGATCAAATTGTGGCAATTTGTCTACACACGACACAATTTTTAGGACATTATGGAGTCGAGAAAAGAAATTGTGAGATTGTCCGAGGCAATTTGCCAATCTGGTTTGATTGAAGCCCAATCGCCCTCCACACGAGGCAATTTTCCTGCTGGTTTCAAGTTGCAATCAGAAATTGTATCAACAATTGTCCTGTGTGTAGGGACTTTAAAGCTTTGGCAGCTATAGGCTTAATCAGCGATTGCTGCACTAGAAATTGGATTTCAGTGAACCCTCTCAAAATTGAGGTTGTTTCCTTTAGAAGAAAAAGGAAGCTGGCTAGTCTGGTTCGTATATGTAGTATTAAAGGCATCACCATCCGTTCTTTTAACGAAGCGAAGTATTTATGTGTCATTCTGTGTAACAATCATCCTTGAACTACATATTTCACTCCTATTCAAAAATGCATGCAATCCTTATCCTAAAGAACTACGAGTATACCATATTGTGCAAATTCAGAGAAAAGAGAGACTTATCCTGTGTCTGTAGTCACAGCCAAACTGTGTTTAAAATATTGTTGTACACCCGCACGGTTTTCTGAATGCAGGTAAAATAGAAGGCTATTCCCGTTGAGTCCAAGATCACAATGGGATCAATGGGAATGAAGTTCTATACTAAGAAGCTGGTTGTTTGTCAGATCTGAACAAAGGGACTTCAAACTAAAAGTCTTCGCTTCTCAATCATTGTCTCTAGAGGGTAAATTAATAAAATCATGGCACAAAGAGTGCGCTATGGACCTAGTTACCTCACCTTTTAAACTTATTTATGGAAGAAATGTATAAATAAAAATTTAACAGAGGGAAAGGCTTGCTTTTTAAGTTCCCCTTCTACTCATTTTTGCTTTGATTGCAACTCATGTAATATTTTAGATATTCTTTTGTTTATGTTTTCCTGATTCTGTATGAACTGTTTTAGATACATACTCTTCATATTCGATATTATTAACTCATGCGTCATCGAGTAGTTAGCCCCTTTTCCTTTCACGTCTTCGGTCGCCCTATAGAGCAACAAATAAAAAACTTTTCATCTTTTCTTACAAGATGTAACAAATATAAACCATCTTTCTTAATACAGTAAATGAAATAACCTTTTCCAAGGAACTGGTTTAGCTTACCCTTGGGTAAACTGTGAACCAGACAAAATAAATGACGAGGAAAACATTCAGTAGCCCCATATTCCAAGCAAAGCATAAACAGGTTCTCCATTTCTATCCATGAGTGTGGGAAAATGGAAAGGATCCTACGCCTGCGAGCCTGGGACTTGATATTCCGGGATTCTGAGATTTTTATACGGAACAATGGTGTTTGCTGCAGGCAATATGTAATAACATACGAAATGAGAAATGTAGGTCAGAGTATGGCAGAAAATGCGTACATTTGTCGTGGAGGGAACAACACGACCCAGTTGGGCGTTATCCATGTTATACCAGACTATTGTTGGTTACAAAAGCGTTCCTAATAAAAAGGTAAAACTGGGCTCGTAGTATTATTCATATTTGGCCGTGCATGTGCGCCTTTTGAATAATTTTGTATATTTGGGAATGACTTTGGGCTTTGGGCAACATGATTTTTAATTAATGGAAGATGCTCAAACAAGCATATCCAGTTAACTTGTCAGATGATTGGGGTTTACTAAACCTTAGAAGCACTCATGCATTGTGTAAACTCACCTTTGTTCCGTAATACGAGTACACCTGAATTCGAATGAAGTGTGTTAAAAAGTCATTCGAAATGTTTACCAGATGCGTTTGCTAATGTACTGGTTTGACTCTTGTCAAATGAATTGTCAAGTCATATGGCGTGCTTAAAAATATATATGCATGCTCTTATGACAAGACGTACTACAATACATTGTACTTGCTTCTTTGTGGGAAATGAGAAATTGTAAAGTAGCATTCTGAGCTGCATCACAAGAAATACTTTGTTGGCAAAGTTACATAGTGATATCCCAGATCGCCTTACTATCCATTCACAAAGGATTACCGTGGCAATTTTGAGGTGCTTTTCTCATCCTTGAACGGGTTGTACTGTCTAACAGGATTAAACGCGCTTATCATGTCATCAGGTGTTAATAAAACGATTTTCTTGAGTGGTGGCTTAATTGAAAACACAATTTTATGACATTGGTGTGTTAATTTCAGGCCTATAGACGCCTCTGGGTGGATTGAATAAATCGCAGTCCGAAAGCGCCATGTTAGATCACTTTTTGGATCCGCTGCTGTCTCATATCAATAATAATGCGGCAAATGTTGAGTTCCGTCGCTCATCGTTTCTGGGACTTCATACACATAGACTAGCGACTTCCGACATCCCAGCAGAAAATAATCTAAACGTGTTAAATACTCGTAACATGATCTTGGATCCCACTTTAGAGGTTCATTACGTCAAATTATGAGCTCACCGAATGTTTTCATCAATAATTGATTGTGGAGCGCTTCAAACAACAATCATTGATCATGGAGTTATAGAGTTTTCTATTGACTGTAACATTCTGGCCGGCAACATTTTTGAAGAAATACTAAACAGTGACTTCTTGTGGATTTAACGCCGTCTCAATGATGTTATGGTAAAAAGAGGACCAAGAGCACCGTCGTGTTCAGCGCGTTCGCCAAAGTTACGATGTACATAGTGGTCTACGGGCTTACATTTTTTCACGAGCTAGATCTTCTAATCTCGTAAGCTAAGACATTCCCGAAAAATCTTTCGTGGATGGACACACCTCCAATTGCTATGAAGAGTATGCAATAGTCTGATTCCGGTTTTACTAAATATAATACTCCACAGCAGTCTTTTTCTTAGAGCACGATAGGTCACTAGCTAACTGCCTCCAGTTGCGCACTCCAAGTTGGTTGAGGTCCGCTTCTACTTGTGCGCGCCGTCTAAAATGAGGTCTTCCTCTATTGTGTTATACCTCCGGGTTAGCTTCGAAGATTCTACGGGCTGGAACATTGGTATCTATATGCTCGACATGGACTAGCCATTTCAGGCGACTGATGTACAGCACAGGTCGATGTCACTGTACAGCTCGTATAGTTCCTAGTTGAATCTTCTGCTCCAAAGCCCGTCAACACAAACGGGACCGAATATTTTCGAAGAATTTTTTTCTCTAAACTATAACTATAACTATAACATATAACTAATTTTGCCTCTATTTACCTCTAAACCCACTTTAGCAACTTCCGTTTCAATACTAGCACCGGTGACAACCCGCTGAGTTTTGCCAATTATGACAAAGTAATCGGCTTACCCTAGTAGTTGCACAGTATTTTGTAAAATTGTGCCTCCGTGTTCGCATGCGAATTTCGAATAATTGTTTCGAGTATGATGTTAAAGAAGTCACATGACCTTGTCTAAAACAATTTTTGACATCTCGAAAAGTCTCGATTAAGTTGTTACCGACTTTGAAGAAGCAGTGAGCATTCCCAACTATCAGTCTGTAGCAATGCCAAAACTGGACATGACTCAATGAAAAGGTGGTGGGTATCGATTTGGACTTCTTGAAAACGATAAAGAACTTGACACGGAGTGTGAAGATTTGGTCGATTGCAGACTCTCCGGGTCTGAAATCGTACTGGTAGGGGCCAATCAGAATGTTGGCGAAGGGTTTCATATGTTTACACAATAAGGCAGATAAAGTATGCTATGTTGGGGAGACTTATCCCTCTAAAGTTGGTGCAGTAGAGGCGTCTCCTTTTTTGTGAATCGGGCAAACTGAGCTGAGATTCCATTCCATAAGCGGTCAGGTCCAGCTGCTTCATTGGATTTCAACTTATAAATACATTGCTATTCTGATTTATTTTGGTCAGGTTGACTGTAGTTTTGGCTACTCGTATCATCGTTTAAATTTAATGGTCTATTCTGCCTGACGGCGCGATATTATACAATCTGCGGAAAGAGTTTTTCCATATTCTCAGAACAGACCATGACTCTACTACAAGGTTTCCTTCTTTATCTCTACAGGCTTCTGTACGAGTTTTCTTGTCAGGTTCTTCTTACTTGTTGGTAGAACTTCCGTACGTTATTCCTGGAGTTGTACTCCAATATCTTCGATCGCCCTAGTTTTTCTTCTTCTGGAGAAGCCAATGTTCTCCCCGTTTCTCGTAAAGCCCACAAGTGGTCCTCATCCAGTGCAGCTTTGTACGCTTCTTGTTTAGTTGGATGTACTTTCTGGCATTCTTCATCAAATCAGTGATTTCTTGGTGGTGGCCAGGTGAAACCCAACACAACACTTGCGGTGTCTTTGATGACACTTTACTAGCGTTGCACTGGTCTTCGGTACTTGATCTGTTGAGAGATTACGGGATACACGTTCGGCTAAGATTCTGGTAATCTCTTGTGATTGCGGCTTTTCTACGTTATTTCTTCTCGCAGTAGTCTTTCTGCTGTGGCGCTTGGGAAGTCCACATTCCCACCTTGGCTGCAACAAGGTTGTGGTCCGAGTCAATGTTGGCTCCCAGGAACGTTCAGATATCCAGAATACTGGAAGCATGCTTTATGTCTATCGCAATATAATGCTTTCCAGCTGTTCTATTAAAGATGTTTTCTCTTCCTTTCCTGGCGTCATTCTTCCGACATTTCTCATATGTTTTGTCAAAGAGCTCGTAGGAACATTCTTTGGTGGCGTCGTGCCTGTCTTCTGTAGGGGCATGGGCACATATTAGGCTTATGTTAGCGAGTTTAGCCTTGATGCGAATTTTCATAAGATTCAAGACTGTTGGAAGCTCAAAGCTTCTTGCCTAAGTCTGTGCGTATGACAAATCCTCTACCGAATGAGCGCTGTTTCTTTTGCCTATTGTTATCGCCACAGTTTTTCATCTTTTTTCTGTCCGGTCCATCCCGTCAGACTTTCTGGATGCTGGCGATATCTGCGTGATAGCAATAAAGTGCCTCTGCTAATTCCTCGGTTGCATGTGGTCTGCTAGGGGTCCGAACATTCTACGTGCAGATCCGAGGATCTTTGTCCTCCAAACGTTTGCAAGGGTCGTGAACACTTCGTCACATCCTTTTAATCTCTTCCGTATAAGATTATGAGCCCTATATCGGCTAATAGCATATAGGTGATGCCCTTGCAATTTTAGCCTTTACCCATGCAGTTACCATAGACTTCCACTGGGAGGTAAGGTAAATACTTTTCTACGAGCTTGATTATTGCAATGCTGACTAAATCCAAGCTATAGGATAGGTAGCAGTTTCCCGATCATCACCTGCAGATCTCCGTGCTTCATGAAGAGGTTGTCTATGTTTTCACCGTCGTAGAAGTTCATGATATCAGCGTAGTATTATTCAAACACGGTAGTTGGTTGTTACATCGGGTAGCATGTACATAATTATAACTACGTTATGGGGATGAAAACTTATGCCATAAACTACGAAGGAAAAAAACTTGGGTGTAGATTTGTTGTAAGCTGTAGATTATACCAAGAAAATAAAAGACGGTGCTACCACAGAATGTTTCTACGAGTTCTCTCTAAAATCTATGACCAAACGTGACGAGTTCTCTCAAAAATCTATGACCAAATGTGAAGTCCAATTCGTTTTAGGAAATTTTAATATCAAAATGGGGAAAATGAGCATCTTTGATAACGCAATCAGAAATAATAAACTACACGACATTTGGCCTACCGTTTTGTATGAGTGACTGAAATTATCACTCATCATAAATCTGAATGGCCGGTCCAGTGGGGTTTTAGACCACGTAGGTTCTCAATAGACCAAATATACACACCTATGAATTTCCCAAGTGTTCAGATTGCTACTCACCACTCCTTTATCCAGAGAAAGTAATCATCGATTTGAAGAACGACACGATATCAGTAGAGGGTTCATCCGAGAAACCGGAGATAATTTATCCAGATTTCCCGGACGACCCGAGATGGAAATTGTCACAATGGGTGAAGAAGTTTTACAATTATAGGCAAAAAGCGTTCCAAAAGTGAATCTTAACCGAGTAAACTAGACAAAAAAAGTAAACTATGTAGCTACTTCCAGCTTTGTCTAGTCTAGTTAGACTTACAGACTCATCATATTATGCAGAATGACGATATGGGACGCGCATTGCTTTTTAAAGGTTGAAAACTTTTCCATCAAGATCTTTGATATCAAAAAACGCTTAGACAATGAGGTGCACTAACATGTGACTTTTTCTACATCAGACTTAAACATATTGTGCGAATCTCGTAATCGTAAGCCACTACAAGAGGCATAATTTTCCAAAAGTCTGTGTATCGACATCTATAGGTACGCTGCAAAGTTCGTTGTTATTTTATTAGGATCCAGCTTTAGTAATCGTTTGCACTTAGACATTGGTATAACGATGCTATCTTTTTCCGGTTGGATAGGTAGAGCGGTTCCGATTTTAGCGAGTTCGCCGGCCCTATGATTCCCTGGAATGTCTCGGCTCCCCGGCACCCAACATAGGTGAAAGTTGAACTGCTTTGCAATCTTGCTAAGAGATGATTGGCTTTTGTGAAACTGAGTCCAGAGACTTGATCCGAAAAGATGCGGGTATCCCTTGCAGATATCACGATTTTCTCCAGCGAGGATAGAACCACTTTAATCGCCAAAATTTGGAATTTTATATTTCGTGGGAAAGAGGATAAGATCAGGTTTGTTGGGGTTTACACCCAATTCACAGCAATCAGCCCAACTGGTTTATCTGTTAAGATTTAGCTGTAAGAATTTTTTAATGGTATTAAGATGCTTTCTTGAAAGGCGATAGGAAAGTTATCCGCATACACAATTATCCTGCTACCACCCGCTTGCGAGTATATCAGCAGTTCATTGATCACTAGGCTACAGAGAAGGGGTGAAAGGACACCGCCTTGCGGCATACTTCTGCTGACACATCTTTTAGCAGAAGCACCACCCAGTTTAGAGTTGATAATTATGTTATCTGTATATTGAAGATATTTTCAGAAAAAGAAAGCAGTTGGGTTATGTCCTATGAATGTGTCTTTACCCAAATCATTGGTGTTTAGAATTTTTGTCCGTTTGGCTATTTGTCTGCAGGTCTGTTTGTTCGAGCATCACAAAAAGGCTAGTAAACGGATTCTAACGGTGTTTTCACTATTCGATAGCCAATTTCTCACCTTACTCATTACGATCGATGGAATAGATCCGGAATTTCAATTAAAAAAAACATTTCAAAACTTCCGAATGCCTTGCTGCGCTCACGGCAAAATCTACGTCGCCTGTTTAAGGTTAGGAGCTCCTCAAATCTCATAATTTACTACTACTATTTACCAAACAAGTAATATAGTACAGAGAGCGGCCTTGATTTAAAGTTAACTCCATACCGTAGGGGTTGTTTTGATTCCCACTGGAAAGCAGAGGAGTGAATTCACTTCACTCCCAGCGTCTCTGTACACTGAACAATGTAGCCTAGCTGTTAGTGACACGAAACCTGCAACCAGCCAATTATAGATACAAATGTAAATTTGTATTGAACACCGGACCGTCCAATACACTACCACTTGTGAAACGGCCACCCACTGAAATTCTTATCCATTAAAAGCCGATGTAGTATTGCAAAGCATATGTAAAATTCGCCCCCATGTTGATCAATCGTTGATCTTTTGTCAATTATTCACTATACCAACGCGAATGAAGTTGCGGGTATAAGCTAGTTTTGTATAAAGTCAAGTAGACAAAAGTCGTGGATCAATTCTTGATTGCATATGGATATCAGTCAGTCGTTTTAGAGTTTCTAGAAGGAAAGATTATGGACTTATACGTCTGAGACCCTTTGTGATAATATGAGCTCCGGGAATAAAAACAACATTAACTTCTTTCCATAATAATGGATTGGAATGCGGATCATTTCTAAGCAGCCCTTCTAGATATTCTCTGGCGTTGGCAGTATAATATCTGAGAATCTTTGTAGCTCGGCATTGTATAATACCATTTATATATGGAACTTGACTCCATTCATATGTCCGCCACGATTATCACTATGGAAGCTGATGTGCTGCAAATACCGCGTTTTCCTTTTTTACTAAAACACAAAGTAGTGAAGATATTGAAAAAACCTTTGTGTTTTAAGTGCATATCATACTGTAAAATAATATAAAAAAGTAAATATTAAATTAGGTAACATAAACTTATTGTATTTTTATTTATTTATTTATTTTAGTTTTTTTTTTTAAATAAAAATCTAATGTAGGTGATTAAAATAAGTATGGTTAGGGCTGTCCTGGTCGTTTGGGTTCCATAATTTTTTTTCCTGCAAATAAATAAAATAAATACATGTACACATACGAGTATAGGAAGCCAATTGCTAAGCTGAGAAAATTTTATGTACGAGTATGAAAGCCAAAGAAAAATAAAGATTGACCTGATTCGATGCTGAACAGCTAAATGAGACACCAAGTTTTTTTTTACCTTCAGTGAGTCTGCTTAATGAGTCGTTCAAACTAGTCATTCATAATTTAGGTTCATTCGTCTACGATTACACTCATCAGAAATATTGGTTGAAGTAACTAGATCGTCAAAAGGTAGGGTAAAAGAACCCTAAGTAAACAATATTCGAAGTAGGAAACACCACACATCTCTGAGTATTTGGAAAAAATGGGTGACCAGGCAGCTAGCATGTTCATCTAAATAAAAGCGTACATTTAAGGCACCGCCAACTTCATGATCAACGAGTGGGGAGGTACACCGCGTTCCACCAACTGTGCTACAAGAATGGATCCTCTCCCACCGTTTGGCACAAATACAAATAAGTCAACCCACTCTTGATATATATTGAGTCTACAAGTAAGTTTCCAGCGTTTTTTTCCAAAATTTGAAATTTTATTATGAAAACATAGTTACAATGCTTTATTTAAAGTATCGTCCATCGGAAGCTACAACTTTCCCCCATCTTTCTGGCAATTTATGAATTCCGGACCAAAAAAATTTCTCGTCTTTCGAGCCCAAGAACGTATCGAGCCAATTTTTGATTTCCTCTACTGAGCTGAAGCGTATTCCCGTAAAAGCGTTCTGCATCGAACGAAACAAGTGGTAGTCAGATGGTGCCAAGTCTGGAATGTAAGGCGGGTGAGGCAGAATTTCCCATCCACTATGTATCAAATAGTTTTTCACCGAAACCGCAACATGTGGCCGAGCGTTGTCGTGATGAAAAATGACGGACTCATGCCTGGTCTCATATTCTGGCCGTTTTTCTTTTAAAGCCCGCTTCAAACGAATTAGTTGGGTTCGATATAATGGTCCTTTGATGGTTTCACCACTCGGAAGCAGTTCGTAGTATACGACAGCCTTTTGATCCCACCATATGCAGAGCATGACCTTATTCACATGAATATTTCGTTTCGGTGTCGATTGGGCGTGCTCGCTGGGCTTTGTATACGATTTTCTGCATTTAGGATTGTCATAATAAATCCATTTCTCATCACCAGTGACAATACGATGCAAAAATGATTTATTTTTATACCGTTGCAGTAACATTGCGGACATGCAAAATCGCCGTTCGACGTCTCTTGGCTTCATTTCGTACGGCACCCAGTTTCCAACCTTTTGAATGAATGCCAGTGCTTTTAGGCGGAGGGAAACGGCTTGTTGCGTGACGCCCAATGATGCTGCAAGTTCTTCTTGAATCTGAAACGGATCCTCATCCAGTAAAGCCTCCAATTCCTCGTTTTCAAAACTTTTCGGCTTTCCGGGGCGATCTTTGTCTTCAACTCCAAAATCACCACTTTTGAACCGTTTGAACCACTCGCGGCACGTCGATTCACCAATACATTCCGCCCCATAAGTTTCCGAAAGCAAACGATAGGCCTCAGCCGCACTTTTCTTCATATTAAAGAATAAAAGCAGCGCTTCCCGCAAATGACGTTTATTTGGCTGGAAACTTGCCATGATTATGCTCGATAAAATGTACGACACCGATAGAACTGCTCAAATATAACGCTGCAAAGTTGTTGACAGATACAAAACCTACAAATAAAAAATATGGGGTCTGACATTTCTGCCCGGGATCCACTGGTGGCGCCATCTCTGACAAACGCTGGAAACTTACTTGTAGACCCAATATTACACATTTTTTGGTTGACCCCGAACGTAACACTAACAAAATCACAATTTAGTATCAATATCTTACTAAAAATCTATAAATCTTTTATATGGTATATCACCAAATTCAGCCTAACTTCGGGAGCATGTAAGACTAAGTGATTACGGAAGTTGTGCGACTGGTGATCGCGTACACATGAAGCAGGAGAAGGCACAGCTTTGTGTGTTGAACCAATGGCCGGACAAACACAGAACAACAACAAGTCCTTGCAAATAAATATGCGTATGCAAGGCACCGCCCACTTCATGAGTAACAAATGGAATGGTACACCCCATTCAAAAATCCGTGCCGCAAGGGTGGATCCTCATGCATCATTACGCACTATTAAAAGAAAAGTTAATGCCCGCACTTCCGTCCTCCATAATCCGACAGCTCCGTCATTCAAAATAATATCACTAAAAAATTTATAACAAATATTGTAATATATAGGATAACGGACATACGATAACTCATACCATAACATATACAATAAAAAAAAATAGTTCTGTAGCAAGGGTGTATCTCCAAACTTTACATCATTTATCGAGGATTTAAAAAAAAACTTACCTTGATGTACGCTGACCCATGTTAACAGAAATTGCTCTGTTAATACCTACTAATGGTAGAAACTTGGTTTATTTTGTTTTTAGAAGAAATACTAACCTTTTCAATTGCTTTTAACTAAAGTTAATATCTTGTTTGCGTCTTCAGATATCCAATTTCTAATCCAGTTCGATTTGTTTTAGACACGCTAATTTTTGACTTTGGGGTCACTTTTCTCTAGAAAATGCGTAATAATCCTAACGTCTTGCTATTTTTTCCTTATGAACGTAAGCATAATAAAAAAAAATCATCAGCAAGATTGCAGAAAAACACATAGATTTTATGATGATTGGGAGAACCTGCAGCAGATAAAAAAACGAATTTATGATCTTTTACCTACGTTTCTAGCAAAAGTTAGAATATACCCAAAACTCATTTCCTAAAATATCCTTGACGAATTAGGGGACACCCTGTATACACTAAAAATAAATCGTAAATGATAATGATTATGTAAAGAATACAGTACAAGTATACCTAATTCACTAGTAAATACAAATAAATAACTAAGGAATGCTATGTAATTACGCACAAATTATACTGATTAATATGTTACATTAATAAATAAAAAAAATAAAGTCAATAAAACCAAATAAATAACCAAGAAATGATTGATCACAGATTGTCCTCACTGTCCTGCCAATCATTTTTTCTTCTTTGCTTTGTTATATATTTTTTTAATAATAAAAACCGATTGTCCTTACTCCACAAAGTCTCACTAGTAAATAAGATCTTCATTCGAATAGAGGCGCATGATGAGCTGGTACACCGTCCCCACGCTGTTTCTCTTTTGAAGAAAAAAGAAGCCCCAGAAGCCCCAAACTGGACAGCAATTCGACTTTTAATGAGCTAGATACGCTGTCTGACTCCATTCAAAGAATTGTATACCTGTATCCTCTTACTGAAATTGTTATTACGGGCGATTTCAATATACACAATTCTGGATAGCTTCGACATTCTGGACAGACAACACCCGAAGGATGGTGTGTTGAGATCTGCGCTGCGGAAAATAACTTAACCCAGCTTGTACATGAGCCCACACGAATACCAGACGTTGACAGTCATACCGCCAACACCCTAGACTTGTTTCTAACTTCTCACCCTGATGAGTACTCCGTTGATGTGCTCTCTCCTCTAGGCTCGTCGGACCATTGTGTCATATCAGCTAATTTCTTGTACACCCACCACACAGTTAGAGAAAATATTCCTAAAAGAACCGTATGGCAATACGAGAAAGCCAACTGGAGTGGTCTTAACAGCTTCTTTAGGAATTTTAACTGGTCGTTATGTTTCCTCGATAACGACGAGGATGCCGCTGCGGATATGATCACAGACACCATTCTCTTTGGAATGAGAAACTTTATTCCACATCGGATGAAGTGTATCAAACCAAAAGAAAAGGATGGTACGACTCGAGCTGTAAAGAGGCTGTCAGGGTTAGAGAAAGGTTTTTTCGGTCCTTCTAGATCAGCCTAACTGAGGAAAATCGAAAAAAGTTCAAACGAGCCAGAAATGACTGCAACGCTTTTCTTAAACGTGTACAATTCCAATACGACCAAAAACTGAGGCAAAAAATACTAAAATGTCCCAAAGGTAGTAAACATTTTTGGTCGTTCGTCAAAAATATTAGAAATTCTGCCTCATCCTCCATCCCAACGCTTAATGACAATGACATTCCAACTGTCAGCTCTTTGGACAAGGCCAATCTGCTTGCTACACACTTTGCGGCCAGTTCAACACTCCCAGATTGTGCTTTGTCTCCGCCTACACTCAAGTGCGTTGAATCTTCAATGAGACAAATCCACTTTCGCACTCGTGTTCTAGTAAGAGTTCTTAAAGATCTTAATATACATAAATCCTCTGGTCCAGATGGTATATCTCCCCTCCTTCTGAAGAGGTGTTTTTCTTCGCTGGCAAAACCACAGCGTAAGCTTTTTCACCAATCCTACTCCTTAAGACTCTTTCCGAGTAGATGGAAAACAGCATTTGTCCAGCTCGCCTCTAAAAAAGGCGAATCTTCTTCTTTCTCTTCCTACAGACCCATTGCACTAACGTCCCTTCTTTCCAAGGTCATGGAAACGCTGATAAACCGACGAAAGCAAGATAGTTGCACTTGATATTTCTAAGGCATTTGACAGAGTTTGGTATCAGACTCTTCTGTCGAAAATGCGTGCTTTTGGGATCGATGACTCTCTCCTTTAATGGATTAGAAATTACCTTTCGGAACGTTCAATTCAGGTTGTCTTAGATGGTTTCAAGTCTGATGTTCACAACATAAATGCTGGTGTGCCCCAGGGCTCCGTTCTGTCTCCGACACTCTTATACAATATACTCCTTTGCTGACGACAGTACTATCTGCTTTTCATATTCATTCCCGGAATCACGTCCCTGCCCTTCGGCTGTAGAACGGGAACTCAGCGTATGTTAAGCTCATTAAATTCCGATATCAACAGCATAACCAATTGGGGAACTAACAACAGAGTGGGATTTAATCCTTCCAAAACACAATGCTGTCTGCTGTCGTTAAAATGAAATTTGAACACCCATCCATTATCCATGGATGGCACTTGGATCGTCGAAACCGATGAACTTTCCATTCTCGGTATGTGTGTCAGTGACAACTTACGTTGGAATGACTACATATTCGATGTCGCCAAAAATGCTGCGAAATGTATAGGTTTCCTCAAGCGATGTAAGAAATATTTTACCTCCTCTGATCTGACCACAATATATAAGGCATTCATCTGCCCGAAATTGGAATACAATGCCCACATCTGGTCGGGTGCGCCTAAAACATCTCTGCACCTGCTAGATAGGATTCAAAACCGTGCGATAAAACTCATAGGTGATACTAATATCACTCAAACAATGCACACCCTCGAACACCGACGTAAAGTCTAATATCTCTTTCTGTTTTATTGCTATTTCCACCACCAGTGGTCCACAGAAATCGCCAGTAGCATTCCGCCCCCTCAAACTTTTAACTGTAACACCCGTCTCGCTATGAATGCTCATCAGTATACCTTCAAGCCCACCTTCGGACGTACTCTGAAATATCGTGATTCGTTCCTAAGCCGTACAACTCGCTTATGGAATGCACTGCCTAGCTCTTTATTTCCTAGTCATTATAACCTTCAAACATTTAAAACCAACGTTCATCGGTACCTTGCTTTCCATCCTCCCTGATTTTCCTTCGACCGCGGTGTGTGCAAACATTTTAAGGGTACTAAAAAAATAATCCATTGAGCGCGCGCAAGTTATAAAAAAAAAAAAAAAACCATGTCAACAAATGTATGATCTCCAGTGGAACCCTATGCAAACAACCAAAGAAAGAGCATTAAAGCGCGTCGAACACAATTAAATGCGTAGTAAAGGCTGGGAACAAAGGATGCAACGGGTGCAAAGAGAACAAAAGGATGAAGACAAGAAGTCTTCAGTCGTGCACCAATAATCTCATAAAATAATATACGTTAAAAAATTATTTATTGTTTTTTGTGAAAAGAAGAACTTTACTGAACTCAATCAAATTTAAGACTAAATTACAAATATTATTTTACTAAACATCTAGCTTATGCTGCAACCTATTGCATTCCATATGTTTTCTCTGTTTATTCACCTGGACGCTGGGTCGCCAGAACTGAAGCATGTGTGTAATTTAGAATCTGCTTGTCTATTGCAACTTATCTCTTGTTATCTCACTGAGATACCTCGTGCGAAAGCATTTTACAATATGCTTATCTGTTGTTAAATAAAATGGAATTTTATTTATGCTATTGGTTTCTATTGCTAATCGTTTTGAGGCAAAGATTCTGGCTGTATAGTAGGTGTTGTTGGAAATTCACTTGTTTCTATTATTGTTGAAATTTTTACAAGACTAGGTCTGACATATGGAAATACTATAATCTCGCAGTTTAGCCGATCCTAGAAAGAAGATTATTATTGTTCCTAGCCCAATTTTTTTAAATAACTAATACGGCTTCTATCTTCTATTATGTAGTTTAATGTGTCTGTTACAATATTATTGTAGTTCTTTCATTGATTGTAATGTCAAAAATTTTTGTGCGTCTTAAAGTTGGAATCAAGTTGTACTATTGGAGGAATCGGCTTTGTACTGGAGAGTTCGTTAGAAGAGTAAGATCTGTCTTACATTTTTATTGTGGTGTTGTAATACCGGATAATGAAAGTGCCTTTAAGTTTCATCTCATCTTTATTAATGTTCATAGTGCGATTAAAGTGATAAACTGATTTAGCAATAATGTTCCAGGAAATATTTCTTCGTTAAGCAAATTAGGAATACAATTGGTTTTACTTATATCAACTAACTTCTTTCTATTACAAATTATAAGTTTCGAATTTGTGTTATATTTTGTTATTATTCCATATATTATTTATTCACATTATAAAATGTTCTCGTATAATAGCATAATTGTTAAGTTTTCTCTTTTAACAAGTTTTAATATAATTGTTTTACGAAAAACGGATGCTTATGATATACTCGTATAATATGTATTTCTGAATTACTTGATGCCATCTTATAACGGTCAGTCTTGAGATGGGTGATAGTCTCGGGTAGGTAGATTTTCTTCTCCAACTTCGTCGAATTCCCCAGAAGAAAAGTTAAACACAGGGACGTTCTTTCTGGCTTATTTATTGTGTCAGTGTCCAGTGATAGCGATGAGGAGCTTAATTAAGGCAGACAACAAAATTGTGTTACCCTCTACCGCAGGATATGCGAAATAACTCAGTACCCCGCTGAATAGGCGGTAGAGCAATTTATGTGTATTTTATGTAAAAAATTTTAAGAAAATGTTGGTCAAACCAAAAAGGCGGTAGTGCATCTCCGTCAATGGGACAAAAAAAAAAAGGCTCGGTTGTCCAATTGTAACAACTTGGGCTTAAAAGGCAGTAGTGTATCGTCGAATCAAACACCATTCTATCACAATTCGAAGTGAAGTCACTCTACTTGTGCGCGGTTTTTTACATTAATTTAAGTGAGCTTTTCATCTTACAAAAGCTTCATTTAGTTCTAAAAATAATTTAATACTAAATACATTATGTTCATATGATCTCTTTTTAGTATTGTACTATTACGAGTATTACAAAACAACCACAAAGGTAAAATTTAAGAGTACATTTATTGCAAATGAAAAGAGTACGATTATTTTATCAATGATTTGTTCAGATCGAATTGGTAATTGTAGATTGTCGTTGTTATAATCTTAATTTTTGAAAATTCAATTGCTTTATCTATATTGAGATATGGTACATCATTTTTGTCAAAAGGTATTTTTATTATATTATTTTCAGTATTAGATCCTCTTTTATTATAACAACCTTATATTTAATACTAGCAAACTAATCCGTTTTTAATTTCTTACACGGTTACACGTTGTTGTCTCGTCTATGTACCCAAAAAGAAGAGAAGATAAATTATTGACAGAAAACCAACAACAAGAAATGTCAAAAGTGAGAAAGCAATGGTAAAACAGTCCTATTTTATTGACTCTAATGTTACATTTATATTGGTCACAATTGGAATTCCGCAACAATAGCATTTACTTTGATTCTACATAAAATTATGAAGCCGTCATGGTTTGGACTACTTGATATCCACTTCTATGCGTTTCCTATTTAATGCTCTTCTTGCTCTGTTGGGTTGAACTGTGATCTCGTGGGGTAGGAATTGGTACATGAGATGAAGGGTGTCGACATTTTGTTGAGTCATATGTTTTATTTGATGGAGGGTGTCCTCATAAAGTTTCAAGTTGATTGTACGAATAAGTTTGAAATAATCAGAAAGGGAAATGCTAAGTTTTAATGTTGGTTTTATGTACGGATTTTCCTGTTTGTGTAAGGATGGTCTTGGAGTAATTTTCTTTGACTATTTCTTTTTTTAAATCTGGGGGAAAGTTTAGACCCTTTTCTCTTGTTCAGTTTAACATAGATGGTATCGCCTGGTGTGTAATCTTTAATAGGTTGTCTCTTCTTATTTAAATAGGTTAAATCGTGTTTTTTTTATCTAAGCGGGATTAACACTCACGTTTCTACCAAACAATACTTTAAGTGGCCTTTTGCCAGTTGTAGAATGGATAGAGAAATTCTATTCGTAAATTGCCCTATCTAGGAGTACGGGAAAGGTTCTTTGAATGTTATCGGTCTTTAGGCAACGCATTATTTCGGTAAGCGTCGAGTGGAATCTTTCCACTTGACCGTTGGCTGAACTGGTGTATGGAGGTGTTTTGAAGATTTTGATTAAGTTAGTCGTTTACCATAAAATTGATGGATGAGTTATTTAAGGATTTTTCGTCGTCAATCACAATAATTTTGTTAACAGAGAGTAATTCACGAAGAGGTTCTTTAATATCTTCTATTGACCTTGACTTCAGAATTTTGGTTTGTGCATACTTAGAAATTTTGTTTATGGCTGTTAACACTAGTCTTTTCTCTGTGGAATAAATACCTACATATATGATGGTTGGCTGAAAAGTTTCCGACCCAACCATGATTGAAGAAATTTTTTCTCAAATTTCTTTTTTTTATTTTTCTCCATACTCTCCTTGTAACGCTACACAATTCTCCCAACGATGCTCCCATCTCTCTAACCCGTCCAAATAGTACTTGGCGTTTTTCTCTGCAAGATAATTGTTCACAAAGGTGATTGCCTCCTCATTTGATGAAAATCGCTGTCCTCCGAGCGCAGTTTTTAGATGAGGGAACAAAAAGAAATCGCTTGGGGCTAGATCTGGTGAATAAGGCGGATGGTCAAGCAGTTCAAACCGCAATTCATGGATTTTCGCCATGGCAACCACTGAGGTGTGAGACGGCGCGTTGTCTTGATGAAACAGGATTTTCTTTTTCTGCAAATGTGGCCGTTTTTCCGCAATTTCTGCCTTCAGCTTGGCAAGTAATGATGCGTAGTATGCTGCTGTTATGGTTTTTCCTTTTTGAAGATAATCGGTTAACATAACTCCTTTACTATTCCAAAAACAGTCGCCAACACTTTTTCTGCGGAAAAAACTGTTTTTGCTTTCTTTGGAGCCGGCTCGCCCTTTGCAGTCCACTGTTTTGACTGAATTTTTGGTTCGGACGTATAATGGTGTATCCAAGTTTCATCTACAGTACGAGTAATTAATCGGCGCCAAAACTCGGATTTATTGCGCCTAAACTGCGTCAAGAGAGCGTTGGAAATGTTCATTCGAACACGTTTTTGGTCTAACGTAAGCAAACGCTGCACCCAACGCGCGGACAGCTTTCTCATGCCTAAATCTTGATTTAATATGTAAGAAACACGGTCTTTGAATATTTTCATAACCTCTACTATTTCTCTCACTTTAATTCGGCGGTCGTCTAACACCATTTGGCGAACTTTAGCAATGTTATCGTCAGTGGTTGCAGTTTTTGGACGTCCCGAACGTTCATCATCGCCCAAGCTCTTACGGCCACGTTTAAATTCAGCTGCCCAAAATTTCACTGTGATAAATCATGGTGCAAAGTCCCAGAGTTCAACTCATTTTTGATTTGCGTAGGCATATTGCCTTTCAAAAACAATAATTAAATAACAGCTCGATACTCAATTTTTTCCACTTTCACAAAAAACTTTCACATCGACTCACTCGGCGCCTTCAAAATGACTGAAACTTCTGGAAGTAACTGTCAAAACATGCGCAACTAGCATTCACTAGCTGTTATTGACGAGTGCCGCTATCTTTATGTTGCGGTCGGAAACTTTTCAGATAACCCTCGTATGTAGAATTTCAGTATGAAAATAAGGAATTGGGGTTTCTTTCGTTGTTCTTTACAGATTATGCATTGTTTAACAATATTCGTTATTTTTGCGTTCATTTTCGGAAATTAGAATTTTCCTAATATCTGAATTTTGTTTTCGCGAGGGTTTTGGTGCGCTCTTCTATGTTCTTCAATAATTTCTTCTTCCTGCCTTTTACGTTTGTGTGATCCTGTACATTGGTTTGTTAAAAACGAGTTTTATAATTTCTAAAGTGATGCACATAAATGTTCTGTATTCTTACCATTATTTTTTCAGACGTGTACAGTCCATTTTTAACATTTGGAATTAGGATTTTTTTTTTTTAATATTTGTTAGACATTCGTCAGAGTAATCGGGTTGAGTAAAGACATGCCTATTGCCTATGGAAGGTAGGACAGGTTATTTTAAATTCGTAGTTTGTTTGGTCTCCGGTTAGTGGTGTCAACTGAAAACTTTGATTGGGGATTCCGTTGCTGGTACCAAGTCATGTGACGAGCTTTCGTCGCTATGTTGTGTTATTGACATCGAATTTACGAGTATTTGGGATTTATTGGGGAGTCGGGATAAAGCGTCCTCTACGACGTTCGGTTTGCCTGATTTAAAATAAGTGTGTAGTCATATTCTTCCAATATGGCTTTCCACCTCTTTTTTTTTGTTGTTATTATTTTTATTGCTAAGTGCGTATGTTCGGGTGCGAACAAAAAGAATACAACTGATGAGCTATGAAAACTGCACTGTTAAAGAAAATCCGTATTAATAGAGAAGATGAAACCACTTCGTTTAACATTACAAAATTGAATATTGTAAATGACGAGAGATTTTTCTCACCACGTATTGAAGATATTTGCCCTTTGCTTAATATCCTCAATACTTCGAAGGATACCGAGTGTATTCTTGTGCAACAACGAGTTATTACGACGAGCGAAAAAATAGCGATAGCGAAAGCGATAAAATAAAACACCTTGTAGGTCGATAGTTCAACGAGAAGTGACAAACTTTTTATTTATTTCCTTTTAAGTAACATCGGTTTCATGATTCGATTTTAAGCTACAGTTCCTTTTGGAGACTTAAAAAATACGGAACATCTTAGTATGATGGCGCGAAATTCAAATTTTTATAGAACAATGTTGCCAATGCGGTAGTTAAAGATACATAACGAAAATATATGAGTATTAAGTACTTGTAAGAATTGAATTTTCTAATTTCTTTAATTATAATATTAATTTTTCATCAATTTATCAATTTGTGTCCCAACATCCCGCCCCCTTTGAAAGGACTCTTCTTTCAACATCGGGAGTAGTGCTAATTTTCTAATCGGCGGCTTCAGTATTCCTCGTGATGTGCGAATTTCTGCAACTCTGACCTTTAGATCGTTTCCGGAGAAGACTTGAAGGACTCTTCCCATTAGCCATTTTTGCGGCGGTATGATGTCTTCATGGATTAAAACCATATCGTTGACTTGCAGATTTGGCTTATCTGTTGACCACTTGTGGCGTTGTTGTAGCTCGACAAGATATTCTGCAGACCAAATCTTCCAAAAATGCACCTTGGCTGCATTAATTCGCCTCCACTTCTTGATAAAACTGATATTGGAGTCTTCTACAGGTTCAGGAATCGCCTTTAATGAGGTCCCAATTAGCAGATGAGCTGGTGTAAGGGTTTCGTAGTCATTTGGATCACAGGATAGAGGTGTGATTGGTCTGGAGTTCATGATAGCCGCTATTTCAACGAGTGCTATTTCCTCAAACGTCATCTTGGTATTGTCTAGAGTTCTAACGAGATGACCCTTTGCTATCTTGAACGCAGCCTCCCACAATCCACCAAAGTGAGTTGACCTGGGGGGGATAAAATGGAAAGTTATATTTTCATTAGCGCAAAATGTATAAATTAATTCTTTCGATGATTTTTCAAAAAACATTTGACCAAATTTTTTGAGCCTTGTTTGTGCCCCAATAAAATTTGTTGCATTATCTGAATAAATATCAGATGGGAGTCCCCGACGACCTATCAGTCTCTTTAACGCTGCTATAAATGCTTCAGACACCGGTTCTAAATGGACTGCCTTAGAAGAAAAGCATACAAATACCGCAATGTACGTCTTGTATGGTCTCTTCCCACGAATGTTGTGATGCGTCATAACTGGGCCGCAAAAATCTACACCTACACCTCTGCTGGTAGGTCTCCCATTATTTGTTCTAGAAGCTTCGGTTTGTATCTTATACAGTGCAGACAATTCCTCACTATCCGACGGGCTACTTCCCTAGCGTTGACCACCCGAAACTGTCTGCGAGTCAAAACCACTAACATCTTTGGACCCGCATGATAATTAGACAAATGTAGATACCTCACCATATAATTAACGAAGTTGCAGTTTTTTGGTAACAGTAGAGGATGCCTTTGCTCCTGTGGTAGATTTGCGTGTTTCAATCTACCTCCTACTCTTAATAATTCAAATCCCGTTGAGTTGTCCAAAAACGGGGTAAGCCACTTGATGGATCCTTGAAGATTCTGCTTGGATTTGATGCAAGCCTTTTCCTTGGCAAAGAATTGATTTTGGATGATCCAAACAATGCGATTTAATGATGCGTCAAGATCGCTGGGAGAAAGAAGAACTTGACGGCATGTACCTTGTTTTCGACACTGATTATAGAATCTGAGCATATATGCAAATGTTCTTAGTATTTTCAAATAAGAACTGTGCTTATTTATTATCTCAAGCAAATAATTAGACTGTTTCGGTTGACATAAAAGCGTTGTTTTACGGGATTCAAGATGGAGTTCCTCAACTGAAAGTTGTCTTTCCGATGATCGTGGCCATTTTCCAGAACTTAATTGTAAGAAAGTTGGTCCGCAAAACCATATTGACTGTCTCAATTCATCAACTGTGCAACCCCTGGAGAGAATACCCGCTGGATTTTCTGAACTAGGAACGTGTCGCCATGACACTCCTACCGAATTTTCCTGAATTTCAGCTACTCTATTACCCACAAAGGTATTTAGTTTGGACGAATGCATAGCGATCCAGTGAAGTACAATCTCAGAGTCAGTCCAAAAATATATTTTGGAAATGGATTTCCGGAATATGCCCTGTATATATGACGAAAGTTTTACCAACAAATGTGCTCCGCACAGCTCAAGTCTAGGCAGTTGTTTGCGTTTAGTGGGAGCTACCCGAGATTTCGCTACTAAAAGCCTTACTGTTACACTTACACTCAGCGGTAAGAGCAAATCTATGGAGTCGAAACCGAAGCAAAATTATTAGGAGGTCGTCCTGAATGGTTGGTCCAACCATCAGAAGTTCGTTTAACGATATCTGCGATGAAGTTCTACAGGAGGCATCAAAAACAACCCTAAGTTTAGTTGATGTACTATTAGGCTTAAGTATACAATGGTAGGGAATGAAATAATGTGGTTCACTTAGATCCGGATGATCGACTAACGACATGTGCCTAAATCTTCATATTCTTTCATAAACCTCTTGTATTCCCCGTTCATCCATTCGTCTCTTTGAAGTTTGCGTTCCAGAAAAAAAATCGTTTAAATGCTATACTATAGGAAGCTCCTAAGAAACCTGGATTGTTTTTAAATGGTAATTGGACCGAAAGCTTACCATCTGGAAAAGTTTCGATTGTTTTTAAAAAATGTTCTTCGCACTTCGTTTGCTCTTCTGTCCATTTCAGTTTTTTATGACTCGGCTCTTCTAACTCCCAGAATTTCTTGACATAACTATGCAGCGATTCATCTTGCGCTGTATGACAGCATAATCCCTTTGAACTATTTAGATGAGTTTCACATTTTCCGGATATGATCCAGCCTAATTTTGTTTTTTGAGCCGTAGGCAAATTTGGTCCCAATTTTATTTGTCCAATTGACAATATGTCGAAAAATGTTTCAGCCCCTAAAAGAATGTCGATGTTTGATGGCACATAAAAACTTTCATCGGCTAATTCGATATTTTTAGGAAGACTGCAATCAGCTGTTGTCAGTGCCTTATTGGGTTGGTATCCTTGGTTATTAGAAACTCTAGAAAAGTTTCAAAATTATTTAATCGAGATATAATTTTAGTTTGTGTTTGATAGTGCGAACGTGTTTGCACCGAATCTATTCCTACGATTTCGGTTTGTCCCCTTTGTTTTTGTAAACTGAGGATTTGAGCGAAGTTTTCTGTTATTAAATTTATCTGGGAGCCAGAATCTAACAGAGCTCTTCCAATTTGGAAGCTTCCTGTTCCGTCTTGAACAAGAACTAATGCGGTAGCTAAGATAACCTGACTCGCAACCTTAATAGGTGTTGAGTGCAATGCAACATTAACTGCGGATGAAGATGTACCCTCACCAGAATCCTGTTGTCTATGAAGTAGTGTATGGTGGGGTTGCTTGCATGTCTTGCATCTATTAAGCGATGGACATTTAACAACATTGTGACCTTTCCCCAAGCAGTTTATACAAAGTCCCAGTTTCTTCGTATTCGATATTCTTTCAAAGAGTGTGAGCTTCTGAAGTGCCCTAGTCTTAGATGAAATGGCTACCTTCCTTACATAGTACGCACGATTTTTGCAAAATAGTCAACGATGTTTGGGTTCGAGTAGAAGACCGTTGGTACCTGTTCGATGACCATTGATTCAAATCTGTTATACTAGACGACTCGTTACGAATCTGTTTGCTGTCGCGAGCTTCCAGATATTGGCAGCGTTTCCCAATCATTTTTGCGCATTCATCCCACTTTGGCAATGTAGAATAATTGATTTGCTCATCCCATTTGGCTTGCGTTTGTTCGTCCACCTTTCACATGGCCAAATATATAATAATTGCATTGCGTATATCACCCTCAGACCCCAAAGACAAAAGAGAACTATAGATTGCTGATATACTGTCTACTAGATTTCGAAGCAGTGGAGCTGATGGTCTTGACCACTTAGGAAGCTCAAACATTGCAGTAATGTTTTCGAGAAAAATCAGTGTGTCATTATCGTACCGCTCCTTAAGTCTCTCCAATGCCTTGCTATAATTGTCCTCCGTCACTTGAAAGGCCCGAACTGTTCCCAAGTCCTGATCGGAAAGGCAGGATAACAAATGGTTAAACTTTTCGATTTTAGTGAGAGAAGGATCAGAATTTACTAAATGATTAAATGAATTTATAAAATTCTTATATTCTGAATATTTTCCACTAAATTTTGGTAAGCGAAGATGCGGCAGTCTACTTGCCGGTCCAGATGGAATGGCGAATGAAGTTTCTATGGTACTCGTTCTTCTTCCTGGTCCCATAAGCGAAATAATTTTACTTTTAGTAGTTACGTACAGTTCCTCCAAGTCGGCTCTTGCAGTGTCAGTTGGCTGAAGTTGTTCTATTTGGGTCTGGTATGCTAAGATTTGCTTAAAATATTATTCTAGGATACCAAGCCTACACTCCAATTCTGTGACAGAGAGATTCGTAGATTTTTCTACCAACGTGTTAATGCGAGTTATACTTCCCTTAGTGGACGCACGTTGTTGCGTAAGCTCCTCTAACGATTTCATCATCGCAACCTCTTAACTCTTCACCTTAACCAAAAATAAATTCTAATTATTTTATTTTGAACTTCAACAATGGCCTCAGCTCTTGGAACTGTACTAACGTTAACAGTAACCCAAGGCGGAAGATTTTCTATGCACCCTAGTAACAGCAGCAACAAAATGCTTCCCACGGTGGTAGGCAGGACAGTCGGCAAATTACTACTACGAATTACGACTATTACAGCAACAACAATAGATAAGATAAAAATCCTTTTTTCTTTTTAATTACACCAGCCACAAAATAAAATCAGCGAAAAAAATCTAACTACAGAGTAGCAGTGAAGTGAAAGTCAAAATATTCTAAACGCATCAACCGAATGTACAATAAGAGCATGTATTTGATTTCAGCAGTGCTAATCTGATTCAAATGATATTCCACACCACGATCGTTGAAAAATTTCACCTCCACCAAAACTGAGATTCTGCTTCAGCTAAACGAATACTGCTACGAATTATTTTTGTATTTTTCTGTAATATTTAATTTCCAATTCTAGACTCCTTAAGTTTTAATCGATTCGAAATTGAAATTGCGACGCAAGCGATGTGAAAAGAATCTATCTAATTGCCAACTGGACCATTTGATGACATGCCATATAGTAGGAACGATATACTAGGTGTGAAGATGTAATTGCCTTCCTATCAATCCTGGCCAAAAAGAACAAAAACCGCGATGTCGTTGCGACCGAATTGATTGCAATCGAACTAGGTGTACGTAGTTGTGTATGATCCGTACAACTGCCACTGACTAGTAAATGCAAAGAAAACCTTTATGACGTAATTGAAAACCGGTTATAAAAATGTATGCTGTACTTTAATCGTATGACTGAAATTATGCTAACAAATTTATGATGTGACTTTGCTCGACGTGTGGCCAAAGCTCGTTGTATAGAAATTTTGTATGTTCCGATTTTCGTGCGATTGAATATACATATATCTCTATGTATGTACAAATATACAATTTATGGATGCGAAATAAAATTTTAATGTTATGAAAGATGTATGATTGATATTGCGACGAAGGTGCGTTTTAGGCTGATGATCTATGATGTACAATATATATGAAGTTCGTTGATCGTTTAAATGAATATTACATATGTGTATATTGTTTTTGCATACACAAATTATGCAATGTATTAGCAACGCACATTCGTGATAATAAGTTTGCACGTACCTTGAGGTAGATATACGTATACTTATCTACTCTAATTCCGTGGTTCTGTTGGATAGCTTGTAATGGGCTGCTACAATACAAAAGTTGCGCTGCTCCAGACCGTTTAATTGCACCCGTGACTACCGAAATAACGCGCACCGTATCACGATCTCCAGGATAGTTCAAGAGTTTTATTTAAATGTTTTTAGGAGATTCTAATTCTACTAGCCACTGTACTTTTGACTTACGATTGTCTTTCGCGATTTAGAGATCACATAAATGTACTGAAATTATTACTTAAACGATTTGCTTTGGAAAATCCTATCGTACGAGGTATCACACCGGAAATGGTGTGTGTTTGCAGGACATAAAGCAGTGTAAAAGATCAATCGAAGCAACAACAATAAAAAATTTGAATTTATTTTTGTTTACTCGTATAATACAATTTATGAATGGAACTCGACTCCATTCATATGTCCACCACGACTTCTACTATGGTAGCTGCTATCTTGCAAATATTGGGTTTTCGGCCATATGATGTTCGTCGGTTACGATGTTAACAATACGAGTATATACATATGTATGTATGTGGGAGCCGTAAGCAGCGGGGCAGCTGTAACATAAGTTGTATTTTTAAGATATAAAATTATTTTATACTTATTAGAATCTTTCCAGACTGCCGACACATCGCGAAGCATTGAATTATTTGGATTGTTCGGTCGCTCTCGCTTCGCCAAATTCCAAGGAGCTCGTATTACAACAACGGAGTGGATGCCTGAGGGTTCATGTCTGTCAGCTGAAAGAGTAATTACTATAAATCCCATGAGCGCGCGTTAATTATAAGGAAAAAAAAACATTGGTTGTTGCCGGGGCGTGTGGAGCTGCATGAATCAAAAAAATGACTGATTTCTGATCGGGAAAAGGAAACAGATTTTTCTGATAGAGTCAATAATAAGTGCCCCATTGAATCCATATCCGCATTTTCTCAAGTATTGTGGCCACAAATGCATTACCCACTAGAGTTCAACCTAGTGTCATTGATGCTTGCGACTATGACATCATAGCTTTGACTGAAACTCGGTTCACAGAAGAAATTTCAAATGAGGAGTTAGCAAAGACGGGAGTGGTGGGATCTTGACTGCTGCTCGCCATCTCTTTGGTGTTGATACTGAAAACATGTATGCTATACGTGAAGAGAACATTTTCGAAAATGATTTGCTACGCGTGCATATGAAATATGCTGGAGAAGGTTTGGTAATTTTTCTCGGTTACAAGAAAAGTTCATTGTCGATATAATTGTATGAAACATACAGGATTTTACACCATTTTCAAAATTATCACATTTGCGTTAATTGATTGCTTGTTTTCTCATAATATAAGGAAAGTTAATAGTTTGCAAGCCAAGAGCTTTCGACACGTGAGTGAACGCCTTATAACACTGCGTATTGAAGATTAATTCGCTAACATCAGCCTTATATGCTTCACGTCTCAACGGAGGAAAAGGACATACCAAAGAAAGTGTCTATGAGCTCCTAAACAAAACCTACGAGAAAGGTCCGATGTATAACGTTAAAATCGTCCTAGGCGACTTTCATGCCAAAATTGGAAAGGAGGACATCTTTGATAGGAAGACATAGCCCACACGACACCACGTCTGGAAACGGAACTATGCTCATCGTAAAACTGTCAACCAGATTGATCACATTGCGATCGACGTAAGGCACTCATCGAGTATTTTCGATGTCCAAAAATTCCGAGGAGCCAACATAGTTGCAGCCAAGATATATCTACGGATATCTCAGGCGCCATAACAACGGGAAAATACTATGAGGACATTTAACGTTGAACGGTTGCAATCACCACTAACCGCCAGAACCTTTGCTAATCGCTTATCCCTCAACCTCTCAAGAATTTCCTTGCAGCCAGCATCAAGTGCGGAAGACAACTGGCTAAGTGCCGAGAAGCCATCAGGAATGCCGCGACTGACGTGCTGGGTTTCAGCCGCCCACCACCGCGAAACCCTTGGTTTGATGAGTGCCGGCAAGCACATGCAGCAAAACAACATGCCTACAGGAGGGAAGAACATCGGCTTCTCCGGAGAAAAAAGAAAAAAACATGAGAAGCGCGCTATCGAGGAAATAAAGAGGTGCTGCTCCAGGAATAGTGTTCGGAAGTTCTACCAAAAGTAAAAAGAACGTGGCAGGGTAATAAGACCCGATGGGAAATCTATAGAGATGAACAAGGAAACCTTGAAATAGAGTCACAATCGGTGCTGAGGATATGGAAAAAGCATTTCTGCAGACTGCTAAACGGCGAAGACGACACAAATTCCGCTATCAGCCAAAGCGAACCATTCAATATTGGCCATGCAAGTCAAGAAGTCCGCCCACCCGAACAAAATTAAGTGAGGCATATCATAGCAATATCTAAACTGAAGTCGAACCTGACTGCGGGGTTGGATAGCCTATCCGGCGAACTATTTAAGGCAGCAGGAGATGACTTGGTAGAGAGCAGTCACCAACTTATTTGCAAGGGTAACCGGTAAGTTCACAACTGACCAAATATTCACACTAGAGCAGATCCTGGAGAAAACCCAAGAATTACAGATCGGTACTCACCTCATTTTTGTTGATTTTAAAGCCGCAAATGACAGCATCCACAGAGACGAGCTATACAGAGCCGTGTCTAGTTTTGGCATACTTGCCAAACTCGTCCGCTTGTGCAGGATGACGATGGAGAAAGGTCGCTTCTGCATCCAGGACCTAACCGAGACCTCTAATGTCAGAAAAGGTTTTAAGCAAGGCGACGCGCTGTCATATGACTTCTTTAATATCATACCTTGAAAGAATTGTGCAAAACTCACAAGCCAACACACGAGGTACTGTCAAAAATATGGTCCATTGCTTAAATATGCCGATGATATTGACATTATTGGTAGAATACAGCCAGCTGTCCCTGGTGCATTTGAGAGTATGGGAACAAGCGGCAAAAATGGATCTAGCCGTAAACAATAGAAAAACAAAGTATATGCTGTCAACAAGAAGGGACACCCAACATCGACGAATCAGCCGGAATGTCAAAATCGACAGCTATAACTTTGAGGTAGTAAGAGATTTTTCTATCTCGGCTCTGCTTTTCGTATCACATTTGAAAACGACATCTCTTCAGAAATCAAACGAAGAATAAAGCTTGCCAATCGCTGTTTACTTGGGCTGAGAAGGCAACTATGTATGTAGTAAGGCCCTCTCCGGATCAACCAAGGAAACTCTATTTGAGACGCTTGTAATCCCAGTCCTGCTCAATGGTTACGAAGCACGGACCATTTCTAACGCTGATGAAGATATGCTTTGTCCTTTTGAAGGAAAAATTCTACGTAAGATATTTGGTCCCGTATGCGTTGACGGGTTCTGGAGCAGACGATTCAATGCTGAACTCTACGAGTTGTACAGAGATACTGACCTGGTATAAAAACTGTGCATAGGGCGTTTGAAATGGCTAGGACATATAGAGCGAATGAACACCAACGCTCCAGCCAACAGAATCTTCGACTCTAATCCGGAGGGACAACGCAGTAGAGAAAGGCCTCGCCTTAGGTGCCGCACGGAAGTGGAAGGGAACCTTAACCAACTTGGAGTCCGCAACTGGAGGCAGTTAGCCAAAACCGCGCTAAGGGGATAGGCTTATTGGTCGAGGCCCAAGTTCACCCTGTAGCGCCTGCTAAGCAAGTAATAAAGGGCCCAACTTATTAAACAGTTGACTTAGTCTCTTTTGTATCTGAAATTTTAAATGTAAGTGTATCAAATTGTTGCCCAATTTTTTAGAAACCCTGTTCACCACACACCTATGCACATACACATAAAAAATTATAATTTTAATATCCATCATAAATGTCATAACCTTATTAAAATCAAATTCAATATGGCTATTCAGCAACATGTTTCATATATTCCACATGGATTCAGAAGGGAAGATCAAGCACAACTAACTTGGTGGAATTCCCAAGCTTTTGCATTAAAACATTAGAAAGTCATTAAAGCATTCACTAGAGTCAATTTAAATATTTTGCTAAGTAAGATTAAGATTTAAGACTAATGGATTTTATGGCCCACTGCTTAAATTCGTTGTTGCAAATTTAAATCCATTTCTAAAGTTGTAAAAAATCGCCAACACACATAATAATAGATGTACTCTTGGCTACGTAACTTTTGCAAATGTCAAGCTATGACGCTAAGACTTAGAGGAAATGTCAGCAACAGATTTACCAACTTAACAAAAAAAAAACAGAACTCAAATCGGAATAATGGGAGCGCTACACGGTGGTGTGCGGGAACTTTTTGATCAAGGTGGTAAGCTGGACGTGGCCTTTGTACCAGCTAATATCGCTCGCGCTGGAAGGTGGTCCGGGCTTTTCCCGCCCGTCTTTTAGGATTCAGATGAAAGACCTCATACATATGACGTTGGAAGGCACTGGGGGGCGGGGGGGTTTCGGCGTTTTTAAATTTGGGCCTTTTGTGAACCGGCACCGTTTGTCGGACTATCTCTTGCGCTTTGATCAGTCTCTCAGAGATTTAGGTGATCCGTTGTCTAGAATGTTGTTCGCTTACTTTATTTTATTCCTCACGTCCGCAGTTGGATAGCACCTCCGAAATAAATCCGGGTGTTTTGATAATGTCTGAAGCGTTTCGGCTTTTTATATACTCGTGGAACACCTTGGGTGGGCTTACCGACACGGCTGAGCGTTTGATTCCTCTTTTGAGAGAGGAATTTTATTAGCAAACTAGCTGCTGTTAGGGGTGATTGAAGTGGCAGGACAATGCCTTGCCACAGACCTGTCACTCTTTGCGAGTTTGGCGTTTGGCTTGCTGCGCTTGCCTTTATATGGTGCGCCATAGCTTGTCACATATTTGCCTTTGCTCGGCGTTGGCGGAGCCATCCTAGAGGAAGGCCCCATGCAGTTAAGACGAACCGTTCTTTGGAGTTTAGTAGTTGTTCCAACTTGTCTAACGAGACCTACAAAAATAGTAGCTAACCTACTTCCCGTCTCCAAAGGCCTGAAATAATATGGTCCCTATTCAATGATTTGATGCGATCGTTTTAATATCGAACCTCCTATACATACATATTTTAAAGACAACTTTAAAAATCGTTCAGTCCTGTGTCAAATAAAAATATTAAGCCTTCCACCCAGCACTGCAAAGTGTTGGTTTTGAATGCATTTGCGGCACTAACGTTACACAAATGTATGTGATTGTAGATCAACACCAAAGATCCTGCTTACAAATTTCTATAACCTAGTACGCGCTTCGTGTAACTCGAAAGAATTACTTTTAAACTGGAACAGGCTTCTAATCGGAAACGTAAGGGCTCCAAACGGGAGGTATGCCCCTTCCATAGGGGTCTGCCAGCATGCCATCTTAATATCTAATGACTACAAGTACTTGGCGTCCGTAAAACTATTCAAACTCGCTGATGTATAATCATATAATCAATGGATCATCATCTCTATCTTTTACAATACTAACACATAAAAAGTCTGCGCCGTTTCTAAGAGAGGGCACCACTTGAATTAAATCCATACCATTTTCAGTTAGTACCAACCTTCAAAAGATACGTATATAAATTTGACAGCTGTCGGACGATTAGTTCTCGAGATATAGCGTTGTGAGTGAAGCAACTTTTGTTATTGTGAAAAAAATAGGTTCAAAGCAATTTCATGTGTTGATTTATCATTGCTTTTTGATGGAAAAAAATGCAGCCGATGCAAAGAAATGGCTTGATAAGTGTTACCCGGACTCTGCACCAGGCGAACGAACCATTCGCAAGTGGATTGAAAAATTTAAAAGATGATGCACGCAATGCACATCCAAAAGAGGCTGTTTCTGATGAAAACATCAAAAAAGTCCACAAAATGATTACGAATGACCGTAAAGTGAAGTTGATCGAGATAGCTAAGGCTCCGAAGATATCAAAAGAGCGTGTTGGATATATCATACACGAATATTTGGACATGCGAAAACTCTGTTCAAAGTGGGTGCCGCATTTGCTCACAGTCGACCAAAACCAACAATGTGTTGATGATTCAGAGGAGTGTTTAAAGCTGTTCAACCGCAATAAAGCCGAATTTTTGCTTCGGTATGTGACAATGGATGAAACTTGGCTCCATCACTTCACACCAGAGTCAAATCTACAGTCAGCTGAGTGGCGAGCAGGCGACGAACCTCGTCCTCGGCTGGCAAGGTTATGGCATCCGTATTTTTGGATGCACATGGAATAATTTTCATCGACTATCTCCAAAAGGGGCAGACTATCAACAGCGACTATTACATTGCGGTGTTGGAGCGTTTGAAGGACGAAATCGCTGAAAAACGGCCGCATTTGAAGAAAAAGAAAGTGCTGTTTCATCAAGACAATGCACCGTGTCACAAAACGATGGAAAAATTGAAAGAATTCGGCTCCGAATTGCTTCCCCACCCACCGTATTCTCCAGATTTGGCCCCCAGCGACTATTTCCTGTTCGCAGACCTCAAAAGAATGCTCGCCGGAAAGAGATTTAAGACCGATGAAGAAGTAATCGCCGAAACAGAGGCCTATTTTGAGGCTAAACCGAAATCGTACTACAAAACTGGTATCGGAAGATTGAAAAATCGTTTCAATCAGTGTATGGCCCTCGAAGGCTACTATATTGATAAATAAAGTTGAATTTTGCAAAAATTTTGTGTTTTACTATAAAATGGCACGAAATTTTCAGCCCATGTGTTATGTATATTATCTTTCCTATAGTCGGCCCAAAACCCTAGATCGCCAGATTCTTAATGAGAACTGTCAAAAAAGCGCACCGTCTGAGACATTTTTGACAACAAAGCTCAAATACCTTTTCAAACGGGCTCATTCATTTTGTCATACAAGAGCCTTCTGGTAAATAAATATCTTCAGAAGCTGTGACTTGTGATGCCATAACAATTTAAAAGTAATATCTTTATTTTTTCGTCAAATTGGCATTTTACACTTACAACATTGCAGTATTTTACTAGAATGTCAATAATTGAATGATCCGTTAAGTATTGCAGGTTCACGGTATTGTCAGTAGCCTCACCAGCATAGCTCCGCGGACCCAACATCGGTCATCAGTTTATTCTCAGCAAGCAACCTAATCCCAACTTATGCCATCTGTCCCGTCCTACTGGTCGAGTAGTCAGCTATGCTTTTTTCGCCGTGCCGGCGCATGTTGCATGTCCGTTATTTCTGCTTAGAATTAATAACAACGTCTAGGAGCAATACATAAGCTAGCGAAATGGCCCTCACCTTTATAATTAAAGCACCTTAAAGGTGGTTGCTGTTAGTTACTCCCGCTGACAACCAATACTTGGGGTTGCTCACAATGGATTAATGCCAAATCTGACTTGGAAAGACGACGCGAGCTCGTGCGGTGTATCATACGTTGACCCTCATAATCCAATTTCTGCAAAACACTTCGAGTCTGCCAGGCGAAGTTTTTACCGGCAAAACACAGCCATTTTTCTCTGTATTGCAGGCTTTCATTACTCTGATAAAGGTTCGCGAGGCTCGCATGCTAAACCATTTTGCATCGCTGCCCTATAATTCCCAATGGATTCGCTGCACCTTTGGACACGATGCCTTATTTCCTTCAAAAAGTTATCATCGCAGTTAGGATGAAACTTCAGTTTAAGTTGCGCAACCAATCCTTGCAATGAATAGACCGACAACCTTATAGCACTTCGCACAACGCCTTCCCAATAAACAATCCTTCGGATAACTTTAAAAGATAATCTTCAGCTAGCCCACATGTTTGACTAATCTCTTCTACCTATTACAAAAATGAAATCACAGACTTGCTTTCATCTTAAATCAAACATCCTGCCTGGCTGGTATTTTTCCCTCAGTTCATCCGACGACCCCCCATGGTCGTATAGAAAACGGTTTATACAGTAACGTCGGGCGACACAGGTGATAGTGCGCACTTAATAAGTTTTTGAGTTTTTAATGAGACTTGAGCACGTTGGCTCGCCCTCTACGCTTGCCTCGTCGTCTGTATCACCTGTTCCATCTATCTTAGGAAGAGTTAATTTAATTTTTGCTAGAATCTTCTGGTTATCTTTGGTTTAGGATTGCTTGGAGGATCCTCTATTATTCGTATCAAGGCATTGCTTTCTTTTTAAAAAGTGAACTTGTAAATGCGACTAGGAGATGCCACAGTGCAGCGATAAGATCGCTCGGTCACATATCACAATACTATTTAACCTATCTACAGTATGCCCACGAAGATGTTACCTTAAATACAATCCTGGCTTTATTAAAATCCCCTACAGCGTCATTGACTAACTTAAAAATCGTTACCTTGTCAGTCAGTGTCATCTGTTGTATTTTATGTTAAATGCTTCTCTGTTCTATAAAATAACTTTAACTCAATATGCCTTTGTTTGAATTTTCAACAAAACTAATCTACAATATTAAATTAAACTTTCAAAATGAACATGACATGGAACAGAACCATATTTTCGAAATAAGATTACTGCTTTCCACGTCATACCATAAAAGCCTCAAAATTCACATTGACTTGTAAATTGAATTACCAGAAACAATTATCTCTTTCATTGTTTTCAAAATTGTCTGAAGCCAAACAGATGTTATAAACCATCTCCGGCACACTCGTGTTCATCTCTCATCTCAAATAAGACTTAAAACACTTTTCGAAAATATGTGAAATATTTATTACCATATCCCTTGTACAGCCCGAAGTCTGGCCCATTATACCAAACTCCAGTTCACACATTGACTGTCGGCCTGGTATCGCATTAATTTGAAAAATGTTCTCCCTTCTTCGATTCGGTTTAGTTCATAAACGTTAGTACGAGTACGGCATAGGATAATATTACCAGTTCACAGGAGAAAATATTATTCCATCAATGTTGGCATGGCTTAGGTTTGAAAATATCCTACTGCATGCGGCAGCCACACAATAATAGCGATCACATCTCATAGACATCCCTTGACCACATGGATGACTAGAACCAGGATGAGCTCTTGCACCATGAGCTGAAAACTCACTTATTGATGCTGCAATGAACAACATAATAGATCGGCCAAAAATATAATTAATTTAGAAAATCCCATTTTCACTCAGTCGGACTGAGACAGGTTATTGTATAATGTAACTCTACCAAAGGAGGACGGTATGAAGGTTTACGATACCAAAAGTCCAGAGTCGAATGTTTCCATTGTTTCCACTGGTCAGACTGTGTATGTATGGGCCATGGGCTTACCAACTGATGTTCTCATATGAAGTTTTTTTTTTTTTTTGTTTGGTAGAAGGGTATTCGGTTGAAGTAGTTTGAACCATTGACGTGCATACATACAATGCCTTCCCAATGCAAATAGCCGACGAAAGGTATTCTAAATATTATATGCTCTGCCTCTATCCAACAGATACCTGACGATGATGCATCCAGTTTACCTATACATAAAAGATTTCCTTCCATGCGCTTGTTGGTAAAAATTGGTTTGCAACCATTCTAATGGTTCAGAGTGCTGAAAAATTTGACTTATGAAGGCATTGGTAGGAATTCATATATCCTCTCGGGTTAACTGGGAGCTACTGTTCACTCTACTGGATCGAAGGTACAATACATAGTTTTCACAAGCATACGTTCTATTTGTACAAGTAATTGCATTTCGTTTTTGTGGCTTAATTGTGATGAAGCTTGGCAATGGAAGGGTAGAGGTATCATCGGTGTTAAATGGGATGACTATCTGACAGTGTTATGTTATGACGTGCTTTAAAATTTCCAGGCATTGTGTTTTTAAATTTTGGGCAACGATATGAATTTAATTTGTAAAGAAAGATAAAAGAAAACTCCGACAGCTAACGAAATCCGAGAAGGGACATTGGCCTATTGGTGGTATTGGTTTATGTTATGAATGTCAATTAAAATAAGAAAACTCGTTTCAAATGCAAATGCAAAGTGCACCTTTGAGAAATTTTTTGTCGCTCTATTTTACTTCATTCTACTGTGGCTTTCCTACACTTTTTTTCATAAGCGCGTGGTATATTTAGTGTCTTTATTAAATTCAGACATGGGCACATTGCCGGGGTGAAGAAGAAGCCCGAAGGCTAATACGACGTGCTATGTGATAATACATTGTCAGAGTCGCGGGCAGAAGAAAGCCAAAACTCTTTAGCTTCGGGGAGTTCCTCGATTTACCAACCAACTCAAACCTCAAAAAGTCGAAATTTCGCCGAAAAACTGAAATACACCAATCACCGCAGTGAGTATATTTTTATAAAGTTATCGACTCTGTCATCACTGGATATGATAATATTTCGCAACTCAGGGTTGGCAGTATTTTCATACTTGCCAGAAGTCAAAAATCTGCAGACAAGTTTCTCAAAATGACCAACAACAAGCCAATCAATGCCCTGTCAGTGTAACGCTGACAGAAATTGTCTCTGAAATGAAAATGTAAGGCTTCATTGATGTATAGGGTGACCAAGTAGCAATGATAGTTTTTCCATTTATTATGTTGCAGCATTTGTCAAAGTTACGAATGATTTCCAGCAGTCAAAATATTCAATAAGTTTTGCTATTTCATCATGCATCGTTTTACGCTTGCCGAACATGCAGAAATTCTTAAAAAATGTTATCGAAATGCCGGCTTAGTTGTAAATATTGTATGCAACCTGAATTTCGTTGTGAGATCGGTCGTTATCATAGCTTCAGTGTGCAGACAATTCGACGCACTGTGGAAAAGTTTGAGCGTGAGTACACTCTTTCCACAATAAACAAAGGTTGACTGTTTGTTGCGGTTTATGGCATGGCAGCATCATCTGACATATTTCTTTCGAAAAGAGGAAGGAGACATCGACATCAGGTATAGAACGACGTTAACCGACTTTCTGTGGTCTTAGCTCGACAACATCGATGTATCCGAGCTGTGGTTCCAACAAGACGGCGCTACGTGCCATACAAATGACGCTACGCTCGAAATTGTGAAGGAGAAATTTGGCGACTGAGTCATCTCACAGCCAGCGTTCACCAATTCACTTCTGGGATTATGGGATTTAGTCCTTAGTGTACGCTAACAAGCTAACTACTTTGGACGAGCTAGAGACCAATATTCGACAAAAATTAGACCGACCGCTTAAAGCACTGCCAGCGAAGTTGAGGCGGCCATTTGAATGATGTGCTATTCCCCACATAATGGCATGAGCATAGCTTCAAAATAAGGCCAGAATAAATTTTATATCTCACACCGTTGTTGTTTTATTTAATTTATCCAGCATATCCGGCAAACGGTATAAATTGGTTTGTATAAGACCAAAGTCTAGGAATACGTCCCCTCTCAAATGAGGGGCCGCAATTGTCAATTGGTCGGTCATACCACTAAACGATGCTCCAAAACAAAACCTGGCAAACTATAACCTTTAATTCATGACCCAATGTCGTGAACGTGTATTATGTGCGCTAACCTTCCAGATCAAAAACATTTCCGAAATATGTATCTGCTAAATAAAGAAACACAAAATATGAAGACAGAAAATAAGTGCACAGATTCGAAGCTATCAAAAGATTTTTACATTTTAATAATAATGAGACTTTTGCACTCCGTGGAGAAGATGGCCGTGACAAATTATTTAAAATTCGGTCTTTATTGGGTATGATTCGTGGGCGTTTGATGTTAGTCCCTAAAGAAGAGTATTTAGCAGTAGACGAACAAATAATCCCTACCCAATATCGTCATGAATTAAAACCCCAGCTAAACCTCACAAATGGGGTAGCAAAAACCAAGTCCTGAGCGGCGTTAATCACTTTAGCTATGACATCGACATCTTTGATGAAGACCAAAGCAGATGCACCAGATCTTGGAGTAATCTCAAATGTGGTCACTAAATTGACACCCACAGTTCCACGACATCAAAACTACAAGATTTGTTTTGATAACTGGTTCAACAGCCCAAATCTTCAAGTATATCTTTACAAGAACGGTTTACTTCCTTTAGGAACTGTGCGACTCAATCGTGTGTCAAACTCAAATATGCCTACAGAAAAGGAACTGCAGAAGCGAGGTCGCGAAAGCATGAAAGAAAAGGTAGCAGTCACAGATGAAGTAAAGTTAAGACTAGTTTCCTGGTTTGATAACAAGAATGTGAACCTTCTTTCAGCCAACTTTGGAAGCGAGCCAACGACAACAAAACGACGTTATGTTCGACAGGATGAAAAATATGTTTGCCTACCTTCTCCGCAAGGTGTCGATGTTTATAACCAGCATCTGGGAGGAGTCGATTTACTTGACTCCATGCTGGGTTATTACAGAATCCATTTGCGGTCTCGTTAGTGGTACAATTGCTTGGTTGTTATGGCGCCGAATCAATGCAGACGTAAACACCTACATGTCTTTGTATGATCTCGCTCGCTATTTCCGAGTATATGCGAAAGTCAGAGAAACCAGTTATTACAAAAACACCTGCTCGTCCATCAAGTAGTCTCAGAACACCGACACCCAGACGGAACGGCACTCCCTCCGGTTTGCCTGACTCTCCAGTACCCGCGAAAAGTCCACGACAAGCTCCTGCTAGACAACAAAGTATGCCTTTGGATTCGGTACGTTCTGATGGGATTAGCCATTATCCGATTTGGAAGAAGAACGCCCAACAACTATGCCAATATTGTTCCAAATTTCGTTCTTTCTCATTATGTGAAAAATATAATGTTTTTTGTGTTATAATGACAAACGCAATTATTATAAAGAATTTCACGATGTATAAGTAATTGCATACGAAGCCATATATGACTGACTGAATTTTAGCTACCGTGCATAGGAAGCCATATATGGCTTATATATGTAACTTCTAAAATGCAAGTAAATAATTTTTTTTCTCAGTTTGATCTCATCATTTAAGGTTAAATAAACACATTTTCGTAAAAAAAAAAATTTGTTTCATCTCTTTAATAATTCATGCGGTAAGGGGTTAATACCAGCAATACTGTTTTTATTGCAACAGGTCCGCTGGTAATTTGATGACATGTCTCACTGAAAAGTGGAACGAAAGCATACATCAATCTGGCGAAAGTAAGATAGTTGCACTTGATATTTCTAGGGCGTTGGATAGAATTTGGCATCAAACTCTTTTGTAGAAAATGCGTGCATTTAGGATCTAGGAATCTCTTTTTCAATGGATTAGAAATTACTTATCGGAACCTTCAATTCAAGTTGTCTTGGATGGTTTCAAGACTGATATTCACAAAATAAATGTTGGTGTGCCCGAGGGCTCCATTCTGTTGCCGACACTATTTTTAATTTCCATAAATGATTTCTTGGCCGCTACTTCTAATCAAATATATCCCGTTGCAGAAAACCATACTCTCTGTTTTCATTTTCCATTCCGTACTTACGTCCATGTTCCTTCGCTGTAGAACAGGAACGGTAGCATATGCCAAGCTAATTAAATTCCGATATAAACAGCATTACTGAATGGGGAACTACCAACAGAGTGGAATTTTAAAACACAATGGCTGTGTGCTGTCGTTAAAGAGAAATCTAAACACCTAGCTATTATCCATGAATGACACTTGCATCGTTGAAACCGAAAAATTTAGTATTCTCGGTATGTGTGCCGATGAAAATCTACGTTGGAACGATCACATTTTCGCTGTCGTAATAAATTCTGCGAAATGCCTAGGTTTCCTCAATCGATTTGAGACATTTTTCAACGCTTTTAAATTTGTCCTAAATATATATATAAGGCACTCATCCGCCCAAAATTGAAGTACAATGCCCACATCTGGTCCGGTGCTCCTAAAACAATTCAGCACTTGATAGATAGGATCCTAAGCCATGCGATAAGACTTATTGCTGATGCTAATATCACGAAGTCAATTGACAACCTCGAACACCAACAAAATGTTTCTGTCTGGTCTATCGCTATTTTCACCACCAGTGCTCCACCGAAATTGCCAGTAGAATTCCGCCACTTCTAACCTTTAACCTTAGCACTCATGTTGCTATGAATTCTCATCAGTTTACCCTTTCGGACGTACATTAAAATATCGCGATTATATCCTAAGTCGTTCAACTTCCTCATGGAATAGCCTGCCGAGCCCTTTATTTCCTAGTTATTATAACCAACGTACGTCAGTATATCTCTTACTGTCCTAACTTTCTTTCACGCGCGCTGCATGTAAACATTTTAACACGCACTTTGAACACGCACTAATTTAAAAAAAAATTGCATTTCTCTAATATTTCTTATTTAAGTTGTTTTACACTCTCTGCACACCTATCTCTTCTTTTTGTTTTATGGCATTTCGGAGGAATTCGAGCTTTTTATTGTTTTCCGGGTTACTGTTTGGTGTTTGGTTTTCTTACGAAAAATTCTGTCGGCAAATAGAGGTGCTAACTTGTTAGTGGTTCGCTTTAGTCCACTTTAAAATCTTTGAGAATACTTTTCTTTTGCGTTATTTGAGAATAATTTGAGAAATCAAGTGCGACAGTTCTAAGAGTTCTCCAAAACTGTTCTCTCCATGAAAGTCTTCGTATTCGCAGTTCGATTGCCCAAAATGTATTTCTAAATATTCATATAAAAGCCCATCAAAATGGAGCAAAATATATCTTTTTTTCAGATTGGCCACTTTCCACTTACCAGGAGCTGACAATATTCCAAGTTTCGTGTTCATTTATCATTTTTATTGTCATAGGTTGGTTGTTAATTTTTGGTACGCTAACGATGTTACCTATAAGCTCAGCTGTCAAGGTGATGGTCACTCCATTCTTATTTTACTCCGTTCCATAGCTCATGCATGCTCTCTCTTCCAGATTCATGTTTCCGTCGTTTCACCACTTGCTATGCTTGTTATAGCCCTGCCATCCATATCTTCACTTCAATGATCCGGATCCAAATTAGAACTCGAAGGGTTCAATTAGGGAATGAAAAGTGATTGTTTAAATTACTGAAACCATAGGAAAGGTGAAAGTTTTTTCTCGCGTGACATGCAAAAAAAAATTTATTTTTAATAAGTTCGCAATTTAATTATACTTTTAAAATAGTGTAAATCACTAACACTCTCAAATCAGCAGTTAGGAGAAAGTGACTTCAATGAAAAGACCAATCAACTGACTTTACATTTACAAGTCAGCAATCACTATCAATTGCCCCGCATGGTTTCACCTATAGATGCCACACTTAATCGGCTTATTCCAAACCCCTTTTACTATAACTACTCATCCACCTGACTACAAAGAAGCACCCTCTTACCACGGCAGAGATATACATTATAATGTGTGTATGTACATATGCGGATGTGTGCTTAGGAAGAATCATGTTTCTAGAACAAACCCTTGTTCATATATCAATTAACCATCGCACTCATAAGCGAAACCAACAGCCCCGACAGAAGAGAGCCACGGCTTCAATCACATAATTGACCAAAATGTTCATCCACATGCACATTGTCCTTGTACGTACATACTTATATGCATAAGCACGTCTTCATTACCAGTAAATTAATTTGTTCTCCTGTCACACAACATTACGATGTAATGTACACCGCTGCTTCAGAAACTATTAACAGCACAAAACAGGACCAAAACCAGACATATTGCCAAACAACCGAAAAGCCATTAAACTTTCACATCATTCAAGATGACGCCACTTGAGGAAGCACCACCTTCACCACCGAAACCAACCTGATGATGCTCCAAACACTGAACACTGAGCACCGAACATCGCCGTATCCCTGAATCATCTCCAAAATATGTTACACGCAATACGAGTACATTGAAAACACTGAATCCACTGAACACATTGAAATACGAAATCCACCAGATACGAGAGTAGCATGTGGTTAATGGTAATCTGATTTGGCAAGATAAAGCATTCCTGTATCCTGTATGCTGGATTTTTGGAACCTCACATGCTAGCGGAAGGTAACATGAGCATGGCGGCCATTCATGGCAATGAAAACATCACAGAATTTATTACACATAATGGAGTGTGACAAGGCACAAAGCTTCGTATGCGGTGGGGGTGAGATCCTCCCTGATGCTATCACAAGTCCCATTGCTGCTGGATAAGCCCCTTTAAACGAGCAGGGATTCTCCTTTAACTAAACAAGGCACTCATACAAAGAAATTACGATATCCTCCTGTGAGGTTGGAGTTATTTGGTCAAAGGGTGGACAGATTTTTCTATCCACTGAATCCAAAAGCTAAAACCAGCACTCAGGGTAGGCATATGCAGCCAAATTGCCAATATATCATCCCCATGAGGGAATACTCATGTGTCACTTGTGCTAACACAAATCAACCGTTCTGGCCCCAAATGTTGTTAATTTTATGCGTCACTTGTACTTTCGACCATTGGCAGTGAATTTTTGTCCAGTTCCTGCGGTATTCTAATAGTGTGTACGACTAGATATGTGTCCTTCCCACAGCACCGCACTGAACGGTAATTGATTTTTCCTCTTCGAAAACAAATTAATTCAAAAGCACTCTTCGCTGAGCTCATTGAAATTTCACTCCCGATTTTTCATTATGTTCAGCAGTGGCTTCATTCAGTTGCAGTTTCCCGTAGCCACGATGTCAATATGGGTCCAGCATACGAACATTTATGGTGAGATTGCTGCTGCTGCAGCGGCACTGACCACAGGCCTACACCAATAAATTCCAACGTCAAAATTATACCCCTTAGTGAGAGCGGTAGGTAGTGGTAATGAACAGTAGCGATGCAGCAGAGAGTGATTATTATTTTATCCTGCCGCCACCATCGCGAACTAAAAGTTGACGGCTGCGGATGGAATCAATGGAGATCATGATAGAATAGTCGTGGTCGTATGGCTGTGCATTAAGTTTGTGATAAGGATGACAGGCAAAACTTGATGTAGTGAAAGCCAGTGCTGTTGTTTTTCGGATTTTTCAAGCGGAGCAATTTTAAATTGATGGTAGTAAGTAGTAAGTAATTATTCAGAAGTAATAGTAGTTTTAAGACCAATGGCACTATTGACTGGAACTGACCAAAACAATTTTCTTTTTCTATCGGCACAGAGCGCTCAAAGAGGGAACTAGACCACTGAACTCCTTGTTCGTTCCTTTTACTGAAATTTCTCAGTCTTTCGAAGAAAGTGGGCCCAGCCTTTCAGTGACAAAGTGCCTACAGTACCAGACCCAAACATATCCGTGCTAAGCCGAATAACATGCATCATAACAGTGAAGACAGGACGCCTTGCGGTCAACCAATGGTTACGCTCTCCATCACATATTTGTCGCATTTAGCATTCACAATCAGGGTCGCCAGCATCTTCTTTATCCCAAAAACTAGTTATTAGACTACGCCGTGTTGTCTGGTTGAGCTATACATGTCATCGAAAGCATCTTCAACGTCGATGAAAATACACAACCCTTAATCCATTTTGTCGATTGCGCCTTCAAATCTGCCTATAAGATTTTGAAGCGCACGCTCGCAGGATATTCCGCATGTTGAGTCTTAGGCAGAGGATGCTTTCGCGAAGCAGTTTTGCGTACATGGAGCTCGACTATTTTTTCCATGCTCTTCAACAAGAAGGCAGACAGACTTATAGGTCTAAAGTTTTTGGTGAAGATGTAGTCTTTTTTTACTATTTTCGGAGAGTAGCTTTCTCACTGCCAGGCTAATAATGAAGATACTCTTCAGAATTACTTGCACAACTGAATGTATGCCATCGGTTCCAGGCGATATGAAGCCATCAACGGAAGCAACAGCGTATTTGATGTTCTTATCCGTCACCACGACCGATTTGAAATTCCAGCCATGGTGTATTGTTTTACCCAGTTCGTTAATGGGAGCTGGTTATTAGCTGATTCCGATTAGGTTACTGGGGAAGTATAGTCAGTGTAGATGCCATCAAACTATCTGAGTGATTCTAACCAGGCTGATTTCCTCATTTTGAGGACTTTGACCTTTTGTCAAAAGTCTTGATAAGAGGCACTCTTAGAAATCCGAATAAGCTTCTTATACTCTACAAAAGAGGTGTTCCGTGTACACAACAGGACTTCACAGTCTGTTCATGTCTTATCTGGATATAATAAATATGCGGTCGCATTTGTTACTAATGCACAAAAGCATACTTAGTTATAATAAGACAGGGGTAGCATCTTTTTCCGATATTTGCTATCCACCTATTTCTGAAGTTGAGAATACTTCTTTGTCTTCGGCTTATCGTAAGTGGTGCACCTGATTCAAGGATCGCCTATTAGATAAGAAATAGGCGATCTTGTAGCAAGTGATTTGGTAACAATGTCTCTGCATAAATCGATTGACCATTCGCCGTTGTCATTTCTACTTTCGGAAATTTGCACAACGATCAGCTATTATGACTCTTATGGTAATCGTTCTAATCCTAATATAGGATCTTGCGAACAATATTCAGTCATTGCACAGGTTGCACGATGTGTATGCAGTATTGTCATTCTAATCCACGTTTGCAGCTGGTTTCACACATTCTCACAAATATCTACAAATATCAGTATCTCATTTGAAAGAGTCTCACAATGCCCATATTGTATCCCATGTATCCATTTCCTGCTTGCAACAATCTATTGTTCTAATAACCTTTTCATCGTGAGTAAAAGCCGAATTTTGTTTCCCAGAATGCTTAAGATGTTTGTAGATCTTTGTCAAATTTCGATCAGATAAGTATCCGTTCGCATCCAGGAGCAATGCGGGGCAGTATTTTACAGTGCGGTAACAGCCAACCGAAATTTATCGTACTTGTGATGCAAAAAGCTCGCTTTACGTCTCCTTTATCTCGCTTTCTCAGAAGAAGTTCTCAAATAACAGCATAGGGCTTACTAGCAGAGCTAAGGTCTATTTGGAAGCAGATGCGCCTAGTTGTAACTTATCGGTCAAACTGTCCGCAAAAGATACTAATTATACGAGGATAGAGTAGTAATTGACGCGGTACAAAGGCCTTTCATTTATTTACTTAGGTTTCACTACAGTTCGGTGTGGTCCTGGACCTCAACTATAAATCCTCTTCAGTTTGCCTGGTCCTGGCGTGCGCCATCTAAGCTGAGGTCTCCCTCTACTGCGCTGTCCCACCGGGTCCTGGAGATTGATGACCAGTTTTCTGACTAGGTCGATGTTGCTGAACAGCTCGAATTTGCCGTTGAATCTACTTCTCTAAAACCCGCTAACGCAAACGGGACCGAATATTTGTCGAAGGACTTTTCTCTCGAAACGTCTGAGGATATCTTCATCCGCTTTCGATAGAGTCCATGTTTCAAAGCCATAAAGTAGGACTGGGATGCTCCTTAGTTTTTTCGGAGTAGGTCCTTACTACTCAATTGCTTTCTTAGCCCAATGAAGTATCGATTGGCAGGAGTGATCCTTCGTTTTATTACTGCTGAGGTGTTTTTAGCAGAATTTAGAGCAGAGCCTAGGTAGATAAAGTCCTTTACTACCTTGAAATTATAGCAGTGGACTGTGACGCTCTGTCCAATTCGTTGATATCGTGTGTACCTTCTATCTGACAACATATATAGGGTGACCAGATAGCAATGATAGTTTCTCCAATTGATATGTTTCAGCAGCTGTCAAAGTTACCAATGATATTTAGCTGTCAAAATATTCAGTAAGGTTTGCCATTTCATGATACATCGTTTTACGTTTGCCGAACGTGAGGAAATTATTGTAACATATTATCGAAATTCCGGCTCAGTTGTAAATGATCGTCATCAGCGTGGAAAAGTTTTTAGCGAAAGTACACTCTTTTGGATCTTAAGCCAGACAGAGATTGGTGCGAAATGAAGAAGACATAGCCGCCATAGCGGCCAGTATCGAAGAAGACCCAGAAATGTAATTTCGGCGTTCATCAGTTGAATTGGGCATCGCCATAGAGTCAATCTGGCTTATTTTGCAATTGGATTTGGGCCTACGTCCGTACAAGATTGTGCTGATCTAAGAATTGAAGCCGGACGACCATAGAGAATACCGTGAGTTCGCTAATTGGGAGCTGGAAATGTTGGCCGGAGATCCGGATTTGGACTGTCGTTCTTAACTGGTTTTACTCTCATATACCGGTAAAAGTGCGCTAGTATCTTCACAGATTTTTGAAAGATTGTAATTCCGCACGATTCTGCAAAGTATGATGTGAAAGAAATCATTAAAGATCAAAGGCCTCGGTTAATTCGATACCGACCATGATGGAGCAGCGAAAGTTCTCAATAGTCATTCTGCCTAGACGAATGGCAGGAATGCTAAATTAAATATTGCTTCATAATCGTTCTTCCCTATATTTCTAGAATATGCGGCCATGAAATCGAAGATGGTGGTCATCGATTTGGACTTCTTGAGCTAGATCTGCCGGAGTGTGAAGATTTACTCGATTATGGACTCTCCTAGTCTGAAATCGCACTGATAGGGGACAAATAAGGTTGTTGGCGAACGGCTTCAGGCTTTCACACAATCCGGAAGATGGGATCCTTTTGTCGATGTTACGAAAACTGATTCCTCTGTAGTTGGCGCACTTCTAGGTGCAACCTAAAACTTGGAGATCAGGTTCTTAAAGACAAAGAATCCGGCTAGCAGTTCGGTGACAATAGCCTCGGTGAGCTAACGTTGACCTATTCAGTTTTCTGGTCTCCAGGTTTCCGACACCTCCAAGGAGCTCTAAGAGGTGAGCTTTAAAGAGGCTGTACAGCACGTAGCATAAAGTGGCTAGAACCATAGGTGCTACCGTTAATCCGTGTATGGAATTCTTCCGCCGCAGTCCTGTGCCTTGAAAAATCCTTATTCCAAAGGATAAGGTCTATATGCAGCAAATATTCTTACAGGTTCAATAAAATTGAAAGCAATAACAAGTTAGATGTAAGGCCTTTGGTGATGAGTTTCTACGAAGAGGGCTACACATGTTTTGTTTTAAGCATCAGTAGCCCTTCTAAGTGTCTAAGTGTCTCTATACAGTATACGGTTACTACCTAACACTTTACCATTCAGTTACATAAGCTGTTACCTTCCCGGAGCCTAATGAATGCATTTTATCCCAACACCAAGTTTTACATTAAACTGGCTGTTAGCCGCAAGTCAAGTCCAGAACTCTTTTATGGTTACCAAGAGTATTGAAATACTACTACTGCGATGGATATAGTCTGTAGCCCCATTTCTGTTCCCAGTTTAATTGGTCAAATCAGTTGTTTGATAACTCTTAACATCTCTGGAGTATATCCTGACATCTCTGTTCCTATCAATATCTAAATGCTCTGCATTTACAAACTGCTGGATCATCCTAAATGACCCAAAATATGGTCAATATTGCTGACTCTGACTCTGATACCACGCTTCCGCTGCAGAAGTGCATTGAAAAAATCTAAAGAGGGTGGAGGTGTTATGGAAACCCATAATCCTAAAAATCCAATACTGGACTGCTCTTCTGTTGCCAATTCGATTGCATTACGACCACATTCATCATGATTGTAAAGCGGAAAAGTTGCAGGACTAATGCTTTGCGCCCTAACTACTTGTGGTATTTCAAATTCGAGCAGCTAAATTTGATTATTTTGTCAAAATTGATGGAAACCATGGAGCAAATTGTTTGAATGAAATTTATTTCCACATTGCATTTCTAACTGCTACATAGTTTGCCATTACATTTTCGAATGACTCCCTCTCTGTTTCAGAGTTTTTGTTTGAAATTCAATTGCAATGCAAATTGCTTAGGCTTGTATAGTACTCGTATATCGCAACGTATTGCAGTTGATTTTGAAAACGTTTACTGCCGACTAGCCCTACATTCGTTGTTTTAATGAAATTAAAAATTAAAGCCCAGCTAAATTGATTAAATTAAATTTAAAATTGTTCTTTACTTGTGCAGAATAGATTGGCTAAAACCAATTCATGAGTTACATATTTGTTGGAATTAAATTTTAGAAATTGGAAATTTAAAACTATTAAACAGAATGCCTATTGAAGTTAGCTCTTGCTCCTTTGACCCTTATTCCTAAGAGCACGGTCAAATCAAAGCAGCGTATATCTCATAAGAGTTAATTTGATATGTGAGACGCTAATGAATGAAAAAGTCCCGAAAAACAAGCTGAGCTCCTTCAGATTTAATAGCACTACGTAGTTTATTAAATTGAAAGAAGCAAAGCAAAAAAGCAAATCTCAGATTGGGACTGTGGAACCACAAAGAAATTTATTCTTTAGGGGGGGAAGAGAAATATGGCCACAGTTTAAGCGAAAGAAAAGGTAAGATCTAAAAATTTAAAAAATCGAGATGACACATCAGTCTGCGGTTATTGAACGAACTCGTCATTTGTGATGTCTGTTAAATCGTGCTTAGCGGTTCGTTTGCCTTATCTAGCTTAGTATTGGGGTATCATCTTAAATAACAAATGTCATTGGACTAAACTTCGAAAATCTCTAAGATGCCGTCGGTCTGCTGGCAGCATAATGAAGCTTCCGGTAACACATGGGACTTATCACCGACGAAGGTCTTTTGAATCTTCATGCTTATGCGATGATTGCCGATTGTGACAAGTTTCTATGAAAATCCGTTATTGGTGGTTTTACCAAACATTTACCAGAACAGACTGTCTCGGCTGCATTGGGGCTTTCCCTAGGATACCTAGCTCTACTTTAGATGCACTGATGAATCTCCCTCCCGTTGATATTCATATCATAGGCTGTACCCTCAAAGACATTTGCTATTTAAAAAGAAGTGATCACGCACCTGATGCCGAACTCCTTCGACTTTCCCTATGCCCAAGACCAGTTTCGACCAGAATCTAAGCATGGAAAGGAATATAGTCGGGTCTTCACGGATGACTCCAAAACCGTAAGCACTTCTGTCCTTCTGGAGAACGACAACATTTGCAAAACGCCCTCTTACGTAAATCTAATTTAACTTTACAAATCAAGATATGTGTTTGAAGATAATTCTGGGAAGGAAGAACGTCCGGACAGTAGGTTTAAGAAACAGGAGTCATGGGACGACAAGGACATGGATGCACGGAGCGAGCTACTGGTGGCTATGGAACCACATATCGTAGCGCTGGTTAAAAATATGCATATATCGAAGGAAGTATGGGACTTTCTTAAGTCGGGCTACAATAGAAAGAGCGTACAGCAAAAGGTTGAGGAGTTTAAGGAACTGCTAAATATTCGTATGAGTCACACGCAATCGATAAATGAGTATTTGCCCAATTTTTTTTAAATTATTAACCGGCTCATAAAGTTAGACGCGAATTTAAATAATGATCTTCCTGTAATTTTATTGTTAGATAGTCTATTGTACATGAAAACTATTAAAGCGTGTAAGTTGCGTTTGATGCATAGGAGGAAGGCACTACTATGTATGGTAAAAAGGGTGATAAATAAAAAAAAATTGAATATGTGGTATTAGAGTTGTCGACGTTATGGAGGAGAAAGGCACAAGGTGAAGGCCTGTTGGAGCTGTGGAGGAAGAGCAAAACTGATTCATGATGAAAGTGAGAGCGGGTTTATTATACAAGAGTGGTTAAGCCTGCTAAAATCTACCAAAGCCTTAGAAGCTGCTCGTGAAATTTACAAAGGTAGGGAAAGTTGGTGGTGTGTGGATAGTGGAGATGCATCACATACATATAGGTAGGCTTTGATGAAGAATTGCCAAAAGACCACATGGGTTATGTAAAATTAGAGAAAAAATTAAAAATCGATAAGGTAACTATTTTTAATTTAATAAATGATAAATCTCATTGTATAATATAATACAATGTTCATTCCAGACCTAAAGGAAAATCTTATTTGAATGAATAAAGTACCGAATTGCAGATGCAAAGTGTCATTTGTAGTCAGGTACCTTTGCGTGCCAAGAAGCAGAAAAACTTTACATCGTAAACCCAAAAGTAGATTAGGTACATCTTATGAATCTAAGGAAAATAAGTCTGGAGTGAATAGTTTCGAAATGAGGCATTATGGCCAATGGGCCACCTTAATGGAGAATCATTGAAACAACTACAGAGGAAAGGTAACGTGAGCGGATTGCCGGTTTTTAATTCGCATGAGCTCATGTGTACTTCATGCTACGATGGAAACAGACAAGGCTGACATTGATAGAAAAGCAGGAAAAGCCCATCAGCTTATTCGATTATATACGGACAACCACCGAATCACTCAATAAGCTTCGTTTACTTTATTTTTTTTATGGAAGACAACTCTAAGGAAATATTTGTGTTTAAGATATAAGAAAATTGTTTTACTAGAAAAATGTATTGAACTTAAAACATGTGTTGAGAAACAAAAAAAAACTTAGGACAAAATGAATTAGATCAGAAAATAGTCTCGAATATATGGTACTTGATTTGCGGTTTGCGGCCCGGGTCAACCCCGCAGAGTTTTATTAACGCTTATTGCAAGCTTATTCTTAAAATTGACAATTTTCCTTAAAACTAGAGATAAAAATTAAAGGGTAGGAGCATTTAAGAAAAGTTGGGACGTGAGGCATAGGTGGAAATAAGAAGAGAGAGTTTGCTGATATGGTAGTCGAAGAGAGGCAAAATATCGTTAACTTCACGAAGCATTCTAGACATTGGCTCCAAGTGTCCGTAATTCGTTCTGCGAAGATTGAGCCGGAAAAGTGGCACAGAAGGACAATCGATATTACCAACTAAAATTTGATGAATAAAGAGAATGTCGGCAAATTTTCAACGTATGGAAAGGGGTTGTAAATTTATAAGTTTCAGCCGGTCAGTATAAGGTGGTAAGTTTTGGCTATCATCCAGGGAAGACCACGTAAAGCAAATCATAAAAAACCAGCGTTGAACAGCTTCTATCCGGAGGATGTGTGTTGCCTTAGTAGGGTGACCAAACTTGGCTTGTATACTCAAGAAGAGGCCTAACAAAAAAGTTATGTAAAGAGATTTGGTAACATAAGGATTGGAAAACTCCTTGGACCAGCGCTTGATGAAGCCAAGGGCAGAGTTGGCATTTTTTATTATACTGCTATTAAATTTATTTTTTGACCCATTTGCCGGAATATAATAGTAGTTTGCAATAACTTCCGTTATTCGTAGATGGGAAGCTATTTAAGTAGGAAAAGTAAGAGTGTTCTTGCTCTTGGGATTGGGTGGCGAACGCTTGGCTAAAAAAAATTGCGAAGAGATTTGCAATAATTTGAAGATCGCCCGAGCACTTATCTAGAAAATTCAGAGGTGATGGATAGATATCCGATTTACTTTTAGTTTTGATGAACTGAAAGAATCGTTTGGGGTCGGAATTTGGTTTAAATAGTTGTCATATAGAGTTTGGCAAAGTAGAGAAAAACTTATTTGGGCAGACTGGTAGTAAAAGAAATCGGTGTCGGAACGCGATTTAAAGTAAGTATTCCAGAGCCTATTTCTCTTATTACGAAGAGATTGCTAGTCTTTATTATACCAGGGTGGTAATGATGAGGGATTCTTTTTGGGTAAAAAAGGTACAGATTGGGAGAGACATTTGAAAATATCGGTGTAAAGGGATGCGAGAGCATCGTTAACCGTAAGGTTGGGATTATCGTAAAGAATGTCAAAATTGGCCATACTGAGAAGGTTGTTCAGCTTGGTGTAGTTAGCCCTATGAGAAAGTGACCGTGATGAGTAATCACTAGACGCGATTTTATGATCGTCCAGCAAAAGTCTGCTAAATAGTGTCTAAAGTTAACAAATAAACTCTAACAAAGCTTCGAGACTATTGGTTTAAAGTTGCTCTTTTGGTTGTTGTGTCGTAAGGCTCTAAATCTGCCATTTCTTAGGTATCATTGACTTTTTAAGTGTAAATCGGTTCGGGAAAACTTTTTGATTCCGCTTTGTCATTGCCCTACCACAACCACCGCCATCTAACCGAAATTCTCTTAAATCATGTCCGCTCCTAACCTACGCTCAAGACCGATCTCTTCAATAGGCCTGCCATCGACGCCCACTCAACCTGTACAATCAGCTTCATCTGGACCAAAACAGCGTAGTGATTGTAATGCTCCTCTCACCGCCAAAACTCTTGAGGAATATCTCAAAAGACAGGCTGACACATTGCAGCATGGGCTCGCAAACGAAATCCCCAAAATGCAGAAGGAATTTCTATGCAAAATAGATGAAGTGAATGCAATTTGGAATCAGAGTTTCGATGAAATGAAAAAAAATATCATCGATCGCATTGATGTGCTTAAAAATGACACCAACACAGCATTACAGGCGCAAAACGCTGAGATTGTTGCTCTTCAACGACGTTGCAACGCTCTGGAAAGGAGGGAAGTTGCTTGTGATGCAGTGCTCTTCGGAATACCTGCACTCCCAAACGAGAACCTCGAAAGTTTATTTGTGCAACTCTGTCACACTATCGAATGTAAGCCGCCTCCATTACAAAATATATTTCGCATAAAAAAACGAAACAGCAATGTCATCACAACTACATCTCCAATCATGCTAAAGTTCAACAGCACTCTTGAGCGAAATGCAGTTCTCTTATCAGCTGTCAACTACCGAAAGAAAAATGCAACTGAACTACGTCTCCAACATATGGGCATTGCATCGGAAAAAAGCTGCTATCTCCACGAGAGCTTAACAAAACAGGCTCGCTTTCTCTTAAACAGTGCTCTCGGCCTCAGACGAAAGAAACAATTTTTTGGCGAATGGAAAAAGATTTCCCATCGAAAGCACTGAAGATCTGCTTGCTGCTGCTGCGACACTATAAATTATAATTTTTGTTCTTGGACTTGCTACCAACTATTCATCACATAAGCTTAAGCTATTTATGTACGAGTATCTTATAATTCTGTTGTCTTTTCCTCTGTTTTTGCCACTCTCTCTCATCCTCTCCATACCTCTGTTAGTTTGATTGCACTTCTCTTTTTGTTGTTAAAAAATTATTACTAATACCATGATGTTGGGACACCAAAACAGTAGGAATGAAAAATCAAAGTACACTATGGTAAATATTCTTTCAAAATATTGCGATGGACTTAAAGTCTGTTATTTAAATGCGCGGAGCTTAAACAATCAAAAATTAGATTATTTAAAGTACTTATTTTCCAATTCCTGTGTTGATGTTATTTGTGTATGTGAAACTTGGTTTAAGCCAGATATAAGTGACTTGCTCTATAAGATTCCTAACTATGAACTTTTCCGTAACGATCGAGTGACTGATACTACGGGTGGTGGGGTTGCTATTTATTGCAAATCAAATATTAAATGTGATATTGTTACCCAGTCTACTGGAAGTGGAATCGGATACATTCTAGTTGAATTACGCGACTGTAAAACCAAATGTCAAGTGGCTTGTGCTTATAATAATCATAGAAGTAGCTCCGTCATCCCCTTTTTCTCAGCTATTTCCGAATATTGCGCCCTCTATGAACACTTAATCTTTTGTGGGGATTTTAATGTGGATCTTCTAAAATATAATTCGCTGGCCTTTCAATTGAAAGACTCAGTTTCTTCAGTAGGAATGCATCTAGTAAACACAACTTACCCTACACGTTTTGCGAAGGATAAAGTACCCAGTCTTCTTGATCTTATAATTGTTTCGTGTTCGTCGCTCGTTCTCTTGTTTGACCAACTTTCATTTGATGTTTCAGACCATGATCTACTTTTTTGTTGTTATGATATCAATTTTTCGCCATGCGTGATACTTTTACTTTTAAAGACTTTAATCCTATTGATGCTAACGTCCTTCAAGCTGCGACTTTTTCTGCTCCTTGGGAGCAATGCCGATTGACTGGTGATCCCAATGAAAAAGTAGGACTGTTTCAATCAATACTACTAAAATTGTATGTTGAATGTGTGCCTATGAAAACAGTGAAAGTTCAGAATAAAGTATGTCCTTGGTTTACTTCTGAAGTGGTCTGGTCTATTAAGACGAGGAACAAATTATACAGTAAATTGAAGCGTAGGCCATCTGATGTAAATTGGTCTGCATACAAAGTGGCTCGTAATTACTCAACCACCGTCCTGCGTACGTCAAAGAAAAACTTTTATGCTTCTAAGCTAAATTCTTCCCTTCCTGCTAAGAAACTTTGGAGCAACCTAAGGACAATCGGTATGTCTGTTGGAAGGAATAACTCTCAGTGTGCTCTGGATCCAGATGACTTGAATAATTTTTTCCTGGCTGATGACCCCACTGCTGGTAGCCCAACTTCTAATCGAACAGTAAACTGTGTAGGCTCTGTACCAATGTTCGAAAGCTTTGAAGTAGCCACGGAAGCTGAAATTACTCAATGCGTTACAGCCATAAAGTCCAATTTGATAAGTGAGGATGGCTTTCCAATTCGATTTGTTAAACTTATTTTACCTGAAATGGTCTCCCATCTCGCTCATGTAATCAACTGGTGCAAAATTACGTCTACTTTTCCACAGCTCTGGAAATTTGCAAGAGTTTTGCCAATAGCAAAGAAAACAAATGCATCTTCTCCTGTTGATTTTAGACCGGTTAGCATTCTACCTTGTCTATCAAAGGTTTTTGAAAAGGTTTTGGCAAAGCAGATAACGAAGCACTTGTCACTGAATCATTTGTTGCATGCTCAGCAATCTGGCTTTAGAGCTAACCATAGTTGTGCTAAAGCTATGGTGAACCTTTTTGAAGAATTAAGGCAGGAGTATGACAGGGGTTATGTTTCGTTGCTGTGTTTGCATTTGATAAAGTTAATCATAAAGTTCTGTGTTGGAAGCTCAAGAATCACTTTGGTTTCAGCGAAAGAGCAGTAAAATTGATCAGTAGTTTTCTCTCTGGGAGATCACAATTGTTAATTCTGGAGAACGTTTTTCACTGTTGAAAGAAATAAAGCAGGGAGTTCCTCAAGGCTCAATATTAGGTCCGATACTCTTCTGCATGTTTATTAATGACCTTCCAACAGTCTGTAAACATACTTCAGTACACCTTTATGCTGACGATGTCCAACTACATTTAGCGAAGCCTTATGGTAACCTCAATGAACTTGTTCTTCTCACCAATGAAGACTTAAAACATATTGCAACCTGGTCTGTAAGTAATGGGCTGCTTCTTAATCCATCAAAATCTCAAATAATACCCATTTCAAAAAATAATTTCGACCCTTGCCTCCTTCCCGATGTTTACCTTAATAATAACAAAATTAAAGCTGTTGAGTCTGTCACTAGTCTAGGCTTCATTATCAACCGAAATTTTGTCTGGTTACAATCACATAAATGTGGTCGTGGGTCGTATCTACGGATGTCTTCGCAAATTTTGGATCAGTGCTTATTTTACCCCTCAGGAAACAAGACGAAAACTGGTACAGTCTCTAGTTCTACCCCTCATAACATATGCTGAGGTGGTCTATTGCTGTCTTGATTATTCATCCAAGCAAAAACTGCAAGTTGCCTTCAACGACGCGGTGCGTTATATCTATGGCATTCGTAGATATGACCATATTTCTGTGTTTGGCAGAGGTTTGCTTGGTTGTAGTTTGGAGCAATATATCAACGCCAGGAATTGTATGTTTTTGCACAAAATTATTATAACTCAAAGTCCGTCTTACTTGTTTAACAGACTCAATTTTACTCGCTCCTCAAGAACCATCAACCTCATTCCCTATCGTTACAATAACCTTAACTCGTCACGTTTATTTTATATCCATACTATAAGGCTTTGGAACTCTTTGCCCTCTCAATTGAAGAATATTTCAAATCCAACTAATTTTAAAAGTGCAATCTTTCAACATTTCTCCAACTTATCAATTTAAATTCTTTCCCTCATTATCCACTCCCTTTCTTTATTCTTTCTTTAAGTCTTGATTCTATCCTATCTCACACTTAGATTAAGATAAATATTGTTATTAGAGTTAAGTATTTTGAATTATTATAACTAATGTATATTACTAAGTACTATAAAAGATCATATCTTAATGTACAAACCATTTAATAAATGTATTGAAATGTATTGAAATATAAAGTGCTAAAGTGGAAAAAAAAAAATTAAAACTGTAAGAATACTCATAGGAAAAGAGTACGAGTAGGGCTTCGTTCTGAAATTTGTAAAGCGAACTAGATAAAACAATAATTTACGTCTGCGTATACTCCTTAGCAAAACGAGTTGGAATAGCGGGCTAATACAAGCTGGGGCAAAAGTATTGTCATCTTTGGGAAATGACTTACACCACTATATGTGTCAACTTACGATGGATAATACGGACGGTATACAAAGTTCGCTTTCTACACACTTTAAGAGCAAACATTTGCGCGAGACTACACCTAGATACTTAAGCATACGCGTTACACAACTTTATTACCAAAGTGGGCAAGAAAAACATTATTTAGCCATGACCAGCCTTCATAGCTGATTCTCCGAAAGCGGAACAAAAATTATTAAGAAATGAGCATGCAATTATTTTTAGAAAAATTTTTTTTTTTTTTGTAAACATACTCTTAGTTTCATCCCTTATGATAAGCTCGTGCATACGAAACCTATACCTTAGTATATCGAATTTTTTTTTTTTTTATAATTAGCGCGCGCTCAAGGGGTTTTGTGCCCTTAAAATGTTCGTACACAGCGCGGGCAAAGGAAATTTAGGGAGGAAGAAAAGACAGGAAATCGTAATTTATGTCTGCCACCAAGTCCAGTACAGAATTGTTGGAGCAAGAGCACCCCGATATCTTCTACACATCCAGTTTTTTACATTTTCACAAAATATTGAGCTGATATAAGACATATAAATAATCAAGTGGGACTTTGTACCATATACGCTTTACTTTCCTTCAAGTATGGGGGAAACCAATTAAGCATAAATCCTATAAAACCACATTTTTCTTGTTTTATCATTAGCAGTTCGTGGTCTCCTGTGACAACAGCCTTTGTAATATCTTTTCTTTATTCAAAATATTTGCACACAGCGAGGACGATACGAGATGTACGGCTTAGGAAATAATCACGATATTTTAGAGTACGTCCGAAAGGAGGCTCGAGGGTAAATTGATGAGCATTCACAGCGAGACGGGTATAACGGTTAAAGTTTTGAAGGGGCGGAATGCTATCAGTGGAGCAATGGTTGTGAAGAATAAGGTGAGACAGGAAACATTTCGTCGGCGTTCCAGGTTGTCAATCGACTTGGTGATATTAGCAACACCTATGAGTCTTATCGCATGGATTTAACCATGTCTAGCAGGTGCAAAGATGTTTTAGGAGTGAGTACCTGACCAGATGTGGGCATTGTTCTCCAATTTCGGGTCTATAAATGCCTTAAATATTGAGCGCAGGCCAGAGAAAAGTATTCCTTACATCGTTTAAGGAAGCCTAAACATTTCGCAACATTTTTAGCGATATCAAATATGTAGTCGTTGATACATATCCTGAGAATGGAAAGTTTCTCGGTTACGACGATGCAAGCGCCATTCATGGACAATGGCTGGGTATTTAAATTTCTCGTTAAGGACAGCAGACAGCACTGTATTTTGGAAGTATTAAATTCTACTCTGTTAGTGGTTCCCCAATATGTTATTCTATTAATATCAGAATTTAATGTGCTTAATAAGGGCTGAAACGAATAAAATCTGTAAATTTTAATACCGGCTATACTTCCAATGCGTAAAAATTGCAATCCCATTTTGTACCCAAATTGGCCTGTATATTCTCTAGTTTTAGTTTGTTACTGATTTTAGTTCGGTGCGGTTTAAAATATTTATAAAATATGAGTCAAGAGGAACGCCGTAAAAAGATCATCGACAAATGACTCGAAAATACTTCGCGTCCAAACCATTTCATCGCACAAAATTTAAACATAGCACGCAGTACAGTGGACTCGGTTATTAAACGATATTTGGAGACGTTGACAACTAAGCGAAAACAGAACAGTGGAGCTAAAAGTGGAGCACATGATACAAATTTGGACAGGAAAATAGTGGGTACCATCGTAAAAGACCGGACTTTGTCATCCAGAGATTTTGATCGGAAATGTAATACCAACCAAACAATGGTACAAAGATCTAAAAAACGTAATGGTCTACCAAAAGTTACTGAAAAGCAAAAAAAAGTCATAAAAACACGAGCCCGAAAGCTATACGAGTTGATAGGCAACAAGAAAGCGTGCTTGGTTTTGGATGACGAAGCTTATGTCAAATCCGACTTTAGTACTCTTCCAGGTGCGCAGTTTTACAACTCGTTTGAAGCTGAGATTCTTCCGCAATCAACAACATCGATTGGGATGGAAAAATTCGGGTCAAAATATCTCGTTTGGCAGGCCATTTGCCAATGTGGACACAGAAGCTCATCGTTTATTACAACGGGAACAATTGACGGAGAAGTGTACATTAACGAGTGCCTAAAAAAACATTTGATTCCTTTCTTAAACAAACACGAGGGTTCAACATTATTCTGGCCAGATTTAGCTTCAGCTTACTATGCTAATGCGACGTTGAGCTTCCTTGTTACTAAAAATGTCGATTTTGTTCCAAAAGACATGTATCCACCCAATGTTCGACAGTGCCGTCCCATTGAAAGGTATTGGGCTTTGGTCAAAGCCAAATTGAGGAAAAGTGAGCAGTGTGCAAAGGACGTAAAAGATTTTAGTGCTAAATGGAAAAGAGCGTCCAAAAAGATCACGGATGTAACTGTCACCAACAATATGAAGGACATTCGAAAGAAGTTGAGGAAAGAATGGGAACCCAAATATTTTTTTTTATTTTTTGTAATTGTGAATGAATTTAGTAAAAACAGTTTTAAAGCAAATTAAAAAAATTTACATGAATTATGAAAATATTTTTTTTTTTACTTTGAAGTTTCCAAATTTTATTCGTTTCAGTCCTTATACGCTGCCGGGAGCTACAGCCAAAGAGCAGGGACGTGAGTCCGGGAACTAATATGAAAAGCAGAGAGTACTGTCATCTGTAAAGCAATATATTGGATTAGAAGTAGCAGACAAGAGATCAGCGATGCAGATTAAAAAGAGTGTTGGAGATAAACCAGGTCCCTGGGGCACACTGGTATTTGTTTTGTGGGTATCAGACTTGAAACCATCCAAGACAACTTGAATTGAAAGTTCCAAAAGGTAGTTTCTAATCCGATGAAGGACTGATTCATCGCATCTTCCGCTAACTCCTTATTGATTTGTGCTGAAGAACGATCATCCTTCAAGAAAAGCCATAATTCTAACTCAATGTTTTGAATAGTTGGAAAAAAACCTGTAAAAAGAAGATTTTGCCTGTTATTATATAATATGTTTGATCACCCTTTTTTGAGAATTGGTATAATTTCAACTGCTTTTAAATTACTAGGGAAAATACCACTATACGCGCTTTTATTGAAGATCTGTATCTGCTAATATATTCGCACGTTCAGAGAAATTGCTTTAAGGAAAGTGGTCGAAAACTTTTCAGGGTTGATGAATTAGATTTACTGAGTAACAAAATATTTTTGTACACTTTAACAGAAGAGATTGGCTCAAAGGAAAAACTATTTTGCAAGATATTCTCAGGAATAAGGCATTGGTTCACACAAGAGGGTTGAGTAATTGATGTAAAACCAGCATTTGCTACAGTATTTGTTGCAACACTTATAAAAACTTATTGAAAGTGTTAGGCATCTAAATGCGAGAATCAATTTCCTCTGATTGAAAGAGATGAGCGAGTATGCTGTGATGTATGCCTTCTAAAATCAATAAGAAGGAACTAGAACCAATCCAAGCTTCCTTGATCTTTTCCAAGATCTGGTGTTAGATAATATCTGATCAATGATTGACTTAACTGACCTAAAATCACAGTGACCTATTACTTTGATTATATTGGAATCCAAGCATCCACACTGCACGCGATGTCCACGAGACGGATTATTTAGCGGATTTTATTGGTTCTATAGTACTTTCTGGAGAACTGAGATTCCATTCAGCGGGCATACTTTCATCCAAGCGTACGAGGGTTGTCCCGACCGAACAATGATACAAGCCATTTTTCCTCAAAATTTTTTTTTATTTTTCTATATACTCTCCTTATAATTCTACACACTTCTCCAAGCGATGCTCCCATCTCTCTAACCTGTCCAAATATTACTTGGCGTTTTTCTCTGCAAAATAATTGTTCCCCATTTGACGAAAATCTCTGTCCTCCGAGCGCAGTTTTTAGTTTTTAGATGAGGGAACAAAAAGAAGACGCTTGGGGCTAGATCTGGTGAATAAAGTGGATGGTCAAGCAGTTCAAACCGTAATTCATAGATTTTCGCCATTGCAACCGCTGAGGTGTGAGGCGGCGCTTTGTCTTGGTGAAACAGGATTTTCTTTTTCTGCAAATGTGGCCGTTTTCCCGCAATTTCTGCCTTCAGCTTGGCAAATAATGATGCGTAGTATGCTCCTGTAATGGTTTTTCCTTTTTGAAGATAATCGATTAAAATAACTCCTTTACTATCCCAAAAAACAGTCGCCATCACTTTCCTAGTCGAAAAAACAGTTTTTGCTTTTTTTGGAGCCGGCTCGCCCTTTGCAGTCCACTATTTTCACTGAATTTTTGTTTCGGGCGTATGGTGTATCCAAGTTTCATCAACAGTAATTAATCAGTGCCAAAACTCGAATTTATTGCGCCTAAACTGCTCCAACAGAGCGTGCTCGAGCACGTTTTAGGTCTAACGTAAGCAAACGCGGCACCCAACGCGCTGACAGCTTTCTCATGCCTAGATCTTGATTTAATTTGTAACAAACACGTTCTTTGGACATTTTAATAACCTCTACTATCTCTCTCACTTTAATTTGGCGGTCGTCTAACACCATTTGGTGAGCTTTAGCAATGCTATCGTCAGTGGTTGAAGTTTTTGGACGTCCCGAAAGGTTCATCGTCTCCCAAGCTCTTACGGCCACGTTTAAATTCAGCTGCCCAAAATTACATTGTGGTAAACGATGGTGCAGAGTCCCCATACACAGAGTCCAACTCATTTTTGATTTGCGTAGGCATATTGGCTTTCATAAACAAGAATTTAATAACAGCTCGATACTTAATTTTTTCCATTTTCACAAAAAACACTCACATCGATTCACTCAAACGACTGTCAACTAAAAACTGCGGGTCCAAAATGACTGCAACTTCGGAAAGTAACTGTCAAAAGATGCACAACTAGCATTCACTAGCTTTTATTGACGAGTGCCGCTATCTTTATGTTGCGGTCGGAAACTTTTCAGCCAACCCTCGTATATTGTAGATAAGTCATACTTTTTCCTTTAGTTTAAACATCGCTACCCAGAGCTTTTCTTGATCGGGCCTGCGGGGTTATTGTCAATTATAATCTTCATTGAATGGTACGTTCTGTCTGAAAGCGGAGTATTGTCCATATTTGCGGTTAAAGACGAAATAAATAGTACTTCAAAATTGTCAGAACTGGTTGTAGTTCTACTATAACATCTCCATGTTTATCTCCGCATGGTTCTGTTCGGTATTAATGTTCTTTCCATGCTCTTTCTATTTGTTGGTAGATCTACCGAATACACAATCTTAGCAGAAACACCTCTGCATGGCTTTGATTTAAGGCTTGTTTTCCTCTTCTTCCAGAGAAACTGATGCTTCTCCCGTCTTCTTTGCTAGCCGCCATCTGTGGTTCTTCTTTCCAGCGTCAACCTGTACGCCTTTTGTTTCATTTCATGCGCCTTGCAATTGTAGTAGTTTGGGTTTGATGGAAGATAGGATTGTAATAACAGTTTACTCAGATACCTAAATGCCAAGGCCGCTTGACCTTTTCAACAAGGCGCACTTTTTTGTTCAATTACATTTTGGCGTGTGATTCAGCATACTGAAAAACATTGGTGATAACTTTGCATTGTATTAATTGATTACAGTCAATTTGAGAGAGGAAAGAAATGAATGAAAATTTAATCAAAATTTATAGCGCTCAGCATCCTTCATAAGTTATCAGATACAACACTTCACATTACCGGTGAGCTTTGAGATTTAATCCTCCAATGTGTTTTGTCGTATTATATTCACCAAAACAAAAGCACAGTTTAGTGACAGAGGTAAATGAGAAAAAAAAAAACAAAATTTAATTACGTTGCCTTCATGAACACCCGAATTACTCCGTTGCAGCCTACTAAGTCGCCAGCCCATTCCCTAACCACAATTCAACAATGACAATTACATTACTATTTGCAATATGAAAATTTCCAGTCTCTGGAAGGAATGCCACAATCCAATAAACCCACACCCCAGGCGACCTTTTCAATCCTGCTTAATCTCATTAGCGGATTTCCCAATTCAAATTAACGAAGGACCTTATAATGCGATGGATGATGATTAAGGACACAATAATTCGATGGCGGATCACAATTTTTCTTTTTTTTTCCCCTTGTTTAATTGAATTTCTGTTTCTGACCGCTACTTCATTACGACTGTCAATTTTATTGTCGATCGACGATAGCAGCATAATTTTTTTTAAACCATCAATACAATTTTATTCATCGAATCAACTTTTTATCTGAATGCAAGAAATACCACAAATCTAACGAATACAGCAAACAGAAGTAAGCAACTCCGTGTAACTGTGTACTTGGTGTGCCCTGCTTATGACATTTTTACACGAGGTCCTTTTTTTTGACGCGAACAAGAATGGGACAATCAAAACTCATTCCGCCACCGTTATCCTTGTCGGGTATCGGCTAATAGGGTCGAAGGATCTGTTGCTGTGGTTGAACAACTTTTCTTAATCCAACAAACATGAAGGAGCTTAAATTGAAAAGTTTTTCCCTTAATCCACGGCTTTATATTGTCGTTTATGGAATAGGGTTACCAGGGTACCTTTAGATACTCATTATGCAGACAATAATGTTTGACTCATTTCAGCTTCTGCGTCTATGGCTGTCTCGTTTCAACGCGCCCTTGCCTGTGTTTTAATTTTTTTCATTGAAATCTGGATGAAGGCTTCTTAGGGTGCCCAGATTTTTTCAGTCTGAGCTTATAAGAGTAATCTTGTGCTGGATGCCGAAGTGTCGACTAGATGGTTTGTTTAGATGATGTCGGAACCTTGATTTTTTGGTTAACAGATGGATTGACACTTTTGCAAGTACCAACTATTAAATCAGACTTGCGTATTTATTCATATTGCTTTGATTGTGTTCGGCTTATTTTGTATGTTAACGATTTACTGTTAGCCTTATCCGTCTAAGAAAGGACTTGTTCTAGGGTGTAGTTGTTTTGCAACTCAGTTAGATGACATGGTGTAAATGAAACAATGATTCTATGAGTAAGAGCAATGCTTATGAATAAAACCTTAAGACCTCAGCGGATCGCGGCCAATATGCCATGTTAGACTTAAGCACCGGCTTCTGCTAAGACAATGATTGATCCCCACTTTTATGGAACATGACGATCACCTTAATTCCGTTTAGCCGTTGTAGGGGGGAAACATGGTCTGTATGACAAAACAATAAAAACGTCTTGGTTTTGACCCGTCTACCTCCACCAAATCCATGATTTAATAAAGAATGCAGGTAAGCACATGCAGGGAAGCAACTCGTCTAGGCAGCAACTGTAGTATAGAACGGCAGGTGAGCTCTACGAGCAGGAGGTAAAAAAATCGACTTCTCTGTAGGAAGAAGAAGAACATGAGGAGCACTCGATCGAGGAAATAAAACAGGAGCAGTGTTCCGAAGTTTCGCGTGTCAAGACAACGAAGCCCGCACAAAGGACTGAAGAGTGAAACAAGGAAACTTAGTTGTAGAGTCACAGTCGATACTGAGGAAATGAAAAAAATTCTTCTGAAGACAGTAACTCTAAATGGACAGGACAACCAAAATGGGTTAGGTGGATGGTGAAAGTCAAGAAATCCAACCACACGACCAAAATGAAGTAAGGATAGCAATACCCTGCCTTAAGTGCAACAAGGCCGCAGGACCGGCCAATCAATTTAATGCAACTGGAGATGGCTTGGCCTAGAGCATATTCAAGAATTTGTCGTCAGAAAGCACGTCGGAAATTTTTTATTTTTTTTTTTTATATAATTGGCGCGTGCTCAAGAGATTTTGCGTAACTTTACAATATTTGCCCACAGCGCAGGCGAAGGAAAGTTAGAAGGGAAAAAAAGAGAGATACCGGTTTACGTTGGTCTTGAATGTTTGCAAGTTGAATATAATGACTAAGAAACAAAGAACTCGGCAGAACATACCGTAAGCGAGTTGTATGGTTTAGCAAAGAAACACAATATTTCAGAGAACGTCCAAACGTGAGCTTGAGGGTAAATTGATGAGCATTCATAGTGAGACGTTTGTTATGGTTGAAGGTTTAAAGGCGCGAAATGCTACTGGCGATTTCAATGGAACACTGGTGATGAAAATAACCACAGATTAAGGTGAGATAGGAGACAGTACGTCGGTACTCGATGGTGTCAATTGACTGGGTAATATTATTATAGTCTACGAGTTTTATTGCAAGGTTTTGAGTCCTTTCTGGCAGGTGCAGAGATATTTTAGGAGCACCTGACGTGATGTGGGCATTGTACTCCAACTTTGGACGTATGTATATAGAGGCCAGATCAGAGGGGGAACCTAAAAAGCATTTGATCGATCTATTCGTAGAAGAAATGAAACCCGCGTAACTGCGCGAAGTGTAGAGGCATCAGTCTCCTTAGCAATCATATATGACGTTTTGTGTGAGCACCTGAAGCCATTTATTAACATTTATCCATATCAGTGCGGTTTAAGGCCCGGTAAGTCCACATGCAACCAGATATTCACACAACGACAGATCCTGAAATAGGTCTTAATCGATACGTACATCCTCTTCATCGACATTAAGGGCGCATGTGACAGCATGTATAGAGACAAACTATATAGAGCCATGTCTAGCTTTGGTATCAGTCTCAAACTCGCCAATTTGTACAGAACGGCGATGGAGAAAACCTCTCCAAGGCCTGTGATATGAAGAAAGATTTAACCTTTTCAACACCATACTTGAGAAAATTATACGAAACTCGCAAGTCAACACCAGACGCACAATTTTACAAAAATCTGTTCACCAACTTTCATAGGCACACTGATAATATTGACATCATTGACGAATCTTCGCGAGCCGTCACTGGTACATAGCAAAATAGGTTTAGTCGTGAATCAGGCCAAAGTTAAGTATAATACGAGTATATGCTGGTAACAGGAAGGGACACACAAGCAGCTGTAGTTTTGAGGTAGTCGGAGGCTTTTATGCGTCGGCTCCGCTATTAAATTTGATAATGACATCTTTTTAGAAACCAAACGAAGAGTTATTCTTACCAATCGCTGTTTCTTGGCTCCAAGAAGGCAAATGAGTAATAGGCCCTGGCATGAAAAAAGAAAGAAGATTGTTTATAAGACTCTCACCATACCAGTTCTGTTTTATGGTGCAGAAGCTTGGAGGTTAGCAAAAGTAGATGAAGATATCTTTGAACGGAGAATTTTTCGAGTGACTTTTGGTCCCGTTTACGTTGAGGGGGTTAGGAGGAGGAGATTTAATGACGAAATCCATGAGCTGTACAGTGGAATTGAGCTTGTCAGAAAAGTACATATTACTCGCCTAATATGGCTAGGATATGTAGAGCGAATGAACACCAGTCCGCCCATATGAGGAGTCTTCGATTCCAACCGGGAGAGACAGAGTAGTAGAGGAGATCTTTGCCTTAGGTGGAGCGCGCGTCGAGTGGGGTCTAAAGAAACTTGAAGTTCGCAATTGACTGAGGACCAGGTCTATCCCGGGCTGCATCGCCATCTAAATTCGTAAATAAGTAAGTGAGTATCAACAAGATCGATGAAAGACACAACTAAAGTGTACCGGATGTACGAACGGTTCGAGAAGTCGAAATTTAAATCACAACACAACGTTGTTGTACCCAAGTTGCGAATGTGAAATCACGCCGAAAACACCGATGAAGAACAACTAAGAAATTTTACGTTAAACGCCTATAATCGTCATAAACTACTAGAGCCCTTTTTAATTAGGTTTCCCAAAATCTCTCATCTAATCAGATAGACTGCACCCAACCACTATGATAAAGGACTAGAACTGTTGGCGAATTTTATCAGTAATGGTGACAAGAACAATACCCGCTTCTTTGAAAGAAGAAGAAAATAGTAGAGCTCGATTAAGTAGGTCTCAATATCAACTGCAGTATTGTCTGTATTTTTTACATTTGTCTCCTTCAAGAAGTCTGTACAATAAATTGATTAAATATTGTAATTCCATGAAAGTGAGGAAAGAACATCATCTTAGGAAGTCCACCTTCGAGCTATTCATAGGATTCCCTATAAGAAGGTGATTTGCCAACACGCTTTGAGGAGTCTCTATTTCAAGATCTGACAACGAATCTGTTATGACACCCTCAATGTTGAGGAAGGCTTTCTTCAGAAAGGGAATTGAACGAGTACAAGCTCCTTACAGCGAGTTTTAGCTATATCGAAAGCTGCTTTTAGCTCAATGGATGTTCGTTTTGATAGACTGTTCACATTAAGACAGAGCGTGTCAGAATGACTAAGCATAAGTGATGATGGGTCTCGGAAACATACTGAAAAGCGAAAGTGAAAGGTCAACTGTTTACCGTCAGTAATACCATCGAGTTTGATTACAGATTATAGAAGTAAGAGTAGATTCATAAAGGATCTAGAATTCAGAGGGCTTCTCTGTGTTATCCCATAAGAGTATCCAAAATTCTTTTTGAACTGTCATAAGTTTCCGAGGTTAGTTCAGTGTCCTTTACTCTGTTAACGTGCTTTGGAACTTCGTTAGATCGTTAGATCTTAACTCATGTCATTCCACTAGGGTAGTTCCGACTTGCTTCTAAAGAGGCTAATTGACATGCGTGCTCGAAAACTTTATTCTAAATTGATGCCAACGACTCGTTCAGCAGTTCCATTTTTCTTGAGTTGTAGGAAACAAGAGTGTTTTGAATGACATCTTGTCAATGGCACTCTAGCTCCAAGTTATGAAGTTTATGTTTCCTGCGAACAAATGAAATCATAAAGCTAACTCCTTTTATTGATAAATCGGAAGGTGACGAGTATGATATGTGTTCGTATCACACACCCTAAGAAGAGTGGGAAGAAAGTACGTATACTCGAATGCAAACTGGCTCTTTGTAAGACTGCAGGATTTTGAAGTCCATGAACCTGGTTGTGTATTGTTCTATGCTCTTGGATTAGAAAAATGGTTTTACTGGTTTAGAGAGCCTCTTGCAAAAGTGGCATATGAGTTCTGAATCTTTCTCGGAGCTAATCATAGCACGTTACAATTTGGAGACCTTCATAACGATGAGGTTGAGAGCCCCTGACCTTAATTTCAAAATGTAGCTTTGCGTAAGAGAAGTGTTAAAAAGTTATCAGAGGCGTCCGAGCCTAGCATCATGGTGGTTTTGTTACAGATTCCTTGCCCAATAGTATAATGAATGGATTGCAAAGAGACTCTGATTCCTCCTGATGTGTCTCTTCTCCTTTTGGTAGATCGCCATTACTGTGCATCTGAAGCCTCCCATGCCATCTTCCCATTGTGCGTAAGAAATTTAAATTTTCTAGTTTCAATATTTCGAAATGCTTTATTGGGACCAAAAGGTTTTACTGTTTTTCGGGTTTGTGATCTTGGCCAACTAGCATATGATCCCTGTAAAGAGCATCGAAAAAACTCTCTCAGATTAGAAATGACCAATCGATAGAAGGGTGCGGATCATTTGCAAATGTCACAGGAAGACGTAGCTACACAAAGTTTTCACTTAACCCGACCTCGTTAAGCCAGCTCTTGAGGAGCACTTAAAAAAGCAGGCACCAAGGCGGTAGTTCCCATACTTAACGAAGGAACATTCCTTACGAGAGAATCTTTTACTGTTTTGAAAAATCCAGCTCATAAGCCATCATATTCGGCAGAGTTTTTGACTTAAGCCAGGCCTTGGCCTTTCAAAGCATAATTTTCAACTTTATTCAAGTTTTTCTAATTTTTACTTTTAATATTGGCAACCCTAGTGCTAATTGTTGACATCACTAATGATAAAGGTAATGCCGTATTAAAATGTCAAGTCCACAACGTTGCAGGAAGTCAAAAAACAAACAAACAAAACCCAATGAAATTATTGACATGGGTTACAGTCATCTTATCGACGGGGGTAATTATTTCGCTGAAGGGCTATAATCGAAAACGATTTGAGGTAAATTATATCCTGAATTAAAAATATAACCTCCTGAAGAAGTTCACTTCGGGAACCAGTTTTATTGTTTTTCATGATTAGGCCTCTATACCATCATCATTTCAATGCCTTTGTATGCATCCCGCAGCCTCTTAACAGTGCGTCAGGAGCGTAAAAGTCCCGAATAAGATTCAAAAATACTACTGTGAGTTCCTATCGTTTATACTTATCTAAAGTAATTCTATCCTGAGGTCCATATCAAGTGTCTCACTTTGTTTGAATTCGTGTTTGTAATATAAGTCATGTACTCGTAACACGTATCGCAAGAATAATCGCTGCTGCATAAGAGTGGGAAGCAATCTTATCGAAGCTTTAGTTATCAAAATGACTCAGAGAAGGTGAACTTCGAAACCAACACCAGAGGCACAATTTTCCAAAGGCTATGCAACTATTTGTTTGCAATGGTAACATTGACATCCGCTCCGCTTTTAACTCTGATAACTACGTCTCGTCCGACGAAGAGTGACACTTGACAAACGCTGTTTCGTTTGACACCGAGGGCAAGTGAACGCTACTGACGGGCTTTGTAGAAAGAAAACTTACAGTAAACTCTGCGAGTTATACAGTAGCATTAAAGAGGTAAAAAGAGTGCTACCAATTGACTAAAGGTAGCGCTAACTGAAGACATTTATTGGATAAAGCCAAGTCCATCTTGGAGTGTAGTGCAATTATTCGGAAAAATAAATAAATTGGATGCATATGGTATATATGTTTTTGTGGCAAGAGAAATACGCAACAATCCTCTGACAGGCTTAATGTAGCCAAACGTGAATCTTACTTTCTAACTATTGATACTTTGTTGACCCGTCATAATCCAAAATTATAATTATTTTCGTTTTGCTAATTTCTTTTTGTGCGTCAGCATATTTGTTTAGCGGTTCACTACTATTGCTCCTCTCATTACAATATAATAAAGAAAAAAATGAGATGAGGATAATAGAGCTAAAAACAGGACATCTCACAATTAACAACCCTGCAACTGTGAATACGCTGAGGAAAACACCCTGCCAATGCTAATGAACGGAAACTTAGATCTGACTGCGTTCAATATGTGAATGCGGGTGCATCTATACTTAACGCTCACAGCAATTCTAACATGTACGAGTATGGTTGGGTATACACTAGGATGTCGGATATATTCAGATGTCGGATCATGCATAGGAATTGTGCGTTCTGAACCGCTGATAGCCCTTGGCATTGCCGACCGCTGGAACACTAGAAATGGCCATTAAGTCAGTTGTAGAAAACCCGGGCTCGCTTTTTTTATGAGAAGCAGGAAGCAGACTGTGGCTTTATGTATACTCGTTAAAAACGAGTCCAAGATTACTAGCAGTGCTTTCATAGGGGATCTATTCTTGACCAAGTTTTAGCAATGGCAAGGTAGACGGGTCTTGTGTTTTCCTATGTATGGAGAGAGCTTTCGATTTCGCTGGGTTTAAGCACAGTAAGTTAGGTCGAGCCCAAAGAAGTATGTTAATCAAATCTTCGTTAATCAAAGCAGCGACTTCGTCTAAGACATCAATATGCCACTCAAATACAACTGAACATCATCGGCATACATATGGATCAAAGGGTGATGGATAATTTGAGATAGTTCATTAATGTACAGGGAAAAAAGTATTGAGCCTTGGGGAACGCCGCTCCAAATCCTAAGAAAACTTGAAAGCTTTTCGTTAGCCACAACACATTGCTGCCTTTCTGTCAGATATGAATTAATAAGCTTTGCAGATTCTTTGGAGAAGTTACCATATATTTGTTCTGGAATTTTTGACATAGAAGAACATGATTCACTGTGTCGAACGCTTCGGAAAAATCTAAAAGAACTAGTAGAATTAGATAGTTTTTATCCAAAGACTTCCTGTTATCATGTACCACTGACAGCAATGCGGTCTTACGACTGTGTTTGGGGCGAAAACCGGACTGAACACTATTTAAGAGATTATTTTGGAAGGGATACATTTGTATTTGCTTCAAAATTACTTTTTCAAACACTTTACTTAAATATGGCATAATGGCAATGGGTCTGTAACCACCATTTGCTTTTTTAGGTAGCGGCATTATGAACTTTGGCCTTTTTCCATACGATTGGGTATTCAGAAGTTGTGATTATACTATTTAATGTCTGAGTCAAATATGGTAAGATGTATGGAAAAAAGTTTTACAAATCTGGGATCAACTCCGTCAATACCAGTTGCGTTTAACTTTATCTACTGCACGGTTTCGACAACATCTTCATCACTAACGCATACGAGACAAAGGAATTGTTGGTGGCGTTGGTTGCTGTTGGTTCAAATGTATTGTGTCCGGTTTCACCGGGGAAAGATGATAGCGTTTTGACAAACTCAGCATTGAGTAGCTCACAGTCAATATCATCAGGCAGTTTTGGGTTCCCTTTTCCAACACCAATTTCCCTTAAAGTTTTCCATGTGTTTTTCACCAAACACCATTGACTTAGGCTACTGCTGTAATAGAGAGTTTTTGCAGCTCTAATGTCCAGCAACACTTGGTTTTGCAGACGACAGTACTCACGATATAACATCACAAGTTTATACCTCTTCCAATATTTGTAGGCTGTATTACGTTGCTGCATCAGCTGTAGGATATCACAACCAAGCCAAGGTGTTGATGCCCTGAGAACAGTCTTTGTCTTGAATGGGACCTTTTTGTCAAAAGTATACCTGACCTGCTTTTGTAAGGATTTCACTTTTTCGTTAACGGACTGCATGTACCGCAAATTGTTCAGGTCAGTACTACAGTACTGTGCAAAACCTAAGCAGCCATCTGGAATCAGCAATTCATAGTAAATATTTTCAACTATCTACTACACCAAATAAAAAGAAATGGATATATAATAACATGTAATAGAGTGTATTTTGAAATTCACAACTTTTTATAAAAGTAATAATACTTCAGATTTAAAAAAGAACACAAAAACCAACAAAGTAGCCAAATTGAGTTATGCAAAACCTAAGCAACTTTGTAACCCACTGTAAAAAAAAATAGCCAACAGTACTTTTCCAGTCCAGTTATACATGAAAAGTTGTAAGCTCTTTGTCTTTGATCTTGAGTGATTGTCTTTGATCAGTTATCTCTTAAGTTAGTCGCATAATTGATATTTTTTAATAATGTCGCGACAAAGTTACTCTTCTTCTCTTAAATTAAAGGTTATTGATGAATTTAAGTCTGGAGATACTCAGGCAACATTTGCTAAACGTTATAATATTAATAAGTCGTTTAATAAAAAAACATAATGCAACAGGAGTCGTTGAAAGTCAAAACGTCGGTGGTAGGCCGCGTAAGACAGCATGTCGAACGGAGAGAAACATTTGTGGTGTAATTAAAAAACAACCGTTCATAAGTTTGAATGAAGTCGTAAAATTACTTGATTTTAACATTAATGCTAGCATGATGCAACGTGCAATTGAAAATAAGCTTCGAAGTTACAGGCCATGCAAAAAGCCGATGCTCACAAAAAGGCATTTAAGGAATAGGTAGTGCAACTAAATTCTTTAAACTTAATTCAAACTAAAACCTTTTTTTCATATTAGGCTGAATTTTGCAAGAAAATACCAACACAAGTCTCCTGAAAAATGGAAAACAGTTCTTTTCAGCTACGAGTCAAAATGTAATTTAATTAATTCTGACGAGATACGTTATGTGAGACGTCGTAAAGGGCAGCGACTCAATCCTAGATTCTGCACACTCACTGTAAAGCATGGTGGGGGTAGTGTGATTGTGTGGACCTGTTTTTCGGCAGGAGGCGTAGGTCCATTCTACGAAATAGATGGAATCACGGACCGATTCAAATATAAATCCATTCTGGAATCAGTAATGCTGCCACATGCGGAGTGGGAAATGCCACTTCGTTGGGTGTTTCAACAGGATAACGATCCGAAACACACATTGAAGTTGCTAAAGGAGTGGTTAGCGGATAGTGGGATTCAAGTCCTTGAATGGCCGGCCCAATCACCCGATTTGAATCCCATCGAAAACCTGTTTGGTATCCTTAAAAGCCCTGTCGCTGGACAACACTTTTTCAACAGGTCTCACCTATTCAATGCTTTGAAAGTTGAGTGGGAAAATATATCCCAGGATACACTTTAAAAGTTAATTACTTCTATGCCTCGTCGTTGCGCCTCTGTTATTCAAAATAAAGGACATTACACAAAATATTAAAAGAGTTACTTAGGTTTTGCACAGCTCAATTTGGCTACTTTGTTGGTTTTTGCGTTTTTTTTTAATCTTAAGTATTATTACTTTTATAAAAAGTTATGAATTTCAAAATACACTCTATTACATATCATTACATATCCATTTCTTTTTATTTGGTGGAGTAGTAGAAAGTTGAAAAGATTTACTATGAAATGCTGACTCCAGATGGTTGCTTAGGTTTTGCACAGTATTGTATGTATGTCGTGCAGTAGTTCAAGGTTATTCAAGTTTTTATAGTCTCGAAACTGGTATCTAATCACCTTTTGTCTGTTTTTAAAATTTAGTGCTAGGTAGATCATATCGTGTCTTGAAAAACCGGAGACCGAGACCTGACTATAAAGAAGGATCTTACGTACATCGCTGACAAAAAAATTATCAATAAGTGAACATGAGTCACCCTGAATATGAATAGGACTAGTCGTATTTACTGGAAGTAGGTTCAGCACTTTGAAAACATTTACAAAATTGGTAGAGGCGGTATTGTCCATCAAATTGTAGTTAAGTTCACTGCATAGAATTGCATGGGAGGCGGTACGAGAGAATTGCTCAAGAATTGAAATTATCGGCATGTAGTCCACATATTGGGTCACTCTATATGCAGTATCTAGAAATATTTTTTCATTCTCGCACACAATACTGACGAAGCAATAGTCTAAACCTGTGTCCTGCATAGATTTGCAAACCAACTTGCATTGTATCCCTTCGCGCACATAAATAGCTGAACTTAACCCTAAACGACCCATTCTATCACCACGAAAAAGTTTAAATCTAGCCATATCATAAAATTTGTTTTCAATATCTGAATGAAACCACATCTCAGATACACATATAACATCCACCTGAGATCCTAAAAACAAATACCTAAATTCCTCTAGTTTCAACCCATTATGCAGGCTTTGCGCCTTAAGGTGACAGATTTTTAAGCCAATTTTCTGCGCACAGAGTATGCGGATTATAGTAAGTTCTCGCTCCTACCTTTGCCCATAGAAGCCCCTTCGGTGTTATTTATACTGGTGCTCATTTTTCATAATTAGGGAGAGAGTCAGAAAGCCGAAATTATCAGAAACGTAGGAACAAAACAATTTCATCAGCCAGTAAATATTAACAAAAGACAATTGAATAACAAAAATTACAATAAAGTATACAAAAATAACGAAACTAAAGAAGGCAAAAAATAAAAAAAATTGTTAAACAAAAAAGATTTGTCTTTAAAGTGTCTCGGCGGCAGCAGCCGCAGCATGCAGTGCTTCAGAGCTTTCAATACGAAAGCTTTTCATATTCGCCGTCTTCTTAACGTAAACAGATCCGTGGTGAGTGTATGAATTTCAACACGATTGGCGATGGTGTGACATTTGGGTTGGCGCTTGAATTTGCTCGGAAAGCAACTGAAGTAGGCGGCCTACAATCAATCGTATGACATAGATGATTGAACATACTCTTAACGTTTTCGTTTGGAGGTATGGATACTCCAAAGAGCACAGCGTCAGAAGCCACTTCTTTCCTCTCCCGTGCATCTGCTAGTCGCTGAATAGCTATGGTCTCTGCCTTATGCAATTTACTAGATGATCTGATGTCTTCCTCAACTCGCTCAATCCGCACAGTCAAATGGGATATAATTTTGTTTAAATCATCAAATCGACGACCCCAACTTACTTTAATTTCCTCAACTCACTGCGCATTTTGGATATTTCCTTCGCGAAACCAATCCTCATCGATTCTGCTTGCTTTGTGAGATGTTTTTCCTAGACTTTGGCTGTCTAGGTTTTGTTGTTTCGTTTCGAGAGAGGCTTTACGTGTCGGCGTAGATGGAAGGTCTTTTGTTGGTGCATTTGGTCTGGACCCTGAGCGTAGACTTATAGCTGACATAGTTTTAGGAGAACAGTGAGATTTACGGTAATGGATGGTAATGACGAGCACAACTCGAGTAATATAATTGCGCGCCGGAAAAAACAAAACAAAATACCATATTTTCAAAAAGAGCTAGATGATTAGTCTATTTTAACACATTAACAACCGGAAAATATGAACAAATGTATGTTGGTTAAATTTCAGTAACTCCTCAGTGAATTACCAATGATCCTCAGCACTTTGTGTCAGAAGAAATCACACCACCGGATCAATAAAGTTCCCAAACTCGAGTGTTTAATTAATATACACGTAGGATCTGGCTCTCGATCCTACTGGTAGGAATAAAGTACACCGCTTAGATATTAAGAATTCAGGTTTATTATTAAAATACGATTAAAATTAATGCCTTGTACTATGACAACCACGTAAGCCACGCCGACTTTGCTGAGTTAAGTTTGCAGACTGGTTAAGGAATTTACATTCGTTCTTGTCTGTTCTTGTCATTGTGCATGTGAGTGTATATGTAAGTTGGTTGCATCGCCGCTCTCTGTCGTAGTCGTTCGTTCGTTCTTTGTCTGTTTCTTTTCCCACAATCGGCTATCCTGACGGATCATTCGCCCCGAATAAAGGATTCCAGGGCTTCATGTTTTCAGCGACTGTCGTTGTTCTATTCAGGCCCTCGTGTTCCCCAACTTTTACCACGTCATGCCTCCCATGTTCTCGTTTCCTCACGATCTTGAATGGGCTCATGGACTTTGGTTTGAGCTTAGCTCTAGTTCTGAACTGCGGGTGCTTAATGCCGACTAGTGCATTAGGCTTATACTCTCTCTCGGGCTTTCGGGTACTATCGAAAGTTCTCCTGTTCTCCATTTGTACGGCAGCGATATTTTGACACACTTCCTACCTTATGGTATCTCGTCCTGCGTGTAGGTCCTGAACTTCTGCTTCAGCTAACCACTCGCGTATTTCTGGGTATTCGGACGTTCGCATTTCCAATCCAGTCAATATTTGGAACGGACTGAACTTTGTACTCCTTGAAGGTGAATTATTCAACGTTCGCTGTACCCGGCCCACATGCTTGTATCAATTCGCCGGGCTTCCTAGACAGGCCTTTGTCAGCATCGGCAAAATGATTCTATGAATCCTCTCTACCTGTCCATTTAATCACGGTATACTTGTCCCGATCATAAGGTGTTGGATGTTTTCGTCTCTGCAATAGGTCTCAAACGCAGTTGAGGTGAACACCGCCCCCCTCTCTGTGATGATTCTCCGTGGTTTACCGAACATACTTGACTGCCTTTCCAAGCGATCGACGACTTCGGCAGATAACGTACTCTTCGTGGGATGAAGCCACACGAATTTAGAAAATCCGTCTACTACGACCAAAATGTAATTGTACGCCTTATGCGTCTGTTCCATCAGTCCGAGGTGGTCAATGTGATATGTCCCTAGCGGCTTATCTTCCTTATCGATCGGTGTCAGCAGCCCTTCTCTCTTTCCGGTTTTGGACTCTGATATCAGGCATTTCACACATCCCCTAACTACTTCGGTTACCTTCCTGGTCACATCTGGAATAAAAAATGTCTTCTCTAGCATATCCCGCATTTTCTTTACCGAGAAATGTCCCTGCTGATGCGCTATCCCGATCAGTTCTTTCACCATCTCGGTTGGTATTACTACGAGTTCCGGGATCCTTGTATAGTACTTCCCCCTTCATGAAGAAATCTTCATATTCTTCCCTTTCCAGGATCTTTCGAACCGCTCTGGTCCACTCATCTCTCTCTTGCGCTTCCTTTATCCGGTGGCTGAGCGAGTCTTCGATCATGAGGCAAAACACTCTGCTCAAAGCGTCGACGTGTTGTCATCTTGGAGCTTGACCTGTGTTCGATTTTGTAATTAAATTCTAGAAGGAACATGGCCCATCTGGCTACTCTTAGCGGAACATCCTTTTTCTTCATTCTCTGCGCGAAAGCATTGCAATCGGTAATAATTTTGAAATCAACGCCTATCACATACACTCGCCACTTCTTCAATGCCTCAACAATTGCAAGAACCCCGAGCTCATACGAATGGAACTGTTCTTCTAACTCCTTGGTCTTCCGGCTCATGAATTGTATTGGATGTACTCGTAACATCTGATCTTCCTTGTCTTTCTGGAGCAAAACCGCACTGTACCCAAACTTACATGCGTCTGTGTGGATTTCCGTCTCAGCCTGTGGGTTAAACAATTTTAGTACCGGCGCTTTGACTAATGCTGACTTCAGTTGCTCAAAGGCAGCAAGTTGCTCGACTCCTAATTCAAACTTGGCATTCTTCCGCAGCAGATCTGACAATGGTTTAGCGATTGTTGCATATCCTTCGACAAATCTCCTGAAATATGATGTTAGTCCCAAGAAACGTTGAAGTGCCTTTTGGTCTTTCGGAACAGATACGGCCCTTGTTTTCTCTGTGGAAGGTTTGATAGTACTATTCTCGATTATATATACCAGGAAGTTGATCTTCTGCTTCAAAAATTGACATTTCTTCCAATTTAACCGTAGCCCAAACTTCTCTGCTAATTCCAACACCAGCTTCTATTTCTCTATGCCCTCCTCCTCATCGTCCGATGGTATGATGAGATCGTCCATGTACACTTTCATGACTCGCTTTTGGACCAGCGTCTTATAGATTTCGTGAATATACCTTGCAAAAACCGCTGGCGAGTTGGATATCCAAAAGGGAACAAACAGGAATTCAAATTGTTCGTCTTGGGTGACAAAGGCTGCATACTTTCTCGACTCGGGATCCATCGAAACATGGAAGAACCCGTTCTTTAAGTCCAATGTAGTGAACACCTTTTCACCTTGAAGACGTTCAAGTACCTCGTCTATCTGTGCCATTGGAAAGTTATCCCTGGTTACTTTCTCGTTCAATTTGCGGTAGTCGCAATACAATCTCTTTCATCCATCTTTCCTCGTTACAAGCACGATGGATGCCGCGTACTCGGATTTACTTAGCTGTATTATCCTTTCCTCCAGCCATGCCTTCACTTGAGTTTGCACAAAAACCTGGTCAGCGTAAGCCATTCTTCTTGGTCTCTGGAACACAGGTATGTCGTCTTTTAAGACCAGTTTCATTGCGACGGGTGATGGTTCCGTACCTACAGGAGAATACTCCCCGATGATGAGCATCAGTACCTTTCGTTTGTCGAAGTCCAGGTGACTGAGCTCTAAATCTCGGGCACACATGCCCTCTTCCGCAGCTGAACAAATTTGAAGAAACGTCGCAGCCAACTCGAACACTTCAGATCCCAGATTCTTTGGTTCCTTTTCGTCCAGTCTTTGGTTCAAGTTCCCGTTTAAGCCCCTGGCATCCTTGCACATCACATTAGATCCCAACCCACGTTCCCCTTCATTACAACCCAGAACCTCAGACTCTACTTCCGATTCGAGAGAACTGTCTTAAAGTCTCAGTTCTACACTTCGGTCGACTATCGACAAGTTAACCAGCTCCAGGATATCGTTGCCAATTACCGCCGAGTAACCCATATCCCTCTCTTTTACCACGTGGAAGTTTACTGGCAGGATAATGCCATCAACTTCCGCCTCCAACCGAACGTTGCCCAATATAGTGACCCTGTTTTGGCCAATCCCCAAATGGTTTCTTTTTTCTTTCCCAAGCTCAGGGGAATCTATAAAAACCAAACAGTATTGGCAAATACAAATCGCTTCCAGTATCAACAAGTGCAGTTATAGTAACACCCTTAACCGTAATGTCTTTAAAAATCCTGTTAGACCTAATCGCTAAATTCGTTCTTGCTAACGGCCACGAATCTCGATTACCCGATGATGCAGGTGTTGATTATCGACACGCAGTTGAACTGGTAATGACTCAGCCCTACAATCGCGTGCCCTGTGTCCTTGTCGATTGCACCTGAAACACTTAATTGTAGCACAACAATCTCTGGCAAAATGAGTTGTCTCTCCACACCGTTTGCAGGAGTGGCCTTTCCTTTCGCTCTTAATTTGCTCCCGAACTGATGCGCTACTGCTTGGAGTATAACTAAAACGTAAATTTCCCTTCGAGCTAGAAGACTGCGAGGCGGATCCCTTTGACCGTTCATATACGCGGATTTGAAATTTAAGCTCCTTTATATTCGTAGCTTGGTATAAGCCGGCCTTGTTCTGCCTAGCATCTGGAATACCCTCAACAAAGTATTCGATTGCAATCTCGTCGTCAAGTTCGATGAGACTCCCAAGCTCTAAGATACCGTACAAGTACTCCAAAAGCGACTCGGATGCTTTCTTCGTTCTAAGCCTTCGATGAACCTCTGCAGATGAAAGTCTTGTCCCAAATTCCTTAATGAGAACTTGTTTTAGAGCGTCCCAACTTCTGACGAAGGTTTTGCTCTTGACGAACATTTTTGCTGCGCCTCTAAGCAATTGCTTAGAGTAAATGTATTTTTGAATTGCGTCCCACCCTACTGCGGTAGTATTTTCCTCGAATTCTTGCATGCATAGCCTAATGTTTCCTGACCCACTGCCGTCGAAGTGGCTCAGGGAATCCTTAATATCGCGCAGAGTACACCTACGAACATTTGCCCTTAACACACTTTCCTCGCTCATCGCCTCTTTATCTTCATCATCTTCCCCGTCATGACCCAGCCCAAAGTGGTTGAGAAGCCTGTTCTGTAGCGTCCGTTTTATTCCTGTTACGTCCAAGTCCAACTCTATATTAGTTTTCGTCTGAGTCCGTCCACTGTCAGTGCCAAAATTTCGTTTCTGTCCATCAATTTATTACTTATTCTCAACAATACCAGCAAAGGGAAAAATGTAGTTCGTTTATTCGCTTACCTTTATTACAAATCGGGATAAAATCAATTATATAAAACAGTTCTTTTCAGATCTGCACAGCGACACACCAACACCACTGCACCAGCAGTTAAATTCGCCTCGACTCTGCTTATCTTCGTTCACTCGATGGTTCACTCGTTGGAGCAAGCAACCACCGTGGTCTTCGTGTGGGTGAATTACACCCTCTTAAAATTGCACTCTCTTAACCATACCGCAAGAGCACCGCTTTAGGCTGAAACCCTTTATACAGCAACAGCACACACAAGTTTCTTTGTTCGGGTTATTATTATATTTTTTTTTTTATTTCACTGTTTGTGCACGAGCACAAAACAACCGTCGCAACTTACTGTTTTGCACTTTCCTTTGTCTCTAGGTAACTGTGTTATATTTTCCCGTGTTTGAAGCAATTTTCCCACAACGAATTTTTTTTATTGATTATTATTTAGGATTTAATTGGGAACGAATTAACTCAGATGAACTTAATGGTTCGATCCGTTTTTGATTGAATTAGTTTCAACTTCCAACGCAGTTCAAATCTCGGACGAGCCCCCAATTGTAGGATCTGGCTCTCGATCCTACTGGTAGCAATAAAACACACCGCTTAGATATTAAGAATTCAGGGGGCAAATCACTGCATCCGTTAACGGATAACTCTTCACGTAAAAGTGACTGCTTGGTATTATGTCATACGTGATCGAACAACTCGTAACGTAATGCGATATTATGCCATCCGTCAACATATACGTAAACGTATACGTTCTTTCGATAAGTCATTCGATAAGTCAAAAGCATTCGTAATTCAATTTTGGCACGTACTCAACAAAGTGATTTGAAATGAAAAAAACAACAATTTAAAACATTTTAATAACAAGGAACACACAATTTTCAGGACAAGTGGCACTTAATTGAACAGCACACAAAAAAATTTAATGGCGGAATATATGAGGGAACACCCCAATCTGGTAAAAAATTTGTTGCCAAATTGTGCTCAAGGTAGAGCTACTAGCATGCGGCTGTGGAAAGAACTCTCAAGAAAATTGAATATTGCTGGTCCACCAGTTAAGGACGTTAAATTGTGGAAAAAGGTGACTATAAATTCGTTTTCACATTAAAACATCATATTTGTAATATCGTATCACTGGTAGGTCTTTGCTGACCAGCTGTGGAAGGCCTTGTAAACGTTAAAACATTTGGAAACGCTCAAAACAAACACAGAAACTCAACACCGCTTCTGGAAAATTCCGGTGATTCATTCCCGTTGGTTGAAATGATTGTGACTTCTGACAATGATGAGAACCAGAACTAAAACCAAACCGCGAATGAGAAAAACAAATCTTGATCCGAAAATGTTGCTTCTTCAAGAACATATAAAATCCGGAGCAGAGTTTAATAAAAAACTTGAATCGAAAATCGATAGGCTACTTAATATTCAAGAAAGGCTTCTCAAAATTCAAGAAGAGAGACATCAAAGTTTTTTGGCACTACATCAAATTGAAATTCAAATCAAAGTACTACAATTGGATATTTTACAAACTTCAACTGAATCAAAAATGGTTTTTTCTTAATTTATTGTGAATTACCTACTACATATGTATGCTTTTTTATTTTAGAAGTCAAACTCGAAATGTGATTTTTTGTTATTTTGTTTTTAATAATCCTAATCTTAATCTTTAATAAACCAAATGAAGTATGTACATAATTGAACCAAGAAAAATTTAGTTGGCATTAGTTTAGCGAACATTTGATATGATTTCTAATTTTCTCTCCGATTCTTGTTAGTTGTGATGACTGTTCAAATTCAATTAGTATTGGTTCATCTTCGGGAATTATGTGTGGTAAATTAAAGGATATTTTAAACTTAATGCAGACGTTATGCAAAGCACAACACACATTAACTAACTTGGACACTTTTTCAGGTTTGTATCTACATTTTTTCTCGTTTCCCATTATCCTCCATCGGCCTTTGAGGATTCCAATTGTCCTTTCAACCATGCAACGTGCCTTGGAATGAACTTCGTTAAAAAGTGATTCGCTTGAGCCTTCCAAAGGTTTACAATATGGTGTTATACACCACGGTTCGAGCGGATACCCGGAGTCACCTATATGTGAGAATAAACAAGATAATGCATCGCAAAGTTATTGCTATGTCGCATTCTCACCTAAGAGCTACGAATTTTGATTTTGATTAAGATAGAATTGATCTTCGAGGTATCTCCGTTGATCGGAATGTTTCCATATGAAGGAATCGTGGGCGGCACCTCCGTATTGCGAGTTGATGGTATTGATTTTGTACTTATGATAGCAAATCTGGAAAATTGATAACGAATTTCACATAATTATATTAGTAATGTAAGATTTGGTTTACTATCATGGCATTTAAACTATGGAACCCTTTCCGATTAAGGAACATGTGCTCATTCAGAGATGGTTTCTGAAACCCTATGTGCGTCCCGTCTATACACCCGATGACTTAGAGGAAATATGTTTTTGTTTTACGTTCCATGAAATAAATAATTTGTTACCTCCAGGTATTTTATACTTTTCTAGAAACCATTCCTTGCATCTACGTGAGTCTTGTGTATTGAATTTTATAAAGTCTTGGCACAGATTCTCTTCCATTTGCTGGAGTACGATGGAAGTGAATTTCGAAACCGTGCTTTGCACCAGCCCAATTAAGTAATCGTTGCCGACTGAATGCTGATAACTGCCGCTTGCTAAGAGGGAAAGTGTGGATGCCAATTGCAAAACTGGAGGTACTGCGGTTGATAGTTGTTGGTTATGGAAACTTAACTTCAAGAGAACGTACTTAAATGCTTCTTTGCTTAAGCGAAATCTTTTTATAAATCTGTGAATAAGATGGTAATACATTTATGTGTTCATTTCAAAGAGGTTTTTAAATATACTTACGCTCTTTTCGGCAAAGAAAGTGGATTACTTTTATCCCTGAGTTGTCTTCGAACCACTTTCTCATCACTTTTACTCTCCTCAGAACTAATGAGATAACAAAATAAAGCACTTCCCATTTTTGTTTTGATATAAATTTATTTTGTTAAATTTTCCAAATGATAAATTTTGACGTTTAAACTACTACATTAAACGCTTCCAATCTATTACGATATTTATTACGAATGGAAAATTCCGTTCCGTGAGCTTTCGTATGCCATGATCACAATACGTGTGTTCGGATAATACGCCACGTAATCTCTTCTCGTACGTTTGCCGATCCGTGAACGGATGCTGTGATTTGCCCCCAGGTTTATTATTAAAATACGATTAAAATTAATGCCGCTCTCTGTCGTAATCGTTTGTTCGTTGTTTGACTGTTTCTTTTCCCACATACATATGTACATATAATCTGACGACCGTATTGTCCGACAAAGTGTTTGTGCCGTCAGCTCATTCCGACATCCCAAATATGTCATTTTAACGAGGTTCTATATACTGACTACCACATCTCGGACAAAAATACTACATGATAAAGTAGTTATTGTTACGGCAGAAAGCTGTCCTGTCCGACAAAAAGGTTGCTGCATTTTTCCAGTCCGACAAAAAATTCCAAAAATTGTGTAAATGGGAACTCGTTTTTTTTTATCAGCCAGTAATGTAGCCAAATTTAATTTATTAAGAAAAATACTATAGTTCATTTATTAAAAAAAAAATTATGCGTCAAAATTATTATGTCTATGTTTTAACACATGGGCTGTTTCTAAGAAAGGGCACCACTTGAAATAAATCCATACCATTTTCAGTTAGTACCAACCTTCAAAAGATACGTGTATAAATTTGACAGCTGTCGGACGATTAGTTCTCGAGTTATACCGTTGTGAGTGAAGCAACTTTTGTTGTTCTGAAAAAAAATGGATTCAAAGCAATTTCGTGTGTTGATTTATCATTACTTTTTGCTGGGAAAAAATGCAGCCGATGCAAAGAAATGGCTTGATAAGTGTTACCCGGACTCTGCACCAGCCGAACGAACCATTCGCAAGTGGATTCAAAAATTTAAAAGTGGTCATACAAGGACCGAAGATGATGCACGCAGACAGTCGTTCACTGACTTTCGTCGCGATTTAAAGTGCTTCAGCTAGAAAGCAAAATTAAAGTGTAGAATAAAGTTTGTACATTTATTCACCCAGACATAGAGTTTGTCAGGCACCAATTAGCTCAGCGCTAGTATTCCCAAATACAGTCGTTCATAGACCTTCTTAGTGGATAGATGTGTTTAGGCATCTTTTAAAGTGAAATAGTGAAAACAAAACTAAGTAAAAAGAATAATTAGAAACGTTATTGTCAAGTGCATTGGTGGCCCAGTGGTAGTGGTGTCCGACCGACAAAGCAGGGGTCGTGGGTTCGATTCCCAGAGAAGTTTCACTGACTTTTTATTTTTAAAAATAAATAAAAACAAAAAAGAAAGTGAGAATATAAGAAGCGATGAGTGACGTCGAAAGGTCCGCTATTCCAATAGCGGGACCATCAGATGGTACGATGTCATCTGACATCAGTTCTAAGAAGAGAAGGAGGAGGTTGAAGCCAACTCCGAATCTTGTGAAGCGCCCCTCCCTTTCAGCTTCTACCGAAAAGCTGCCGGGTAGAGTAAGGGAAGAGGCGCCAACAACGTCAACAAAGGCGGCAGCTGAGTCAGACCTCGACGAATACCCTTATGTGTCTGATGGCGGGGAAGGTCACTATATGGGTAGTGAGAACACCTTCCAATCTCTGGTGGCCACGGAGTCAGAAGATGAAGAAGAAGAGGTGCACGCACTAAATAGCACCATTCAGCAACTAGAGAAAAAAGTACTGGCTATTAAAGCCAAACAAATGGCGAGGAGACAAATGGAGCAACAACAACAACTCCTGAGCTCTCAGCAACAGCCCACAACTAGCGAGGCTAAACAGAAAGAACAGCCACTACAACAACAAAAAACAGTGCCAACGAAAAAACCGGCACAGATACAACAAAAACAACAACAAAAAGCTGCGGTTGCGCAGCAACAAAATCAACCGCAGCATAAGCCCCAAAAACAACAGCAAAAGCAGCAACAACAACAACATCAGCAGCAACAACAGCAGCAACAGCAGAAACAACATCAGCAGCAGCAACAACAACAGCAACAGCAACAGCAGAAATCAACCAAACTACGTGTACCTCCAATCAACACATATAAGATGGAGTTGAAAGACACGATTGAATTATGTAAGTCGGCCATAGGCAATCATTTTTTTATCAAAAGACTTAGCGTAGATAGGCACGCGATCCACTGTAACACAGTGGAGCGCTATTATAACATAAAAAACTTATTGAGGGATACGACGACGGAGTTCTTCTCCTACACCCCGAAAGGGGACAAGCTGCAAACAATGCTGCTGAGGGGGTTAGAACCGTCGACCGATCCGGAGGAGCTCCTTGCGCTGCTGAAAGAGAAGGAGTGCGAAGGGCTCAAATTCGTGGGGGTCAAGCCATTTGTCACGGCTAGAGCCAAAAGGGAGAAGCGGAAACTACCGTTCTTCCTGGTCCAGCTAAGTCCCGACAGCAAACTGGATGGTCTAAGGAGTATAAAAGTCCTAGACTACCAGGTTGTACACTGGGAAAAATTAAAGAGGAGCGAAAACATTTTACAATGTGTTCGCTGCCAAAGGTTCGGGCACGCCGCGTCGAACTGCGAAATGCAGCCTCGATGTGTGAAGTGTGGAAAGAACCACAAATCCGAGGAATGCGCTCTAGGTAAGGACGGAGCGTCTGAAAAAAGCCAACTCTCTTGTGCTTTGTGTAAGAACACGGGACACACCGCAAATTATCGGGGTTGTCCCAAATTCCAATACATAAAGCGAGTAAATCTGGCTCGGCAGCAGAAAGTGGAAATTAAACGTCCACTCGTGCAGGCACAAACACCAGCCGTTACTCCCCACGTTACCTACGCCCAAATGGCGGCAGGTAGGGGAAATACGGTACAACAAGCAAAGGTAGCTTCTTAGGCCCCAGCGCCTAGAGCACCGGAACCTGTACCTGACATGCTGGCTATCTTGCTCTCTATTCAGGGGCAGATGGCTCAGCTTCAGCGTCAAATACAGGAACAGGCTAAGCGGGTAGATCAAATATACGCGCTGCTGCCGGGCCTAACGCACCTCCAGTCGTAATGGGTACGTACATGGCGGAGCAAACCCTGAAGATCCTTGCAGTGAATGTTAATTCACTGATTAGGTTCGAACGAAGAGCCACACTGTTTAAGTTGCTTAAAGACCAAGCCCCTGATGTGCTTTTGGTTAGCGAAACTAAGCTGACCAAAAGACACAAAATGAGGCACAGAAGATATAAAATATTACGAAGAAACCGACCCAACTCCATTCAAGGAGGAGGTGTTGCGATCTTTGTTAGAAAAGGACTGCGTTTCAAAAGAATATACAGTCGTGTAGTACGTAGGTTCCAGGTGCTGGAAGCATGCGTCATGTACATCCCTCTCCGTAGTGGAAAGCGGTTATACATGGTGTCTGTTTATGCACCTAAAGCTACTCAATCCACCTTATTCATCTCAGAGCTCGAGATACTTTTTCGATTCCTAAGACTGGAATTGGAGGAGAACTACTTTATTATCGGCGGAGATTTCAACGCCAAACATAGAGATTGGGGAAATAATACACCAAATGCTAGAGGGAACCTACTTTTCAATTGGTGGGGTCAGCATAGTATAATGTATCGACTCGGCCTCAAGGCGACGGATAGTCCGTCGTTTCCCAGACATGGTTCCTATTTGGACCTCTTGCTGTTCGACACACGAATACACCTGACATGTACTAACCAACATACCATAAACTGTCTACGCACGTTTGTGTATGACAGTGACCATTGCGGTCTCAGTACCGAAATAACCGTTCCGAACGAAATTGCGGAATTGGACGAGTTTGTTCAAAGGCATTCCTACAACTATAGTAGGGTGCGCTGGACGCACTTCTCCAGAACACTGACGAGAGCACTCTCCTCGAATTCGCTCTACCTACCGTCCAACAGAAATCTGTCAAACGAGGAGATTGACAGGTATCTTAGACTAATGGACGAGACAATCAAACGAACAATGGACAAAACGATACCTCTTTATCAACATACTGACAACGAAGACTTATTCCGCAACGCAACTATTGACGCACTGCACCGACAAAAAAGTAGACTGCTGTCAAGACTAAAAACCTTGTACAGACAGTTTACTGACAGACATAACCCGGAGATCATGACATTGAAGTCGTCGATTAAAAACCTCCAGACATTAATAAAGGAAAATTACAGAAACTCTGTAAGTTTGTATTGGAACAATAAAATTCGGGCTGTAAACACCAGCAACCCGAATATGTTCCCGCAAATAAATAAAATATTTCGGAGAAATAATCAAAACTACCTTCCATGTCTCAAAATCGCCCGAACGACGAACAACGAACAAATACTTGTAGCAGCAGGCATCGATCCAAATGAGGCCATTGATGATGACAACTTCTTTGTGATCGAGGATCCACAGGAGAAAGTAGAGGCTATAGGAGCGACTTTCCAGGAAGTATACAAGGCGAATGACATCATTGGCCCCAACCACGACCTGGAAAATCGAGTCCTTGTGCACAATTTCTACCTTCGAAAGGAAATAGTGAACTGGCGATTCGAGAGCTCGGGTTTCACCCAGTTCAGTGACGAGAATATGGCAAATAATGTCATCGCCGACGACAGGGTATTACCACCGTTCGTTTCGAAGGAAGAGCTCCAAACGATCTTCGAATCACTTAGAAGTAAGAAATCAGTGGGAACCGATGAAATACCGAACATTGTGCTTCGACATCTCCCACTAGAAGCGGTGGACATTTATACCACCCTGTTTAATAATGCACATTATCCAGCGCATTGGAAAACTGCGGTGGTACATCCCATTCCCAAAACGGATAAAGATACTTCCAATCCGGCGAATCTCCGCTCGATCAGTCTTCTTGCAAACATCAGTAAGGTTTTCGAGAAGGTAATCAATAGAGTCCTGACTAAGTGGGTTGAGGACAAACATATAGTTCCGGATAATCAATTCGGTTTCAAGGCGGGGCATGATATCATTCATGCTGCGTCTAAATTGGTTTCTGATATCCAATGGAACAAAGGCAAGAAACAGTGCACTGGTGCCTGCCTGATTGACTTGGAAAAGGCCTTCGACACCGTATGGTTAGAGGGACTCTTCTTCAAGCTGGACAGGTTGGGCATTAGTAAACCACTGCTGTATATTCTTTTTGATATGCTCTCCAGTAGACAGTTCATCGTAAAAAATGGCGATGTGACTTCTGCTGGAACATTTAACATTAAAAACGGTCTGCAACAAGGTGCGGTAAATTCGCCGATCCTATTCAACATTTACACAAGTGATCTGATAGGTTCACTTCACCATGCCATAGCGTACGCAGACGACTTAATAGCGTACAGATCAGGCCCAAAGATTGAGGTCATTAACATACTTTTACAACGTGACTTCGATAAAATTAAGCGATATTGCGATGACTGGAAGTTGAAAATCAACTTTCAGAAATTGGAAACCATTTTGTTTAGGACGCCTTTGTCTGGGGCCTCTAGGGATACCAGAAAGAATTGGCGAAAGTTCTCGATCGTCGGACAACATGGACAGCCACTTGCTTGTCGAAATGTGGTCAGATACCTTGGGATCTGGCTAGATCAATATCTGTATTTTAACAAACATATAGATGTTGCTCTGGCCAGAGCCAGAGGTGCTTTTGCCCTTACAAAGAGACTGTTTTATAACAGTCAACTCGATGCGAGGGTGAAGGTGATCTGCTACATGGCCCTTATTAGGCCCATGCTTGTATTTGGTTGTCCCGTGTGGTTCAACGTGAGAGCAAGTTTATTGGAAAAGATTCGGGTGTTTGAGAGGGCTTGTCTTAGGACTTGTCTTCGCTTATACAGAACACCAGAGTCTGAGTACATAAAATTCTATCCCAATGAGGTCTTGTACAATAGGGCGAACCTAATAAGAGTGGACAATTTTGTTATTAAGTTGACTCGAAGGCACATTGCAAGAGCAATGACCTCGTCGAACAACCTGATCTCCGGGGCTTACTACCCTAATTATATGTATCATGAGAGAGTTCGCTTTGACGGCTTTATTCCTCCAGAAGCGTTCCTCTACTTCGATATGAAAGGACTGATCCAGGACAGATTAGCGGTGCCGCTAATCTTCCATGTCGCTCGAACAGCTGCGGACAGGTGACTCAACTACGCCAGAGACGTCGCACACGGCAGTGCGGAGCGTCTCCGGTTCAGTAGGGCGGTAGGGAGTCGCGACATGAGAGATGTGGCTCGGCAGCACCAACAATTTTGGTGGCTATTGGAAGGAGGGGAAGGTTCGTCGTCGAATTCCTCAAGTTATAGGTAGCTTCATGTGAAGCAAAGTCGGACATCTGTTTATTTTGTTAGCCATGGCCGGCTTACATAGTTTTAGGTAGCATTAAGTTAGATCTAAGGGAAAAAAAAAAAAAAAAAAAAAAAAAAAAAAAAATAATAATAAAAAAAATATATAAAAGAACAAAAGAGATGGGTGACAATTTTTTTTTTTTTTTTTTCTAAAAAAAGGGGTAATCCATACAAGCAAAAAAAAAATGTATTGTATATCTGTTACAATAAGGTAGGATAAGTAGGTTAAGAATTAGATTTATATTTTCATTTATTTTTTTTTTTTAGGTAGTTAGTTTATAAGTTTTAGTTTTAGTTTAATTTTAGTTTTACTTTATTTTTATCTTTTTACAAAAAGTCCGTTTACTAAGTTTTTCCTTTGCATAATAAAAATTTTTCTTAGTTTTAGTTTAAATTAAATATATAAATATAAGTAATAACGACTGTTCAAATCGTCGAAAGACATAGTTTAAGTATTATGTTTAACCTAGAGTGCTCGCATGGGGCCAGTAAGTTAGTATAAGATTATTTCTAAGTTATTTAAGCTAATTTTTAAGCATTTTTTTGTCTTGTAAGTGTAAATGAATTAAGAAAATAAAAATGCGTTTGAAAATGAAAAATGAAAATGAGTATTCCCAAATACAGTATCAGAGGTCGTGGGTTCGAACCCCGACATCAGCGGATCGTTTTTGTCTTTTTTTGTTTTTCTTTCCTTTTTTTTTTCTCCTCCTTTTAATTAAATTAAATTAAAACATGGTAAAATCACGTGATGGAAAAAAACGAGCGACCTGCTCGACAAAAAACGAGCAAAGTGAATGACATAATCAGCTGATTACGCAGCACAGGCAGCTAACCCAGCACAGGGAACAGCAAAGGCGATAGCAATGAGGAGGAGGAAGCTGAAACGAACTTGTGGTGGATTTAAATTATTATAGTCTGGCAATGCCCCCGCCACATAAGAAAAAAATTAAAGAGCTAAATGAGTTAGACTCCGTCACCCACGAGAGCTAGCGTTGGTCACATGCTTAAAACCAAAAACTTAAATGTAATTGTTTAATAGATTCAGTACCTAACTAATTTGTACATTATTTAACTTTTTGAATAAAAGTGTAATTTGTGAATTTGAAAATTTATTTATAATTAGTGAATCAAGACATGCAATAAACTCCCAGCCCACCAAAGCGAAAAGATGGCTGTTGAAGTAAATAAAAGGGCTACAAGATCAACTGCAGCTAAGCGTAAACGCGGTTCGGATAATGAATACACATATGTGTCCGAAGAGGGGGAGGACTGCTACATGGGAGGAAGCAACAGTTTCGTCACATTGGCAGCCTCAGATTCAGACGACGAAGAAGAAGAAGTCGAGTCGCTGAAAACTAGTATCGAAATGCTACAACAGCAAATACTCGACATAAAAGCCAAACAAATGGCAAGGAGAGAAAGCGAGCAGCAAAATGTCTACAAACAACAATACAGGCAAATGGAGCAAACCAAAAAGCAAACAAAAGAGCAACAACCACATCTAATTAAACCGCAAAGTCCGCTGACACAAAAACAGCAACCTAAAGTTCAATTGCAACAACAACAGCAATTGAAGCAGCTACAGCAAAAGCAGCAACAACCGCAGAAACAACAGCAACAACACCAAGAACAACAACAAAAACAAAAACAAAGAGTGCCACCAATCAACACCTTCAAGATGGAACTGCAAGACACAATCCAGTTATGTAAGTCGGCCATTGGCAATAATTTTTTTATTAAAAGATTAAGTATAGATAGGCATGCGATTCACTGCAACTCAGTGGAGCGCTGTAATAAGATAAAACAATTATTAAAGGATACGACGACAGAGTTCTTCTCCTTCACACCAAAGGGTGAAAAGCTGCAAACTATGCTGCTGAGGGGGTTAGAACCGTCTAGCGATTCGGAGGAACTCCTCGCATTGCTCAAAGAGAAGGAGTGCGCCGAGCTCAAATTCGTGGTTAAGCCATTCGTAACAGCTAGAGCTAAAAGGGAGAAGCGGAAACTAACATTCTTCCTGGTTCAGCTGACTCCCAATAGCAAACTGGATGGTCTAAGGAGCATCAAAGTCCTGGACTACCAGATTGTGTCATGGGAAAGAGTAAAGCGAAGCGACAACATTTTACAACGTGTTCGCTGAAAAAGGTTCGGGCACGCCGCGTCGAACTGCGAAATGCAGCCTCGATGCGTGAAGTGTGGAAAGAACCACAGGTCAGAGGAATGCGCTCTAGGTAAGGATGGAGCGTCTGAAAAAAGCCAACTCTCTTGTGCTTTATGTAGGAACACGGGGCACACCGCAAATTATCGGGGTTGTCCCAAATTCCAATACATAAAAAGAGTAAATTTGGCTCGGCAGCAGAAAGCAGAAGTTAAACATCCACTCGTGCAGGCACAAACACCAGCCGTTACTCCCCAAGTTACCTACGCCCAAATGGCGGCAGGTAGTGGAAATATGGTACACCAAGCGTACCGTAAGGCCCTTGCGCCCAGAGCACCGGAACCAGTACCTGACATGCTAGCTATCTTGCTCTATATCCAGGAGCAGATGACTCAGCTCCAACGTCATTTAACTGAACAGACCGCGCGGATGGATCAAATATACGCGTTGCTGCCTGGCCTAACGCATCGTATGTCGTAATGGGTACGTACGTGGCGGGGCAAACCCTGAAGGTCCTTGCAGTGAATGTTAATTCATTGATTAGGCTCGAACGACGAGCCGCACTATTTAAGTTGCTTAAAGACCAAGCCCCTGATGTGCTTTTGGTTAGCGAAACTAAGCTTACTAAAAGACACAAAATGAGGCACAGAAGATACAAAATAGTACGGAGAAACCGACCCAACTCCATTAGGGGAGGAAGCGTTGCGATCTTTGTAAGAAAAGGAATACCTTTTAAAAGAGTATACAGTCGTGTAGTACGTAGGTTCCAGGTGCTGGAAGCATGCATCGTGTATATCCCTCTCAGTAGTGATAAGCGGCTGTACATGGTGTCTGTCTATGCACCTGAGGCAACTCAATCTGCCTTTTTCATCTCAGAGCTTGGGACACTTTTCGATTACTGAGGCTGGAAATGGAAGACAATTATTTTAATATTGGCGGAGATTTCAACGCCAAACATAGTGATCGGGGAAATAATACACCAAATACGAGTACTAGAGGGAACCAACTATTCAATTGGTGGGGTCAGCACAATGTAATGTATCGGCTAAGCCTCAAAGCGACGGATAGTCCGTCGCTTCCCAGACCGTTGATGATGACAACTTCTTCGTGATCGAGGATCCGCAGGAGCAGAAAGAGGCTATAGGAGCGACTTTCCAGGAAGTGTACAAGGCGAATGACATCATTGGCCCGAACCACGATCTGGAGAGTCGAGTCCTTGTGCACAACTTCTACTTTCAAAATGAAATAGAGAATTGGCGATTCGAGACATCGGGCTTCACCCAGTTTAGTGACGAGAATATGTCAAATAACGTCATCACCATCGACAGGGTACTACTACCTTTCATTTCGAAGGAGGAGCTCCAAACGATCTTCGAAGAAGTAAGAAATCAGTGGGAACCGATGAAATACCGAACATTGTGCTTCGACATCTCCCACTAGAAGCGGTGAAGATTTATACCACCCTGTTTAATAATGCAATGAATAATGCACATTATCCAGTGCATTGGAAAATTGCGGTGGTACATCCAATACCTAAAAAGGATAAAGATACTTCCAATCCGGCGAATCTCCGCTCGATCAGTCTTCTTGCAAACATCAGTAAGGTTTTCGAGAAGGTAATCAATAGAGTCCTGAATAAGTGGGTTGAGGACAAACATACAGTTCCGGATAATCAATTCGGTTTCAAGGCAGGTCAGACGCTATTCATGCTGTGTCGAAGCTGGTTTCTGATATCCAATGGAACAAAGGCAAGAACCAGTTCATTGGTGCCTGCCTGATTGACTTGGAGAAGGCCTTCGATACCGTATGGTTAGAGGGGCTCTTCTTCAAGCTGAACAGGTTGGGCATTAGTAAACCACTGCTGTATATTCATTTTGATATGCTCTAAAGTAGACAGTTCATCGTGAAGAATGGCGATGTGACTTCTGCTGGAACATTTAACATTAAAAACGGTCTGCAACAGGGTGCAGTAAATTCGCCGATCCTATTCAGCATTTACACAAGTGATCTGACAGGTCCACTTCACCATGCCATAGCGTACGCAGACGACTTAATCGCGTACAGATCAGGTCCAAAGATTGAGGTCATTAACATACGAGTACTTTTGCAACGTCACTTCGACAAAATTAAGCGATATTGCGACAACAGGAAGTTGAAAATTAACTTTCAGAAATCGGAAACCATTCTGTTTAGGACGCCGTTGTCTGGGGCCTCTAGGGATACCAGAAAGAATTGGCGAAAGTTCTCTATCGTCGGACAACATGGACAGCCACTTGCTTGTCGAAATGTAGTCAGATACCTTGGGATCTGGCTAGATCAATATCTGTATTTTAACAAACATATAGTTGTTGCTCTGGCCAGAGCCAGAGGTGCTTTTGCCCTTAAAAATAGACTGTTTTATAACAGCCAATTCGATGCGTGGGTGAAGATGGTCTGCTACATGGCCCTTATCCGGCCTATGCTTGTATTTGGATGCCCCGTGTGGTTCAATGTGAGAGCAAGTTTATTGGAAAAGATTCGGGTGTTTGAGAGGGATTGCCATAGGTGTTTGAGAGGGCTTGCCTTAGGGCTTGTCTTCGGTTATACAGAACACCAGAGTCTGAGTACATAAAATTCTATAGCAATGAGGTCTTGTAGAATAGGGCGAACCTAATATGAGTGGACAATTTTGTTATTAAGTTGACTCGAAGGCACATTGTAAGAGCAATGACATCGTCGAACAACCTGATCTCAGGGGCTTACTACCCCAATTATATGTATCACGAGAGAGTTCGCTTTGACGGCTTTATTCCTCCAGAAGCGCTCCTCTATGTAGATAGTAAAGGTCTAATCCAGGACCGATTGGCGGTGCTGCTAATCTTCCGCGTCGCTAGAACAGCTGCGGACAGGCAACTCAACTACGACAGAGACGTCGCACATGGCAGTGCGGAGCGTCTCCGGTTCAATTTCAGTAGAGCGGTAGGGAGTCGCGACAAGAGGGATGTTGCTCAGCAGCATAAGCAGTTTTGGTGGCTTGTTGAAGGAAATGATGCGTCGACGTCGTATTCCTCCAGCAATAGGTAGCTTCATGTGAAGCAAAGTCGGAGAGCCTAATTTTTTTTTTGTTTTTTTAGCCATGGCCGGCTTACATAGTTTTAGATAGGATTAAGTTAGATTTAAGTAAAAAAAAAATATAAAAACAAAAAAAAAAACTAAGAAATAAAAAATTAAAAAAAAAGTATATATATGTGCGTATATTTATATATTAAGTATATATATATATTATGTATATATATATATATATTTGTATGTGTATGTTATGTATTAGATGTAATTAGGTTAAGTAGATTAAAATTTATTCTTAGGTAGTTTGTAAGTGTTAGTTTTAAGTTTTATAACAAAGGAAAAAAAAAGAAGTCATGTTACTAAGTTTTTGTTAAAAGATGTTTTCTTAGTTTTAATAATGAATAGAGATAGTGTAAACATGTAACGTAAGATTCGTCGAAAGACTCAGTTTAAGTGTTAGATTTAACTTAGAGTGTCCGCATGGCCAGTAAGTTAGAATAAGATAATTTTAAGTTAATTTTTTTAAGCGTTTTTTTGTCTAGCATGTAAGAATTAATTAATGAATGATGATGCACGCAGTGGACGTCCAAAAGAGGCTGTTTCAGATGAAAACATCAAAAAAGTCCGCAAAATGATTACGAATGACCGTAAAGTGAAGTTGATCGAGATAGCTGAGGCTCTGAAGATATCAAAAGAGCGTGTTCGATATATCATACACGAATATTTGGACAAGCGAAAGTTGTGTTCAAAGTGGGTGCCGCGTTTGCTTACAGTCGACCAAAAACAACAACGTGTTGATGATTCAAAGGAGTGTTTAAAGCTGTTCAACCGCAATAAAGCCGAATTTTTGCATCGGTATGTGACAATGGATGAAACTTGGCTCCAGCACTTCACACCAGAGTCAAGTCGGCAGTCAGCTGAGTGGCGAGCAGGCGACGAACCTTGTCCTCTGCCCCAAAAGGGCCAACTATCAACAGCGATTATTACACTGCGTTGTTGGAGCGTTTGAAGGACGAAATCGCAGAAAAACGGCCGCATTTGAAAAAAAAGAAAGTGCTGTTTCATCAAGACAATGCACCGTGTCACAAGTCGATGAAAACGATGGCAAAATTTAAAGAATTCGGCTCTGAATTGCTTCCCCACCCACCGTATTCTCCAGATTTGGCCCCAAGCGACTATTTCCTGTTCGCAGACCTCAAAAGAATGCTCGCCGGAAAGAAATTTAAGACCGAATCGCCGAAATAGAGGCCTATTTTGAGGCTAAACCGAAGTCGTACTACAGAACTGGTATCGAAAGATTGAAAAATCGTTTCAATCAGTGTATCGCCCTCGAAGGCAACTATATTGATAAATAAAGTTGAATTTTGCAAAAATTTTGTGTTTTACTATAAAACGGCACGGACTTTTCAGCCCATGTATTATAGTACAGTCACATGTTTAATTACACAGCCAAATCAAATTCTTCATCCTCACCATTTTCATCGTCATTCATAGGAATTACATCATCATCATCACTCTCGTCCTCACAGCATTGCCGCTCGGAAAAAAACAGTCGTGCACCATATTTTTGATATACACATTATTCTCAGGTCGTTTCTCGGTAGGTGTCTACATGTGTGCGCTGCACCAAACGCTGCTAATGTACAGAGTTCTCTTTATTTGTTGCAGCAGCTCTTGTCTCGTAGGCGGCAAACAAGACGCATCGTACCCAACTATGCTTTTCTTCAGGATATTTTCGTTTTGGCTAGTTGGCTTATACTCCTTCTCAAACATTTCATACCGACCTTCATTGACGTCATTGGTCTTTAACGAATACATTTAACTGACGAATTCTTCAATATATTTAAATATTTCACTAGTTGTACAAATTAACGACGGTGTAGACTGCATGAGGTTCGCAAATGCTTCTTGGTAATGGATATTTTTTCTCAGTAGAGCTAATGGTTTTGTTTTTCCTTTACGGTAGAATGCTGGATTAAAATCGTTACCGGTGTGAGGGATCGCGGCAATGTCTCCCCAAGTTTAGTATGCAGTTCATTAATATTTAGTATAATTTTTTTTTGAACGTACTCATATCAACTATTACTTCCGTGTCGCCTTTCCTAAATTTAAAAATTATCATTGGAATGTCCGAGTTCGCACACCTACGGACTGTACGTTCACCTCACTGATGCGTTCACTATGCGTCGATATCAAATGGAACAGTAACAAACGCTTGTATTGTATGTTTTATACGGTGGTACATGGTTTACTAACTGATCCTAATGTGGGAGGGGAATTCAAATAGCGTAGAAGTTTACAAATAAATATTTTCTGGATTTTCGCTTAGTTTGGAGCGGTGTTGTTTGATCATAAGAAGAGTTATTTAAATCACTATATTGTCCAAAGTGGGAAAAATACATGCACCATGCAAGTCTCTGAAGCTCATGAGATTGTTCTTCTTAGGTAACTTGACATCCCCTCATTCGAGTTCAAAGGTGCGGCAGCCATGATGATCCCAATATCTCTATCGCTGTACTTAACGCAGCGCTCCCCATAATGAGCACGGCTTTATTATTTTTAGGGCACAAATCGCTGTTGCTAATGAATGTCGCACCATACTTCCTTCGTCTTCTAAATTAATCATCATTTTTTATTGAAAGCTATTTAGGCTTTTCATCAGATATTCTGTTAAGCTATGTTACATCATCCGGAGTGGTGGTTTGTAAAAGCATGAAGAGTCTTACTGTTGCTACGGTTTGATATATCCTCGGCTTATAAAAACTTAATTACTATTGCCAAGTCTTTTGCTACGCTAAGCTTCTCTTCTTTTTACATGAATCTGGGCCTCAAGTTGTCTCTTTGGTGAAACTGTTGCAATTTAAACTTTGAATGAAATAAGCTCCTTGATACATTTTCGAGTGCCTGCTGTTTGCTAAAATCTATGTCTCTTACTAAAATATCTCTACTCACATTTTTAACATATGTTCAGTGGTTGTTTACAGTTCAAAACTGTTTCTTCCGATCTTAAGCTGAGCTGGTCCCTGACTTGATGGCGCTCAGCGAGATGCCAAAGTGTGTCGATATTATGCCTTGGCATAGTAAGCCAGTTGGCTACGGTTATCGCGAACAGTTGCAAGACTTTCAAAATTTAAAAATCCGCTGTCTAGACTATCTGATTCAAGGCGCATCAGAAAAGACTCATCATGTAGCAAACAATGCGCTTTCCGTAGTCATCCTACGGAAACAACATTGCAGAAATCTTCAGACTCCTTGAATTTCTCATGCCAATACCCGAAGTCGTGTAAACCACACACGTGTTTGAAGACGTGAAATTTCTCATCATGATCAGAAGATCAGCAACTCAGTAGATCAACAAATCTATATGTCTACAGATCTAATAAGAATAAGAAAATCAGAAGACAGAAGATCAGATGATCAGAGGATCAGAAAATCAGAAAATGGGATAATCAGGAAATTAGGAGATCAGAAGATCAGAAGATCAGAAGATCAGAAGATCAGAAGATCAGAAAACAAAAGGTCAGCGGATCAGAAGATGAGTACATCAAAGGATCGACAGATCAGAAGACCAGCGGTGATCTACTGATGTGATGATGCGCTGATGTAGTGATGTGCGGATATGGCGATGTCGTGATCTACTGATGTGTTGATGTGATGATCTGCTGATGTTGTGATGTCGTAATCTGCTGATGTGGTGATGTGGTGATGTGATCTGATCTGCTGATCTTCTGATATTTTGACCTTCTGATCTGCTACTGACCTTCTATCTACTGATGTGCTGACCCGCTGATCATCTGATCTGATCTGCTGATCCGCTGTCTGCTGATCTGCTGACCATTTGGTTACTGATCTTCTAATTTTCTGAATTTCTGGTTTTCTGATCTTCTGAAATTCTTATCATTTGCAAACACAGATCAACCTTCAAGAAAACTTAATAGAGGTAGTGAAGGAAATAGGAAAAATGGTCGACTGTGTGATCAACGACACCGACATCACAGACATATATCGAGCAAAAACAAAAGACCCCGAACGATCGACTATAGCTGCTACATTTACATCCAGCTTGAAGAAAATTCAATTAATCAAACAACCACGCGGTGCTGCAAGACACCAACAACACCCCAAGCGTGAGCGCAGCTTTGCCCGATGCCACTGTTTACATTAACAATCAGCTGACAAAACACAACAAACACGCAATGTGGATGGCAAGGGAAAGAGCGAGATAGGAGAATGGAGATTTGTGTGGTGAGTGAGGGAGAATACTGGCTAGACGAAAGGAGAGTACGCAACCGTTGTCAATGTGTGCAAAATTACTCGCACCTAATAACTGCATCATGCGTAATCAAAGGAACCATAAAAAATTGTATACCAAATGATAGATTTGAATTGTAGGGTAATACAGTGTTGAGCAAAACATACCGGATTTTTATCGAACATTTTCCTTTGGTGAATTTTAGAGAACAGTAAAAACCTAAGTAAAATCTGTTTTCAATTTTAAAAAACTTATTGTGTGAGTTTACAAATAAAAGGAAATAAATGTTTTTGCGATAATATGTTTTATTATACAAAAAAAAAAACTTAACTTAACTCGGTAACGGCCTGTGCCGAATTTTTGTTATACTTAATATTTTGACCAGTAACCGTTATTTATTAAGACCTCCTCGCATCTTTTAGCCATGGACGACACTAGCTTCTTAAAAATGTCTTTTGGGATGTTCTTCCATTCATTCTTTAGTGACGTCAAAGTGCGTTTTGGGATGTGCGTGTGTGGTGAATGTTTTGGGCTATTATCATGTTGATAAATCCAACGCAGTTGCATCTCCTCAGCGTAAGGAAGCATTACGGATTCCAGTATATCACTATACAGAGAACGATCCATAATACCATAAGTCTCATGTATTGGTCCACATCCCGCACTAGAAAAACATCTCCACTTCATGCTTCACGGATGGACGACAATACTGTGGCTAAAGAGTGTTCCCTTCTTTCGTCTAACAAGAATACTTCCATCGGAAGCAATCAAGTTGAACTTACTCTCGTCGCTAAAAGGTACAGTTTTTTTCGCAAGATTTCTTGCGAATTCCAGTCTAGGTAACGATTAGCGTTAGCAAATTAATCAAAGACATACTAGAGGAATAAAATGGTACCTTTTTTATCTATTCTTAGCAGTAACTAGAAGATTTTTCTCTGGTCTTAAACGCCTGCGTAGGGTGCTTGCTTCAATTAAAAGATTCTTAGCAGTAACTAGAAGATTTTTCTCTGGTCTTAAACGCCTGCGTACGGTGCTTGCTTCAATTAAAAGATTGAGCTCACTAATAATCTTTTTAGAAGGCAGGCAAGGACAGTTAAGAAACATTTTCTTAATTTGCCGATGGGTTCGGAGTGTAGTTTTCCTGGCACGTCCTCCACAGTGAATGGTTCCGCCCGGTTTTAAATTTCGAAACTTTTATATAATATCACACACAGTCGATGATGGCATTTTATACTTTTTGGCTATAGATTTTTGTTTTAGCCCTGCCCTGAAATCCGCTATCACCTGATTTTTAACCACACCACTGTATTTATTTTTACCCATTTTATTAGTAAACAAATTGGAGACACCTGACCTTTTACGTTTTGTTAAGTCTACAACTCACTTCAAATGGCAGCCAAAACCATTACCAGCACGTTAAAAAGCAAGAAAATACGTACTTTTGAAAATCCGGTATGTTTTGCACAGGCATGGCATTGAATTGAGCTACTGTTATTGGCAAAACTCTACAAATAATGATAGCAATGCCTTGTTTTTTTTTTCTATTTGTAAATAGGTTTTTGTCAATAGCTTTTCTTAAATTGCCAAATGAGTGTACCTACTGTATTACTGTCCACTAGAATTCTTTAATGAAAAATGTTCGGGAAAAATACGGTATGTCTTGCACAACACTGTAAGTAATTTTAGCTGCATCAATATAAATGAATTTAAAGAAAATGATTGTTGCTGTATAAGTTTTAATATAGGGCTTTGAGAAAGAACTTGAATGATTTCTGCCTTAACGTCTGCCACTTCATCCATATGTTAAAAATAATAGTTTTAGTTGAAACTAATATATGTAGATGAAGAAGAAAAAGGACTTTACAGTATAGATGGTTTCGAACCCGAGTTTCTGAATCGAAATAAACGTAGAGGAGGTAAAATTCGTATGTTAATATGTAAAGATTTACAATATGAACGATTAACATCTGAAAGTGTGTCATACGAAAGTATCCAAATCCAAATTAAAGAGAGTGATAGGCATAAGTGCGTAATAGGAATATACTAGATGGAGTGAAAAGTGACCTCCTTGATCGCTAGAATGCGCTGCTAGTGCAAAAAAGGTTATGGTGCCTTGAAGTCCGTTCATATTTATGCAGATATACCAAATTTCAGTGCGATACTGTCTTTAGTTTTGTTTTGACAACTGATTGTTGTTGTTGGCATCATGTTGAGTATACACAAAAACTATTTTCATTCTCTCATAAAACATTATTTTTTGAGAGGCAAAACGGCGTAGGAAACAAAAGAAAAGTTGGATATGGGGCTAATACTCCGTCAGATTACACCGTCAAATATTGGTTTCGAGAGTTGCGGTTACAGAGGACAATGTAAAGAAAATACATGAAATAGTGTTGGCAGACCGGAAAGTAAAGGTTCGTGAGCTAGCAGATACCACAAAGATTAGTACTTAGCGCACACGCCATATTTTGGGTAATATTCTGCATATGAAAAAGTTATTCTGCCGCTGGGTGCAGCGAATGACCAAAAACACGAAGGCGAGAGCACTTCGAAAGAGTGTTTGGACTTGCTGATGCGGAATCGGGCGGACTGTTGGCGTCGATTGGTAACTGGATTTGGATCCCTCGGACAATTGTCTCTTCCCAAACCTCAAAAGATTTCTCATCAATAAAAAATTTGCAGACCTTCCGGAAAATTACTTTTCGGACAGGATCAAGAAGCTGAAAAATCGCTGGAATAAGTGTATCAAACTAAAATAATATAAACTATTGAATAATATAAAAAAAACGTTTAAAAAAAAAAAAAATTTAATTCCCAAGGAGGTCACTTTTCACTCCATCTAGTATACACCAGGTAACAGCATTTATCGAAGAATACGGATACAACGTTGGACAACTGAGAAAAAAGGACGAGATAATGGTAATGGGTGATATGAACACCAATGTGAACGTTTTGGATGTGTATGGTGTGAAAGAATATCTTGAGATGCTGGTGTCACTGGGATTGATTAATGTGATTACGGAGTATACCAGAGTAGACCCGAATACTGGAGCAAAATCAAAGATTGGCCATATTTTAAGTAACGCTACACATAACCAAGTCGATTCAGCTGTAATCGAAAGTTGTATCACTGATCATTACCCAATCATGTACTTCCCACAAAGGAAAAAATCTGCTGGTATAGAAGCCTGTTCTATATATCTAACGATAAGGTTAATGAGCTAATTGCAAATACAAACTGGGATGAAATCTTGAATGAAAGTGATGATATCTTACTTCATCAGAAGTTTCATGATAAAATGAAGTATACATATTTATGATGCAGCGACATCTATGAAAAAAATAAAAAAGAGAATCCATGGACTAGGCTATCTTCTGAATTAAGAGGAAAATGTAAAAAAAGGGACGAACTTTATAGAAAGTGGAAAAACAATAGACTAAACAAAGCATATGAACAAGAATATAAGACTTTCGGAACAGACTGAGAAATAACGGCCCAATATTCAATTTCTTTATAAATCCAAGTTCAACCAAATAAGATCTGACCCCAGAAATACATGGGGCTTTGTAAATGAGATATTAGGAAGGAAAAAGCTTAGTTTGGATGAAACAATAATAAAGAGCTTCACGGGTAAAATATGTCTGAATAACTTAACTGAATAACTTAACTATATTCAGGAAACAGATTTCCTGGAAACTTGAAAAATAATTAATCTATTGAGTGAAAACAAATCGTCAGGTATTGACGGAATACGAGCTATTGATGTAAAAAGGCACACGGACATATTTACCACATTATTGTGTAAACTAATTAACTTAAGTATTGCACAAGCAAAAGTCTAATTAAAAGTCTTCATATTTTAGTGCTATTAGTGGACTTCAGTAAAGCTTTCGATGCACTGAACTATGATAAACTAGTAGAACTACTGGAAAATATTGGTATACGAGGACTGATGGCAGATTGGCAATGTGAATATCTGACTAACAGGCAATTTTGCATCAAAATAAACAATGCATACAGCCAAAATGAAAACGTTCAATATGGAGTTCCTCAAGGATCAAAACCGGGTCCAAACCTGTTCATATTGTACACCAATGAGCTGTTATGAGTTTTCAAGAACTCCCTTCCATTTGCTTATGCAGACGATACGGCGATAGTGGTGCATCACAGACCCTTGCATACGACAACAGAGATTATGCAGGAGGCGTTCGATAACGCGGTAAAGTGGTGTCATGTTCACGGCTTAACGATCAATGCATCTAAGACAAAAATGATGCTTATACGAAACCCGCAATTCAGGGCTACATAATTGCAAATCCACTTCAAAAATGAATCTTCCAATTGTCCTATCGACACAGTGGAAAGATACAAATATCTGGGAGTTACGTTCGACTGCAACTTTTTGTAGGATAACCACTTAGATGAATTGCAAGTGAGCCTCAGAAGAGCTTTATATGCACTAGCCCATCTAAAATACCATGCCACAACGGGCGTATTAAGACAAGCTTACTTTGAACTTATGGAATCTACACTTAGGTATGGTACTCCAAAACTCAGTACTGAAGAAGATAGTTGTACATAACGAACTCAATATTCCGGAACAAACGCGTTTTAAAGTTCTCCGAGTAGAAGATATCTCCAAGACGACCCTTATACTGAAGTACTATGATGACAATAGATTCATAACTGCAATTCAAAATGGAATCAACACAAAAATACGGGCTCAAGGTATGCTTTACGAACCCCGATTCTACAATAACTACGGGAGAAGATAGCTGTAATGCAGAGTACCTGAAGTTCTAAACACAATTCCGCAAGAACTAACAAATATACAAAATATTAAAACTGGAAAGAAAATTGTTAAAATTTTTTTCTTGAATTCGAACTTAAATAGCTAAATTTCAAACCTAATTCACTTATTAAACTTATCTTATCAATTATCAGTTTTTTTTTTAATGATCTAATTATTATTAATCTAAGCTTGCTTACCAAAAATTTATGATAAAACTGTGAAAAGCGATCTTCTGCAGAAAAGCCTTTAAGACTTTTCAGTTTTTAATGAAATTAATGAAATAAATTAGCAAAAAAAAAGGATCTTCTGATATTTTGATCATCTGATCTTACGATTTTCTGATCTGCCGACCATATGATCTGCTGACTTTTTGATGTACTGATTTTCTGATTTTCTGATATTTTGACTGATCGTCCATTTTTAGATCATCTGACCGGCTGATGTGCTGATGTGATGATGTCGTGATGTGGTTATGTGGTGACGTGGTGTTGTTGTGATGTGGCAATATCATGATCTGCTGATGTGGTGATGTCATGATGGGGTTACGTGGTGATGTGCTGATGTGCTGATGTTCTGATCTGCTGATTGCTGATCTTCTGATCTTCTGATATTCTTATCTTCTGACCTTCTGATCTTCTGTCTTCTATTCTAATGAATAGAATGATTTAATAACCTGCTCATATGGCTCCACCAACAGATGCTGGATCATTTGCCATATTTACTCACACTAAGTTTGTTGAAATGTCTTTCCACATGTGAGTGCCACTTAAACTGCTTGGTCGGGGATCCATGGGAGCACTAGATTGGAGCGACAGAGAGTCGACGCGAGACCAACAAATCGCATGAAGTATTTTCCGCTCAATTAAGGGATGCATACCACATGTCTTATCACATTCCTCATATTACCGCATGCTTCCAAAACCACAAAAACAACAAACACAAAAAAACACATTGACCACAACCACAAAAAAACACACTGACCCAATGACCCACATTAAGGTCATTGGCGTGACGTCAGTGCTCCATGCTCCATGTGCTCTAGGATTGGTAAATTATATCTACTTATTGCCCTTAAGTGACACTGATTAAAGCAAAGAACCGACCGACATATTCCACAAACGCGAGCCTCCCCCCTAGACTGCGCCAAATTATTGTGATTTCCTTTTTTTAAAACAATAAGCCCAAGGTTTAACATCATTCGAAAGAGCGGGTGTCCTTCGCTCTTTTAACAAATAAGAAAAAATGGAAATCTTGAAGAAAATTAAAGAAAAGAAAAGGAAATAAACATCTAAATCATCAGACCTGAAGCATACAAACAGTTTTTTTTCCTCGTTTCTGCACTTGTACTTAACAATGAGAGAGAACATGAATAGCACTCCACTCTTGCAGCAGATCACATTGAAGAACAATAATTTGCATAAAACATTGCAACAAAAACACATGGACAAGCAAGAAAACCTCAACTTCGCAACCCCTAACAAGTTGAGTACACATTTTAAAACCAGGTTAAACGATGAAAGGCGTCAACCGTCAATGTCATGTGGTTGTTTTGTTATGCGTGGTATTAAAAAAAAAAATAAAGTCAGATCCCGAGGGTGATGGTAGTGAAGCGATGCGATAGAGATAAAGCTGGCCAAACAAAAGATAGAAAATAGAAAAAGGAAGTCAAAGGAAAAAACACACTGGTTGCTGGTTGCATGCCCCACTGCAATGTGTGCATCCACCACCCACTTCACCCCACATCACATTTAAATATAGGAGGCTGAATGAGATTCCTTGGAGTATTTCATTTGAGGACTGTTCTCTATGATGGAAGGCTTGTCTTTTTCCTTTCCCCTCTCCTGATCTCTGAAATTTATTCACATAGCAGCATATGTATTGCACATTTTTATGAAGGAATTCTTAATTTAGTATTTTTATAGCCATTAGCTTTCCTTGTGGAAACGTGCTCATCTTACGACGCATGCTGATATATTTATTCAATCGACTTATGCAACAGAAACGGGTGGTTAGTAAAGACAAACTAGAAGCTATTCAGAAGTTGTAACAGAGTGCAAATGTTTCTAAGGACCTAATGTGGTAATTGAGTCAATGTTATGATTGCAGAAGCAAATTGACTGATCATTGTGAGGCATCTGTTCGTTCTGAGCTGACCACCTGTGACCAGCAGTTGGTCCTTACATTCGGAAACTATGTGTTACATATGACATACTAGGATATTCATTATATTCATAAATATATATGAATAACTAATAATGGGAATAACAACAGGTAGCACTTTGGAAGGATTATTCATATATAAGATAGATTATATCCGTAAAAGTTTGGTGACAACACAAGCTATCACCCTGATGGCAGTGTCAGCTTGGATCACAATCTTGTAAAAAGGAGCACTTGGCATACGTAAGTCAGAACCTTGAGTAGCTTTTTGTATTACTAAAAACCCTAGGCCAAAATCTGGTTCATTATTACGTCAGCTTACTTCCATTATGATTCAGAAGTAGGGCCACATCAAAAATCAGTAGCCAAACACTTTGAATATCATATTTTTTGGGACACTAAGAAATATACAACCTGGGCTTCATAATATTGTCTGATCTGGTTGTCGATAATGTTATCTATCAGTGAAAATTTGTTGCATAAATAGGATAGAAACTAATCGAATAAATGCTATCTAATAGGTAAGATAAATGGATTACTGGCTGGAATAAAGCAGGACGAAGGCAGACAACATTTCATCCACCCAGTCAGTGAAACCATTTCCAAGTTTACGTTTTGGACCCGATGGCTTAACTGCCGATCATAACCAATTGACCTCTAAAATCTGGGTCGACGACAGTATGCCTCTGCAGTGTTTGCCGGATCATAAATAAGAGAGAAGTTTCCTCAACACCGTTTATAAAATTAAGTCTAAAGTATAATACGAACGTCTAGGTCCCTCTGCTAACAGACTGATCGGCCTCTATTATTATGGTTTTAGACCAGGAAAGTATGTCATTACGGCAGATCTCGGAAAAAGCCTCACAGCACCAAATTGATACACGCCACCTGTTCATCGATTTAAAGCCACATATCACAGCGTCTAAAGGGATAAACTATACAGAGTTACATATGTTCAGTCTTGTATTGCCATCACCGCTAATTCCAATTAGCTACGCAGGATGACGATAGAGAATACACGCTGTTCCATCAAGGTCGAGAATGACAGGACCAAGAGTTTCAATGCCAGAAATGGACTTAAACAAGGCGGTACATTTTGATATGTTTTTTTCAACATCGCTCTTGAAAGAATTGTGCAAGGCTCATAAGTCACTCTAGTGGCATAATACTTTTAAAGTCTGTTCAGTTACTTGAATATGCAGATAAATTTTAAATAACGGCAAGAGAGGTGTCAATGGAGAAATTGAAGCAGAAGCGACAAAGAGTGGTTTAGCAGCCAACGACGGATGAAAAAGTAAGGGGCTCCATCTACCTCGGCTCTACTACCAACTCGACAAGGAAACCAGCGCGTAAATCTTACGAAGAACCGCCCTTACTAATCGCTGCTTCTTTGGGCTTAGAAGGCAGTTGAGTGGTAAAGACCTCTCTCGAATAGCCAAACAGACATTATACATATGTATAAGAAACTGATCATCCCAGTTCTGCTTTACGGAAAGTTATCAACTGCACCCCAGAGGAAAAACGCAGTAGAGGGCGACCTCAGTCAACTTAATGTGCGCACCTGGACGCACCTGTCAAAAAACCGTGCTAGCTGGAGAGGCATATTGGCTAAAGACCTGGTCCACCTCGGATTGTAGTGCCATCCAACTAAGTAAATAGGACTGGAAATACTGTCAGAGCCTACCATGTTAGACCATAATCGCATGCGAGATCCCGATTTTGTTGAACAGGAGAAATCCCTCAATTATCAAAAAATCTGAGAGTAGATGAAGCTGTTCAGAATTAGGATCACGCCAAATGTAAGAATTGAATTGTCCTTGAAATTGAAACTCTTGCTGATCGCCCGTTCTAATATGTAGTGGAACGCTCGGTTCGCTACGATGACTCCTTCTAAATATCGGGAGTTGGGTTCGCGGGTTCAGAAAAAAACAATGCAGGTATTCGGTCTTAGGAAAACTGATTCGTAACCCGTTATTTTATTCAATCAAAAAGAGTTGTCTGGAAGGCCTTCATGTTGTTGCTTATGTTAACGCTTCTATCGGTAAAAAGAAGTCATTCCGAATTCAACGACACACTGTTTCAATAGAAAATCTTGCCCGATCCAGAGTAAGGTCGTGGTATGGTTTGACTTGGAAGTATTTTCATTTTTTTGATGCTAGGGCACTAGAACATGTCATGCCATTCCATATACCACCACAATTTAAAGGGCGAACCCAATCGTTAACAATGGATTGGAAGGCGGCCTTGACTTTGATGTATACCAATGAATACCAATGTTTCGATACAAGAAGTTTTGCAATCCATTCCAGAAAGACAACACAAGACTTCCTCCCTTTTGGAATACAGAACTAGAGACAGCTACCTAAGGACTGGGCTAACTGGTGATATTCGTTGAGTAAGGAACGAACTTATTTTTATTTATTTATTGAAAGAAAACAATCGCTGTACATTAAATAATAAATTAATACAGAATTTGAACAGGTACAATTGTACCTGTAATAGAAGAAAAAGGAGGAGCTTGAACAAAGCCTAACCGAGATATACATACAATATTATATTTATAATAAAAATTAAAAAAAAATAGAACAAAGTTCAGTTAATATTGGAGAAGAGGTTTCGTGGCAAGCTGCGCAAAAATGTTTGAATTCGATTATACAGACATAGATTTCACATTATTTTTCAGATTATTCGACAGCATATATGAAAAATTGTCTTCGCGATGTCGAGTAGGTATGGTTGAGTAATCTTAAAATGATGTACCGATTTATTTGTATCTATAATTTGAATTTGTATAGGTACTACTGGAAACTCCCAACACAATACTCTTAAACTCTTATACACTATGTTATTTATGAATTACTACATATGGTATACAAATTTGTACAGCTGTATTTTATTGTGATTACTGCCTAGTAAACCAGTTGCTTGTGAAACTCCAGTAAAATTGAATGTGTTTCAATTATTTTGCCTTAACAGAGGTTATGGGTCCAGACCCACTCAAAATATTAATATGCAGTCATTATTCAGTAAATTTTTAAATCAGTAATTTAGAATTAAAAATGAGCTCTTCTTTATATCAAACGGATAAGTAGAGTGGAGTGTGCAGATGAAAGCTGTTTTAGTTCATAGCGATCTATGGGCTTATGTTATAGGCGTTATTGTGAAATCTATGATCTGCAACTAACGTAGCTGAAGTGACGGCAAGCGAAGGTAAGGATGAGAAGGTGATGTTAACAATTTTACCTACTACAAAGTCTTCACAACTTATTCATATTTAAAAATCAACATCGTCAAAAGGAGCGTGGACAAAGTTGAAAGAAATCCATCAACTGAGAGTGCCAGTCAGGAACCTTCCCCAAGCTTTGCTTAAGCAACTTCGGTCTGTGAAGATGGCGGAAAGAGATATGTGTAGTCACTTTAATAAATTTGATTACTATTCCCGAAATTAGGACTAAAATGGAAGATGAGTTGTTAGTTATCATAATGTTGTTGAGTTTTCTTAGTACATACGAAAATTTCGTCGTAGCCATCGAGTCAAGGGATTAGTAGAATCCAACACTAAATGCTATGAGAACAAAGCTCTTAGAACTTGGGAACGGTGAAAAGATAACTTTGTGGAGACAAGTGGCATTTTTCATTGGTCATCATAATAAATCTTCATGCTCAAAAGGCAAGTGGCACTATCTTTCTGAATGTCGATGTCCAAAAAGCCCATCAACAGGAAATGTGACTTCATCATTTGCGATGTTGAATACCAACACTAGTTAGTCTGCACATAATCAAAAAATGTGGGTACTTGATAGCGAATCGACTTGTCGCATGTGTTGTGATCGTGCAGCCATATGTCGAGAAGATTGAATTAGCTGGCAATTATTCCGACTGGAAGAGCGGATTAATTACACATTTTGGCTACGATCACGTGCGTATGTATATATGTATGTGCTGATGGAACCGAAGAAACGAAACCAGCTTAACTTCTTATTCGAAATTAATACATGGTTATTAATTTATATTAAATTTGCATTAAAAAACAAGATATTATAGAAAGATCTACTACTTGCGAGATATATTGTATTTTGTGTTAATATGTTAACGATGGATAATAAAATCACTCTCTTAATTTGGCATGACAATAAGCTGGTCATGATAGATCAGGATCAGTTTGTGACACACTTTTTTTTGTTGGTGTTTATTATTATTACCATTTTAATTTTTTTTTTTTATTTCTAAAAGGTATTTATAAATTTATTTATATTTATATTTTTTTGTTGCCAAAGACACGATCGCGGATCCCAATTAAAATTTGTTATTAAAATTATTATTTTTTCTATTAATTTAGGTCACTTAAATATGACTTTTGATGTTTTTTTTTATAATTTTCTTAATTCTTTTTTTTTCGTTTTGAATGAAGTTTCGCATTTTGGTTTTAGTTTTTATTTTTAATTTGTTGGCTTACAGGGGTGAAGAAGAAGAGACACGAGGCTGAGATAAGTGGGGATTCGGCTGCCGTGGGTACTTGGGAGGTTGCACCACAGGGATCTTTGAAGAGAGTATTCCTTATGTTGTAGCATACTTCGGTTATCTGGTGTTTTGCCTTACGCTTTCTCATTCACATATCCTCTTGAAGGTGCTTAATCGGAGATTAATCTCGGCGGATGCTTCGCCAAGTTTGTCGCCTCACTTCTTTGTACAAAGAATCAGCCTGGTTTCTTTTTTCCTTTTTTTATCACAACCAGGAGCACAAAAATCTTGGAAGACATCTTGCCGCTTTGAGAGATCAGATCGAAAGAAAGAAGCTTTTTTTGCCAGAAATGCTGCGAGCATGGGTAAACGCAATACTTTGAGTAGCGACTCCCTGCTAAAATTTCTGTCTAGGCACTCGTTATGTATTTAACCCTAGAATGGTAAATATATTTTTTAACTCTTCATTGGTAAACTTCGCCTGTGAGGCGACTTTTATAAAAAAAAACGCACATTTCACCGTTAAAAAACAAAAAAATATTAAAACTGAAAGAAAAATAAATTTATTACATATTTGGTTACAAGAATTGACAAAAAACAATTCGATATTAAATATGTTAAAAATATTATAGAAATATTTGGAGATCACATATTTTAATCTATGGTATGAAGAGATCTCTTACAAAAAAATTAAAAAAATAAATAAAAATCAGTTAGAAATAAAAACAAAAGTCTGTTTGTTACAGCCGTATAACTTGAAAAAACTTATGCAGTGCAAAATAAATTTTGTGGATTTTCCGCCTACTTTTTTTCATCACATTGCCAACAGTTGGGTGATTTATGTTCTAAACAGTACGAGGCCTTTCGTACAAACGGATGGAGCACCAGTCGCTACAAAGTTTCTTGCACAATTTTTTGAGGAATTCTCTTCTTGACATTGGCTTTACTTTTAAAACTTCACAATTGGATACGTAAATTACATAACTGTTTAGTAGAGCCATATTCAACATTCCATTGAATAAGCAAAGTGGCCAACGCTTGGTTTTACGGTTACAGCTTGAGTGACCACACATCTGGTCAAAAGTATCTACAGCACCTTTTGTTTCATTATATGATTGAACTATTATTGGCTTACCGGAAACGGGGTCAACGGAAGCCTGGTCGTGCATCGTCGATAGCAAAAGAACAGTCTTTTGAGGCTTTTACTTGTAGCTAACAAGAGTGAGCTTATCGTTGAATCCAAAAAGAGATGTCCCAACAGGTCGTGATGAATTATGCTTGAACTCTTCTGGAATTTCTGGCTTATTATTGCGAATTATTCCAATAAGAGTGAGGTTGTACGGTGATTGAAGCAATTGCTCAGCTAGCGGTATCAAAGTAAACCAGTTATAGCAAGTTAAATTGCGATTTGTTCCATGTATAGTCTTTGTAAGCAGCTTACAATAATAAGAACCCAATGGTTCCTTTATAGTTGAATCGTCGTTTTTTCCTAAATAAGGTGAAGCATCAATTTCGATATTTCGATCTTACATCGCATACTAAAACAATCTTTATTCCATATTTGGCCGGTTTATTGGGAATATACATACGGAATGGACACCGTCCCCTGAACGCCAAAAGTTGTTCATCTATTGTTACGTACGAGCCTGGTTTATAAAGATCTCTACACTGTTTGATAAAAATTTCCCAAATATATCGGATAGGCGCATATTTATCAGACTTTTTCCTGTCGTCTCGAGTATTGCGATCATCGAAATGCAGACACCTGACAAGGAATTCAAAACGTTTACAGCTCATTGCAGCTATATTTTGGGATCCACAAATACTAGGATAAACAGTTCATCAGTTGACAAGTGATTATTTTTTAATGCACCGTTCAAGATAAATATGCCAAGGAGAGCACGAAGTTCTTCTATTATGATCTGTGATGTAGTGGTATTCTGAAATTTATACTTAGTAGCTGCTAGGTCAATATATTCATTAGTGCGCAGAAGTACTTCATCCATCAATTTTGAAGTAAAAAACAGTTCAAAACACATCAAAGGATCTACAATGCCCTTGGCTCCTTCTTTTGGCCCTGGCATAATATGCACTATGTTTCTCGAAGGAGTTTTTCTCGATACTTTTTTTGACGAAGACGATTCGGAAGACCAAATATATTTATTCTTACCCCTCATAACCGATGCTCGTTTCGACGTTCCTACACTACATAAGTAGGTGTGGATTGTTCATTGACATCATCTTGATTAGATACATCAATATTCTGCATGTCATCGTCTAAATCAGCGACGTAAGTGGGGTCAGCCTTACTATCATCTGAATCGAAATCTAATCCCAAATCGTCTTCAAGTTCACTTCCATCTAGTGATATCTCCTCCAGCCATTTTTCCAGAAGCGCTTCAGAAGTAGTCATCTCAATAAACTATAAAACGTTTATGCAAACACTATTTTTTAGCAAAAAAGCAAAAAAAAAAATGCACAAACAAATATTTTTAAGAAAATTACCCCTATTGGTAAACTTCGCCTCACAGGCGACACATATGTGTATATATCGGCAATGCAATGGAGAAAAACAAAGCACGTTTGCGCACAAACACATACACCCACCCAACTGAGTTGGCACGAGCGCATTCTTTAATACGAGTAACCGATTGGGAAATATCACAAAAAAAAAATTGTTTCGCCTCACAGGCGATGCTTACCGTTAACCCTAGTTAAATATATACATTCAGTGCTGAGCAATAGCAATTTTGTGGTATATGGAAATGGTTATCAGGTTTTTCAGCGAATATGGTAAAAAGTGCGATGCTCAAAACTATTCCAAATGCGTTGGTGTGTGAGATTTGCTTGGAAGAAAAAAAGTGTAGTTCCTATTTTCCAAAAAAATAAGGGAATCACTTGCAAACAGTTACCAGAAGTCATTCATTGGAGGGGGCTAAGTACTTTGTAATACACTGGTCAACACGACCTTTGGACGTTAATCAAATCATACTTTATCGGTATTTCTAATGGAAATATAATTAAAAAATATCTAAATATATGATGAAAGTATACATTTGACGTAATATAAAAAACCTACTCGAGAAAATTCAGTTCAACCGTCACTCTTGGGCAATATGAACAGATTTTAAAGTTGTTGAAATATTGCTTGACTTGCTATATGCGAGTGGGATAACAGCGCTAGAAGTCAACACTACATTAAAAAAGATTGGCCAATGAAGAGTAATTTCATTCCTGGACAAAAAAATATTTCTGAAAACCTCTTAGTAGAGCCAAACAATATCACTTCACCGCCTTTAAAAATTAAATTATTCATGAAAAACATCGTTAAAGCTATGGATAGAACTGGACAAGGTTTTCTTTGTTTCCTATGTAGATTGAGTGATGCTACATTCAAAGAAGGAATTTTTGTAGGGCCGGATATAAGAAACGTCATGAAGGATTCCAATTTTATTTCAAAACTAAAAACAAAGGAAAAAAATACATGGCTTTCTTTTGTAGAGGTGGCAAAAATTTTTCTTGGAAATACAAAGTCAGCAAGCTATAGGGAGATGGTTTCTAAATTACAGGATTAGAAAGTTTTGGGATGTAATAGACTTTTTCCCCAAAAACTTAGGTGTCGTAAGCAACGACATCAAGACGACATGGTGATGGGAAAAAGATACGAGTGCGAAGGAAAATGGACATGTAGAATGCTCGCAGATTTTTGTTGGGCATTAAAACGAGATTATCCGTCATACAATTATAAGGGACAAAATGAACAAAAAGGTCTTCAGAGCAATTTTTTTCAAAATTAATCGCCTTCTAAACTCATTTTTTTTTTGTTTTTTTTTTTTATTTTCTTAAGAAAATGGTTGTTTAATTTTTTTCCAACACACGTATTCCAACTAATCTCAAGATATGAAAAAACACCAAAAAAATTTGTTTGTTTGTTGACCAGTGTTATTTATAGCCGATTACATTCGCAAAGTATTTATTTATTTTTTGAAATCACAAAGCGAAGTTGTCAGTGTTTTTAAAGAATTCAATGCTGAGGTGGAATGTGAAACAGGGTGCACGAGAATATTTGAGTTCACAGCTTTCCAATTTTCTTTCTGAGCATGGTATTAAGCGGCAGCTGACCGTAGATTATACACCGTAGATTAACAAAATGGTGTGTCTGAATGGGCAAACAGAACTTTGGTAGAGATAACCAGATCCTTGTTGTTAAGTTCTAACCTTCCAGTTTCTGAGCCAGTTAACACGGCCGTATACATTCGAAACCGATAACCCAGTGGGCTCTTCAAATATCAAACACCTTATGCAATTTGGTGAGGGCATAAGGGCATTTGAAGGTATTTGGGTCTGAGGCTATTATGCCAGGATAGTCCAAATTTGATGCAAGGGGGGTAGAATATATCATGGTTGGATATTCAGATATTCAAAAGAGTTTAGGGCATATACCTATAGATTGTATGACCTTGTCGGGAGACAGATTTTAATAAATCGCAACGTAAAGTTCACTGAGTTGTCTTTTAATACCAGGAAAAGCAGTGATTAGTACATCTTGATTGATTTACGTAATTAATAATGAAATTCGCAATATTAAAGAGGAAAATAGTTCTCCCAAAGAATATAGTTCTGATGAAAAAATTTTCAAAATATTTGATTAACACGAGGATATAAATGGTCACAGGCATATGAAAAAGATAACGTCGATGGGATTGCAAGTGGAGGACAAGAGGATGATTAAGTTTCTATTCGAAGAACAAATGAAACTGAATCAAGAAACAGTGAGGCTATTCAAATGCAGTCAAGGTGCACGAACAAGATTCTTCGAAGTATACTATGAAGTTGAAACCAAAAAAAAAAGAAAACTACTTACTTTATAGAAGACAACGTACTGTAATAAATTTGTTGACTCTCAGGGAGATAACCAATCAGTAAAAAGAATAAGAAATTATCAATTTCTATGAAAATATCTTTGACAATTGACAACTTTTGACAATCACGGTACCGTCAAACGGCCAATCGGTTAAGTTGTATGAGTTCCCGAATAATTTGTTACATTCTCCACCCTTGGACTGCAGCAAGTAGAACGGTAGCGTTTGACCAGGCGCTGACTGTTGGAGTTGTTCTAGGTTTGTTGATACCCATAGTCTCCACCACGTTTTGAAATAATTCAGCCATAAAATTTCTGCCCTGGTCGGAGTGGAATTCTCTTGGTACTAAGAATTCTCATGAGTACTAAGACATATTGGTTGCCTTTCACTGTAGGATGTAACGGATCCACGGCTACGGGCTGGAATGGTTCTCCTGAAAGATAGACTTATAACTTAGGTTTTGGATCCCTTTCCGCAGCACAAGTGTCACATTCATTGCAGTATTGTTTCACATCTTTCCGTGCAACGACTCAATAAAACCAATTTCTTAATTTTATTAGAACCAAAACGTTCTACAAATGGGGTATCATGAAACATCTTCATAACCTCTTTCGACCATTACTTTGGTACAAATCCTTCCGTCGAGCATAGCTTGAATAATTTAACTCCAGAAGGATGGGCTCTGTTTGGGATATATTGGCGCAAAACTAGTCTACCTCTCCAAGGAATTATGGTTTCGTCAATTACTATATCCCCCTCCAGGCATGAAGACTCTTTGAAAATTTGTGTGCAGCGTGTCCAAAAGAGTCTTAAGTTTGCCAATTCTATCACCTGGGATAAGTAATCAAATCGTTGTCCGCAAAATGGAGAAAATTCAGCAAAAGCTGAAAACGATTGCGGGACATTGCTTTTGCGTGAACTCCAAAATTGTATCTAAGGTCTCTAGACCAATAGTCTCCCAGATTCCCAACCCTTACCAGACCCGTCCATAATAAAAGTCCGAGCAACTTCTTTATTTCTTGACTGGTTGCTGAAGGTTTCCATTTTTTTCCGCGAGGCTCGGGTAAGGATGACTCTTTCCAACTAATGTTCCGCATATTTATTAGTTTCACGAACAATGTGTTCAAAAAGTTCCTGGTCGACAAAAATGTTGAACGTATCAAGTCAACTTATATTGTTTGCAAGATCTATGAGGAAACCACATCTGCCCGGAAAAGTGAAGGTTTTTTGCCTTGATGAAAACTCGGTTCAATTTGGCAAATCATTATTGGCGACTGATGTGTTCTCATTTTCGGAATCTGCTTGTTCTTCATTTCTGTAAGCTTCCGCATCGAAAACATTGACATCACTAACGTCAGAGTCTCTATCCGAATTCTGGCCGCCCGTAGGTTGCCAATTGCGGTCAACGTCGTAGTCGTCGCTGGAAAAATCTCCATTACTATCCTCGTTATCTGCTGCTTGCACCACTCTTGCCATATCTTCGTTTGTTAGGTATCTTCATTCCATATTTACAAAAACCGTGTAAAAATAAGTCAGCAAACAAAAAAAACACAAGAAAAAACCGTAGCACGTTTTTGGGCGACATGGCCTGGCAGAAGATAAAACACCGACTGAGGCCACGTCATACGAAAGCGTACGACACACAAAAACCGTTATAACTATACAGTTAGGGCAAATAAAATATTGGGAGTGATGCAGAATTACTTTTTGGGTACTGAGAGGCACAAAAATAAAATAAAAATGCCTTGGCCTCCTGCGACTAAAATGCTTTGGCAGCCAATGTGTTAAAGGGGAGTAATCAGTTGAGAGCTACATGATCAGTGCGAATTAAGAATTCGCAGCTAAAAAGGTACACATTAAAATGTTCTATTGCCTTTATCATGGCTAAAATTTCTTTGCGGGTGGTGCAGTAGTTTCTCTTAGCTTTGCTGGGCGCCTCACTGTAATCGGTGCTTGCATCGGTGTCTAGTATAAACTCACATGCAGACGTGCAGTGTCAGCGAAAAAAGGGACAAATTGCTGGTAATAGGTTCATACATATGCCAACAAAGCTGCGCACTTCTGAAATATTCGTTGGCTCCGGCCAAATTAGAACGGTCTCAATTTTCGACGGATCCGGCAGCATTCCCTTTTCGCTTACCCTATGCCAAGAAAGCCGACCTCTTTTTGGAATAAGCTAAATTTTGCCGAACTTATCTTTAATCCAGCTTCTCGCAGACGAGTAAAAACTGACTGTAGATTAGCAAGCATGAGACCAAAAGAACAGGATACTGAATAGAGCGGTCATATATAATGTACCATCGTTGAACTGCATCAGCGATATTCGCTCCTGGGCCTGAGGGAGGCAACCACCGAATACGAGGCGCGTAAGCCGTTGAACATCATTACCAAAAGCAAATCTCTGTGTCGGTGTCGCCTGGAACGAAACATTGCGTGAGAGACATATTTTTGCTGTGAAGGAAACCTTAACTCCAAAGAGTTAGCTTGATGTAATCACCACTTTCATCTGCACTTAGATTTGAGAGAACTGATACCGCTTCTCCGCGCAAAATAGAGGCTAATGTTTGCGCTTTTGGGTTATGGTCCCAATGATTTTCTTCGGCCACTATTTTGAAAATCCAGTACAACTCACAATACGTAGTTCATCGAGCTGACGTTTTTGCTTGCTCCTTAGTTTTCCTATATCAGCATTTTGCTTTAATACATACACTCCCAATTAAAGAGGTTAAGTGGCTGAGGATTTCGTCGTATTTCTGTAATTCTTCTGCCATATTACCTGAGAATCTCATTTCTGACACCAGTGTAATGAATTTGATGAGTTCAGGATTCTCAGGGAGATTACCAATTTCTATGAAAATGTGGCGGGAAATCAACAGCGTACTTTATTTCAACATATTCATATCTTTGACAATTGATAACTTTTGACAATCACGGCAGCGTCGAACGGCCAATCGGTTAGGTTGTATGCATTCCCAGATAGTTTGTTACAGTACTGTTCGACATAAGTCAAGACTTGTGGCAAAGTGCTGCAGTCAGAAGCTAGGGATGGACTACACTGAGACGTTTTCAATAGTCGCAGGATATACGAATTTGATTTCAAAGTTCACCCAGTGGATGTCTCGTTCTTCTCCGATGGATCAACTTGATACGTTATACGTTACTCATATATGTCCTATAGCTAGCCTTGAGCAGTAAGCTGAATACTACCTTACAGGAATATCAATAGTTGGTGGGGTCCCAAATGTATCTGGCAATTTCCACTTGGCCAGACACTATGCATGCCGTGAGCAGATTGTCCCAATTCAATATTGAACCACATAAGGAACACATGACAGCAGCTAAAGGTATTTGAATACTATTGCTAATTATAAACTGTCTTTTACAAAATAAAGTAAGCTTCTATGTGGGTTTGCAGGTGGTGATTGGGCTGGCAGCTGTGAAGATCGAACATTTGACACTGGCAAAATTTTTTTTCTTGCTGATAGTCCTGTAACTCGGGAGACGCGTAAGCAGTCAACTGCGGCGCTTGGTAGCACCGAAGCTGAGCATATGGAGTTGGTTGCAGCAACAAAAAAGTGGTTTACCTGCACAAATTACTTAGAGAAATTGGTTTTGTTTCTGTTGTCAAAGGGCCAACTGAATTATGTGGTGACAACTTGAGCGCATAACATTTAGTAAAAAATCCTGTATTTCATTCGAGATCTAAGCATATTGACACAAAATATCATTATCGTGAAATACATTTATAATACAATAACTCTTTAATAGAATTAAAATATCTTTCAACTTGTGAAATGATTGCTTGGTATTTTTATTAAAATTTTAAATAAATCAAAGCATTTAAAGTTATTTAGCAAATTATTGTCAGTATAAAATGTGTTTTAAAATACTGATTGTTGAAATTAGTAATTTATTTGTATCTATAGTTTGAATTTGTATAGATACTACTGGCAATGCCCAATAAAATATTCCAAAATTCTTATACACTATGTTATTTAAGAATTGCTATATATAAATTTTATGCAGCTTTATTTTATTTTGATTAGTGTATAATAAACCAGTTGCTTGTGAAACTCCACTGAGACTGAATGTGTTTCAATTCTTTTGTCCTAACAGAGCAGATAGTCAGGTTACTCTAAGTGAATAGTTTTAACCCAGCAACGATATTTGAAAAAAATAATCTAAACTACACCCAAGAAGTTGACGCGTTTCCGTTGACCCATGATAGAAGCTGTTAAGGTTAAAGACAAACCGAGCAATCGCATTGAAAGCAACCTGAAACATATGAAACGAATAACAGTCACAATCGGCGAATAACTCGACAGACCGTTTTCCTGGATTTGCAAATAATCCGTCACTTTATTGGGGCAATATTTCGACTATGGCGGCTTCAAAGATCACTTTCAGAGTTGGAATTGTATGCGGATGGTTGGCCCCATAGAAAGGAGCTTAACGGCGTTAAGTCGCATTGCTAGCAATGGGTGTCTCCGTAATGCGAAATTAAGCGGCCAGGAAACTTCATGTTGAAAGTAGAGGTCATCCGTATCCATATCCTCGTACGCCGACCACAAAAAATTGTTTATCATGTGTCGGTAGCGCGCTCCATCGACGGTAATGGCTTTTCCGGTTTGTAAACCACACCAAACAGTTACTCATGCGACGTGAATTGGCATATCTTGAATCACTCGTAGATGCGTTAACTAGAACTGCTTTCCAGGATCCGATCCGGGAACGCACGGCGCTGCTGGTGGTCAGTCGGCTTCAGTGTTTACATTAATTGGACCTTATACGTATTTAAGACCACATCTTTCCTTAAAATGCGTGGCTATGGAGACCTCCTGAGAACGGTGACGAATGGAGGTGTTTGGGTCGTTTTCGACACTTCCCTTTACTGCGGCAGTACTCGTATTTTCCATTGAACTTCCGGGGCGAACACGTTTTGTGTCATAACATTTTATGCTGAGCCCGTCTTTTGAAATTTTTGATTATGTTGCGTACACACGTCTCAGAAGGCACATGATTACGTGCAAAATTACCATGAATTTTTCGCATCGTTCACGCGATTGAATTTGAATTTTCGTAGCCTTCCCAAATTTATAGATGACATCTGTCTTCATACATATGTCAACGCTGCCTACCTCAGCTGTAAAATAGTAAGCCTTTCAAATCCTACACCTCTTGATGAAACACCCTTCATGTTTATAGCAGGTTAATCTGCTGTTAAAGAAATACCGAAATTGTTTTCATTAGAAACATATTCAACTTGCGGAGAGTTCTGCCGGCATCTTAAAGTGGCATGGCATCTGCAACTGCTGTTCCAGCAAGGGCGGTAACGTCTTAACCGGCGATTTGACGTCAACAGAAGTTTTAGACAAAGTCTGCCATGTAACTTATTTAACATTACAATTGAAGAAATTGTGCGGAAATCACGAGCCAACACCGGAGGTACAATTTTTCAAAGGTCTGTGTCACTACAACCGTGCGCCGATAAAAATACCAAGTATGTACTGTCAACAAGAAGGGATGCATAAGATCGACAAATTGAATCGAAAATCACAGTCTACACCTAAAACTTCAAGGTAGTAAGGGACTTTAACTATCTTGGGTCTGCTATCAATTCTGCTGACAACATCTTCGAAGAAATAAAACAAAGGTTAACTCTTGCTATTCCGAATAACTAAATAAGACCTTGGCCATCCATGTCCTACTTTATGGCATATAAGCCATAAAGTGCATGAAGACATACTTGGTCGATTTAAGAGAAAAATTCTGCACAAAATATTCCGTGCATTTTGCTTGGATGGGCTTCGGAGGAAAAGATTCAATGACGAACTACCCTCAGTCCGTTTAGATGGTTAGGATTTGCAAATTGAATGGAAATCAATGTTCCGATCCTCAGAGTCTTCGAACTTAGCCCGGAGGGACAACGCAGTCGACTTAGGTGACGCGAACACGTAGAAAGTGACTTCGAATAACTAGAAGTGTGCAACTAAAGACATTTAGCTAAGAGGAGAGACTTCCTAGTTGAGGCCTAACCTGCATCGCCTTCTAAATAGCAAAGTAGGGATAAAGAGTCTCAAACAAAAAGAAAAAGCGTGGTGCGACTCGAGTTGTAAGAGCTAGAGAGCTGTTGCTTCGGCCTTACAATGTACACATTGTATACCACTATGCAGGTCCAGGCGGTATACGAGTATCTTCCCTTCTTCTGGAGAGGAGTTTTTTCTCCTATAGACCCATTGCACTTACGTCCCTTCTTTCCAAGGTTATGAAAGCCCTGATAAATCGCCAACTTGCCAATATTTTCAAACTCGAAAACTTCTATATCAAGACGGCGAAAGCAAGATAGTTGTACTTGATATTTCTAAGGCATTTGGCAGAGTTTGGCATTTGGCTCCTTTGTCGAAAATGCGTGCTTTTGGGATCGATGACTCTCTTCTTCAATGGATTAGAAATTACCTTTCGAAACGTTCAATTCAAGTTGTCTTGGATGGCTGCAAGACTGATATTCACAAAATAAATGCTGGAGTGCGCCAAGGGCTCTGTTCTGTCTCCGACACTCTTTTTAATTTTCATCAACGATCTCTTGTCTGCTCCTTCTAATCCCATATATTCCATTGCTGATGATCGTACCAGTGTATGTTAACCTCATTAAATTCTGACGATAACACCATAACCATTTCTGAAACCACTGATAGATTGGAATTTAATACCTCCAATGCTGTCTGATGTCGTTAAAGTGAAAGCTAAAATCCGGGCCGTTTTCCATGAATTGCACTTGCACCGTGTCAATGACAACCTACGTTTTCAAGTATTTTAAGTCCCTCCTCCCTACTTGCCTTTGCGAGGATTGTGGTCAAACATTTTAAGGGGACACATCCCTTGAGCGCATTTCAATTTAAAAAAAAAAAGCTCCTCTACAACCATTACGATACAGTCTGTCGCTTTCTGTACTCCATTCAGTAACGTATGCTTTTCGAAAACCATGCGGGATGCGTTTCTTAGCGCGTTTATTATTACAGCTTCGATGTATCTGCCGTCGCTTTTAAAAGTCGCTGGAGTCAAGTTCAGAGGTGAAAGCTTGCCATAAAGTTTCGAGTTTCAATTATGGCATATGTATGTCTACTGATCGATGTTGGCTGCGAGGAATGTGTGAAACCTATTATTGCCGTCCAACATAGTTGCTGGACTTTGCAACATAAGTCACATAGAGATCGGGATAGAAATCCTTGCATTACTTTACTAGTTTCGGTCCAATCAGACAGTTTTGCAATATCCACATCGTCTACTTGTATCTCCACAGGGTGTAGTGGCTGCAAAATTTTCAAGAATACCTTCAACGATGTACATACATAACATTATATGTTATGAAGAATAAACAGCACCTTCACGGCTGTAATATATTCAGCAACAATCTGGCACTGACTATAAAGTATCGTTGTTTTAATAGTTTTCCAAATACTTTTCGCTCATTTAATATCGGAAAAGGAGGTGTTATTGGTTTTATTTGTTTGAAACACATTCTTTTGTTGCTGTGACCTGTGTCGAAAAGATTACGAAGACAAAATGTTCCTCAAACTTCTTCAGTTTTGTCACTTCAGTCTTTTCGATGAACTTTGAGCCCGGAACTGAAGGATGTTTCCAAAGCAGCTTCACAAAACCTGAATTAATTAATAAATTAGATGGGATACTGTTTGCGTGCAGTTTAAGATGCTCTAAATGTATTCCTAAACCAAATCAAGGACGAAGTCTGTACTTTGAAATCAAAATAATTTTGCATTGTATTTATCCGGTTACAGAGGGTAACTTATGAATTTCGAACTAGCTATGTATATTCTAAAAATATTTTCAATAAAGAAATGAGTATTTCATCAACCTCCATTGCAGCTGCTAGGCTTTTTAAAGTAAAAATTCTTCGAACTTATTCAAACATAGCGTTGACACCACGCTTCTTTGCCTCCTCAGACATGCACATTTTGTACGATTCAGCAGCCTCACAACTATTTACAATAACAAAAAAATAAATAATTTAGCGGATGCACACCTAGTTACGAGTGGTTTCAAAATTTCTTACTGATCATCTGGAACTGCAATGTCACTGCATGCATCGCCTATTTCTTCAGCAATTTTCATTTTAGCTGCATCACCCTTTGTATGAATTTCAGCCATCTTAAGTCCGACAGCCTTATCAAATTTCCCATCATCGTTCATCTTGAAACAAAGGAGGAAAGGATGGATGAGCACATGATGTATTTAAAGATCAGCATTCTTGTTTCTTACCAAATTAAATTTTTTCATAATACATGCACGCAAGCACTTGGTCTCCTGGTTTTTAGCTGGCAGATGTTGAATCACAACCTCTACATCGGCTAAAAGTTCGGTACCACTAAATACTTTTAGACTTTGGAATCAATTTGAATTAGTTACCTTCACTGGCCCCGGTTTCACTTACACATCCGGCCGAAACGGAACGAAATGCCTCAATAGCTTCTTCTTTAGTAAGCCCACCCTATGAAGAAATAGTTAGTTTTTAGAATTTCCTGTTCAAAAGCTTGTTATAGAATTGAAACCTTAACAGCAGCAGCCAAGGAGCACAGAACAACAAACGCAATTACTTTCATTTTCACTAAACTTGTGTCAAAGTATCTTCAACAGAATTGTTTCAAATGGCAACTGATGACACGACTACTGTGTGCGGGGTCTTTTATACAAATCAATTCAAAGTGTTTACAGTCATTGCCGAATGTTTGTGCTGTTTGCAGTCATGTAGAAAATTGATGGTTAGGTGAAAACGTGGCTAATGTATCCACGGTCACAATATTAGAAACAGAAGCAGTTCTTTGGATTAAGGTGACCTTGTGCACCTAAATTTTTAATGAAAAAATAACAAAAAAATATTATCCGTAATTATCGAAAAATAGGAGCGTGAGCTGTACTTCGTCATGTAGGCTATCGTTAGCCAAGTTGCTGGAATCGATGGAAATATTTCACTCACGATTTCTGAGACCCTTAGTGCCTTTCACGAACCTTGATCTTTTTTCATTAGCCCTGCTGCGTCTGCATTTATACAATAATGACAAGGATTTCTTACTCTAAATGCGATCACTAGGAAATAAAAATGTGACAAGGACCAACTTAGCATATCACGACTACAAACATAAATTTAAATGAGATCGTAGGTGAGTAATGCGAACTATGTGACTCATCGTGATTGCCAATGATAATTACAAAACAAGGAACGCTATCGAGTCTTCCTGAAACCAAAATTCCAGAGTTGAGTAGAAGTTTTAACCAATGAAATCGGCTTCGCGATTTGTTCTCCTTTTTATTGCAATCCAAATTTACGATTACGGGCGTCGAAAAGTTATAGTACCACCAAACTATACTGAAGTTTAAGATTTGAGCTATTATAAAACATATTTTAGTCAAATTTCATTATTATACGTAGTTTATCATGGATGTCGATGTGGATAACAAATTCGAATATTAGCTTATAAATGGTTCACACTTCTGAAAATAAGAGTCTATTCATTTTTTTTCTACTTGCAACGACCTTTGTCGAACAGGATATTACCGGATAATTTGATCAACCTGGTTCGGTGCAATGCCCCTTCGAAAAATATGTCACGATTTGGGTTTGCGGGTTCGGAAAAAAACGTAAGACAGATCACCTCAAGATGACTTATTCGTAAACCATTGTCGTATTCAATCAAAAAGAGTTGTCGACAAACCCGTCATATTGTTGCTTATGATAGAGCTACTCGTACCATCGGCGAAAAGAAGTCGTTTCGAACTCGACACTCAGCTGTTTCAATGGCAAATTTTGCATGACCCAAAAAAGTAATGGACTTTTTATGTACAGCTTTGTTATACTCGAGATTTTTCGAGTACTTCGAAACCTCCGGTTATTCCCTCTGTGTTTTTCATTAGTTTTAATTTCATCGTATGTAGATCTTTTGAAACTTCGCTATTTTTTTCCCTCATTCGTTATAATGGTCATTTGTCGAGCTCCCTTCCACGAAGTTGCATTGACTACTATAGAGTTTAATAATATTCAGTTGTAGACTATTTAAAACTCTCGTATATTTTTTTTATAGCATGCGACATTAGTTTTATCGATCAGTGTGTGTTGCCTTTATACACTCAAACAAGAAATATAGATTAAGCATTTGATCGCCTGTTATAATTTTATTGAAGAAAATCGCGAGCCGCTTAAATCTCAGGTTTCAAGTTTTCGTCCATACTTCAGAGGTTATGTGAACCAGGCCAATCGCACCCCACGAATTCATTCGTTTCACCGCTGCTCTAACTCTGGCTTGGATATAACATATAATGACAAGATAAGGTTTGCGACGGCTGCATCTACAAAACATAACACATGGGCTGAAAAGTCCGTTTCTAAGAGAGGGCACCACTTGAATTAAATCCATACCATTTTGAGTTAGTACCAACCTTCAAAAGATACGTGTATAAATTTGACAGCTGTCGGACGATTAGTTCTCGAGATATACCGTTGTGAGTGAAGCAACTTTTGTTATTGTGGAAAAAAATGGATTCAAAGCAATTTCGTGTGTTAATTTATCATTGCTTTTTGATGGAAAAAAATGCATCCGATGCAAAGAAATTGCTTGATAAGTGTTACCCGGACTCTGCACCAGGCGAATGAACCAATCGCAAGTGGATTGAAAAATTTAAAAGTGGTCATACAAGCACCGAAGATGATGCACACAGTGAACGTCCAAAAGAGGCTGTTTCAGATGAAAACATCAAAAAGGTCCACAAAATGATTACGAATGACCATAAAGTGAAGTTGATCGAGATAGCTGAGGCTCTGAAGATATCAAAAGAACGTTTTGGATACTCGTATATCATACACGAATATTTGGACATGCGAAAGCTCTGTTCAAAGTGGGTGCCGCGTTTGCTCACAGTCGACCAAAAACAACAACGTGTTGATGATTCAGAGGAGTGTTTAAAGCTGTTCAACCGCAATAAAGCCGAATTTTTGCGTCGGTATGTGACAATGGATGAAACTTGGCTCCATCACTTCACACCAGAGTCAAATCTACAGTCAGCTGAGTGGCGAGCAGGCGACGAACCTCGTCCTCGGCTGGCAAGGTTATGGCATCCGTATTTTTGGATGCACATGGAATAATTTTCATCGACTATCTCCAAAAGGGGCAGACTATCAACAGCGACTATTACATTGCGTTGTTGGAGCGTTTGAAGGACGAAATCGCTGAAAAACGGCCGCATTTGAAGAAAAAGAAAGTGCTGTATCATCAAGACAATGCACCGTGTCACAAAACGATGGAAAAATTGAAAGAATTCGGCTCCGAATTGCTTCCCCACCCACCGTATTCTCCAGATTTGGCCCTCAGCGACTATTTCCTGTTCGCAGACCTCAAAAGAATGCTCGCCGGAAAGAGATTTAAGACCGATGAAGAAGTAATCGCCGAAACAGAGGCCTATTTTGAGGCTAAACCGAAATAGTACTACAAAACTGGTATCGAAAGATTGAAAAATCGTTTTAATCAGTCTATCGCCCTCGAAGGCAACTATATTGATAAATAAAGTTGAATTTTGCAAAAATTTTGTGTTTTACTATAAAACGGCACTGACTTTCCAGCCCGTTACAAAATACGGACTACCTTTGTAGACAGTCTCTGTTTTCAACTTCATCAACAACAAAAAAGTCTGTGAAAGAACTTGCAGTCACAGTGTTTTCTTATGTCGAGAGGAACACTATAAATGTTCAGATTAGTGTAATTAAAGTGTTAATAGTGCGAGTAATCCATCTCTTTTCGGGATTCATTAAATATGACCTGTGGTCCCTTGGCCAAAACACATGAAATCCGCTCGGATACAACCTACCGCCGGCATCCCTTCACACCAGAGATTCCCTTCGGGAACAGCTCCTGGTATGTCTTGCCGAAGAATTACACTTACAGAAAACTTTGCTCATTAACTTGATAAATTAGTTAAACTGCTTGTGTGTATGTGTGTGGGTGTGTGAAGTGAGGGACAACAACCGTAACTGGGCCACAAGTACCGAGGAGCAAATTGTTTTGCTGTCTTGCATGGTGGAAGGTCCGTTTCGGACTCACAGGCGGTGGATGTGCCTTAATGTTTGTCGGTGTGATTTTGACCGACGTTTTGTAATGTTGTGGTATATTACCTTGACTCCTGACAATGATGGAGGCAAATCCATTATGATGTCAGCTATAGGTCTATATATGTATGTATATATATATGTAGACAGTGGGGGAGCACTACTTACAAACGGTCATAATTGAATTTTATTACTTGTTCGGGTCTTTATACCTTTTAGTATAGGTGTTATTTTAAGGTAGTGGGTGGTGGTTTAAGGGGCTGTCTTTATTGTGTGGGCCCCGTGTTTGGGTTTTGCAAGAGTCATTTTCATATTGTGTGGTTTAAATACAAATCACAATTAAGCTTATCAGGAGGGACAGTGTGCTGTCGAAAATGTCATATTAATCCCTTTCAATCAGAGGCACACTCACGGCAGCCGTGTTTATTAATTAAATGAGAGTGCATCATAGTTGCAACATCAGTGACAATATGATCATCCTCTTAACTGAAATTTATAGTACGCCGGATTTTGGTTGCAATGTGATTTTATAATCTTCTTGTCTGTCGTTACAGTATCCACATGCTTACAATTATAACATGTGGTCAGCGTTACTAAACCAGGTGAATGGAGTATTCTGCTCAGATACACTGGCATGGTTAGATTATAAGGATTAAGTAGTGTTTGAGTAAATACGGTCACTGTATGGATGTCAATCAAATTCAATCAAATCGATGAAGCTAAAGGGGATATGGGACGGATAAAAATTTGGAAAATAATTTGACTTTTATAGTAACACGGGGCACTTGAACCTTATTAAAAAAAGTTCGAAGACATTCTGACTGCAGCATGGGCTCAAAAATACGTTTAATTCAAGAAGAATGAGATTTTCTATTGTAGAATTAATATTTATACATATAGTCAGAGCCGGTCACTTGACCAGAAGAACTTGAGTTCCCATTTTGGGCATGGAGTAGGTATGTTCTACGCAATGTGACAAGGGTGACTATACTTTTTCGACCATCTTTAAACTGCAAGTTATACAAAAGACATGTAAGTCGTATTATTATAAGGAAGATTATGATAGATAGATACTCGTACATATGGCAATCGAGCAGATATAAAGATATTAGCTATGGGGCTTACGAGTTCTGGCGATCCGGTTTCTTGGGTCAAAGTTTGTGGAATCTTCTAAAGCAACAATTTGTCAAGTATCTTTCGATGTTGCTGGGGATGGATTTCTAGGCATCATAATTGGAATATTGGTCGTAATATCCGTTGACATATCATATAAGTTGTTCAACAGAAGTTTGACGATTAGGTATATTATATAGAGACATTGAAGTTGACGCGGCCAAAACGTTCAACAACATCACAAGATTTTCAGATCCACCTCGATGGAAAGTATTGCTATACGAATACGAAAATCTTTGACAAAAGACTTTGGCTCAGATTTAGACTTGGAAGAGGTGGGCTTTACTCAAGACGCACATTCCATTATTGCTGAATTCTCCTTCCAACTGTTCGCGCCACATAAGGAAAGGTCTTCCTTCCTTCCTTCCTTTCAATCCAATACTCTTCGGAGTGTTAGTATTGATTCAGGACATGTTGCTAACCATCTCAGCTCCTGCCTTTCTTTTGTCTGCCTTGTCGTGGCAAGAGTCAAAGATCCGAATGTTCTGAAAAGAACCCAGGTAAAACGTCGAACTAAGTGCCAAAGACTTCCATAAGTGTTAAAAGTATGGACATGACCCCAAAAGATTATACTCCAGGTGGTACTCGCAACAGCGACAATCCACCCGTGGTCTTTTCGACTGCTGCCGGGGCACGGATTCTGCAGACCCCAACCAACATACTTCCAAAACCCCCGCCGATTTCGATGCTGACCCATGAGCTGCTGGATCACTTGATTTCGACAACTCCTCCCGCTCTTTCTACGACACGTTCGGTAGATCAACCGGGAATGGAGAGTGTATCGGAGGGGCATTGCCTGTTACGATTAAACTCCATCAGAATAGACCAGCGGTTAGTTAGGGTGCTGTCCCTGACGGCTTGTCTCGGGAAACCGAAAAGTTGGAACATGCTCCAGAAGGGGTCCACTCTGAAGGAATACCGTCTAAGAGGCAATTGAAGAGGAAACGGAGACATGAGGCAAACGCCCGGCGCAAAGAGACAGCAACTGCTATTGAAAGCGCGAGTGCCAAAAGTCTCACTTCTCCAGCTGCGTCAGAGAAGAGAAATAGGTTGGTGGATGTGACACCCACTTAAGCCGACTAACAACTCGGATCTTCTGACCCGAATAGGGTCAAGAGGATGAATGTTTACGGCACTCCCCCTGTCGATGGACCTCAACGCGCTGGCGTTTCGAATTTGGAAGGCTGACAACGATAGCGGTCTGAACGGCGCTGGGTGCAAATACCGTGTCAATATATAAACTGTGGGATGGTTAAACAAAGAAATCTGTGGCAAAAATCCCAATCCTGGAAACTAAGACTTTCGAGGTTTTCAGACAACCCAAACTGGCGCACCCCATCTCCTGGGTTCCGGGACAACTCAGGGAAACGGTGGATGTTCTGATGCTGATGCGTCTTGACAGCCAGAACCCTGGCATAAAATCTATTCTCACAGGAAGAGAAAGAATCGGGAAAACAATGACGTCTCTTCTCTTATTGTGGGTTTAGACAAAGATTCTATCGAAGCCATTACATCTAGGTATGACACATTGGAAGGGTTAAATTCCAACTTGTTTCCAAATAAGAGACGACCACCCAAGTACTCATCCATTTTGTGTACTCAGATCCACCTTCAACATTCAAAGTCCCTTACTGCATCCGTATGTAGGAGGCTTTCCGAGTTGAATACAAAACCTCAAATATTATCTAAATAGGAATCATGGGTGTGGAATAAACGCATCTGTGGTTTCGAATGTTTAAGAGGCTTTATCCCACTTTATGACGAGCGATCGGAAAGACCGAGAACTTGTTTCAACGTGCGGCTCTTACTCTTGCCATCTAAACTTATGCAATTTTGCAACCAAGATTTAGTTGCTGCAGACATAAGCTACGAAACGAACCGACAGCGGTAGCCCAACTCATTGAATACTGTGAGTCCCGGAAGATGGGACTTATCATATGCTGCCATGGTAATGCTCAGAATACCTTTTGGGATAGTAGCAAATGCAATGTGAGAGGCAATCTTCTCCAGGATTTCATACTATCGTTCGACCTGGTTGGCAATGTTATACAACAGGCACTGTAAGAAGATTGCTGGCTGGAAAATACTATCAGATCTCCGGTCCATGTCGGACCATAGAAGAGGAGGAATCCGCAGAAAACCAACTGGACATGATTTATGGAGGTGCTCGACAAGCACAACAGTGCTCGCCCTAAGCTCACGACAAAACAAAAGCTAAAGGAAGCTGTTCAGAATCTGAATGGTGTCCTCACCAATCAAATCTGCAGGTCGCTCATCCTTTAGTGGAACGTAGATCTGCAGCGTCTTCGTAAAGAATTCAGAAAACTTCCAAACAGTCACTGAAGACTGGAATCATTACAAATCGAAGCAAAAAGAATATAAGAGACTTTTTCGTATTTCGAAAGATTTTTGCATAAAGATCAAAACAGTCAGAGAAGCCAATAGGCTGATCAAAGTCCTCAAAGATCAACCCAGCTGGAACCACTCAGAAAATCAGATGTTACTTAAATTCTCAAAAGAACACACTCTCCGTCTCACGCCTAAGGCTCATTTCCCAGGTAACTAAATCGGAACCAGCTCACAACAAGCTGAGACCATTAAACATGCTGTTGCTTCCTCTGATGGCATCATGTCGCCTGGCACCGATGGCATATACCCAGTTATGTTACAAAAAAGTATAGATCAGGTGCTGGTAACTCTGAAGACACTCTTCACCGCTGGCCTGGCACTGGTATATATACAGGAACCCTGGCGAAAATTGAGAGTAGCCTTTATATCGAAAATTGGAAAGCAGAACAAAACGCTTTCTAGAAGCTGTAAACCTATAAGTCTGAATTCTTTCATGTTGAAAAGCATCTAGAGAATGGTCGAGATCCATGTGCGTAAAACTGCCTTGCGAATGCAGCCTCTGTCTGAAATGCAACACGCCAGCCAACGCGGAAGATCTTAGAAGAGTGCGCTTCAAAACCTTGGTCTTTCAGTCAATCTTCTCAAAGCTGAGGTTATTCTCTTTACGAAAAGGGGGAAGCTGCCAGGTCTCACTCACCTAGTGATTAAAGGCATCACCATCCAATTCTCCAAAGAAGCTAAGTATTTGGGTGTCAATTTGGATAACAAACTTCTATGGACCAAACACGTTACGTCGAAAACCTCTAAGGCGCTGTCGGCCTTGTGGCAGCAAAGAACGGTTTGTCTCAGCTGTATGGGACTTTCCTTAGCACAACTGGCTTCGCTCTAGACGCATTGATGAATTTCCCTCCCCTTGATATTCATATTACTCTCAGAGCCATCTTCCGTTTAGAAAGTGGTCTTTGGTACAACACGCACTGGACCTTTGACGACTTTGCACGCCGACCGTCTTATGACTGGTCTTGTGGACATGCTGTCTGGTGCAATGACAATAGAACTCTTGCTGTGGAAAAAATACGAAATCGGTTTTCCCTGTTTCCGGGAAAGGTTTTGACCAGAATCTGAGACAGGAAATGAATGCAGTCGGGTCTTCACGGACGGCTCCAAAACCGATGTAGTATGTGGAGCTGGTAGCTTTCTGGAGGACGACAACATTAGATTTCACTCCTTGTTGGGAAAACTTAAGTCTGCGTTCCAAGCGGAGATATACGCATTCTTGCTTGGAGCAAACTATGTTGTGAGGAACCGGTGGAGAATGCGAAGCGAAGCAGCGATAGCCAAGCTGTGCTTAGAATCTTGTTGAGCCGTCTTACGACTTCCAACCTAGTTCAAGAATGCAAGATACTCGTATCACTGAACGCAGTCGGGAGGATAAATTCATTGAGTCTTCCCTGGGTCTCGTTCATAGGAAATGAAATCGCTCATGAAGTTGCCTGGTAAGGTTTGGAGGAGAGTTTTTCAGGACTCGAACTGCATCGTCGGTTAAGGCTTGCATTGATACGAATAGTTGGGTTTCATATGAGTACAACTTCAGATGGCATGACTCCCCAACTTGCAGGCAGACCTAGTGTCCCTTAACATGAAAGGCTGCAAGTTGCTTACTGGCGTCGTGACGGGGCACTACACTTTTGCTAAGCACTTAAATGTGTTGGACATAAGTGATACAACATCGTACGATTCTCGCTGTGAAAGTGATGACCGGCTTACGCTCGTATAAGGCTGCAGATACTCGGCGTTGACGTGGTGGGTGCTGGTACTGTAGGCGTTTTTATCATTGAAGCTCTTACTAATCTTTTTTCTAAAAACTGAAAGATTTTATTAAAAGGAACCTATGAAGAGTACAATGAAAAAAAAAAAACAGTTCAGCCGACTGATACGCATTTTTTTATCAGGTCGATATATCTAGTACAATTCGTTGTTACATATACGCATGTATACCACCCGAAACCCATCTACGCAAACGGTTTAGGAAATTGCGTAGATTTTTGGAAAATTGTGTCTTTGGTGTTGATTTACGTGTTTCGTAAGCATGATCTTGAAGAAGTTAAAATACAACGTATGCCTTTGTCTGAAACCTTTCCTGACGTCAAATATTACTGTTGTAGTGAAATGATGCTCATAACTCATTTCTCGCTTAAAATCATTAGGTACTAACTACCGCGGTTCTAATTAATCTACTTAATCCGAAGTCTGATAAATGTTTTCTTATGCTTGGCCTTCCACCTTTATGAGATCTTTGTTGTAGGTAAAATCGTTGCACATAACATAAAAATCTATTGTAGAAATCTGTACAGAATGTTTTCCGCAATGTCAATTTTGTGTAATATTTTTCCCACATTTCCTGGAGATTTGAAAACCCACAGGTCGTTATTAATAAGTATTGCAAAAAGTTCTGTCACCGTGATCGCTGATCTGCATTATGCTGCCTCCTCCAGTGTTACATCCCAATGATTATCATTTTTTAATGACAATTTTGCCTCACATGACCGTCTGTAGGCTAATAATTCCGGAGCATAGAGTTTTTTAAGATCTTTAACATCATTCTTAAGAAAAAGCATTTCGTGTTGCTGACATGGACCGTATAGACTCTACCTAAAGCATCTCCGGATTTAAAACCAGGCAAATTCTGAACCGGGATTCCTTGAACTCGCCGTATCCATTATTTTCTTGATGTTTTCGAGCTATAATAATTCGGCACCTCAACATGTAGAAGAGCTTTTGTAAAATCTTCTCTTGCGCAAAGTTAAAAAAATGTAGTCTCCTGTTTTGGGTTGGATAGTTTATTTTCACGAAAATTACTTTCATTAAAATACATCCTTCCAGCATACCCTTAGTGAACATTAAGGTGTGCTTACGGTGCGATGTCTTTCATGTAACAGAAAACATAAAAGCCGCCACACAGCTTTGCTGCTGCTACATAAGGGCCATGATTTCGGAGGATTTTGTTTCTGAAGTTGAAAATGCTTGATCATTGCCTTTGTTTATGTATTTACAGATATATTTTAAAGCACGCATTGAACTCCAAGCCCTTGAATTAATATGGGCACTAAACAATTCTACAAAGGCTACGTGGCAACTTTTTAGTGCATTTCCCATCTTTTATTTTTTTTTTTTTTAAGAACTTAACATTCAAGTGGGTATGAATACACTCATTATGCCTCAGCATGTGTTAAGTTTTCTGGAAAATGTGATAGAGAGAGAAAGAAAGATATTTGGGCTTAGTGGTTATTTCGCTCCATGGGTGGCATCCAAAATTTAATGGGGAGACTAAATTCTTAGTGGAAGTTGGCTTGATGTTGATTTCTAGTCAACTACTCGTCTTACTTGATTTTCGTTAACTGGAAAAATGGATGAAATGTCTTTCGGGCGAGGCTGGGATTCGAACACCGAACCTTCCGATTTGGAAGCCAGTCCACGACCACTTGAGCCACGGCCACCCACTTCTTATAATCGGTGAAGCCATACCTAAGCACAAACTTTTGACTATACTCATGCCGGTATCGTGGACTATTCACAAACGAACTACCATTTTGCCTATATTATTAGGATTAACATTTGCATCATTTGCCAAAGCATCTTTAATGTAATTATTAGCTCTTAACTTGGATTTTTTAAATGATATGTGTAGCAGTCGTTCGCTTTCAATTTTCACGTGAATATCGACATAAAACTGATTAGCCAGTTGCTTGCGTTGTGGTATCATCATATGATATGCATAAAAACCCATATTGTTCGGTAAGGAGAAACCCGTTAAAGGGTTGAATTGTGGTATTTGAAAATGATAACCACCCTGACCTTCGCACAAATTTGGTGGATATTGCAACGTGTCATAAATTTGTATCAAACAAACCGCGAGTTGCAAACTATACGCCTGTAATCATGGCTGCGACTTCATTTATCAATTGTGGGTTATATCGTCTCCCGTGTTCATCGCTTGGTGTAAGGTCTGGGCGCATCACTAAATTGTAATCTCGCGTCATTCTCCCGAAAGCAGTTTTAAAAGTGGTTATAAGGGAGTTAGTTTTATGCGTTATTCTATTCAAAACAGTCTCTTTTTTAAGACTCGGACATTTTGTCACACACGGCTCACTTCATTGGTTTCATCCCAAATAAAGTACATCTACAGAAACTTATGCTGATCTGGTGGAAGCCAAAAGCCAATTTGACTTTCAATAGTAAAAGTAGGTGAAAAACCTTGCACTATGGCTTCTGTATCCACACCAAATGAAGTCATCTGAAAGCCTGAGTTGTATTTTCTAATTCTGTTTATAAAACGTCTTGATTTATTACAGTAGTACAGAAGTAGAGTTTTTAGGGGTTGCTCTGGCTTACCTGAAGTTTTTGCCACTATACCAATTCATACTAACTGTTTCTTCCTTCCATTTCATGGCATTACTATACAATGAAGCTTGCTAATCGATGATCAATATAGTCAGTTAATGAGTCATAAACAAGGTCAGCGTCACTAAAAGCGTCGTTTAACATTTCAATGATGCCGTCGTTATGACTCTTCAAACGTCTCAGCAGTTATAAGAGATGCGTGACGCCTAGCGTCTAAAATGCGGCAAACATGTGACTACTATAATGTCCCTCTAGCTGTCAAGCCCGCATGACGTTCTGCATCCGAACTAGGCACTAAAGTAAACTTCCATTTGCGAAGTATATCAGATTAATAATATTAATAATACTCAAAAAGATAATATAACTACCGAACGAAAAAAAAAGATTGAAATATTGTTTTATTATTATTATCAAAGGAACGATACAAATTAATTTGTAAGGTCCGGGATTTAACGCCGGGGTACTATGTATTATGGCGTTTTTTTTTGTCAACAGCACGCGGTGTACCGAGTTCCCATGTGGAATACTGTTTTATAAATTGAAAAGATGAAGAGATTGTTTTAGAAAATTTATTTTACAAAAAAAGTAAATGAATGGCAAACAACTGTTACTTTTCTAAGCTTGTAGGAAAAAAAGAACTACTTATGTATAAAAAATCAATGAAAAATATGTAGCGTCAGCCTTTTGGCACAAAAAAAAAATATGTTTAGTTGTGGTGTTCTGTTTGTGCTCCCTCACTGTATCAAATCCTATCAATTTACCCCTTTCTTTTTAAAATCGGACCTTTTCCCCTCCTAATCCATTAATTTGACCTACTAATCTCTCTTTCGCAACTCACAGCAAAACCTGACTCTGCCAAACGTCCCCCTATTTTCGAATTTCCTCATTCCACTTTCTTCGTAGGCTCACTCTCTCCCCGTGTTCTTGTTCCCATGGTGAATATGTCCCTTTTGTCGTAGAGAGCGTTGTGTTTTGTTAATTTGAATTCAGGAGGAAGAGGTGGAAAGCCTTGCTAAGGCTTCAGATCGTGTGGGAGTAAACTAGGTATGAATGTTTATATGTATAGTAGGTTGTGTACTGTGATGAAGAATATAATTTAGACAGGAACCTATTTTTGCGAGAGAGGAGGAATAGATTATATGAGTAGTAGGCGAAAGAGGTAGAAAGCGGATTAGAAAGCTAAGAAATGGGACATTTTTTTAGAGAACGAGACCAATTATATAGGTCAATGGCCTTTACGGGTGTTGGTCAGCTGATCAATCAGCAGACGAGATCAGGTTTTTTTTTTGGTGTGTCTGGGGACAGCGGCAAGGTCATGTAGAATGGGATATTTTTTCTTGAGTTGAAGTTAAAATCAGTCGATGTCTGAAAATAGAGTGACAAAGTCGCATTGGATTCGGGTCTCTCTTCGTTTGTTCCTTTTTTTTTTTTTTTTTTTTTTTTTTTTTTTTTGCGTCAGCGCGAAAAGTATGCGAGTATATAACAAAAAAAAAAAAAAAAAAACCAAATTCGGACTGCGGCGCAGACAGTTTGCCTACGGGACAGATTCTGTGTGTCTGTGTTTTTTTTTTAAAAAAAAAAAAAAAAAGTTAGCCGACGAAAGAACAAGAAAAAAAAAAAAAACGGTCGGCAGTTTGTGTTTGTTTTTTTTTAAAGCTGCAAAACGCAGCCGCCAGATAAGGCGATAAAAAAAAAAAAAAAAAAAGGTGGGTCATTAGACCAAAACCTCCCCCATCCCCCTTGTGCACCCACGAACTAAAGCGATCCTCCCCAGGAGGCACAAATAGCCCAACGGGTGAGCAGTGCTGTGTTTTTTTATATATACGTCCAAGCTACATCGCCTGCAAGAGGTGCTCCGCGGGACAACACCAACAACAACAAAAGTTCACACAAGAAAAAAAAAAAAAAAAAGAACAGACAGTGACAAAAAAAAAAATAAAAAAAAAATAAAAAAAAAAATTATTGAATTTATTGATTAGTTTTTTTAAGATTAGTTTTATTTCCCAACACGAGTAGGTTAAGTTCTAGATTTGTTTTTTTTTTTGAATTAAATTGTATAGAGTAAGGTTAGGGTTAAGAGTTTTTTTTTTGAATTTTATTTTGCATTTTTGTGTGCGCGGAAACAAAAAAAAAAAAATATTTTCTTAAAGCGATTCTTCAAGTGCTGGCGCCAGAACTACGAGGGATCGGTGAAATCCGGTAAGTGCTACATATAAGATTTTTTTTTTGGCTTGAATTAAAATAGCCGTATAGTAGGTTCAATAGAATAAAATTCAAAAAAAAAAAAAAAAACAAATTACTGTACATTAGATATTAAGTTCCTTTTTTTTGTGAATTTTCTTCTTATAAATAAATAGAATGAATTGTATGATGGAGTGAAACTAAGTCTTTCATTTATTCACTATGATGGTGGCTTAAGACCGTTGTCGCGAGTGGTGTGTGGATGGGCGGACCGACCGTCCTTCGATGGGGCCGACGAAGACCGGACGTGACGTACAAACGATGACGACATAACAAAAATGACGTGACTGACTTTTCTCTAAGGTTTTCCTAACAGGTGGCGACTGGGAGGAACTTCGTTTAGGGGCTACCATTCACAGTTTTGGCCAGAATGGTAGCAATTGGTCGCATCCAAGTGCGATAAGGGTGGGTTGGCCATCCTCAGCCAACAACACCCGGCTTATTTCAGGTCGTGACGAGCTGTCATCGCTGTGTGACTCTGGGACATATTATTCGGTGTAGGATACGTAGGGTTAAGTTAGCATTAGGTTTAGCTAAGTATTCGTTATTTAAGTTCGGTAGGTAGGGTTTAGGTTAGTGTAGGATTAGTTAGCTACATCGCGAAAGTCCCGGTCTTGTACAGTGGTGATGGCACACAGATGTGATCTTGCTGTTTCCTTTCATCTTTTTTTTTTCTATCATCTTTCCCTCCTCCTTTCTTTTAAGTCCGTCCGTATAATAACGTAACTTTCTTCTTAACTATCCTTGATTTTCTCTTTTTTTAATTTCGGCACGAAATAAAAAGGTAAGTTGAGTTGAGATGCACGGGGTAGTGGCAAGAACCAACCCAGTCCGACGAGCTAGAGCCGAGCAACCGCGAGCGTGCCACTGCCATCTACTCCTGCATCATGGATGCCTCCGTGGCCAACTAACTCCTTACAAATATTCATAGACAAAGAATTACGAAAAAAAAAGCAATAGAATAGTAAGTGCTAAACAAAAGAGAAAATTACATCTTATCCATGATGTCAATCTATACCTCTTTCAAGGAATCAAGTTGGGTTCTAAAAAAGACTGACTTTTCTAAAAAAATATAAAACAGAATTAAACTAAATAACTTTAAAAAACTACCTACAACAATTTGCTTATACAGTAAAATCTCGATAATTCGTACACCGTTAAATCGTAAACCCCGCTTATTCGAAATAAACTGCTGGTCCCTAAAAAAAAATCTCGGTTAATTGTAAAAAACCAGTGCATTTGGGTCACCTCGTAAATTCGCAATGATTTCTGTATGCAAAGTCATCAAACATCTTGTAATTCGTAAGTTTCTGTTGACAACCCCGTTTATCCGTCAAAAAATTATCTTTTTCTCTGTCTTCAATTTCCTTTCACGATTATTACACATGTTTATGTTTGAATACGAAGAAAAAACTTGGGAAGCTAAAGCAAGAAGGATTGTCTTACACTAGAATGTGTGTTAAATGGTGTCAACATCATGGGGCAGCTGTTTCTGTAACGACTAACAACTATTGTTCTATGTTTGCATTGCAGTCGTTATTCTTTCCCCTCATTTTAGTTCTTTGGGTTCAAAACGAACCCATAAGTGTTTATCAATTTCTGAAAAAAAAAAAAACAATTTTAAAAGCCATTGTCGATGGCGAGAAAAAAGCCGATGTGGCAAAACGCTTTAACATTCCTCCATCTACACTGACGTCGATTTTAAAGGAAAAGGGCATCATTGCCGAAATGCCTTCCAACAGTAAAATGAAGCGGCACAAAACGCAACGATCACTTGTCGCATAGTTTTCCCAATGCAGACAATTAAATGTGCCACTTAGCGGAGTGGTGGTAAGAGAAAAGTCCAAACTTTTTACGCAAAGATTAGGCATTGAAAATTTCAAAGCAAGTGAAGGATGGTTTGACCGCTTCAAAAAGAGACATAACATTGCTTTTCGGAAACTTTGTGGTGAAAGTGCGAGTGTAAGCGACATTGTCTGTTTGGAATGGAAAGAAAAGTTAAGCGAACTGATAAAAAATTATGAACCTAAGAACATCTTTAACGCTGACGAAACAGGATTATTTTTTAAGTGCCTCCCTGATCGGTCAATGCATTTTAAGGACGAAAAATGTCATGGCGGCAAAAACAGTAAAGTAAAGAAAGAGTTACTCTATTATTGACCTCAAATATGGATGGCATTGAAAAGTTAAAACCTTTGATGATCGGCAAGGCAGAGAAACCTACATAGATGTTTCAAACACATAAAATCATTCCCCATTCAAACAGGAAGGCGTGGATGACGTCGGAATTATTCAGTGAATGGCTGAAATTATTGAACCGTGACATGGAAAGACAACAGCGTAAGATCCTATTATTCGTCGATAATTGCACTGCCCACAATGACACTTCCGTTTTTAGTCATGTGAAAATAGATTTTTTACTGGCGAAGATGACCTCTAAACTTCAGCCGCCTGATCAGGGCATCATCAAAAATTGTAAGACCCATTACCGCAAGGAAGTAGTACAATTGCTATTAGCTTGTGCTAAGATGGAAAGGAGTACAATATCTCAATACTCTAAGCTATGAACATTGCTGACAAAGCGTGGCAAAATATAAGCCAATCCACAGTACAAAACTGTTTCCATGCACGCGGTTTCATCGAGAAAGGACTGCATTTATCAGCTGGTGATGAAAATACGTCGACTACTGTAGACCCTTCGCAATGTAATCGCCTGCCTCAAAGCGAAGAAATCACGTTTTATGATTTTGTTCACTTTGATACGAAATTTAATCTCACTCCGTTCAACGGTTTAAACGTGAGAGAGCAGACGGACAGAGTTACTTTCGCTTTTATAATATTAGTGTAGATAATGTTATATGCCGTGTAATACATATATAATGCAAGTAACTATCAGGGTTTCTTCGCTTTTTTTTTAAGAATCTTCCGTAGTGTGATTATACGGGAAATTCCGCTCCTAATAAGTGCGAATGATAAGATACATGATTGTTATTTATGAAAATAAATTTCATGAACTTGTGGTAATTGTTTTGAATGTTTTATATACATCCGTTTGTCTACTGACGCACCTATAACTAATTTAAAATGGCAATAGTCATATGATATCATATATTTGCGGTCAGCTTGATATAAATCAATAAATTAAAAGTTCTATAAAATGTGAAACCATATTATGTTTTATTACATACCCCTTGAATCGATCTTAGGAAAATGAACGAATGGACTATCAAAAGGAATTAAACCCGATCGAAACTGGTGAATTTAAGGATACAATAAAAGTTTCCATATTGAAAAAAGGTTTGGCTTATGAAATAAGATAGGTTAAAATGTGCAAAACAAAATACGTTAAGCGCATGCTGTGCGAGTTGGTGGATTTTTAAGTAAGTATACACATTCTCTACATCCGAAAACAAAAAAATATACATATATATCCTTCATATAACAGATTTTTCTTCCATCGCGGTATAGCAGCATGAGTGAAGAAACTTAAATATTGGGTATATAACTTAATTCGTGCGGTTCTTATAGTATTATTCAAAGTATTACCCATCTGAAGCTATGATCTTTTCCTATCTTTCTGGCAATTTGTTGATCCCATCCCAAAAGAACTGCGCCGGCTTGGCAGCCAAGAATGAATCAAGCCAATTTTTGATATTCTGCTCTGATGTGAACCGTATTTCAGTGAGGGCGTTCTGCATCGACCGGAACAAATGGTCATCAGAAGGGGCAAGGTCTGGGCTATAAGGCGGGTGGGGTAAGACTTTCCATCCACTGTTTTCCAAATAGTTCTTAACCGGAATAGCAACGTGGGCCCGAGCGTTGTCATGATGTCTGGTCTGGTTGCATATTCCGTTCGTTTTTCGGCCACTGCTCTCTTCAAACGGATTAATTGTGTTCGGTAGCGTTGTCCATTGATGGTTTCACCCGGTTTTAGCAGCTCATAATACAGCACACCCATCCGATCCCACCAAATACAGAGCGTTACCTTTGCGCCATGGATATTCGGCTTTGCCTTTGATTTGGCTGGTTGGCCGGGTTTCACATATGATTTTTTGCGCTTGGGGTTGTCGTAATGGATCCATTTTTCGTCAACAGTAACAATCCGATGCAAAAATGACTTCCTTTTGTGGCGTTCCAGCAGCATTTCGGACATGCAGTTCATGTGGAACCCAATTTCCTTGCTTTTGAATACATCCAGCTGCTTTTAAACGTTTTGAAATGGCTGTTTGAGTGACACCCATAGATTCTGCGAGCTCTTCTTGTGTTTGGCAACAATCTTCATAGAGTAATGCTTCCAGTTCTTCATCTTCAAACTTTTTTGGCTGCCCAGGACGTTCATCGTCTTCCAAGCCAAAATCACCACTTTTAAATCGTGCAAACCATTTTTGGCACATTCGCTCAGCTAGCGCATGTTCACCATAAACTTCTACCAAAATTCGATGACTTTCGGCAGCAGTTTTCTTCATATTAAAGTAATGAAGAAGAACTCCCCGCAAAAACACTTTTTCAGGCACAAAGTTCGACATATTTGAGTGATATTGTTGTTTACCCTTCAAAAGAATGACATATACTGAAATGACGTACAATGACAGTAGCTTTCTAACGCATGTTCCAATGTAATAATGACAATAGAATAATACAAGTTACGCCATCTCTTAGCAAACCGCACGAATTAAGTAATAATAATTAACGAGGAAGCGCATACCCTGACATATCTTGGCCCGATCTTCAAGAGTACGAATTGAAAAGTTTTAGATGAAAGAAATAAATAATGTTAAGAATCAAAATAAATCTTGAAAAATGTGTAGTGTTGCTTATTCCAAATCGTTCAAAGCTTTCCTTAGAAGTAATGCATTTTCAAGTGCGCAGCATCTATGATGGGCTGGATATTTTTTAAACTCAATGTTTTGCTCTCGCCGTTACCTCAAGCTTGCGTATCCAAGTTCTTCGAGATCAAGGATAATATTGTTGATTTTGATATTTGAAAGAATCTCTTCAATCCACTTTTTCTTTTCAGCTCTCTTCACATAAAGTATTACATTTGTCTGAACAAGATTATCCTTCAAAAACTGCTTTACACTGTTGAAATTGACAGAACCAAACCACCAATCGAGATTGTGATGATCCCTCTTCAACCAAAATACTTGCTTTCGGTATTTTGTCGGCAGCATTTCAAATGGTGGTTTAATGATGAAATTTTGAAATTCGCATTTGTTAAAACTAATTGCCAGTTCTTTAACAATAAATTTATTATTAGATACATTGAATCCTTGTACGTCTAAAGTTATAAGGTTGTTTTGTTTATTCACTCTGTCAAATATGCAAAAACGGGTTGAAGTGTGATGAATGTGTGTCGATAGGAGAAAACAGAATGCGCAAATGTTATTTTAAATAAGCCTTTTAATATCACCAGTTAGGGGAATATACTCAAATATTCTGAAATGGGTCCTGATTTTATTTCCTCATTTTGGTGTGTCACATTCACCGCAATGATTGGAGCTACATTTCTAAAGTCATTACGTGATAATAGTGGCTGGGGTGAAATTTTGTATACATTTTATTGTATATAAAATAGAATAACGATTGCGGCTGAAATGAGTTTAAAATCATCATAGGGATACGTGTCAGAATTTAAATAGACTTTAATACGTATCAATTAAATCACAATGTTGAAAACCTGTTGCAATTTCAAACACAATCATTACAAATCGCGGTGTTTCGCTATGTGGCGAAAGTTTCACATTCCACAAAAGCTGTGTTCCGTTAGCACCGAATTATAATGGCAATTCCAGCTTCAGAATGCCAATGTTTAACGCTGACCACTGCTTATTGTTTTTTTAGAATTTCTGACTTTGCGAAATCAGCCAGTAGTATGTCTGGAATCTTCCATGTAACATTTGTAACACTTAGCTTAACTTTTTCCTTTGCTTCACTAGAATAAACAGGATCCTGATCTGTTTTTAAACGTAGTAATATAAGCTCATACTTAGAATTCAATATCATTTTATTAAAGTCCTCGCCAAAACCCAAAAGCATTTTAAGTGGTACACAAAAATTAAAATGTCCATTTTCCAATTCAACGTTTTCCTCAACAAACCATCCAGCATTTGCCAACATTTTGCTTTCATTTTTGTTAAGAGAAACATAATTTTTTATTGTTTATGTTATGCCTAGATGCTGGGTATGGTCTATTTCGATTCCATTTATTTCGTAACGTATTTCGTCAAACAAATATACTACACAATTATTTTTCATCTTGATATTACGTGATATTGTTCCATTGTCAAGCAAGAGTTACATGCCCTTCGATGTATAGATAACTCTCACTTGGTAATACACTCTCTGAATACATATTCTTACTTTTTTATAATGCTTTCATCGTGGATGGGCTTTTGTAATATATTTATAACCTCATTCATGATTGTTTTTCCTCAATCTCAATTTCAATGTTTTCTTTTCCCTGCTCCTTTGTCTATTACCCCTGTTTGTTGTTTAGAGATTGGTGAAGGAGTGATTAGAGTACTAGATATTATATTGTTTTTATAAAAAAATAATGGCTGTTCGTTTTTTATCATAAATAGTCATTATTCACTTGGTTTTAAATGAAGCCGGTGAGTTATTGTTTCTTCACGAAAATTTTCCAGATTGCCGTCTTGGTCAACAATTTTAACAGTAATAGATATTATTTGTCTGGTGTTCATCGGTAAATAGATAACATTTTTGAGGATTTCATCTAATTTATACCGGTTAATGAAAACTCATGAATTGTATGGGCCGGTGCACTATTAATATAAGATCCGTTAACGATATTACATTCTATATGTATTACGTTGATTTTCATTATGTTTATAGGTAAGTCAGATTCATATATCTCAAGTGACTTTAATTTTCGTTTACTGAATCCCAAAATACCATATATGTGTGTAATCGGAGAAGTGATTTGAACTTTTTTAATTTTAAATATTTCTGTTGTCCAGTTTGGGGTGTAACCTTTACCAAAATTGTGTTTATATTTACTCATTCGCACTCTTTCACCAACACTAAACTTTGGTTTAGTAAACACTTTCAATTTATTATAGACAGTGCTTAATATTCCATATGATCCATTGGAAGAATTTACTCTAGCCGGAGAAATTTTAATAGTTCTGTGTTTTGAATCATTATATTTTTTAACCAAATCCTTGTAAATATTAATCCATTTATATGATCCATCGTAACTAAATTGCTTCCATATTAGATTTTTCAAAGTTCTGTTGAAACGTTCAACTATTGATGCTTTTAAGACGCTGTATGATGAGTAATGATTAATATGATAGCTTTTCATTAGGTTTTGAATTTTTTATAGAAATATTCTTTTCCAGCATCAGTTTGTAAATTGATTGGTGATCGACCTCAAACAAATATGCTTTTCATAGCTTTGGTAACGTCAACAGCATTTTTGGTTTTCAGAGGAATAACCCAAGCTAATTTCGAAAAAGTATCTATGATTGTTAGAAGGAAACGATAGTTTTTGTTGTAAGATGAAAATTTTCCCATTTCAACCAAATCTGCTTGCCAAAGATCATCTATTCCTTTTGTTATTACTCGTCGTCTTTTGAAATTTCTGCGAGCCTGCCTATGAAGCTCATTAACTATTGCTATTTTTTCATTGTTCATTTTTTGTTTAAAAGTATTGTCGGTTTCGTTTTGAGATAATTTTCAATTCTCCCAATTCTTCTAAATATGTGTGATATTTTCTTTCAGGCTTTCGATTTTTGTATTAAAAATATGCATTTCCTTGCCAAGAGCTTCTTGGTTTAATTTTAAACGGTTAGTAGGGGTATTCTTGTCAATCGAATTTTGTTTTTGAATTTTCAGTGCTATATGGTTAATTTTAGTTTTTTCAAATACACTTTTTAATTTAGCACTAAGTACTTAATTGTAGAGAAATTGTACAAAGGGAAACAAAAAAATTATTAAGAAGAACTAAGGGTTTACAAAAAATATATTGGTCAAAGAAATACGAGTAGGCGCAAATTCAGAAAACAGAAAAAAATTAATAAAATTAAAAAAAAACTGCATTTTTTATTAACTGCATATTTTTTGCTCAGTATTTAGTGGTGTGACCCTTATTCTTTATTACTAAGTCACACCGACGTGGCATTGAGTCGACAAGTTTTCGGCATTTCTCTACTGGTATGTTCTTCCAAGTTTCTTGCACCTCTTTCCATACTTCCTCCAGATTTCGTATTCTTTTGCTTGCGATGATGCCCTTAACTTCATTCCATAAATTTTCTATTGTGTCCGATGATTGAGCCGGCCACTGCATAACCGAAACACCATTCTCATGGAACCATCTATTAGCTTTTCTTGAAGTATTCTTTGGATTATTGTCTTCTTGCAATGTCCAAATTAGAGGCAATCCGTATTCGGCGTAGGGGAGAATAGTATTTCGGAGAATCTCAACGTAAGTATCTGCTTTAACTGTTCCCTCTACGCGACACAAAGGCCCTATACCATGCCATGAAAAACATCCCCATATCATCAGACCACCCCCGCTATGTTTGACAGTTTTCCTTGTGTGCCGAGGGTGGCCGTCTAACAAATGTCTTACCATCGGGACCTTTTAAATTAATTTTAGTTTTGTCCGTCCAGAGGCTGTTTCTCCAATGGTTAATGCCCTGCGTTCCAGTCCATTCGACGTGGTTTTTAGCAAAGTCGAGCCTTTGTTTGATATGCCTGGGTCTTAAAAAGGGAACTTTCCTCGCAGTTCTCCCAAACAAATTTGCTTCATTTAGCCTTCTCCGAACAGTTCAACCGCTGATATTGTCTTCGTTTTCATTTACAATATCTTTTGAGGACTTAAAAGGGTCAGCCTTAGAAATTTGAAAAATTCGTCGGTCAGTTCTTGTAGACGTTTTTCGAACTTTGCCTCGTTTACCCTCAGCTTTTTCCGGCTTCAATGCATTTGCTATCATATTTTGAGAGCATCTCATTAATTTTACAATTTCCCTGTATGTTTTATTTTCATTTCTTAACTGCGGAATCAGTTTTCTCTCATCTTTGGAGCAATGTGGTCCACGTTCCATTTTTACTGCAAATTATCCAACGATATATTGTAAATATGAATATCCATTTAAGATATGAATCGTACTTGCTTATTTTGACAAAAAAAAAAATCTTTTTTATAATTTAACTAAATACTGTTACCTAAAACAAGCAGCGCACCTATTTCAATGTCCAACTCCTTTTAAAGCTCACTTAAAAGTGACAAATCTCTGTTTAACATCATGAAATGCATTTGCGTTTTGTAAACGATAAAATGTAGTTAACGGTATGACAAACATTCTGAGATAAGAGCAGATGTGACTTGTGTAGGGAAAAATAAAGAAATATTGAAAAATATTAAAATGCATGAATCGCACCTATTTCGTTGACCATAGCTGTATATCCTCTCTAACGAATTTTCTTGAAACTGTATCATTGTCTTCCGTCGGTAAACCTAGATTCTTAAAACGTTTCTTATGGAGGTTTATGTTCTTATCGCGATCTAAATTAAATCCCAACACTTTTTTTAATTTATTTTCATTTTGAAAATTAGTATGGGGAGAGTGACCAAACTTGTCAACACTAATTTTGTAAATGGTTCAAATGATAATTGATTTATACTATTATACTCGTATTACTTTCTTTTAGTTCTTCAATGATGTAGACAATTTCGTTATTATGATTTGTATGATATGCTGATTGAGAAGAAATATGCAATCTTAATCTGTCAACTAACTTGTTTGGATCATTCCAATATAGTATCTAGTTAGGTTTTTGTTTATTAACTTGCATTAATCGACCGCCTTTATGAATTTTTGGTGTACTGCTATCAAGAAATAATTTTTTTATTATTTGCTTATACTTGAATGCTTTAGTTCCTTTAATTTGTTCATTTTCATCATATCTACGTTTATGTGCACTTGTTTTAACAAGTATTTCCTTGCAAATTTTCAAGTCATTGGTTGTATGATTTTGAGATGTCTTGTAAAATATTAATTCATTTCATTGAGTCTAGGTGTAAGAGTCCAGCTTTTGTCACTAATCACATTCTCATTTGATTCAAGTTTAATTGTACTATAACCAAACTTTCATTTAGAGTTGGGGGTTTTATATGGTCCGTATAACAAATCTAATTGATTGGTTTGAGATAAATCTGCTAATTCCCTAAACGTATTGTCATCATTTCCATCATCCTGTGGGAAGAAATTATCAGCTTAGCTTGATCCATCATCATTCTTAGCTGATATTTCTGCACGGGAGGATTTCCTTTTTCTAGGAGTACTTGTTTCAATTTCAAAATTAGTTTCAGTTGTTTTGTCATCATAAGTACTTCGTGTTGCCTTTTCTACGAATTTCTTAAGAGGTACAGTTAATGGCTTAAAAGTGTCTTCCAGAAGACGTTCTGCATCTGTTTCGTTCATCTTGATACTTCTTAACTTTTTTCTTAATATATTTCTAGTCGTTACAACATCTTTCAATAGTTTCTCATTCATATTTTCATCTACAGTAAAAGCTCTTTATTCGCGAGGTATATGTTCCGTAAAAATTCCGCGAATACAGAAACCGTGAATATGGAATGGTAATTTATATGGAATTATAGGGGATACGCTCATAGGTGACAAAATAAAATACAGGTACATATATGAAAAAATGAATTTTATTGAAGTTTTTGACCATATTGATTAATTATTATCTTCAGGCTTAGACAATGGGTTAAAGAATTTTGTAATTTTTTCTTGCTTGGCAGTTTTTAAAAGCTCGTTCAATTCAGATCGATATTCAGTAATGGCATTAACAATTTGCTTCTTAAAAATAAGACTTCGTTCCATAGACGGATCAATTTGCATAAAGAAATCACAAAGCTCATTTGCCATTCTTAAACCTTCACTAAGATTTTTCAAATTAAATGTCACATTTCCAGTGCTTATTGAAGCCTCTTCTTCAATAGGCTGTGAATTTAAAATTTCCTCCGTCGGTTTCAGTCAAATCTTCATCTTACGATACGTGCAACTCCTGAATGTCAATTGTTTCTATCTGTTCGAGCCCATCTCGTCCTATTCCATTTGCAATTCCGGCTATATTTGCAGTCAAAGTTTGAATTTGCACAGAATCTTCGTCATTTTCCGCAGTCAGAGTACGCCACAGTTTTTTCCAGCATGATTTCAATGTGTATGGCTTCAGTTCTTACAATGATTCTTTTATGTTTACGAAGCATCTTGCTATGTCAAATATCTTCCAACATTCCATAACATTCATATCAGGATCTCATTCCATATTATCCAATATGATTTTGAAGGTTCGTCTAATGTAATAATAGATCTTAAAGGCCTGGATTATTCCTTGGTCCATAGGTTGAAGGAAAGTCGTCGTGTTGATATATTTAGATGCATATATTTGGATGCATAGTTTCAAATTCGCGAGGATGACCTGGTGCATTGTCGAAAACTAGAACCGTTTTAAAGTCCAATTTTTTTTTTTTTAAATAAGTTTCAACTTCAGAAACAAAACAATTCCGGAGACAGTCACAAAAAATAGCGCTTGTAGCCCACGCTTTCTTATTGGCATACTAAAACACTGGCAGGTCGTCCTTGTTTTGATTTTTTAAAGCACGAGGACTTAACGATCTGTAAAGAATCAGTGGTTTAATGACACAATCTCCAGATTGCAACAGTGTAATCCTATCCTTTGCTGCCTTAAATCCGGAGGCAGATTTTTCGCTTTTAGAAATGGATGTTTTGTTTGGCCTTCTCTTCCAAAACAGTGCAGTTTTGCAGATTGTCTCACCTTAAATTTATTGAACCAATCTTCCGATGCTTGAAATCCTCCATCTGTACATTCACCACGAGAACTATCATCAGGTTCTTTAAAATGTGCGTAAAGACGCTTTGCCTTTTCCCGCACCATTGGACCACTCAGGGGCACCCTTTTTTGGTTGCGGTCTTCAATCCATAATGACAACGCCACTTCCATTTTTGCTATTGCTCTATTACGAACAATTTTCGCTGACAATGAAGTTGAAGCTACAGACGACCTTATTTTATCTTCGGATTTTTTTATGGATCGTACAGTTGATTCGTTGACATTGAATGAGCGTGATATGGATGCAAACGACTCTCCAAGGCATAAACGATCAAGCATTTTATCTTCATTTTAAGCGGTAACACAGATTTTTTTGGCGTCGAAACTCGTTTTTCAATTTTTTTAGTCGACATTATAAATTAGGAAGACAGCGGTAGAGACGTTTTACTCGATCACAATTTTTGTAACGAATGGAAAGATGAAACAATAAAACACGCAAAGCGGCTCTTACTGTTTGTTTACAGAGGGTGGCCAAGTCATTAGCATACTTGTTTAAATTTCCGTAATTTCCCCTTAATTACTTCCGAAAGGGGGTTTTTCCAAATTTTATTGCTTTGACCTATACTAAAAAGATTTTGGAAATTCCCAGAATTAATTATTTAAAATATTTATTCGCTATGTTGATTGGTATTTAAAAATACTTGACATAAGAACCGTTTTTTAAAACCATGCTTATGACTTGGCCACCCTCTGTACATTATCACAAACGCCGACCGCGGCTTGTGTCAAACGCCGAACCAATACAGCGGCTATATCATTTAACACCATACTTTATGTATAATTGTATTAAGGTCTATTTTACTTTTTTATTAGTCCATTTGAATCCTTTTTATTAATATGCATGTGCCGATGTACCGATTAGATCCACGAATAAATGAATTTTTGGCCGCGAATATGGGAATTAGGTCGCATTTTTTAAATCCGCGAATAGTGAAAACGTGAATGAAGGAAGCGCGAATAAAGAGCTTTTACTTTATTTATAAGGATAGCTTTTCATTAGGATACTCGTAGTTTTTATCACATCAGCTTTTTTCAGAGCAGCTTTTATCAGATCAGTTCTTATTGGATCAGCTAAGTTTCTTTGTTTACATTATTACACCATGTAACATAAAACATCCACAAGTGTCCGGTCCAGCTTGGCATGTATCTGATGACCAGCAACATGTTTAATAGCGATGGCCACTTTTAGATTTAATACAATAAATGAAGCATATTTATAATTGCACAATGTTGAATGACACTTCGAAATCTCACTGTAATGATTATCTAACAAATTTTCTTTCTTATCTATTAAAAATTCGTGAAGCCATTTTTCAGTGGCTAATAATTAGTATGCACTAGTTTTATTATCAATTCTTAGATTTTAGTTCAAGTTCATCTATTAACTTTATATCCTCTTCATCAATATTCCTTAAATCATCAAAATCGCTAAATATGCTAGACGCTTGGAAACGATTTAAGTTCTTCATATGAATGACACCATCGTACCGCACCACCCACTACATCAATTCTAAGATGTTCACCAGCATTAAAAGAACATTTTATTGACGGTACAAATTGCGGTACGGCTTCCCCTCTACGCCTGTTTAGCAGTAAGCTTTTATATCCATCGTCAGCTGTTAAATAAACTGATAAATTTTCCTCAATCACATCTAACCTTACAATCCTAAAATATGGTATTTCCGCAATAAATGACATATGCAATATTTGTTACCAAATTTTATTTTCTGAATCCAAAATATTTAATTGTCATATGTTCTTATTTACTACAAAATGTCTTTTTTGTATGAGTACACATGCACGTAGCACATTTTTTTGTTCTTTACAACACACGATGAGTAGCAACCACAATTCTTGCTACAAGTTTTGATTATCCTTACTAATATCTTTCTCATTAAATACATTCACTTTTATAGGTCAGTTTTCGATAAATAGATAAACGGTTATACATAAAATACGAGTATTCAGAACAATGCCCCAAAATACACATTCCAATAAAACACTCCATAAACCACAATACGAAAACCAGCCCCGACCTACGACAATGCACACCAAAAGCAATGACCTTCAAATACAAGCCTTTTTGGTTTTATTCTTTATGCGACCACACAAACACCCGAAATTTCACTTCTTATCACACACGCCTCATGTCACAGCACACTTCCAAAACCACAACAACAACAACCACAAAAGATCCACAGTAGTTTGATTGACCTGGCACCAGGGACCACCCGCATCATGCAACCGGGCACCAGAAACCCACGCACCGGCTACCTGACATCAGGGACCCACGCACCGGCAACCTGCATGTCTCATCACCTTCCCTGTCACCATGGATTCCCACATGTCTTATCATATTGCCCTTATCACCGCACGCTTACAAAACCACAACAACCACAAAAAAACACATTGACTCACTAACCCACATCAAGGGCATTGACGTGATGTCATGGTGCTCCATGCTCCATGTGTCCCAGGATTGGTAAATATACTCTACTCAGCTGAAATGATTGTTTAGCCTACTTTGCAGATCGCTTCTATTTTTATTTGAATTGTTAACTTGAACGCACTCATCTTATAAGTTGTTCCAAAATTAAATTGTAATACTCGTAGATTCATGACAACGATCTCCAGTTTTCTTTTCCTTTGTATCCGACTATTTGCTTTTATCTACATAAAAAGAAAAATAAACAGAGAAGCGATAACGTAGTCATTTTTCTTCAATTCCCGGATCAATTGGACCATGCAAGCGAATAATCCGAGATCTTTATGCAAAATTCTCCTCAGGCTAGTGCGACTAATGTCCAGTTGCTGAGATTTTTGACGCGTTGAGATTCTCAGGTTTAGCCGCACACTTTCGGCAACAGCTGCAATATTCTTCGTTGAACGCACAGGACGAACAGGGGAATATGTTCGGCTATCAATCTACAACAAGCCAGTCTCATGAGCCAGTTCATGAACTTTCTTCAAACTTAAGTACACCAGCTGCTGTTGGTGTATTATTCAGACTAAAATTTCTTTTAGTCAATCCATTTCGTGCCGCTGAGTTTCTGTCAATTTTTTGAGTGCAAAATAACATTTGATTCAAAAAGACAATTGGAAGCGCTTCATCGTAAACTAAGATATTTGAGAGGAAATGAAAAAATCCGGTGGCGCATTCAATTTATTGTCAACTCATCTGCTGATGAGTTTAATGCATGTCTCAAATCATCAGCTTTATGGCGACACATACAGAAATTGACTTTGAAAACAAATATGCGTGTACAACTACAACATGGTTCATCAGCCGAACGTTTTGCAAAACAATTGTTGGATGTTGGGAATGGGAATATTGTGACGAATTGATTCACGAAGACTACTTAAATATCGCGAAGATTTACAAAAATCTTCAGTGGCTCAGTAGACATGCTATATTAGCAGACAACAACAGCGATGTCAACGCCATCAATTTCAGTATTCAAAACGAAATACCAACCGAAGCGACAACGTGTAAGTCCATCGATACTGCATTGTCTATAATTCAATAATTACTTGATTTTACAGGCATGCCATCGCACGTTTTAACATTGAAAATTGAACCAATACCGATACCAGGCTTTCAGTGAAAAAGACAATGAACAATATTATCGAAGCTACTATTTTAAATGGAAAATACAATGGTGAAGATGCACTTCTGCCGCGCATCTCAATGATTCCAACAGATATGCCATTCGAATTTAAACGTTTGCAGTTTCCGGTCCGACTCGCCTTTACAATGACCATCAGCAAGGCAAAGGAACAATCGCTACAAGTGTGTGGACTAAATTTGGAAAATCCATTCTTCTCACATGGACACTTGTATGTGGTTTGCCCACGCGTGTACGCACGAGAAAGAAATGCAAAAAATATTGTGTATCCAGAAGCACTTAAGTAAACAGAATTAAACGAAACGTTAGATTATCGGAATTGCTTCGATGAAAATGAACAAAATGAACAAAATATTGATCCAAAATAAATTAAATATTGTTATAACGAGTTTCCTTTAAATTCGATTTTTGTTGAAGGCGTAGCGCGCAGACAGGGTACAGCAAGTTCTACAATGGATAAATCTGGAGCACTTGCATTGTTGTAGTATACGAGTACCTTTAATTAAACTTTTGATTAGTACGAGTATCACTCTCACGTTTAGTTATTCTTTGATAATAAATGAATTTCTTCTTTTATTTTACAGTGTTGACAATTCATTTTTATTCTCAATCAGGCTTACCAGCCAACGTTGCATTTTATAGTCTTGCCCATTTGTTTTTGATACATGCTAATCTCCTCGTTTGACAGATTTCTATTGGATACTTTGTGAGTGTCTTGTCGATTTTCTTGAGAAATGTGTCAAACGCACCTTAGTAGAATTGTAGAAACAGCTCCAATTCCGCAATTTCGTTGGGAACGGTTATGCTGAACCAGATTGGTCACTGTGGACAGATTGGTCAACGTAGACAGTTTAAAGCATGCTGGTTTGTGTCTGTCTATTAAATCTATGTGTTGAACAACAGGGAATCCATATAGGGCCATTGTGTAGAAAACAACTGATCCAGTTTAGCTGTTACATACATTGTAAAGATTCTGACACATCGACTACCCGGCAACAGCTATGATGAAATGAGACACTGCATTGCGTCAAAGCTAAAAAGTACATTTTTGTTAAGGTAAGCGTACACGTAATAAGCTTAAACACCTTGGTTAGATTAATACGTTTAAAGTCAGAGAATGCTGTAGTTCCGTATATGGAACATCATGTTGGAAAAAGTTAATAAATACTCACAGGTTTTTCTGTTATTCATTGTGAAGAAATAGCAATATATAACCAAGAGGACAGCAGTTGGTCAAGTTTGCTTTCCACCGAAGACAGACAGAAGTCAGTGGGCTATAAAAAAAACATTTTCCTCTAAGAAAATCTTCATTAAAAGATCTTATTCAAGAGTGTGACAGTTTAATCGTTCATCCTACTTGCTTTTAAAGGGTTGCCATATTTTGTGCCAACACATACCCTTTCAATACCCAATAACTTTAAAAACAATCCCCTTTTGGAAAACCCAAAACGGCATTTGAATACAAAAACCAAAAAAAAAAACTGGCTCAACAAATTGTACACAATAGGGTGCTCGAATATACACAACAGAATGCAGGGATGCACATATGCCGCAAATTGATATTCGAAAGCACCACCTGACAGAATGTTGGTTGGTTCAGGGTGTTGGGTTATAGGTGCAGGTGAGATAGGACGGCTTAAAGTCATATATTCGTAGCATTCCAAGTAGCATCACGTAACCTAAACTAATTTCCACTCAAATTATACGATTGTGTGCATTTTAATGCGGCCATTTGGATGCCAGATGTGTTTACGATTTCAAAATAATGTTCAAATCATCTGAATGATGTCATTATAATCGGTTTAGAGATGTCAGGTGTTTGCTTGTTGCTAAAATCATCCAGTGGAGTTGGTTGGATGACGCCAGGAAATGAAGCTTTCCTATTCGATGACATCATTAAGGAGTCAATTTAGCGTATCTTCTATCCAGTACTACTACTACCGTCAGTGTGGTTGTATAACTAGCGACACTACTGAAATTGACTGTGATGTTATTAATTTAGGCGACTTAATGGAAGCATTTGATTACAATAATTGATTGTTCACAGGAGAAGATAGATTGAAGGAAACAGATAGACGCATTGTGCATGGCGCATTGTGCAGCTTCCACAAAACTAGATATTGGCAAGCCTATGTTATTCAATTATTATTTTGATTGATTGACTCCCCGATATTCAGATACACTACATAACGATCGGATGTGTACATATCATCGGCTATGGAATGCAATTATGTTATAGGCATAGATCCAAATTCCGGTTCAATACTTGGAACATTCCATGAAAGTATCAATTTTCTACTTGGAAACTAATCCTTCAGTACAAGAAAATTTTCATTAAAATTGACTGACTGCATCAATCAACATGTGTACTATGATTAGATGGCTGAACTGAATACTATATATTGTGCATACCAATTACTAGTAGACACAATAAGCTACTGAAATTCTTATGCAGACAGCAGTGCGAGGAAGGAAGAGTACAGAATTGGAAGAAGTATTTAACTCAGCCGAAACATATTGGGAAGTACAATGATCGAACTAACGTACCCATTTGTATAATACATCAAGCAGCATAAAAGTCGCTACCGAAAGACTTCGCCTAACAGTTAACAACTCGCTCAAAAACAGTGGTCGAATTGAGGTCGAAAGATTTACATTTATGGAACTTATTGGGCTTCCAGAATGAAGAAGCACGGGGAGTGACCCCATGTCTTGTAGACACCAGAAGGAAGGAACAGGACTGGCGGATGAATTGATTCTTGAATCAGTGAGAGTGTTGAATTTGAGATGACAGATACCCCATATGAGTTACTTTAAAGTATTAGGAGCTGAGATCAACCCAGAACATTCAAATTAGATGAGGCCCTTGACTATTACTGAGCAGTTATAAGCGCCGTGCAAGAAGTGCAGTGGGATTGGCCGAGTATAAGCGCACGCCCCACAAAAGATATACGCCAATGTGCCAAAAAGTATATCTACGAACTCCTTGAAAAAAAAATGGGATCAATATCCCTGGTATAGATGTTAAAATATATTTAAAATACAATAGAAACAGAGGGCATCATAGGCACTACAGCCGAAAAGCCAAATGTTCGCATCAAAATCTTAAGATATAAGGTCTCACTCAAGACCAAGCACACAAAAGGAAAATGAAAAGCTCAAGCAAGCACACACAACAAAACAGCTCGCCTATGGAGTAGTAAAGGATTTTGTTTACTTCGATTCCGCTATTAGCTCGTCAGAAACTAAAGAATAAAATACACTTGCCAATCGCTGATCAAACAAAGCAATTCATCAATAAGGCTGAAGTGACTAGGCAAGTGAAGAGGCAACTCAGACATGACTATCGACGCTCGCGGCAAAAGATTCTTCAATCAAAATCCCAAGGGGCAGTGCAATAGAGGAAAACCTCACCGTTGGTGAACATGAGTGGAACTGGCCCTAATTGTTCTATTGGCGCTAACTGTTCTATTGGTTGGTGGCCAAATTCACTCCTGACTGAAGTGCCATTTAAATAAGTAAGTAAGGTATTTCTTGGATCTTACTTCCCTTTGGGGTCATAGGACGTCACCAACGCCGTTATCGTCTTCGGGTTGCAGTTCTGCGAGTCGTGTATGGTTTTTCCATTCTAAGTAACCTTGATACTACCTTATCTATTCGGATACACGTGGACTAGGCTCACCAGGAACTTTTGAATGATTGAAATAGAGAATTGGATTACATGACATAGTCAGCAACGGAGCTGTCTTTGTACCGTGAGAAGTTTTTGGGGTCACTGCCACTTTCTTAGCTGATTTGTGATGTCCATTGGTTCCAGTCCTCATCTTGTTCGCAGTTGTTCCTCCACGGTACAATTTGGTCGAAAAAATGTTCTATGTCCTGCCATTCAATAACACTGACACCACGTTAGATCAAAACAATGACACTCTTCCAAAGACCATCGCATATCCTACCAAACACATATAACAGGAATTTTTGGGCAGAGGCTCAGGCTTTTGTCATCTTCAGTTTGGTATAAGAATAAACTGATTAATACGACAGATCCTATTTTCAATTGAATTCCTAGATCACTGACAGCAACATGATGGAAAGCGGCTTTGGATTTAAAATTTTATTTACTGTTGTGTATAATATGATAAGTAACCATAATAATTATACATACACTCTGAAGGTCTCGAACTGCAACCAAATTCAGACTGCTATAATTTCCAAACCGTTCATGACCGTGAGCTCAAATTTTGACACAAGACAGCTAATTTTATTATTTACAAGCCTTTCAAACGATTTGCGTCGCATTTGTGTTGAAAAATTTTTATCCGCGATGGAATTCAAACGTGATAGTGTGATTGCTTTATATTTGGCTGGAAAACCACAAGTAGCCCTCCAGCACCTCAACGTGAATAAATCATTTGTGTCTCGAATCAAAGTTCGTTACCGTGATACTGGCAGCGTTGCAAAACGCCATAGAGGTGGTCATAAAAAAGCAGCAACATCGGCAGAAATGGTTCGGAAAGTGAAGGCTCGAATTGAGCGAAATCCGCGTCGAAGTGGAAGAAAAATGGCTCGTGAGCTCAACATATCGTTGGAACGGATGCAACATATGCTGAAAAATGAGCTTGGGCTCATGTCATTGAAGTTACAAAAAGCACGCGATCTTACACCGCAATAGAAAAAAGTTAGAGTCGAAAGAGCTGCTACGCTTGCACAAAAGTGGTGAGTTGCCGAATTTGGTTTTTTCCGATGGGTCACCATTTGTTATCGAGCAATATCACCTTGATCAAAAAGTTCCGGGGGACACCACAGTGTGGCACTTCCATTGTTCCGATTTGAGTTCTGTGTTTTTTTTAGTTAAGTTGGTAAATCTGTTGTTGACATTCTCTCTAAAACTTAGTATCATAGCTTGACATTTGCAAAAGTTACGTAGCCAAGAATACATCTATCTCTGTAGGTTGGCGAATTGGATTGAAATTTTCAACAACGAACTTGTATTTAATTTGCGTAAAAAATGGATTTAATGGTGCGCGAACGTTGGAAATGTTGGAAAAGTATTTCGGCAACGATTCTCTAAAGAAAAAGGTTGTTTACCAGGGTCGTGAGTCAATCGAAGATGATGAACGCAGTGGCAGACCATCGACATCGAAAACCGACGAAAACATTGATAAAGTAAAAGAAATGTTGGTCGATAACCGCAAATTCACCATCAGAGAGATAGCAGAGGACTTGAACATTGCCTATGGATCCGTCCACGACATTTTGGTTAATGATTTGGGTTTCCGTCGTGTAGCAGCAAAGTTAGTGCCAAAAGACCTCAATTTCATGCAAAAAAGATACCGTGTTGAAGTCGCAAAAGAGATGATTTGCGAGGCTGAATCCCATCCCACATTCATAAAAAGGATGATTACTGGAGACGAGACGTGGCCGTGGGTTTATGAGTACGACACCCAATCCAGACAGACCAGAATGGCACTCACCAAATGAGCCGAGACCAAAAAACCCACGTCGTTTTCAGTCAAAAAAGAAGGCAATCATCACGGTTTTCATGGATTACAAATGTGCATCATGAATTTTTGCCAGAAGGCCAGACAGTAAAGAAAGAGTATTATTTGAGCATTATGAGACGTTTGCGTGAAGCAATTCGCCGAAAGAGACCAGAATTGTGAGCAGAAAACTCGTGGATTTTGCACCATGATAACGCACCGTCGCACAGTGCCATCATTATTCGTAATTTTTTGACTTTTTTGACGAAAAATACAACAAATACCATTCAACAGCCACCGTATTCACCTGATTTGGCTCCCTGTGACTTCTTTCGGTTCAATCGAGTTAAAAAACCACTACGGGGAACGCGTTTCAGGAGCTGAGAAGAAGTAATGGAAAAATCGCAGGAAGCACTGGTGAACATACCGAAAACCGAATATAAAAAATGTTTCGAATAAATATGTTGCAGTCGATGGGTATTACTCTGAAATGAAAAATATAGATTTACTATAGATGAATAAACTTGTATTTCCAATTTTCTGAATGTATTCCGATCTACCTTTTTGATCAAAGTAGTATGTCAACAAACAAAATGACCGAGTTTACTTGCCAGAGAGGTCCTTCGAAAATTTACACCTTCGGACGGTCACCAGAAAGCAGGCAGCACCGATGGTGATGGCTTGGACCGTCATTACCGCCGATGGTCGCTCTCCGCTCGTATTTTTGGACTGTGGCCGTGGCGTCAAAATTAATGCAATCGTATTCCGTGAAACTGTCTTAGAGGCAGTATTGAAGCCTTAGGCAAACAATCATTTTGGTCGGAGACCGTGGACATTTCAACAAAACTCGGCAGCGTCCCATAAAGCGCTCGTCAACCAAGATTGATTAAAAACAATGTTCCACACTTCATTTCTTCGATAAAATGAATTTCTCTGTCTTTGGTATTTTGAAGGCGAAGGTTGGCACTGAAAAATACCAAAGTTAGGACCACTTCAAAGAAGCACTTCGCCAAAATACCGCAGAGCCACTTGCGTGCAGCGTGCGATGCTTTCTTCGGCCGTCTCAAGGCCATTATTCGCGCCGAAGGTAGACATATTGAAAACTATTGATACAATTTGAAAATTGATGTATTTTCCAACATTTTTTGCTTTGGCACAATAAAATTTATCAAAAAATAAAAAAAATTATAGCATTTTAAAAAGTTATAGTTCGAGTTGTTATAAGGTTTTCTGGAATGACTTTACAAAGTTGATGAAATAAAATCTCAAAAATCTTTTCGATTTCGATGGAAAGTAGATGCAGCGAAGATCTACACATATACTTGCTATATTGCCTTATACCCACACAAAGATCATAAGGAACGTCTGCTCTACGTCGGCGACTGTATCTCAATTTTCTCTCCAGTTTTCACATCCCATCAGAAGTAGAATCATCAAAACTTTTTCTGTTTGAGTTAACCGCAAAGTGCTCATAAATTCTAGATGGACCTGCTATCACTGCTGCTTGCTTCTCCTTCTTTGGATTCGGAGCTAATGCGTCTACAGATTTTTATTCAGAACAGCTAAATAACTGCCAGCTGACTTCAAGCGCGGAACGCAACCTATTCGAAACAGAGAAAAAGACTTAGTCGCCAAAGCGCAGGATATACATAGTAGATTTGTCGCATATTAAATTCTGTCCAACATATTGTGTGAATGAACACACTAGTCGGTACGTACCAGTACCAATGTGGACTCAGACCCGATTGATCCACGATCGGCCAAATTTCCACACCGAGACAATTCGTGGAAAGGCGCAACGTATTTCATGTAGGTATAGACTCATTTAACTATTTCCAAGTCGTATTTTCAAGCGTTTAACTTATTGAGCCCTCCAAATCAATGGACGAATTTGGTATCGCGGCAAAATAAACGCGGCAATTTGCAAACAGTTCCTCTAAACTATTCTTCAAATAAGTTTTACAACAGACGGTCCGTGGAACAGGTGTCAACATGGAAGGCAATAACTTCAACAAATATGGTCAGTTGCTGGGGGATACAGACGACATCGATATCATCGAAGAAATCTAAGAAGAGACCAAACAAGTTGTCTTTAAATTATTCAAATTCATGTTGTCAACAAAGAAGCATCTCTCCACGGCCTAGAAAAAATAATCACGATCTTGAGGTGGTTAAGCGTTTACATACCTCGAACTAAACTTAAACTACTCGAATGATACCCTACTGGAGGTTCAGCAGTCCTACCGCACGAAACCGCTGCTCCACAAAGCATTGATCCCGCCGGAGTCGTGTGCTGCAAAATTAGCACGACTCGAGAGCAGGTATAGAACACTTTCGAGAATATTTGGTGTCTTATGCTAGAACAATAATTAACTGGGAACGTTGTGATCTAAAGGTAGATGGAAATGTATTTCAGAAAGTTAGAAAGCTCCAGCATTCCAGGAACTTCGAGGCACAGCCCATAAGTTTGAAGTGGCAAGAAAGACAGACGTTATCGCAGATTCCAGAGCGCTTGATTTGGGCAACTGGTAACAGTGTGTCCGGGAACGAAAATTGTTTAAAATTGCCGTGAGCCATGTAGAATTCTTTCACAGAGCATTTAGTTGGTAAGTAAGCGAAAACATACTAGTAGTTATGTTATCTGGCACTGGGCTTCAAGTTGAGGAGCAATGGGTTCCGCAATCCGCTTTGATATCCTTTCTCTTTTCACGGGCTTTACATGACATATCTCGACTTTTCGATTGCGAAAACATTTTGCATTGTACTTCATTCACAGTGCACGATGGAGCTTATATTGTTGCCGCTTATTGCTGCTGAGGAACGCAGTACAAAAATGTATGGGAGCTACCATTTAATTTGGTCTCGCTCCATTTCGATGTGGGCTCCGTAGATATTCTTTAAAGCGACCGACAGCTGACTACAATTTGGCCTATTTGATTTCCTATTCTCTGCTGGTCAGTGGTTATGCTGAAATAAGGTGTTTTTATTGTTTAAGCGGTTGGCCATTAGATGTCCAATTCCATGAGCTCCCACCACGCACTCGGAGACAGAGTTTTTGCTAGCTACCTTGGAGTTAAAATGTTCAGTTGCAATCATAATGTCCTTGTGTGCTAAGTTGCGAAAGACATTACGATTGCAGCATAATTCGGCCTTTTCGTTTTCGTAATCGTCTTTTATGAGTGGGGTGTACTCGGTTATGGTGATCTTTCTCACTCCCTGCTGCATTACCGTCTATATCCTATCCTTACCGTCTATATCCTATTCCAGGCTAAGAGAACAGTCTGCACTTTTCGGCTAAGAAATAGTTTTATTTCGACATCATAAGCACTATAACTGGGAATACATGTGTTTTCCTCCAAGATCCCATTACCTTGTCTCAGAATCTAGCGTTCTGTGGACTTTCTGCCCGCAAGTCGAAGAAAGCATTGTCCTTGATCGATAGCCTAATGCGATTAACAGATTATAGGCCACCATCCAAAGCAGAGCCACAGGCTATTCGAATATTGTCCTGCTGCCACTTGACTTTTCAACCAAGAAATTCTCATATGAAACTACGAGGAGACGTAGTTTAGGACTCACCAGCAAGACTACAACATGTTTAGCTGAAGACGTAATCTAACTCGTTTTTCAGTGGAGCCCGGATCTATTGTAAAATGCCGCGTCTGCGAAATCTATACGTGTTATTTACATTCTTTGGCAACATACGAGTACACATAAGATGTACATAAGTACTCGTATTAACGCTTGGGCCTCGGAATGGAATGAACCGTGCAGCTCTTCTACACTTTCTACTCGAAGCATACTCATGCCCGGGTATTGTTTTACCTGTCCATGAGGCAGGCTTGAGGTGACGCCACTCTTTCTGTCGACTTTTAAATCGTATGTTGGCGGTGCTTCGCCTTTCCTTCGTCTTGAAGTATTCACTCAGCCACATGTCAACTGCTTAGTATATTTGAAAAATAATTAAAGAAAACTGAGAGAATGTTTTCATAATAACTTAACCCAGACGAGTCGTACTATAAACGAATAATCTACAATATATGTTGTCCTTCTGTCGTGATTAGCACCGGCATATTGGAATATAGCTCCTTTGCCGGCGTGGTTAACCTATTTTCCAGAGTTCTGAATCCAAAATTTGTTCATACAAAAGATAATGCTTCTGGATTTCCCACTTTCTGTACTTAAGCAACCGGCTTGTGTGGGCTTTGACCAGTATCTTATTGTCGTATCTCAGCTGTCATCGTACGCCTTCAACCTCTCGTCTACATCCTAAGTGTTGGCGCTCATATCTAGTGTTCATAAATTCATATCTTGAAATGGTTCAGACAAACTGAAGATGGGTATTTGCAAAATTTTCAATCAGAAGACACGTGCTTAACCATAATTGTCGGCAGGACAAAAGCAATCGATTTAATCCTTTCGAGCAATCATCGATTTCTGATTGAATTCCATGTTCTGTATTGAAATGTTTTCATGCAATAAACAAACACAAAATATTGTCCCAAGTCCCAGTTAGGCCTAGCGGTTTGGGTGGCTGGAATATGCAAACTCAGTCAAGCATTCTGAAATTTCCTTTTCCCTTGATATAATGTTACGATTTGTCACTCTAAGTCTTGAAAGTTGCTGGTGTATAAATGTGGACACAAAGTTTGCACAATGGGCAAGATGTGTGAACACCTCTTCGATGTGTTAGGGCTGTCCTGTTGGTGTTGTGCGATGTCTTTCTTCGGAATCGACAACGCTGAGGATATTTCGAGTGATTACCTGGATTTATGTTATGAAGGACTTTGAAATATTCCTCTGGAACTTATCTTAACACACATGTACATACACCTGGATATATTTATGTGTGTACATGAATGCATCCTAACTGTTTTGCAAATAAATCGGTGTTTAGATATTGGGAGAATTTGCTTGTGCAATTCAAGTGGTTCTGGGAGGAACAATTGTGTGGAGTGTCAATTTGATTGAATTGGAATCTCGTGTTGAAGAGGACTTCCTTGTCTGGTTGTGTACTTACCTTTACATATATACGTCCTTGATTCAGAGATATTCTAGGGAAGGAAACGGAAAGAGGGAACTGAAATGGTGGGAACTGTCATACAATGTTATCAGTGTCAGAGTTTTATTTTGTGTTTGATTGAGAAAGCGACTTTCGATGGCTTTAAAAGGAATCAGTGCTTGAGATTCTTTTTTAAGTTTGGTAATGAAGCATACTTCATATCACATAGTAGAAATAAAACATATCTTTATGGGAACGTGAAATATCGCCGAAACTGATCTTAGTATCTAAGCTTAGATTAGGTTAGGTAACAGTAGAAGTCTATTGTGAGGCCACGTGGATATGTGATCCTCCTACTCTGGAACCAATTTGAGCTTCTGACAAAGCGTGGAAGACTGTTAAATCCAATATTATTTAATTCGCCTAAGTCATTGGGAAACAACTGGGCATGCGCAGTGTAAATGGAGGGTTGTTTTCTGTTCTTAGTAAGATAGTGTACAGTAGTGTTTCCTATTTAGAAAGATCAAATTCTAAGACCGATCAGATCCAGTTGTGACAAGATCTGGTTGGTCCCTAGACATGTTGGCCTAACAGTCCACCTAAGGTTTGTTCTTCTAATGGCATTCAGTTTTAGCTTTAGTGTGCACGTAGCGATTGGTATGCCGTCGGCCCTACAATTCCTTACAAAGTCTCGGTGGCCCGACCCGCAATAAAGGTGGATGTTGAACTGCTCCGCCATTTCCCTGAGAGGTGATCGATCGTCAAGGGTGGTTTTAGAATTTTGCTAGACTGAGTCCAGAGATTTGATAGCGCCCTGACAAAAAGATGCGGATATCCTTTACAAATATCACGTTTTTCCTCAGCCAGGACAGGACTTCTTTAATCGCTGAAATCTCCGCCAGTAACACGTTATCGTGATTTTGAAGGCAAGAGGAGAGATTTAGGTTAAACATATCTGGGAAGACACCGCCACCAACCCCGCTATCATTCTTGAATTCATCTGTGCAGAAATAGATCGACTCGTCGTTATCGCCCTTGAAATTAACTTCCTCTTCACTAGCCTGCTGAAAATATCGAGGGGTGTTAAGTGAAACAGAATATCCAGTGCCGCTTATACACAAACATGCTCCCGGTTCCTTGGTAAACGTAAACGTAAAAAGTAAAACGCAAAGTTTGGAATTCTAAAATTATAAAAATCTTTATTAATGTAACATAATTTATACAATTGTGTCGGTTATGTTTTTGTTTGTTTGTTCGTTGTTCTGCTATTTGTGGTGCGGAGTTTTGTGATTTTGACCAGGAAACAACCACCTTTTGGGTGAATATTCGGTTCCCAGTTTAATTTCCTGTTAAAAATAAAACCCAGATATTTCGCTATATCGGAATATACTAAACTGGTACCATTGATTGAGGGAGGGTTTAGGATTGGAATTTTATATTTCCGGGAAAAGAGAACAAGATCAGTTTTGTGGAGGCTTACTCTGAATCCACAGCAATCCGCCCAGATTTGAAATTTTTCTGTAGGAGTGGGATTGAAATGCTTTCCCGAGACGGCTCCATCAACGTCATCCGTAGAGCCAGTCGCCCTGCTACCACCTGCTTCCAGGTATATCAGCAGTTTATTAACCACTATGTTCCAGAGAAGGGGTGAAAAGATACCGCCTTGCACCGTATCAATGTTGACACATCTTTTAGCTGAATCCCCACCCAGTTTGCAGTTGCATAGGACGTTCAACTCCCCAAGTGAGGAATTTTACCTTTAGAGTTGACAGTGCAGTTGTGATTGCGGATGAGTTGACGTTGTTAAAGTCACCTTCTCTGTCCCGAAGGGCCATCATTGTGTACTCTCTATAATGTAGGGATTGCTTGATGGAGCTGTGAATGTAGAGCAGTTTCCACCGACTTTCCTCTACTGAAGGTATGTTGAGCCGTATACAAAAGTCGCGGATCAATTCTAAATCGTATATGGATATCAGTCAGTGATTCCAGAGCTTTCAGAAGGAAAGATAATAGACATATTGGTCTGAGGTCCTTTGGGAAAATACGAGAACATTTTCCGGCTTAGGGAATGAAAACAAATTAACTTCTCTCTTTGATAAGGGGATGTGGAACTTTTCTACGCAGCTCCTCATGATATTCACTATCGTTGGCAGATAAATCTGTGAATTCTTGTAGCTCGGCAGGTATTATACCGTCGGGTCCAACAGACTTGTATGGTCTGAAGTTATGCAGTGCGCAGACCATTTTGTCCCTTGTAATCAGTCCGTGGATTTTAGTCACGGCAGCAGTAGTCCTACTAAGGTTGTTACTGGCCCTGAATGGGAATAGCTACCTGTAAAGTGGGTGTCCAGTAGCAGGTTGAGTAATTCATAACTTGTGGTCGTCAAAGCGCCATCGGATTAATGGAGAGGACATTTTCTGTTGTTTTGACACAGAATGACCTCCAGGATCGTCGGTTTGCCTTCTTCAGTTCTTTATCATAAATTTCGAGGGATTCCTTATACGAGTATATGTTCCAGTCTGTCACCTTTCTTGTCCATTTCGCTTGGTTGAAAAGTTTCTAGAAAGCGTTTCTAAGCCGCCCCTTGGCTGATGTCTACCAGTGCAGAGTTTTCTCACCTCTACGTTGAATAAGATGGCAGGAAGTAGTCGTTGCCTGGTTGAGATCCAGGGTATAATCCTTGACTTCCGTATCAAGCTCATTGGTGTTACATTGGGGACTCAAAACCTCAAAGGAGAATGGTTTTGAAAGTGGTCAATCAATTTGCCAATAATTCCGGAATGCTAGTTGCTAGTTCATGTACATATCTGTGGTCTGGAAAAGTATATTCAGACGATAGCCTCCAGTTCTATATCATATGAGTGATGTTGTCGGAGACAAGAGTAATATTTAGGACTTCTGGTCGGTTTACAGTTATCAATTGGGCTTATTGCCAATATTGCGAACATCGAGATATCAGTATCTTAATTTAGACAGTTCTGCTAACTTAATTTGGTTTATCTATTAATCTTTGCATTTATTTATTAACTTAAAACTAGCTGTTACCCATTGAAATCGACATAGCTCCCGGAACTAAAACTGCAATTCTACTTTGCCCCGATCATATTTAAGAGGAAGAAATTTTCTGCCAATCCCTCTGCAGATAGATTTTGCAGCACACAATGCCCGGATGAAACCGGTGTAGCAACCCACAAAGGCTGCAGTTGTAGTGGACGAAAATTTAATGAGAGCTCATAAAAGTGAGCAGAGGTCGTAATTCTGGTCAAAGGAATTTGGTTGGTGCTGAGAAATTTACGTAGAGAAGAGACTCTAGTGGAATCTACTCACCCCAAAAGTGATGAGACCGTGACACCCACAAGGATGCCGCTTTCACCTCTTTGACCCTTCGAATTAGGAACGCTGGCAACGACAACAGTCTGAGCGGCGGAGAAAGTTCGCATTTACGCAGAGGGCTACGACATGAAAAACAGAAATCTTAAAATGAACGTTCAACGCAGCAAATTACTGAGCGGCCAAGCAAGTCTGAGCCGGAAACCTCCCGCCTGGAAATTAAGACTGTCTATATGTATATTCGGGTCACCCAAACTGACGGGCGCCAGCTCCTGCATTCCAAAGAAACTCAAGGAGACAGAACCCATTCTCGCAAGGAGATAAAGTATTGAAAAACAAGGATAGATCCCTCGTTATGAGATAGGACGCAGCATCTATCGAGACTACTATATCTGTGTCCTACTGTCCTACTTATGTATCCTACTATCTGTACCTTGAAAGCTGTACTCCGTTTTGAAATGAGCGTAGGTAAGGGGCGACCACTCCACCCCTGAGTCTTTACTCAGATCAACGTTCAACATTCGAATTCTGCTACTTCATCCCTTTCTAGTCGGATTTCCGTGTTGAATACAAAACCTCACATACCATGAGTATGGAATAAACGCATCTGTGTTTTTGGATGTTTCAAACGTTACACACAACTACATTGACGAGCGACTAGAACTTGTCTTTTTGTGCCAAATTCACTCTAAATTTGATAGCTTGAAGTCACCTGGCACCGATAGTATATATCCAGTTATCCTACAAAAAGTTATAGACCAGCTGTTGAGGAGAATCTCCACTGCCAACCTGGGACTGAAATACATATCAGAACTCCTTCATGCTAAAGAGCTTAGGGAGAATAATCGAGTCCCACGTGCATAGAACTTATTGGCGAATGTATCCTATGCCGAAGATGGAATACGCCTAACAACGGAGAAGATCCTGCCAGAGTGAGCTTCAGATTCAACTATGAGAATTGAATACGCACTCGAAAAGAACGAATACGCGGTGGGCATTTTCATCGACATTGAGGGTGCTCTCGACAAACTTCCGACGGCTTGTGTTACAGGCCAGACAATACGGGCTAGATGAATCGCCAGATCTGTGGATAAAAGCAATGCTCGTGAATAAGACACTGATTGCGGATGCCAACTGCGACCAATATGTAATAGAGGGCGTAAACAGTGGTTGCCGCCACATACGCGAATGATGTTGTTAAAGGCATCACCATCCAATTTTCCAAATAATCTAAGTATTTGGGTTCCATCCTGTATAACAAACTTCTCTAGACTAAAGATATTACATTTAAAGCCTCTGCCAGAAGCAGCAGAGCAAAGGAGCTATCGGCAAGATATACTTAGAAGGGTCCCATGGTTATTATAAGCCATTTCTATCCTATACGTCGGTTGTCTGGTGGAGCAAGGCTGCATGAGGGCTTTTGACTATAGTCTTGCGAACATGCCGTTTGATGCATGACACCAGAACTCCTACTGCAAAATAAATACGAAACATTCCCTGTGCCAGGACCGGTTTTGACCAGGACTTGAACTAGTAAAAGAATGTAGTCAGGTTCTCATGGATGGCTTCAAAACCGATCTAGCATTCCGGAGGTAGTGTCTTTCTGGAAGACGACAACATTAGATTTCACTCCTTGTTGGGAAATCTGTCTTCCAAGCGAAGATGTACTCAGTCTTGATGGCAACGAACAATATTGTGAAGAATTGGTAGAGGTGGCGAAGCGCTTGCATGCGTATCAATAGCCAAGCTGCGTTTAGGACCTTGCTGAACCCACTTAGGTCTTTTAAGCTAGTTCGAGAATGCAAGACTTCATTGAAGACTGTCAGAAGGCTAAATTCACTTAGTCTTGTTTGAGTCTATGAACTGGCTAGGGCTGGCGCAGATGAGAGTTTTTCAGGGACCGGCTATGGGGCTGCCTGTGCCCTATAATATCTGCATAACTGGAGATGACGCGGCTCTTACAAGCATCGTGACGGGTTGCCACGCTGCTAAGCAATTAAGTGTGCAAGTCATAAATGACACAATATCCTGCAAGCTTGGTGCAGGAGCACCAACTCTTTGAGTGTTCGGGCTACCACCACGTCAGACTGCTGGTACACGGCGCTGATGTGGTGGGTGCTAGTACCATAGGAACTTTATCACTGAAGCCCATGCTCATCTCTCCTTGAAAGATTGAGAAATTCCAGTAAAGGGAACATGCAAAGAGTACTATGGACTAGTTCTTTGTTTCGACAGAAAAAAGGACTGTTCGGTTGATTACTGGTATTTCTGCTGCGATGACTTAGCTTTTCGAAGATTCAGACTAGGCGCTTTTAGACCAGATGTAGACATCTCATATTTTTGCGGTGTTTTACTTCCGAGAAGTTCTTATCGAATTTTTTTTATCAAAATCAAGGTTTTTTCCTAAGGTTCACTTCTATTGATCCGAGGACCCAACTTTCTCCAGCTTTCCATAAGCTAATCATAATGCGATTTTAGGATGACCATCCATATGGTGCTGTGAGAAACCTAATCGTTTAGATGGTCTTCCCCATCATTCACATCCAAAATACCCGCAGTTCCACAGGTCTTAAAGATACCATTATTAATACAATCATGTTGGAGTAATCATATCTGTGAACCTTTTCGAAGTATCAGACATAAACCTAATGGCCATTCAGTCTTGGAATTAAGCCTACTAATCAGCGATAACAAATTGCGTAATAAAAACGCAAAAAATACCGCTGTATCACATCCGGCTTACGACTATAATTCCCTTTTTTTTTGTTTTCAATTTTCTTTAGTTTTCGTTTTCGTAGTTGTGAAACGGCCGGTCGATATTAGTTTCAGCTGTCACCGTTAAAAAAGATTTCACCATTAAACTGTAATCACTATTAAATCTTGATACTTCCCTCCGTAGACGCTGTCAAGAAATATGCTGAGAGCTACATATTTCACGGGTTTTCATGGACCGAAAAGAACCGACGAAACAGAGTATAGACACAAACACAATCTCCTTTCCTTGATGGGGGCGGAAATATCATATTTTCCTTTAAAAAAAAAAAGAAGAAGATAGAATCCTTAATTATTATTATTGGCGGTGGTAGGCGTCTAAGGACGGTGGTGGAGGAGACTTTTCCTTTCTTCATAATGGCTTATGGTTGCCATTATTGTTGGTGTGTTGTTATAATGCTTATGATCCTGGTTTCGCTGATGTTATACCAGAATTACTTCGTCCTTGCACATTGTGTTTGTTTGTGCGGTTCTTCTTATTACTGCTCTTTATCCTGGTTCTACTTGGAATGAATTAGCCTTTTGTATTTGGTGGCAAACTGTTAAAAATAAAATTCTCTAACGTCCTACTCACATTATTCCGATGTAACAAACGATAATAGAAACAGAAACATTAAGTGACAGTAAGCCTTTTGAGAGCTATTTGCTGTTTGTTTGCGTACGAGTTTTCCGATTCGAATTTTTGGACGAGGGATAGAGAAGTAGCCTATTTGAGATGAACTTATGTGCCATATAAACCGAATCGGAGTCTCTGATGAACCCTTCATGGAACAACGGCAGCTTTCACATCCGCAAAGTGGAATTTTGACTTTTCAAGATGGTTTTAAATAGTTCAAACGGGGTAGCAAAATCAGATGTATGGGTAGTTACAAGAGGAAAGTTTGACAGTGCTTCTTGCAAAAACTTGAAAAAAATATATTTGATGCATGTCACGGTTGTCTTGAAAGATCGGGTAAAGACGTGTGTGGCTTCTTCTATTGCTTTATAATACTATATTTTATGGAGTTGGGAAATTTATTTTGCACAGATCATTTTTTATACTTCAAGAATCTACAAAAAAAGAGTCAGTTGAAAAGGCATTGGTTTTGGTAGTACTGCAGAAGATGTTGGCTCTGTTATCCAAGAGTTGGAAAAAAAAACAAGGTTCCTGCTTAAATTCTATCAGAACAACCGGAATTATGGTATCGAAAATCAGAATATTTTTTTTTTTGATACGACCATAAGCGCGTACTGTGATATCCGTACTCATTAAAACTACCGCCCTTAAAAATCAGTATGCTCATTATTGCAACTACGAGTATGTTTCATCTTTTAACAAATTTTTGTATCATGGAATAAACATATTTGTCAGGTGTCTTTTCGACTAAAGTCCCTGCATATTCCGCTGTTTAAATGTGGTTAACATGTATTGCTCTAAGTCGAAAGGTTTGTCCCAAAATTTGTAGGACTATATAATTTTTGTGTCCATTAAGTCGAATTGTGTGCTTACTTACAAAGTCTGGTCTTTTCTCCTCAATAATTTACTATGAAATATTATTTTTTGTTTTATTGGTACAATAGCAGAGTTACATACCAGTCGTCCTCACCGTCTGAAGCACTTATTCGTATAAGAGCAACTTGTTCAAAGACTAATATTTTCCAAGTATCCAGTACATTTCTCTGTATTCCTTTTCGAGTTCTTTACCTTCCTTATTCACACGTGGCTTTAATTTTAATTTTATGTCGAGTGTCACTCCGTGGTAATGAGCCTCGTTTGTGGACGGAATACAGACCAAGTTTATAAGGGTGGGTAACTTGCTCATTTTTCAGTTATTAAAATTTACTTAAACAGATTTAGTTTCATTGAGGGTAATCTGCCAGGACTTTTTCCATTCATTTACATTATTAAGAGGTCCTTGTAGTTTAACTGTTCTTTCTTCGACCGTTTTATTTACTTCTAGCAATGAAGTGGCAGTGTAATCAGCAAACGGTTCCCTTTTTTGCGGTATATCACTGATATACAGGGTGGCTCGGCTGGGGATACAGATACAATATTTTAGGATTTGATTCGTTGGTTCATGTTATGAAAAAATCATAAATGAACAGTCGCTGAGTGACAGCGTATTTAAAAGAGTTCCTTCAGAGAAGTAGGTACCAACAATTATTTAGTTATAACTTCTAGTTTATTAAATCTAGAACTAACTAATAAGCCAGACTCGTTTGAGAGCCAATTGATTAGTGGTTAATTCATATTTAAAGACTATTACCGTCCATTCTTTCTTTTTCGAGATCTTGGTCTTTAAAGACAAATTTTTTTTTTATAAATTTTTGGGAAAATCGCATTTACCGCGAAAAATAGCGCCGATATTTTTTGTTTTTTTTTTTTTTTTTTTATTATTTTCAGGCACCATAATGTTTATGCATTTCGTATGGCAGTGCTGAGGCGGCGTGCGCAGAGTATCAACAAAAATTTCCTACACGACATGTCCCTAATCAAAGAGTGCTTACAAATACTCACAGAAGATTGCGAAAAGTTTGAACAAATACTTACCATAGAATCGAACAGAATCACATGTGGTAGCTGTGAGTGATGAAGAATTAGAGGAATGAATCCTGAATATGGTATCCACGTTCGATAACATTACGTTTAAATTTGTCCAGCCGACGAATTTTGCAAGTTTTGCATAGAGAGAACCTCCATCCTCATCATGCAATACCATATCAGGAGTTATTACCAGCAGATCTATCTCGACGATCATAATTTAGCAATTGGTTGCTTGAATGGCATTTCGATGAAAATATATTTATCGGAAATATTTTATGGACAGATGAGTCGCAATCCACTAGAGATGGCACTACCATAGTTTCTATAGCTTACACACATGGGCGAATGAAAATCCGCATACAACAAGAACAACAGGCAGGTAATTGGTAATAAATTACCTATGTTGGGCCTTTCCTACTTCCGCAAACAGTAAACAGTGACACTTATTTGCAATTTTTGCAAAATGTATTTCCAAGACAGCTAGAAGGTGTTTCGCTTGCACAAAGAAGAACTTATTTTTATCAATAGTATGGTGCTCGAACTCAGTATGACAGAATAGTCCGAAATCAATGCATTGGAAGGAATGACCCAATATATTGGCACTGGAAGATCACCAGATTTCACAGTTTTGGATTTCTACGTATAGGGAACGATGAAGGAATGGGTATATTCGTCTGAAATAAGAACATTGCCTGAATTGTAAGAACTGATGGCAGCAGCGGCACAGCATACCAAAGAGACTTTACCGACTATTAATATTATTCATGAACATTAGCTTACATTCAGTCTGATGAAGGACACTTTGAGTAACAGTTGTAGATTTAAGACTATATAAATTTGGATTAGCAATAAGATTATTTATTTATTTATAATAATTTACTATAATATTTAATAAAATATAGACATATTAGAGATTAATTAATTTAACCTTATGCCTGGAAAACTGTGTGCCACAGATAAAAACTTTGTATGATGAATTTCTAGGTAGCATTACTGTAAACGAAAATAATAAAAAGAAATAAAACTTATAGGTACACTTTTCCGAGATAAATGAGATTTTAACAAAAATTTATTAAAAAAAAATAAAGAATGTTTTGATTGAAGGCCAATATCTCGAAAACGAAAGCAGGGATGCTATTACCTTCCAAATATGAATTCACTATTAATCAATTGATTATCAAATGAGTCCAGCTTGTTAGCTCTAGGTCTAAGACACTAGAAGTTATAACTAAATAACTGTTGGTACTTTTTTAAACACCCATACGATTTTTTTCATAACTTGAACCAATGGGTCAGGTCCCAAAATATCTGTATCTCAAACTGGACCACCCTGTATAACAGATATTTGATAGAAGCGAACCAAGAAAACTTACTTGTGCTGCGATGGCTAACATTTTTTTAAATCGCGAGAATTCGTTTTTGTGTCTGACACGGAAAAGTCGATTCTCCTTATACATTATTAATATACGAGATTATACAGACTGGAATGCAAGACCAGCTGTAATTTGAGTTTCAAGCCTTCATCTCACACCTTGACAATGGTTTGCGAGATATCAAAAAATACGCCTGAGCAAATCCCTCTTTGGCGGTTGGGTGCGTACTCTAGGGTACGCACTGCTTGGCGCCAACCTGGCACTGCCAGGTGCTGCAACTATGACTACACATCAATTTTGCTTATTTAATGTCCTCGTGGTAGATGCTGGTTATTGGTATCATCCACGTGCATGCCAAACTTACAAGCAGAAGTGTTAAACAAGAGAAAATAAAAACACAATAATTCACTATCAGAAATTACTGAACATCAGAAGGAGCACGTACGGCGGATGTACTCATCCTATTGAATGGATGGCTTCAACAGTCAGTATGGAAAATACCTTTTCAAGGGTTAGTCGCGGTGCTGAAATGGAGATGGTGGCATGTGAACCCTGCATCGATCAACGGCAGCTCTCATACCCTCAAGGAATATCCGCTCCGTTTCGCGCAAGGATTCATAAAAAGTCCTGGCCCTCCAGGTTGGGGATTGTACGGGGTTAACTACCCGCTCTTGAAAAAAGCTCACTGCAACGCAGCAACTGAAAGCCTCGAATAAGGACGGATCTAGTGTCCCGACCCCGCAATCGACCAGACCTCGTTTGGTCGAACACCTAGAGAAGAACCTCGACTGCTGTAAAGTAGATACCACCGCCATTCTGCTAATCCGGAAGAATGGGCGGGAAGAAAGCTGGACGAAAAACTGTGACATATGCTAAGATGATTGCTACAGAGAAAATAAACGGCATCTATTTGTGTGCGGATTTATTGTAAGCGGCAGACTTACGCACGAGGTCTTGAGCCTTCGACACCTAAGCGAACGTTTTATAACAATAGGCGTCAAGGTTCTATTCCCCAATATCAGCCTGATATGCTTTCACGTCCCCATAGATGAAAATGACGACGCTAGCAATGAAAGTTTCTACAAGCTCCTCTACAAAACTGTATGAAGCTAAAATCATCTTAGTTGATTTTAACGCAAAAATAGGAAAGGACATCTTTGGCAACGCAATAGGAAAGAATAGCCTACATGGTGCCAAGTCTCAAATCGGACTAAAGCTAATTGACTTTGGTGCGAAGCGGAACATGCCTCTAGCTAGCACACGGTTTCCCGACCTTAATGCCCTCAAGAAAACATAACGATGAACACATCATCAAATCGTCAGCCAAATTGATCACTTTGCAATCAATAACAGACATTCCTCAAAGATGCTCGAGCTTTTCGAACGGCTACTCGAGCCACGAGATTTGACGTTAAACAGCTGCATTCGTAATATGTTGCCGGAGTCGCGAGTCACTCAACCTCTCGACATGACCTACGCAATCAACATCAAGTGCTGAAGAGCAAGCCATATGCCATCATAGATTTGTGCTGGATTTCACCAGACCATCTCGACGAAACTCACCGAATACGTGAGGGTATTGCATAGAGAGTGGCCTGCGAGCAGGACATCAGCTTCTCCAGAGGGAAAAGAAAGAGCATCAGAAGCGAGCGGTTGAGGAAATAGAGAGACGCTTCTACATTCGGAAATTTTTCCAAAAAGTAAAAGGAACATTTCGAGGCATCAGAAACCTGCAGAGAAGAACAAGGAAGCGTAGTAGTAGAGTCACAGTCGGGATATAGAAAAACCCCTTCAGAAGGCTGCTAAGAAGGCAGTATAATCCAATTAACATGGACGTTGTATGAAAGTCAAGTTATCCGCCCACCCGTCCAAAATGAAGTGATGATAGTTTTAACTTTGAGATGGTCAGCGACCTTTATACGTCGACTCCGCTATTAAATTTAATAATGACACCTCATCAGGATTCAAATGAAAAGTTGCTAATCGCTGTTTCTCCGGCCTTAGAAGGCAAATGAATAATAAGGCTACCCTAGTCCTGCTTTATGGTGCAGAAGCAAGGACGTTCGCAAAGGTTGATGAAGAAATCCTTGAACGCAAAATTCTTTGAATAACTTTTCGTTCGTTTGCGTTGACAGGGTTTGAAGGAGAAAATTTAATGACGAACTCTATAAGCTGTCCAGTAATATTGAGCTTGTCAGAAAAGTGCACGTTGCTCACCTAAGATGGCTAAGACATGTAGACCGATTCCAACCCAGAGAGACAACGCAGTTGAGGGGAACCTTGCCTTAGGTGATGCTCGACTTAACTTTGCTGTTCATGCTGGGACCAAAAAAAAAACATGTTATACATAAATTGCGATTAAATAAACTTTATTGCAATAGGATTTAATCCAACTCAGAATACATATGAATTATTATGGTAACTACACGTTACATGTTTCTTCTTCATCTGTAAATTATTCAGATTAATTCAGTGCTTATTTTTTACTCAAATTCCTAGGAATTATGCTGCACAAATCGCAGATATAGTATCAGCGATTTTAGTGAGAAATTTATTTTGCGCATAATTGTTTTTGGATATTACTGATAAGCACATCGTATTTATTAGGTTCTTGTGTCGTGACATTATATGTAAGTCGCGCAAGTTTAATTCATCTGAGTAAGTTAGTAATTACTTAAAAATTTAACTGCGAGTATTAAGTGGTTGGGAGAAATATGTTGCATTCATCTCAATAGAACGAAAAACAGTTTTAATAGTCTTTATGATGAGTTGCTCGTTTTGTTAAGTCAACACATAAAACATGAAAAGATTATCCGATAAGACTACTCCTAATCACTACATCAGCATTTGTTTCACAAGAAAATATTTGATGATAGATTTGGACAAATGTTGGTGACCATTCGACCCACTATGTAACTTGCTGCGATTTCATTTTCTTAGGAGCAACAGTAAACTGCTGCATTTTCGACCACCACCTCCAAGTCCATGATTCTGGTTTCTACGACTCAAGAATAAATATGGCTCAAACGCCTGGAGCTGGAACTTTAAAATGAAAACTCGAAATGCATGCCGACATTCTGTGACACTGAAAGCGGAATTCAATTCTCAACGAATAACGCATATTCAGGGCAAATCCAACAAACATATGAACACATTTTTTTTCTCTTTGTCAAATGAATAAAACAAGCTGACCTTTCTTCTAGATTCCACTTTCAAACAGATCGTCTCGCCCCTTTGCCATTTACGACATTTCGATTATGTTGCATCACCCATCTATTGAATACTCAACTACTACAGTATTCCTACCGTAAAAAACAATGGGGTTCTATGTTCAACACCATGAGAATACTCAGCAAAATGATTGAAAATACTTCAGAAGTTCTAAAAACAAGTCCCCGAGGAAAACGGCCTTTCACTTAATGACCTGCTTAACGTTGTGTGTAAAATTAGACAAAATTAACTAAAGTGCCGAACCCTTTTCTCACTTCTCACTAAAACGAAAAAAAAAACGACAAAAGTTGCCACAATCCTTCCAACAATTACCTTGCCATCACTACTATTTACGTATCCGGATATCCTAGCACTCAACCAACCGGAAAGTGACAGAGTCAGAGAGCGAAGAACAAAATCCAAACGGCAACAAGATAACAACTTTAACAAGAAACAAAGAATGTATAATGAGATTAACAACAGCATCAACAATAATAATAATAAGCCAGTAATGAAATAATAACAAAAAGCATTCAACAAAGCGGTACCCGAGCTGTTGTAGACCTGTCCTCTATGCCATCAGGATAAAGGCACTCCTTGCGCTCTTTATGCGGCCGGGATATCTGGAACTTTTTTCACAGGCCCCCTCATTTGCGGAGGTTTTAATCTTTTACCGTATCTCCGTTGGCTGTCATAATAACGTTTCAGATTTGAATTTACAAAGCATAGCATTCGGGATAAGCGGCAAAAGGCAAAAGGCAAAACACAAATAAAAAATGAAGAAAAATTCGAAAAACGAAAAAAGAAAGAGCTCACCACAGGAAAAATGTCCCTTTGTCGGGATGTATCTACATATATAGTACGAATTTATACGTACATTCATATATAATGGCCTGTGTATTAAGCGAAGGCGAATATATACATACATACGTATATACACTTGAAATGTCAGACAAATATGACAGTTAAAACGAAAGCAATGAAAGTCAAAAGCGAAACCCAACTGAGGACGATAAGAGTAAAGTCGTATGACTTTTGAAAGAGTGTCCAAGAAATAACAAAACAAAGGAACAGATAGATACACTTAACTGTTCCGGGCAGACCTGATTCTTTAGGTAAAGACAAGGCAAGTGCCACTGTTCAACATTTAGATGAAATTTGAAAAGGAGAAAGATTTGTTTGGTTGTCCTTTGTGGGTGTCATTTGTGAATTTGTCGTCAATGGGGACATTGAATAGAATCAACAGAGTCTTTGGCTAGTACCATTTCATGGAGGACCTAAGCGGGTTACCTCTTGTGGAACTGGACACAAGTGAGTTTAAAGAGTTTCAGTCATGGTATTGTTCTATAAAAAAGTTCAACGCTACTGAATGGGGATACCCAGCAGAGGCCTCGTAGTGCCAACATGCTACTGTGGATATTGGTCTGGTAAATAATATCGAGAGGAACCCCTAAAGCCGAATTCAGCTTTATGCAATATAATGAATATTGCATAAAGCTGAATTCTTTTATTACTTAGTTAATCAAGCGATTCCGTATTGATCTGTTGAGCTACCAATATTCTGGGTTCATTTGACATATCGGCCTTTATGAATTGATTGTCCGAATGTTAGAAACCTAAGCTTTAAATTGGGTCTCAAAGAATTTATGATTCTCACTCTGATTGCAAACTCAGAAGGAATCTTCTCTAGTTGGACAATTTCTAGTTTGAGACCTGGCCACTAACTATATTTACGTTGATGAGGGTTCAAATTCTAAACACCATTACGATTATATTATTTCCTTTGGCATTAAGGAATGGGTGGCCGTGGCTCAAGTGGTAGGGAACTGGCTTTTAAATTTGAAGGTTCGTGGTTCGAATCCCAGCCTTGCCCGAAAGATATCCATTTTTTTCAGTTAACAAAAATTAACTAAGAAGAGTAGTTGACTAGAAATCAATAACGAGCCAACTTCTACTAAGAATTTAGAATCTCAATTAAATGTTGGATGCCACCCATGGAGCGAAATAACCACCGCCCCCAAACATCTTTCTTCCTCTCTCTATCCGATTTTCCAAAAAACTTAACACTGACTGAGGCATTATAAGTGTATTCATATCCACTTGGAGTGCTAAGTTCTTTAAAAACAAAAAAAAAGGAATAAGCACTTTTGAAAGAGATCCTCTTTTCGCTTCTACAGTAGTCACCTTTGTCATATTTCCCTTTCGATCACTATCGGTTAGCTTCTCCGTCGACCTTTCAAGTGCTCCACTTCTATGATGCCACATTTTTTTGAATTGATTTCAATCTAAGCAGTAGACAAATGACAAGTATCGCTCAAACCCAACAGAGGTTAGCTGTGACGGGTGAAATCATATCCACGAAGCTCAGGAAATATCTTGGTTTCTTTACGCATTTGTGAACACACTCCAGAAGTCCAACTTAAACTTTCACCAGAGAAACCAACTTGCTAAGTAGATTCTATAACATTGCCATTACAAAAATTATTGCGGAATCTACGATCGCATAATACAGGCTAACAGACTCAAAAACGTTTGCTGAAGCAGTATCGAGAACCACTACGGTAGAAGCTGCTTACCTTATAATTCTGAATATCTACCACGCCTGCTTCATTGAAGCAAATAACGAGCTCGAGGTCAATGGTGATCTCTTCTATTCGACACCAAATTTTCAACATTTAATTGCAGAAACTTCACAATGGTTTTACCATTCCGATGGCAGTCGGCAACGTTTCTGGCCGAATGTTGGTAAATGTTGAACTTGGAGATTCGATCTGTCAATCTTCGCAAGACCTGTCTCCTCTTCAGCAATGTAAGCCCGCAAGCCTTATATGGTAATTCATTCCAAACTACCCATTGTTGGTATACATACACAAGTCACACTTGGTCGACTCAAACGTCGTGTAAAGTTCGACATTTCCTTTTATCAGATAGTCAACTGACATGGGATTTCGTAGACATATAACAGTGATGACAAGGCAACAGGTTTTGCTGGTAAAGCACTGCCGGAAGACCCAGCACCGATAACATTCCAGAAGGCGTTTCATCCCCACCAGGACACAATCTATCAAAAGGATTTTGATCGTCAAATCTTTAAGTAAAAACCGCGATGGAGTTTACTCGAATTGTTAATATAGCAGAGCATCCTACGGTTTTATCTGGCGACATCCCAGTGGCGCCTTTTGAGGAAACTGAATGTTTAGCTTTGGTCTCTCCAATCAATACACTGTTTTCGGAATGCCTATTACAACTCTTGTACTCTCTCTAGCACATCTCCAGCCGATACAAAAGTTGCCGACTAAAAACCTTTTGTGCAAACTCAGGGACACGTTTTCAATGGGTGCAGATGATTTAGGAGGAACGAAAGTTATTCAGCTTCGAATCGACGTAGGATCAGCTATACCATACCAATTAATCAACCCCTCGTTTGAGGAATAGGAGGAATCAAGAAAAATAATCTGTAAGATGCTGCAACGAAGCTAATTCCGGGTCTTGGGCTTTTTCAATCTTGACGCTCATACAGGAGGTTTTGTGTCGATTATCACCAACTGAACTTGGCCACGGTCAAAGGCTCATTCCCTTTGTCCAGAATAGATGAGACTTTGGATTCGGTATTAGGCTCACTGTGTTACGATACCCTTGATTCCAAGTCAGGATACTGGTAGGAAGAAGTTCATCCTAATAGCCGACAAAAAATTTACTGTGATACTAGGAACAGTCTAAGTAAGCTTGTAGTGATGAGTTTTGGCTAGAAAAACGCCCCCTCTGCTTTCGAGAAGCACGTCTACATTCTGTCTTATTTGGATGATAAGACCTTCGAGCAAATGCTTACTAAATTGCGTTCTATTTTCAACCGATTATGAGACTCCGCCAGGCGATTCCGCAATGAAATCAAGTTCTTGGGCCATATTGAAGCGATTCGCCACCAAATTTGTGCTGTGCCTGACTTTACACCTATTACCTCCAACTCAACTTACCGACAAAAAAAAAAACCTTTAAATGGACCGTTCAGTGGTCCAATCTGTTAGGAGGCTCTAACATCTTATCCTATGCTGGTGCACTTTCACGCTGAACGAGGAATTATACAATACTTGATGCCGGTGCATGCGATTATGATTTTGGAGATGTGATCTCTCAACTGGGACGGAAAAAGCTATCGCGTATTTTACTCTGACTTTAAATAAGGCGGAATGGAATTATTGCACTACCCACAAGGAATTGTTGACATTGATTAACGCCAGAAAGCACATTACTACGGTCGAGAATTTTTATTGCGAACGCATTAAATTAGTTGTTGTCCTCTAAGAACCGGGAAAGTTGACTTGCCTGGTAGATGGAGGCCCTTCAGCAATACAATTTTCAGGTTCAACATCGAGCGGGAAAAACACCTCAATGCCCATGCGATTCCATAGCTACCATGTGAGAATGAACTCTGCAATTAGCGCAATGGCAAGGAGAAATTACAAGGTCAGGGAATACCCTTACAGCACAAGTACTTTGATGAATCAACAGCGATTTGGATTGCGAACAGCTTCAGCGTGCACAAGAAACAGATTCAACTCTGGCTCAGGTAATAGACTGGGTCGAAGCTGGACAATAGAGTTTGAGCCAGAAAGTATGAAGAATGTTATGGTACTGCATGCGATATTTGTATTGCAAAGCATGACATTCGGAGAAGAACCCAAGGAAAGCTGCAGATTTGTTTGACTGGTGAGTCCTTTCAGCGTATAGACATCAACATCCTGGGATCTTTACTCCCTAAATATGTGGTAGTAATGATGGTCTATCTTAATAAATGAATAAATGGGCCGATGGATTTCTCTTGATTCACCAAACAACAGACTCTGTGACCTGACTTTACCCTTCGTGGACTACAGAGTCAAGCAAAGAAACTTGTTTGTCATGATATTTGTTCCTGATATACAACTACCTCAAGACTTACCTTTCGAAACATTGCCAGATTTGGATTCACAGACATACCGGGGATTTGCAACTTCAGGACTAGCTTCGAGAGATTCGATTCACGCCTCCCAAATACTCACACAATATCTTTAACGACTATAGTAACCGTAAAACATTCGTGACATGAGTCATCACTAATTCATTCCCATCATCTCCGATTTAAATTAAAACAGTGAGTCAAAAACCACTGTCTATCCATTAAATGCATCACGTTCGCACAATAAATCAATATCCACAAGATGCACCGAATCTATTCTTGATACTTACAAGATCGGCAAATTATAGTTTTCAACAACAATGTACACAATTTGACATTAGCAGGCATCCGTTGCGTCGAATTTCGGTGAAAGACTTGAAGAAGTTTCCTTATAAAGTGCAAACCGTTCACCAATTCGTGCCTGCTGACCCTCAGGTGAGGTTAATTTACTCCAATGCTCTGTTACACCTGGTGCAAGAAGAGGATGATGTCGTGCCCAAAATCATAATGAGCGACGAAGCCCATGATTGGCCCTTATTTTTTTGAAGACGCCGACGGTACCACCATAACCGTAACTGGTGAGCCCTACAGACAGATGTTAAACCAGATTTTTTTACCTCAAGTTGTCGAATTGGGCCTCGAGTATTGATGGTTCCAGCAGGATGGAGCAACCGACAACACCTGTCGGTGAACAATGGAGATTTTGTATCACCAATTTCCAGCCCCTGTGATCTCTCCTTTTCGCGCTTTGAACTGGCCGGCCAGATCCCCAGACCTGACGGCGCCAGACTTCTTCCTTTATGGCATTTTGAAATCAAAAACCACACCAAAGGTATAGTGGATGAAGTTACTATAGTAAAGATCAGTTCCTAATACATGCGAAATTAACTCTCACGAGATTAGAAGATCATGTTACAGACATGGTTGTAGAAACTCACAAACTGGTCCTGGCAGTAAATCAATACAACAAGAAAAGGAAACAGTTAAAGATGTTGGCACCATAACATCTAAAAAAATACCCACGGGCCGAAGCCCGTGGCGAACATCCAGCCGTTCGTTCAAATAACACAGGACATACAGCAACATAGTGTCATTTGTAAAAACTGACGGAATCCCACACTGGAGCGCTTCGACTTCATTTGCATAGGGCAGCGTCTCGAGTTCGTTAATCACCCTGTTTACCTCTTCTCTGTGTAGTAGATTTGCATTGACGATGCCGCTCTTTGCCATTTGACACGCGCTCACCACTTCATTGATTTCTTCTTTGATGATCGAGATTTCATTAATTGCATCTTCCTCGAACCTAGCCTTACTGGATGCCGCTACTTGGTTTTTGGAACTTACCATGACCCAGTTGATTTTTATCGTTATTTTCTCAGTTATTGAAAGGAGCCTCTCGTTGCTACTAAGGACTGAAACGAATAAAATTTGGAAACTTCAAAGTAAAAAAAAAAAACAATATTTTCATAATTCATGTAAATTTTTTTTATTTGCTTTAAAACTTTGTTTTTATTAAATTCGTTCACAATTACAAAAAATCAAAAAAATCATTTGGGTTCCCATTCTTTCCTCAACTTCTTTCGAATGTCCTTCATAAGGTTGGTGACAGTTACATCCGTTGTCTTTTTGGACACTCTTTTCCATTTAGCACGTCCTTTGCACACTGCTCACTTTTTCTCAATTTAGTTTTGACCAAAGCCCAATACCTTTCAATGGGACTTCATGTCGACAAAGTCGACATTTTTAGCAACAAGAAAGCTCAACGTCGCATGAGCATAGTGAGCTGAAGCTAAATCTGGCCAAATTAATGTTGAACCCTCTTGTTTGTTTAAGAAAGGAATCAACCGTTAAAGTACACTTCTCCGTCGATTGTTCCCGTTGTAATAAACGATGAGCTTCTGTATCCACATTGGCGAATGTCCTGCCAAGCGAGATATTTTGACCCGAATTTTTCCATTCTAATTAATGTTGTTGATTGCGGAAGAATCTTAGCTTCAAACGAGTTGTAAAACTGCGCACCTGGAAGAGTTGGAAAGTCGGCTTTGACGTAAGTTTCGTCATCCAAAACCAAGCACGCTTTCTTGTTGCCGATCAACTCGTATAGCTTTCGGGCTCGTGTTTTTATGAATTTTTTTTGTTTTTTTCGTGTTTTTAGACCGTTACGTTTTTTAGATCTATGTACCATTGTTTGGTTGATATTACATTTCCGAGCAACATTTCTGGATGACATAGTCCGGTTTTTTACGATGGTACCCACTACTTTCTTGTCCAAATTTGTATCATATGCTCCACTTTTAGCTCCACTTTTCTGTTTTCGCTTAGTTGTCAACGTCTCCAAATATCGTTCAATAACCGAGTTCACTGTACTGCGTGCTATGTTTAAATTTTGTGCGATAAAATGGTTTGGACGCGAAGTATTTTCGAGCCATTTGTCGATGATCTTTTTACGGCGTTCCTCTTGACTCATATTTTATAAATATTTTAAACCGCACCGATCTTAAATCAATAACAAACTGAAACTAGAGAACATACAGGCTAATTGGGGTACAAAATGGGATTGCAATTTTTACGCATTGGAAGTATAGCCCGTATTAAAATTTACAGATTTTATTCGTTTGAGTCCTTATACTACTGGTGGTTTCTTTCTATCGGGTCTTGTTCACTTCGTAGAACCTTATTCCAGTCTGTTGCGTCTGGGCTTCCAGCCAACCATTTCCAGGCTGAGCCAATCCAATTGATAGATCTCGTCCTCCAGGTCGTTCTTCCTTTTAGCAGGTTGATGCGTTCGCTGATCTATGCCAGATGGTGTTCCGCTAGGTTTTTTGTTTCCTGCTTAGGAATTTCGCTGGTAACGAGGTCAGCCATTTTTATCAGTATGTCTTCAAGTTTCTGTAGGTTGACCATGGGTATTAGCTTAAAATGCCCATCGATGATCCAGGCTTTGCCATCCTTGATTGATGCTATTAACGAATGGTTCTCGAAAATGTGGAACCTTTGCACTGCACTTGCTAGTAATATTCTGCGTAATATACAGTTTTAAATAATTTTAGCAAAGGTTACAATAAACATTTCAGTGAAACTGCACGTAAAAGTGATAATGATTAAATTTTAGGGTTAAGATTTCTAAATAAATTTGCATTTTCAGAATATAACAAAATCTTCTCTGATTTTAAATTATACATATTTAATAAAATTAATATAGGATCACGTCCATACAATTTAATATATAAATTTTATTATCAAGAAATGAATTTAATTTACAATGTTGGTTGTATTTAATTTTAAAGGTTCCCTTTTTCTTAACCATTTAAATAGTTAAAATATCAACTAAAGCTAATTTTTCAGCAATAGTTATATAAAATAATTTTTATTTTATGGTGCGAAATTTGTGCTATGTGTGCTGGCGTAAAATTAATATATGTGCGTAATATTATTATGCATGCGTAAGATTATTATTTGTGCGTAAGTGTGCTATTGTGAGTTTCTAATTTGTGCCTTGTAGATTTTATGACCAGTGGTTGTGACCAGTGTTACTTTTCCACCACGTCTTTTCGATAGAGTGGCATATGTTTGCTTTGGATTCTTTTGTACGGGGTGTAAATTATACTATCTTTCTTGAACTTTTTAGGTGTGGATCTTTTGGAATTTCGCCATTTGCTGGTTATTTCCTGTTTTTTATGCAGTCTAGCTCTAAGGTCGCTTAGCTTTAATTTGAAAGTTTATATACTAGATTCTGAAAGTTCATTCTGGAGGTTCGGTTACTGCGTTGTGCAGAGAATCCATTTTTGGCAAGCAATAAATAAGCATAAAAGGAAACTAAATCTTACCTGTAATCAAGAGGTCGAGTGAACTCTTTGTCACGGATGGTACAAGCACCGAGGTACAAGCACTGATTTTATATCTTAATATTTTAATTTAATTTAGTTAGCTCAAAGCAAACTATTGGTTATAGCGAGCACAGGCACTGATTTTCAACAAATTACCTTTTTTTGTTGGAACTTACTTACGCACAGTGAAATCACATGGATTTTAATATATTTTTTTGATTCACAAAAATTAATAAAAATTTTCCTTATTCACAGCGTAATAACATCAATTTTTTTTTTTTTGATTTTCAAAATTTCATAAAATTACTTTTCTTTCTTGTAACACACACTCAGCGTAGTTACAGGAATTTCAATTTCTTGCCTTTTTGCACAGCACAAATTTAACTTAAATTTTAATCTTCTTTTTTTTATGTAAGATAATCGAAAAGGAACAGATTATTTTAAAAAGTAAGGTGCACGCAACCGACTTAAACCAGTGCTTCGCATATGAGCCGGTCCTGAAGGGATCGTATTTGTCCTCTTTGGTAACTCGTTGCCTTTTTAGGGTCAAGCGGTGACCTACTAGGGTACAATTGACCTTACACCTCGCATCTTCGCCCTTTTGCGGCTTCTGACTATGTTCGCATGGATAGTATTGCGTAGATTACTACTTACACCCTGTAGAGAGTTTTACACATGTCCTTAAGTAAGGACCACCGCCAGGAGTACCAAAAGATGGAGGTTGGATCGGTCCCTGCTCGGACGACAGTTAAAGATGTTGGAACCACAACATCTAAAATAATACTCACGGGCCGAAACCTGTGGCGAACAACCAACCGTTCGTTCAAATAAAACGCGGACCAATAGTTTACTCTGACTTTATTTCAAGATTCTAAAATTAGCACTAAACTTAAAGTCTAACTTATCCTACTTCACATCTTCGTATCGATTTGGTATATAGAGAGTGCAAGGGTTTTAAGTTGCATCAGCAGTTTCCCAGTTCGAGTCGTGGGAAACAATTGTTAGTTTCCGTCACACGCTTCGTGTTACGGCGACTTACGTTGGGTGGTGAAATACAATGTCCACAAGTGCATGCATGAAGTCAAGGTAACTTCTCATCTTTTGACTTGTGGAATCGTGGCGCTTTAACTGAAACCAATCCATGGTCAAAACACGCAGCGGTCGACAATGAAAAACAGGTCCAACAACGACAGTGTACCATCCTCATCATGACACTAGAACAGTACAAGTAACCAGAGGGTGTCGCTGGAAAAGGTTGTCCAGCTTTGAGAACGATACGTATGTAAACGATGCGGTAAGTTAAATCATTTTACAAATATATGTTTATCAAAAATCATTCTGTTATCGAGGAAAGTGACGATAATTCAGTAAGTGAGGAAGAGGAAGCTAACTAGGAATTCCTTATAGGAGCTATACAAATTTATAAAATTAATTTTAAAAACAATAAATTAATAACAATAACTAAGTATTTAGCTGGAAAGTTTGAAATTTTGAACAAAATGTTCGAACGTCAATTAGACACTGTGCACCTGTTATAAGTTATAAAATAAACAGATAAACTAAATTAAATAATAAATGATTGTAAGGTAAAATTAAATTTAGTAGATAAAACATATTTTTAATAGGAAAGTGTAACCAATACGTTAAGTGCGTGAAGCTCAGAAAGATCTTCAATTTAGAATTTGTTGCTACAAACCTTAAAAAAAATACCATAGGACTAGATGATAGCACGTGTCTTGGATTTGATTCCAACTTAGGTTCAAACATTACGTCTTCTCCTCAAAACTCATATGTGTTCGAAAAGTAGCAAAATATGGTTGCTCGTTTAGGTTGCGTGCAAATGAAGTGTCACTTCTTAGAATTATCCGCCATATAAAATTCTTTTGAAATCATATAAGGTATTAAAAACAGAGTTGGAAAAAATGGTAGCAGTTGGAGTTATTGAGAAAACCGTGGATGCAACAAACTGGGTCGGCTCAATAGTTTTAGTCGAAAGAAAAAATAATACTTCCATTTGACATCAAATCGGCTTCAGAAGAGTTTCAAAGCAAAATGGTGAAGATATTTGGTGATCTAGATATTCATATTTATACTATGCACATATATAAACGACTTATTAATTTATGGTCGTAATTAAGGAAGACCATGATGCACGGTTGTAAGTTTGGTCTCACAGAAGCTAAGTTTTTCGAACACATTTTTGGTAAAAAAAGAATTTCGTCACACATTTTTGGTAAAAAAAAAGTTTCACCACAAACATCCAAAATAAAAGCTATCATTGGTATCACGCATCTTCAAGATGCGTATACGAAAAAAGGCATGCTTACTTACTTGAAACCATTTTTTCCCAACCTTTTATTAAAAAGAATGTATCCAGGGAATGAAACGACATTTAAAGAACTTAAAACAGAGATATTATCTCCGACTATGTATTTTAGCGTACTTTGACACAAAAATTCAAATTGGCATGTCGGTGGATGCGTCTCAATTTGCAGTATGAGCGGTGCGAAAACAAAACAATAGACTCATAACATTTTCATCAAAATCGTTGACAAAGTGTCAGCAAATATATGCCCAAATTGTCCGTGCGGGTGTAACAAGTTTCACCAGTATACAGGGTGCCGACAGTCACCCGACGAAAACCATGGGTTAATTTCAAGTCGAAAATCTTAAGAGGTAGTTTGCTCGTTTTCACTTGATTTTCGACTTGTAATGGTTTTTATGATTATTGGTTTCGTTTCTTTTAACTGACTCTAACTTCGCCAAAAACAACCTAAACATGCCAAAAAAGTGAGCTTGATAATAAATTGCGGGCAAACCGTTATCCGATAGATAAAAGTTTTAGGGCGGATAAAAACTCCTAGCTTCTCTTGTGTAAATAAAACCAATCAAGAATCGGTTGCAGTTTGGCAAAGTTAGAGTCAGTTAATAGAAACGAGACCAATAATAATAAAAACCATTATAAGGCGAAAAGAAAGCGAAAAAAAATTACTTCTTAAGTTGTTCGACTTAAAATGACCTCATGAACCCATGGATTTCGTCTGCGGCTGTGACTGTGGGACGCTCTGTATATAGTCAAACAGTTATTGTAGAGACTGATCTTATATCAATTTCCAAAAAATGGCTTACGAGAGTACCTCTGCCGCTACGAAGAATAATGCAATGCATTCAAATATATGACTTAAAAGTCATCTATAAGAAATTTTAGCTTATGCAAAGTACAAATACTTTGTCTGGAGCCCCATTGCTCAAAACAGAAGTTTTAGATAGCATGAAATATATTAATCAAAAAATAAGCTTACCGAAATTTAAGAGGACACGGCTAATGACGAGACTCTACAATTAGTTAAAAAATACAGATACAATAATTGGGCAGAGCACAGGCCAGAAATCAACGAATTAGCACTCCCATTTTGGCCTATTCGGGACTTAATATTTTTGCATAACAACCTATGTATGTCATGGACATCAACCACAAACAGTCGCTAGTACAGACAAATATTAAATAAAGGACTAGATAAAACAAAACAACTATATGACAAGACAATAGAACTCTTACCACCATTACGCTTAGGGGATATAGTACTTTTTAAAATAAATCCAAACGGTTCAATCTGGACCAGTGGTATTTACTTACTCATTTAGGCGGCGCTACAGTCCGGGGTGGACCTGGCCCTCAACCAGTAAGCTTCTTGCGCGCGATACCTAAGGCAAGGCCTCTACTGCGTTGTCCCTCCGGATAAGAGTCGAAGATTCTGCGGGCTGGAGCGGTTGGTGTTCATTCGCTCTACATGTCCCAGTCATCTCAAACGCCCAATGCGTAGTTTTTTTACCAGTTAGATGTCGCTGTACAGCTCGTAGAGATCATAGTTGAATCGTCTCCTCCAGAAACCGTCAATGCATACGGGACCAACTATCTTACGAAGAATTTTTCTCTCAAAACGACCAAGGATGTCTTCATCGGCTTTAGAAAGGGTACATGCTTCGGAACCATAGAGCAGGAATGGGATTACAAGGGTCTTATATAGAAGTTCCTTGGTTGATGGGGAGAGGGCCTTATTACATAACATAGTTGCCTTCTCAGCCCCAAGAAATAGCGATTGGCAGGCGTTATTTTTCGTTTGATTTCTGAACAGATGTCATTTCCAGATGTGATACGAGTAGTAGACCCGATGTTGGATGTCCCTTCTTGTTGACAGCATATGCTTTGCTTTGCCCTCGTTTACCGCTAGAAGCATATTTGCCGCTTCTGTTATTATACTTTCTAACGCACTAGTGACAGCTCGCTGTGTTCTACCAATAATATCAATATCGTCGGCATATGCAAACAATTGAACAGATTTTTGAAAGATCATACCTTGTGTGTTGGCTTGTGCGTTTTGCACAATTCTTTCAAGTATGAAGTTGAAGTAATCACATGACAGCGCGTCGCCTTGCCTAAATCCTTTTTTGACATCAAAAGTCTCGGTTAGGTGGTTAATGACCTTGATGCAGCAGAGTGATTTCTCCATCGTATAGCTCGTCTCTGTAGATGCTGTCATATGCTGCTTTAAAATCGATAAAAAGGGGGTGAGTATCGATCTGAACTTCTTGGTTTTTCTACAGGATCTGCGGTAGTGTGAATATTTGGTCAATTGTGGACTTACCGGGCCTAAAACCTCACTGATAGAGTCCTATCAGATCGCTGACAAATGGTTTCAGGCACTCGCACAATATGGCAGACAAGATCTTATAAGCGATGTTTAGGAGACTGGTACCTCTACATATAGCTGGCGCAGGTTAGAGGGCCTCCTTTCTTGTGAACCGGGCAAAGGATGTAGAGGTTCCATTCAACAGGCATAAATTCACCAGACCAAATCTTGGAAATAATTTGGTGACTGCTCTCTACTAAGTCATCTCCTGCTGCCTTAAATGGTTCAGCGGATAGGCCATCCGACACGGCAGCCATGTTCGACTTCAGTTTAGATATTGCTACGATATGCCTCATTTCATTTTGGTCGGGTGGGCGGATTTCTTGACTTGCATCGCCAATATTGAATGATGAATCTACTACAAGGTTTCCTTGTTCGTCTCTACAGGTTTCCGACAATTATTCCTGTAGTTGAACTTCTCTATTTCCTCGATCGCGCGCTTCTCTTGCTATTGTCTCAAGCACAAGATCTCGCCTCGGCAAAGAGAGTGAGACCAGCTGGCAGTCCATGTCAAACCAACACTAATAATGACGCTAATGCAGCTATTCTAGCTGAGATCAAACTTCTAAGGGGTGAAATAAGGATAATAACCACTAGCTGCGAGTTCCTCAGCTCAAAATATAACGAACTCAACGCAAATATAATAAAATACAATAACCTAGTCGAAAAATTCACTACAGAAATAAATGAACTAAAGGAAAACAATAACAAAAAAGACGAAATAATACAAAACATGCAATCAGAAATTAACAACATGGAACAAAAAATGATAAAAAATAACATAACATAGCAATAAAAAATGTTAAGCCCGCGAAAACGAAAACCTTTAGAAATAGTCAAAGAAATTGGTAAAACTATACATCTAGAAATAAATGAAAATGACATAAGCGACGCTTATAGGACAAAAACCAAAAATCCTGAAAGGTCATCAATCATCGCAACCTTTAACTCGACGGTTTGCAAAACGAAATTCATCCAACAAGCGCGCGCAACCCGACCTCTCAAACTGCAAACAATATTCCAAAAAAATTGCAACAACAATACTCGTACTGATGCAAGTGCAAACATTCACGATGCCACTATTTACATCAACAATCAGCTGACAAAACATAACAAACAGTTCCTCTGGTTAGCCAAAGAAAAGGCAAAACAAGTAAACTGGAGATTTGTGTGGGAGAGCATGGGGAAAGTCCTGGCAAGAAAGAATGAGAACACACAAGCGGTATTGATAAGCACGGCTAACGATAAGGACAAAATGACACACACTTCATCTTAGACGATGCACCGTGTTCGAATAACGAGAAATACAAAACAATATCAATGAAAATGGAGAACACATAAAGAGACTATAACTTGAATGTAAGGTAGTGCATGGTTTTAGTGGCATCGATGCAAATGATTTAAATAATAATATGTGTTGCTATTTATGTCTCAATATAAGATCGATTCGTTTGAATTGGGATAGATTCTGCCTAATTTCTGGCTTATACTAACCTTTTTATTAATTCACTTAAAATAATTGTTCTTGTGGAAACGAATATTGAAGATGAAGAAATAGGATACTATAAACTGGATGATTTTCATAAACCAGAATTTATAAATAGAACAAATCGTAGAGGAGGAGGTATTTTAATGTTTATTCGAAATAATATTGACTATATACGTCTACCTCCAGAAAGGCTTTCCTTTAGAAAATATAAAAATTTCTATAGTCAAAGAGAAAGAAATCCTTTTTGGTGTGTATAGACCACCTGGACTACTTAAGCCAAAAAGCATTTCTTGAAGAATTCGAAAAAAATATTATCGAAAAAAAAAATAAAGAAGAAATAATTGTTCTGGGGGATATCAATATTAATATTTGTGATACTAATTGTAATCCTGTAAAAAACTATTTGGAAATGTTGGCGACATCAGGCCTTGTAAATGCAATTGATAAATATACAAGGATAGATATAAAAAGAGGAAAAAAGTCTATAATAGATCATATCTTAGTTAGCACAGTAGACTATCGGATTAAGTATTGTGTTATTGAAAGTAATATAATGGATCATTACCCGATCCTTTACCAAATGAAGAACAAATCATATCTGCACCATACATAAGTACAAAAAAAATAAACAGACTAATATCTGAAGCAAACTGGAACGAAGTTTTAAATGAGGATATTCACATCGAACCACCAGAACATAACCATCAGCAATACAATATTTCCAACTGAAACCAACATCAATGAGGTCTATAATATAATAAGACACTTGAACGAACGCAAATCCTCAGGGGCCGATGGTATCCGAGCAGGAGATATTAAACAACACGCTGATATTTTTGCCCCCATATTATGCAAATTGATAAATTTAAGTCTGACAGAAGGAAAGATTCCGAAAACCTTTAAAACTGCAGTAGTAAGACCAATTTACAAGGGTGGTAGAAAAACTGAAATTAGTAGCTATCGACCTATATCGATTTTGCCAGTGATGGAAAAATGTATGGAAGAAATAATGGTTAATCGTCTTTGTAGTTTTATTGATATATATTCACTTATTCATCAACGTCAATACGGCTTTCAGAAAAGAAAAAGCAAGGGAGCACTGCTAGGGGAATTCTCAAATTGTATCAATGAGATCTTAAATAAAAGCCACCATATACTGGTACTGTTTATGGATTTTAGCAAGGCGTTTGATACCCTAAACCACACAAAACTCTTAGAAGCCCTCGAACGTATACGCATTAGGGGGGTAATGGCTGATTGGATTAGGGACTATGTAAACAACCGCCAGTTCTGCGTAAAAATCAAGAACGTGTATAGTTCCATAGAACAAGTGCATTACGGCGTCCTCCAAGGATCGAAATTAGGCCCTATTCTATTCATTTTATATACAAATGAACTTCTACGTACTATTAAGAGAAGTATACCATTTGCTTATGCAGATGACACGGCGATAGCAGTTCGTCACAGGTCTCTCCAAACAGCGACTGAAATAATGCAGGAAGAGTTCAGCAATGCTGTAAGGTGGTGTCATGACAATGGCCTTGTAATCAACGCAGCAAAAACTAAAATGATACATATTCGAAGCCCACATCATAACGTTACACAGCAGAAAATTCGGTTCGAAAATGACTCATGTGCTTCGACACCAAAACAGCTCATCGAAGTAGTAGAATCATATAAATATCTTGGAGTAATCATTGACAGCCATCTTATCTAGAGCAAACACATTGACAAAACTCGATCAGATATAAAGAAAGCTTTATTCGCTCTTGTGCATTTGCGATACGAAGCAAATTTATTATGCGCTGGTTGAGTCCAAGATAAGGTATCTCACACTTGCTTGGGGAAGCTCATCACGCTCGCATATAATAAAACTTCGAAAGCTGCAAAATATGGAGCTGAGAAAAAATTAACCACAATTCGATCCCTGAAGAAAGATACTTCAAAGCGATGACTATTCAACATATATACAAGATGACCGTTGAGCATTATGACGACCTACGTTTTAGAAAGCCAATCGACCATGAAATTAATACTAGAAGACGTGCTCAGGGTTTGTTCCAAGTGCCTCGAAATTATAATAATTATGGTAAAAGGCAACTCATATATAGCGTCCCTTCAATTTTAAATGAATTACTTGAAAATCTAAGGAACATAACGAACTTACACAGTTGAAAGAAAGCGATTAAAAATTTGTTTTTAAATGTATAAATTTATAATATTTAATTTGTAATCAGTTAATTTAAAAAACGTACGAGTATGTTGAAAATTTTCCAATTGTTTTTTAATTCGTGCGGTTTTTTTCAAAATTTCAACTTTTATTTATGAAAAACATGTACAATAGTATTATTCAAAGTATTGTCCATCTGAAGCTATCACTTTTTCCCATCTTTCTGGCAAAAGAACTGCGCCGGCTTGGCAGCCAAGAATGAATCAAGCCAATTTTTGATATTTTGCTCTGATGTGAACCGTATTTCAGTGAGGGCGTTCTGCATCCACCGGAGTAAATGGTAGTCCGAAGGGACAAGGTCTGGGCTATAAGGCGGGTGGGGTAAGGCTTCCCATCCACTGTTTTCCAAATAGTTCTTAACCGGAATAGCAACGTGGGGCCGAGCGTTGTCATGATGGAAAATTATTGCCTCGTGTCTGGTCGCATATTGCGGGCGTTTTTCTGCCACTGCTCTCTTCAAACGGATTAATTGTGTTCGGTAGCGTTGTCCATTGATGGTTTCACCCGGTTTTAGCAGCTCATAATACAGCACACCCATCTGATCCCACCTAATACAGAGGATTACCTTCGCGACATGGATATTCGGCTTTGCCGTTGATTTGGCTGGTTGGCCGGGTTTCACATATGATTTTTTGCGCTTGGGGTTGTCGTAATGGATCCATTTTTCATCACCAGTAACAATCTGATGCAAAAATGACTTCCTTTTGTGGCGTTCCAGCAGCATTTCGGACATGCAAAACCGCCTTTCGACGTCTCTCGGCTTCGGCTTGAGTTCATGTGGAACCCAATTTCCTTGCTTTTGAATATATCCAGCTGCTTTTAAACGTTTTGAAATGGCTGCTTGAGTGACACCCAAAGATTCTGCGAGCTCTTCTTGTGTTTGGCAAAAATCTTCATAGAGTAATGCTTCCAGTTCTTCATCTTCAAACTTTTTTGGCTGCCCAGAACGTTCATCGTCTTCCAAGCCAAAATCACCACTTTTAAATCGTGCAAACCACTTTTGGCACATTCGCTCAGCTAGCGCATGTTCACCATAAACTCCCACCAAAATACGAAGACTTTCGGCAGCAGTTTTCTTCATATTAAAGTAATGAAGAAGAACTCCCCGCACAAACACTTTTTCAGGCACAAAGTTCGACATATTTAAGTGAGAAATATTTATTGTTGTTCACGCTTCAAATGAATGACATATACTGAAATGACGTACAATGACAGTAGCTTTCCAACGCATATTCCAATGGAATAATACAAGTTACGCGATCTTTAGCAAACCGCAAATTGAGTTATAGACCCATATGTTATAGCAAAATGTAACCAAGTTTAAATTGTAATTTTAGCTCAACAAACTTGATCACTTGTTTACTTGTTAACAAACTTTTTTGATATGCAATCTTCTGCAGAAAAGCCATTGAGGCTTCGTGGAAAAGTATAAAAATTGTTAAGCCTTAAGAAATTAATAAAGAAAATGAAATGAAAAAAAAAATTCTTTTTTCTCCGAAGAAGCCGATGTTCTTTCCTCCTTTTTTGCTCGTAGAGCTCACTAGCCGCTCTCGTCCTTTTGTGTAGCGCCGCTTTGTAGTCATGTTGTTTTGTTGCATGTGCTTGCGGGCACTCTTCATCCAACCAGGGATTTCGTGGTGGTGGGCGGATAAGACGCAGGACGTCAGTTGCGCTTTTTCTGATGGCTTCTTGGCATCTAAGCAACTGGTCTTCAGCACTTGATGGTGGCTGCAAAGGACTTCTCAAGAGAAACGTTACGTCCCTCAGCGAAATCGATTAGCCTAATTACGTTTCCAGACGTGGTGTTGTGTTGGCTATGTCTTCCGATTGTACTACCAAAGATGTCCGCCTTTCCAATTTTGGCACTTAAGTCGCCTAGGACGATTTTAACCTCTAACATCGGCCGTTGCTCGCAGGTTTTGTCGAGAAGTTTGTAGAAACTTTCTTTTCTAGCAGCGTCCTTTTCCTTTGTTGGGGCGTGAGCGCATATAAGGTTGAAGGGGCGAATTTGCCTTTGATACGGATTGTTTTAAGGCGTTCACTCGCGTGTCAAAAGCTCAAGACAACAAATTTTCATCCAAATAGACGCTACTGCAATCACCGTAATAAACATCACATGTTTTCATCTTTCTTTTGCCCGGCCTATCCCACTGCACTTCTTGGATGGCGGCTTAGGGCCGCAAATTGTTCGGCTGCACACGCTCTGTTCAAGGTCCGAACATTCCACGTGTAAATCCGACAGTCGTTGTACTTTGTTCGTTTTACAGGGTCGTCAACAATAAATCCGTCCTTATCCGAGGCTATTGGTCGCTACATAACAATTACTTTTTTACGTGATTGGGCAGCTAACTCCACGCACAACCCCCAACGTGGAAAGCCAGGCCCTTTTTGGGACCCTGAATAAAAGGGTTCGGACCAAATCCGGAGGCAGTAACCCTCTTCTGGGATGTGAGTGCTGTCGTTGGCCCTTATTAAGAGCTCATCCGCCACCAACACTTTTCCAACTCACTGACTGGGGATCCCAATAGACTTGGTATTCAAGTACACTGAAGCGGCTCATATAAAGATAGCACTAGTTCGACTTAACTGGAACTGTGGACGCCACCGTTGACTCCATCCTTAAAATTCGTCCGCTGCCCCCCGGAAACAGGAGAAAGTGCCTTAGTGAGATGGCACTCCTCCCCGTCTTTCGTTAGCTGGCATCCACGATCTTGCACATGGGCTAGTTACCCCATCTCCAGTCGAGGTACTAGGCACCCAGCAGTCAATACGTGGAGGTGAGCAGTAGGAATTGATGGTGTGAGCGTAGAATGAGAACGTTTGTGTTCTCCCATTCAGCACCATTCCCACTACCAGATACGGTATAAGAAAAATGTAGAGAACCACGATCTTCTGCAGTCAAGTCTTACAACGGACGACTTTTTAGAAGGAATAGGAAGCAATTAATTTAAAGAAAATACTGCATATACCCGTATTCATACAAAAAACAAAACAGAAAAAAATATAAATGATAAACAAGAAGTCTTTATGCAGTTAAGGTCGGGAAAGTTAAATGTAGCATAAAGTATCCTACTTTGTAGCATATAGAACTATAATAAAGCAGTCTTAAAATAGAACTCGTTATCAAACAGGCACTCGTATGTTAGTATGTTAGTAAAAATCTAAGCTAAATAAATTACTGGCTTGCAGATTTGTGTGGTTCCACAACCCCCGGCGGATCGGGATGGGCCATACCGGATAATGAAAATGACAAACATTCTTACCATCAAGATCCAGAAGACACCTTGATCAAAGTTTAAGATTGCGTACATTGATCGGGTCTCCAGCTGCCAAGGCAACAACTTTAATTGCAGCCCTTCCGAGACGAAACATTCGACCGGACAGGGTCCAGTTCAAGAAGTAAGGAATGGTACGCATTTGCCAGCACAATGCAGACGTTTCACTTGAAGTTTTAAATAAGAAACCTGCCTACTAATCTTTCATCACGACAACGCAAGACCACATATGCATATGTAATTACTCACGTTAGGTTTTTCAACGCTTAATAAAAGTACTCGTAAAGACGGAGAGGAATTAAGCGTGAACCAATTTTGAGATTAATCTGTTCAAATATCTAATCCAGTCCACGTCAAAAGTTTCGTTGCTTGGGAAAATATGTTTTAAAAAAAGTCCAAGCCGATTCCATTTGTTAAATCTTCGACTGAACTCTGTAATTGTCACTGACGATGTCACGATGTGCCACATAATTCCCATAACTCATTTACGATCTCATTTACAGCGCACAGACGATCTACTCTCGAGATCGACTCGATAGTCTATTTCCTCCGGTATATGACTGTCGTCATCCAAACTTAGAAAGTAGACGTGCATATGGTGCTCTAATTTGCTCCTTGTCACCCTTATATTTCCTGCTGATCTCATATCATTTTGAAGAAAGAAATCCTTGTCATTGTTGTATAAATGCAGACCCAGAAGGGCTAAGGAAAAAAGATCAAGGTGCATGAAAAGTTAGTGTCTTTGGCACTTAGAAATTTTGAGTGAAGTATTTCCGTCGATTGACAGGTAATGCTTCCACCAACTTAGCTAACGATTGCCCACATGACGAAGTACAGCTCACGCTCCTATTTTTCGATAATTACGGATAACATTTTTTTGTTGCTTTTCTATTGAAAATTTAGATGCACAGGTCACCTTAATCCAAAGAACTGCTTCTGTTTCTAATACTGTGACCGTTAATACGTTAGCCACGTTTTCACCTAACCAGCAATTTTCTACATGAGCGCAAATACTCGTAGCATAAACATTCGGCAATGACTGTAAACACTTTGAATTGATTTGTATAAAAGACCCCGCAGACAGTAGTCGTGTCATCAGTTGCCATTTGAAACAATTCTGTTGAAGATACTTTGACACAAGTTTAGTGAAAATGAAAGTAATTGCGTTTGTTGTTCTGTGCTCCTTGGCTGCTGCTGTTAAGGTTTCAATTCTATAACAAGCTTTTGAACAGGAAATTCTAAAAACTAACTATTTCTTCATAGGGTGGGCTTACAAAAGAAGAAGCTATTGAAGCATTTCGTGCCGTTTCGGCCGGATGTGTAAGTGAGACCGGGGCCAGTGAAGGTAACTAATTCAAATTCATTCCAAAGTCTAAAAGTATTTAGTGGTACCGAACTTTTAGCCGATGTAGAGGTTGTGATTCAACATCTGCCAGCTAAAAACCAGGAGACCAAGTGCTTGCGTGCATGTATTATGAAAAAATTTAATTTGGTAAGAAACAAGAATGCTGATCTTTAAACATATCAAGGGCTCATCCATCCTTTCCTCCTTTGTTTCAAGATGAATGGTGATGGAAAATTTGATAAGGCTGTCGGACTTAAGATGGCTGAAATTCATACAAAGGGCGATGCAGCTAAAATGAAAATTGCTGAAGAAATTGGCGATGCATGCAGTGATATTGCAGTTCCAGATGATCAGTAAGAAATTTTGAAACCACTCGTAACTAGGTGTGCATTCGCTAAATTATTTATTTTTTTTGTTAAATAGTTGTGAGGCTGCTGAATTGTACAAAATGTGCATGTCGGAGGAGGCAAAGAAGCATGGTGTCAACGCTATGTTTGAATAAGTTCGAAGAATTTTTACCTTAAAAAAGTCTAGCAGCTACAATGGAGGTTTATGAAGTACTTATTTCTTTATTGAAAATATTTTGAAAATAAACGTATTTCGAAATTTATGAGTTGCCCTCTGTCACCGATTTAAATACAAAATTGTTTTGATTTCAAATTAAAGACTTCGTCCATGACGTTGTATAACAGGACAATACTCATTCATTTGACTGGGTTTAGGACAAACATTTAGAGCATCTTAAACTGTACGCAAACAGTATCCCGTTTAATTTATTAATTAACTCAGGTTTTGTGATGTTGCTTTGTAAACATCTTTCAGTTCCGGGCTCAAAGTTCATCCAAAAGACTGAAGTTAAAAACTGGAGAAGTTTGATTAACATTTTGTCTTCACAATCTTTTCAACAGCTAGAGAAGTACGTAGGATTTTTTTTTGGTATATTGAGTTTTGGCCGAATGACGCACTTCCAAATTCAAACTTCCAAAAATCACCAGAAAACTGTTAATAAAAAATGAACTATGCCATATAGTTCATAGTCCTACCTACTTATTTCGACAATCTATTTTTGAAGATCTAGTTAAAATTTGAAACGAATCGGTGGAAAATTGCTCAAGTTATGGATGCGGCCAACTTGAGAAATACAGTTTCGAGATAAGCTCGTTTAAAATTTGAAGTTTAAAGAAGTCATGAAAAATTTTGCAATACCTTTAATCCGCGATACCTGCACTATATAGATTAGTGTCCTGCTCTTCCATTTCTTTCCTATTGGATTTTAATGCGATCCTCCACTCTTTTGTAGCTTTAAACAGCGATCTTTCTGCAAGATTTGTGCGCTCTTTGTCGATCTCCAAGCATATTTCGTAGCTATTCGGGCCGATTTCTAAAGCTATCGCTTTCATTATGTGCAAAATTGAAACAAAGCCATCATTGTACACGCCAACTGCAATATCCATAGCTATATCCAGCACAGTTATGCCTCTAGAAATGGATTTTGGGGCCAATTCCACATAGCCGAATTAAAATTTTCATTACCGTTTTGAGTATAAACGCCGACGCATCGAGTAAGAATATTGTCTCTGGTCAATTTTTCGTAGACTGGCCTGATAGCTTCATACACTTCAATTGGAAGAGCTGGCTTATGTTTATACCCAACCAAACTAATTTATTTTATTAACATTTAGGCTTTTGCCATGAGCACAATGAATCATCTCCGATTGGGCATTTTTCGTGCTGCGGGTTTGCATCAGTAGATAATTACGATCAAGTGCAGCCCATATACTGTTTCTCACGTCTTTAACTGAATCACGATTTCTACGAATGTGTAATGCATAATAAATAGAGAGTTCGTCTATTAGTTTTTCCATCAGTTTGCCCCTTCCACCGAGACCTTTTGTATTCTTCCTCAAATTGCGTAGACGGGTACCCCTTCGCTTTTGAAAGTGATCTATACACTCTTTCTTGAGTACGGGGTGGCCGTGGTGTAGTGGTACTAGCTATCGCTTCTCACTCGGAAGGTCAAGGTTCGAATCCTAGCCACAGCAAGTTTTCATTTCTGTAATTGGAACTCAGTCAGAAAAATCTGCGTGTGAAGGCATAACACTGACATGTAGATTTGGCTGTTGTAAAGTTTTTCAAGCACAAAACAACCGTTAAAATTCACAACCTCACATTCCGAGAGAAGAAAAATCTCTCCGTCCTATTCGGACTCCCACCCCTGGAGAGTCAATATCGAAACCAAACACACCTGAGTTTCAAACCACTTTCCTTTCTCCTCCTTCTATCTTTCCGCCCGCGCCCTGGCAACAGAATAAGGGTATTCATAACCCCTTAGGCGTGCGTAAATTATAAAAAAATTCTCATATGGCTTAGCATCAGAAATGCCTTTAGAAGTCTTAGAATCACCTTCACCAATATAATGGGTGTATTTTAACTGGTGTAAAGCTTCAGATCGCTAAAACATCTCAACAACTGAATCGGCCTCCATTTTTCCTGCTGATTCACATCGCACTTATCTTTTCGATTTTGCGCCCATTCTGTATATTCTTCGGTATCTTCTTTATTCTTCCAGTACTCATACGCCTTACAGTATTTTGATTTCCCTGCAGAGCCTATAATTTTTTCAAGGACAGAAGGTCACGTTTTGTCCACGAACCATCGCTTGATACCTTAATTCCATGTTCTCCTTTTTCAATAGAAATAGTTGTCTCATCTTTCGCTACTTTCATCATATTGTTTTTGCAAACTTGTTCAGTTGCAGTTGAAATTCTTTTGACAACCTTATCATTGAAAGAGTGAAACATAGGCCGAGGTAATTCCATGAATGCACTAAAAGTTTTTTATTCCGTGCAAACCAATTCCAAGTAATCGCATGAAAATTACAATTCTACGCTTTACTTCGTAACATTTTACAATAAATGGACTAGGTATCTAAGTCTGTAGACATTTTTCTCAGGACACTACTATTTTACCACTTTCCGTAAATTTCGCTTGCGATTTGCACTCTTTACAAACGACAACGTTTGAAATGGCTGAAAAAAACCTGCAATAAAGTTAATCACACGATAACCAAAACCAGGATTCACTTCAATATCGTACATATCTTCCGATTGCGTCAATTTTGTCGTGGATTTACTAGCATTCATTTCACTTGGTGCCTCTAACTCTTGTGGATTCAGTAGCCGTCTTCCAGATATTTTCGTTCTCTTGCTGTATGTACGTGTTTTTTTGCACCTTTTTTACCACAATATACTTTGCCACTCATTATAATAACGAACCAATAACTCTCACAAAACAAAAAAACAAAATTAGCACAATTAACGATAAAAAACAAACGTCCCTCAAATTGTGTCCTTCTCAAATGCTTCAATGTACGAAACTGAAATAGCTTCAAAAACATCTGCCATATACCTATTCTAGTCTCTAAAATACCGATCATTATTGAGGTCCTAAGGGACCATTCAAAACAATAAAAAAAAATCGATTTTTTGAAAATCCTAGAGTAGCCTAACAACTTAAATGAGCGAAAGGTAACATATTTGAGGAAGTAATAAAACAATGATGCTGTAAACGCTGGGCGAGAGTGCTGCTGCACCGTGAAGGCGCTGTTCATTCTTCATAACTTAGTATTGAGGCGGGCTATCCAATAAACAGATTCTGGCGGTATGTTGTATGCATATATCGTTGAGAGTATTCTTGAAAAATCGTACCTCGTATTATACCTATTCCAGCGACATAAGCAGCTACTATCTCCACAAGTAGACGATATGAATATTGCAAAACTCTCAGATTGGCCCGAAACTAACCACATGCTCGCTATGTTTGACACCAAGCAGAGGTAAGCTTCCCATACAAGGCAAAAATGCAAGGACTTCTATCTCGACCACTATGTTACTTTCCTTTATCCAACCATTTTAGACGGCAACACACATTATACACACATTACTCGCATAACTCGCATCCAACGTCGGTCAGTAATCCATAACCATTTTAACTTTATTTACCATAAATAAAATTCGAAACTTCATTGCAAACTTTCTCCTCCAGTGTTCATTGTACGAGTATGTACGAGTATATGTTACTTCTGACTTTTGAAAACTACGGCAGAGCTCTCGAAGCTGAAATAGAAAACGCTAAGAAACGCATCCCACACGGCTTTTGGAAAGCATACGTTTCTAAATGGAGTATACAAAGCTATAATCTATAATATAATAATTGCAGAGGATCTAGTTTTTTTTTGGTTAAATTGGCACCCGCGTATGAAATGGACACCTAACCAGATGTGGACATTGTACTCCAATTTAGGGTAGATAATATCGCTTGAGAAAATCTATGCTCTCATTTTCGACAAAAGAGCCTGATTGCAATCTCTGTCAAATGACTTTGAAACACCAATCTTCCTTTCGCCGGATTGATGTAAACGTCGACTCCACTTTTCGGTAAAGCATTCCATCAAATCCCCAGTCACTGGAAATTTTTCGTGTTTCAAAATATTTCATGAGTTAGCAATTTATCAGTGGAAAAAATGTACGTAAGTGCAATGGGTCTATATGTGGAGAGATGAGGTATGCCATTTTTAGGGGTGGGCTGGATAAATCCTCTTTTCCATCTACTCGGATAGAGGCTTAGCCAGAACTGGTGAAAAAGCTTACACTGTGTTTGTGCCAGTTTGGAAAAACGAAGGGGAGGTATACAATCTAGACTGCGTCATTGAACCTTCTCTTTCGAAGCCCATCAACTCAAAGCGGACCGAATATCTCGCAAAGAGTTTTTCACTTAAATTGACTGAGTATATCTTTCTCCGCTTTCGATAGAGTCCTTACTTCAGTGCAGGTCTTATCGTAATGGTTTTCAGATGACGCCACCGAAGGTTGCTACGGTTTGACCAGTTGCAAACTGCCAGTTATAGGTCCTGTTGAGTAACAGGAATACCAGTAGGCCATACTACTTAGGATTTAAAACACGGTACTGTGGGAGTCACGGTCCCACGGACTTCGGTCCGGGCCTGATTTGTAGATATAGGCCCCCTAGTAGGAGTGTCACCGTGGGTGTGGTTTAAGGCGTGCAGTGCAGGAATGGTCTTCCAGTTGGTTTCAACCCGATGTAGAGTTGCAATAAGTACTGGGTGCGGGGACCCTAAGAACATCAAGAGGTTAATGGGTAGTCCTCGACTCGAACCAAGGATGTAGCTGTGTCCTAAACACAGTGGTTCTTAAAGAAAATACCTATACTAATAGTAGAAGAAATAAGAAAAAAAATCCAATACACAATTAATAGGTGTTCATAAATTCTATATAATTGGAAGGATGGAAGGTAAAATAACATTTGTTACACCAGAACGCCTGAAAAAATGAATTTTAAATTTTCACACTCAAACTCTAAAAGCCAATGCTTCACATATTTTCCAAATCTTCCAGAAGACGTTAGTGTCCTGATTTTTTGGGGAAGCTTATTAAACAATCGGAATGATGAAAAGGTATAAAAATTTCGAAAAGCTATTGTACGAGAAATGGGCACAGTGACAACATTCGCAAAATTTCTACGAAGATTTTAATTAGAGATTAATCTAAAATTAAGATTAGACGACCTGACAAAGAATATTTTTAACACTTTAAGATAGTACAAATGGCGGAGACTTGTAGAATTTTCATGTCACGAAAAGGAGGAAAACTGAGGTACCGCCGGTGTTTTCTGCATGTTGCAACATTTTATTGTAAAACTAAAACCCTGAGAGTTCAGTGAAAATATTTCTTTAAATCTTGCGTATGTTTTGAAAAACTCATTCTGGAGTAAGTAGTGAGTCGCAAATACTTAAACTCTTCTACATATATTCACTATTAAAAAATATTTACCAGTGCAAGGAGGAGTGCTACTGAAAGTTGAAGTATTCACAGCTGATACACAAGTGGAGCGTGTTAATTTAAAGAATTAACAATCCGATGCATCAGAATGTAGCTCAATATCAGGGCCATTTGAAGCCAATGAATTGAAAAACATAATTTTAGTTGTAGAGCTTATTCTTAATCTATGGTTGACGAACCAGATCCGAAATATATTACGGTACCAGTTGACTTCAGCAGCCAAGTCCAATTAACTTTCAGCTCCGTACGCACAGACTATGTCATCAGCGAAGGAAGTAAGTGACCCTTTAAAATTGAGTTCAAACAGCGAAAAGCAAGCTTATGTTAGGGTCTGGCCTGCACAATCATCAGGGTGCTCCATACTCTCCGCCGACAAAGATACTACTGGTATTGTTAGCATTTTTCCACTGAAGCCATTAACAGTATTAAGCACTTTCTCGCTTTGAATGTTGGATTTGTCCTACTCAGGTCGCAAACACGAGCAATGTAGTGTAGGATAGTGCTACTATATGGCGAAGAATAATCACTTTCATGTTCATCTTTTACTACATGAACCTCGCCTCGCTTATTTTTAGAATAGAACGATCTAAGAGCTGAATCGATGGGGTTCCGTCCAGTGCAGAATGTGGCCTATTCCCTCACGAAGTTGACAAGAGTCACCAATAAATTTTCCGTCCATATTAAGACGTTACGTTGCATTTCAGTTCGGTCTTTTTGTATGAAACTTTATAGGGCAGGATGCTGGCCCCCCTTTCCTTTAACCTGTTAATATCCGAAAAAAGAGTTATAAAGTAAGACCGACTAGCAGCATTGCAAGATAGTTCGTCTGCAGAGGTTTTTCCTGTTATTTAGGGAACCACCAACCGGCAGAAAATATAGATATCTTATGATATTTGCGCAAACATCATAGATCGTCGCTGTTGTCACTTTTCTTCACATTGTATTTACTACTTTAAGAATACAATTTTTAGGACCGTTTTCTCCACAAGATGGGCAGCAACCCTTTTCATTGCTTTTGTTCGGAAACACAATGAATTTATGTTTCATTTCAAATCACCAATGTATAAATGTAATTAGTACTTATCTTTATTGAATCTACTCGTAAATCTTAATTGAATATCTACTAAACGTAACGTACTATTCAAATTTGTAATATGTCATTTTGCTTGGTATACCAAACAGAGTGATGAGAATCTTGAAAACTTTTTCAACATACCGCTGGTCCAGATGGTAGATCTCCCCTCCTTCTAAAGAGGTGTTCTTCCTCGCTGGCAAAACCACTGCGTAAGCTTTTTCATCAATCCTACTCTTTAGGACTCTTTCCGAGCAGATGGAAAACAGCGTTTATCCAGGCCGTCCCTCAGAAAGCGAATCTTCCCCTCTCTCTTCCTACAGACCCATGGCACTTACGTCCCTTCTTTCCAAGGTCGTGGAAAGGCTGATACACCGTCAGCTAATGCAATATCTCGAAACACGAAAACTTCTTAATGACCGGCAGTACGGTTTTCGTAGCAGCAGGTCCACTGGTGATTAGATGGCATGTCTCACTGAAAAGTGGAACCAAATCATACATCAATCTGGCGAAAGGAAGATAGTTGCACTTGATATTTCTAAGGCATTTGACAGAGTTTGGCATCAGGCTCTTTTGTCGAAAATGCGTGCTTTTGGGATCGATGACTCTCTTCTTCAATCGATTAGAAACTACCTTTCGGAACGTTCAATTCAAGTTGTCTTGAATGGTTTCAAGTCCGATATTCACAAAGTAAATGCTGGTATGTCCCAGGGTTCCGTTCTCTCTCCGACACTCTTTTTAATGTTCATCAACGATTTCTTGTCTGCTACTTCTAATTCAATACATACCTTTGCTGACAGCAGTACTCTCTGCTTTTCATATTCGTTTCCGTCCCTGCTGTTCGCCTGTAGAACGGGAAAGGCTGCGTATGTTAAGCTCATTAAATTCCGATATCAACAGCATAACCAATTGGGGAACTATCAACAGAGTGGAATTTAATGCTTCCAAAACACAATGCTGTCCGCTGTCGTTAAAGCTAAATTTAAACATCCAGCCATTATCCATGGATGGCACTTGCATCGTCGAAACCGATAAACTTTCCATTCTCGGTATGTGTGTCAATGACAACTTATGTTGGAATGACCACTTTTTCCAGTGCTCCAGAGAAATCGCCAGTAGCATTCCGCCCCTTCAAACTTTTAACCGTAACACCCGTCTCGCTATGAATGCTCATCAGTAAGCCCACTTTCGAACGTACTCTAAAATATCGTGATTCGTGCCTAGGCCGTACAACTCGCTTATGGAATGCCCTGCCTAGCTCTTTATTTCCTAGTCATTATAACCTTCAAACATTTAAAACCAACGTTCACCGGTACCTTTCTTTATATCCTGATTTTCCTTCGCCCGCGCTGTGTGCAAACATTTAAAGGGTACTAAAAAAAATAATCCCTTGAGCGCGCGCAAATTATAAAAAAAAAACTACGTCACTCCGTAAGTTGTATACCAAAACCTGTTCCATCTAACATTTTCCGCGTGAAACCGAGAGAACAACAATCGACACTGCAATTATTACAAAGTTCAAGACAATCTCCGAAAAGAGCACTTTGCTTGGGTCTATTCGCCAATGTTGGATAACAACAAAAAAGGGCATATCCCTGCGCGATGTTGGAATACCTTATGATAACCAAATTTATGTTAACGAAAGCTTAACGTTAAACAACCATACGATTTTTGGAAAAGCTCTTCAACTAGAGCGAGCAAAAAGCTTTCCAGTGTCTACACACGAAACGGGCGAGTGTACATAGAATGATTAGGGGCAACCGCAGCAGAGAGATCAATCTTAGTGCAATCAGTTGAAAGCTTACAATTTAATGCACATGAAACGAGCGAAGATGATAATGAAGGTGAATCGTAAGCAGCACATTGTGGAAAATTCATAAATTTTCTTGTTTTTTTTTTTTCTATTCTCTATAAATATTCGTATTACTTTATTTAAAATGTCCTTATATCTTAGCCATGTATCTGAATTGTCTCTATGTTGTTGGTGCGCATATCTTCTCTTGGAAAGTAGTTATAGAATTTTGTTCCTATTTTACGAAAATGACTAGTATTATCACGAATAATATTTCTCCTCTGACTTGTGATACAGGCATCAAATTGCAAATTATGCTGGTAGTCCTGAGCAGACAGTGTAGTGGTCTGAAGGTTTGCCATATTATTGCTCAGAGCTTACACGCGAAAATTGATGAATTCAGAGATGTGTTTGGGGGGCAAATATAGACGTCTAGAAATTCGTTTATTCTAACAAAAAAAAAAAATAAATAACTTTGTGATAAAAAAAAAAAATAACTTTGTAGTAATTGAAAAGGGAACTTGGCAACGCCATAAAAGAAAGTTCAAGATCATACTTGCATACAAAAGCTCGTACTAACAAAAGCTCATATTGAAACTAAAAGCTTTTACTTAGTTTATGATTCACACCCAAGTATTGCGTGGGATAAACATAAATCCGAAATGGATGACGTTGAAACCTCCACTCAGGTTTGGCATCTCACAAACGACAGGTCGGGTTTGTCCACTAGTCTTGAAAGGTGCCACACCTGCGTGAGAAAATCTTGCGGTGAATTGTAAAACAATAAAATTTGAGGTTGAGTGCTCCAACAGAGTCGGGTCATTTCCACTGCTTTAAGCACGCACACTCAAAGACCTTTTAATTTTAATTTCATTAATTTTTTTTTATTTTACTATACCATTTCTTTTACATTTTGAATTTTTTTGTAATCATTATTTTGAATTGAATTGTTTTTCCCTTTTTTTAAATAAAAAAAATATTTTTGCATTAAATTGTTCAAGTTTTTTCTATTGACTACTCATTTGCTTAACTGCCTGTTCAGCGTATGTTGCCGTCTTCGGACAGCACAAAACGCGGCAGAGAAGGTAGCAAAGCAGCGCTTTCAAAGGTATTGTCCTTCGCTCACGACAAAATCGATTGCGGAACCTACGAGCCTGGGGGTATTGGAGAATATCACCCATACTACAGACGTTATATATGGCTCAGAAATAAGGTTTCAAGCTGATGTTAAGGATGTTGTGTACAAATTATAAATTATTATGCGCTGATAGATCCAATCGTGTGGGCGGTGGTACTGCACTTTATATTCGCGAAACAATGCACTTTAAGACTAGTATCAAATCGGATTCATCTTCTTTGATTGACTACTATTCTATCGAAATTTCTTTTGGTGTAAGTAATGGTTTGTGCGGACTTGTTTATCGTCCCAATAAACATTAGAACTCGAGCGGTTCTAATACCCTCTATTCGGAAGTTATTATTATATGTGGAGACTTTAACTGCAACCAACTTGATAATGACACGTCTCAAACCTTTCTTTTTAGGATAAGAACCTTCGGTCTAACTCCAGTTAACAACGCTCATCCAACACATTTTACTGAAAGTTCTTCCACATTATTAGATATATTTCTCACCAATAATGCTGACAACTTACTGCGTTACTCCCAACTTGAAGCACCGGGTTTCTCAAAACATGATTTACTATCCCCAACCCTTATTTTACAAGTATTGACACGTCAGGGCTATCAACCCTAGAGAATTTGAAAACAGTATTTCTCAGATAAACTGGCAAGAAATCTATACACTTGTTTCGCCCGACGATCAAGTTAATTTCCTCCAAAGCTCAATAAAATAACTTTTTGATCAATATGTACCCAAACTTGCACGGAACTCTTGATTTACGGAAGACATTTTATCTACTATGAAGCAGCGCGATTAGGCTTACATGCGATGGAAGCATTTTCGACTTCCAGAAATGCTGTCTAAATTTCGCTCTCTTAGAAATGAAGTACGTAAAAAAATTAGAGAAGCAAAACACACACTATATTCCACGCGTCTAAATAAAAATGTACCTTCGAAAAAGTTAATGCAAAATATAAAAGAACTCGGTGTTAGCAAACAAATAGAGCATTGCCTCTCCGATGAATGCCCCAATCGTCTTAATGAATGAAGAATTTGCAAAAGTTCAAAACAATCTGAATGGAGATGATATTAATGATGATCTTGCCGAAGCGAATGGAGGCTGTCCGGTTGCTTACCCTAATTGTGGACATTGTTTTCAAATTCAAATAGTAAATG